>CM037587.1:156675118-157275118 GCA_021018995.1 Chloranthus sessilifolius
GCCTGGCCATATAAAAAAGAGACCGATTCCTATCGATTATCAACAAGAAAAAAAAGGAAGAAAAGAATGAAGACGACTCCTATGACTTATTTACACAAATATTTCCATGAAAAGGACATCTAGACCACGTGGCATATACATAATTGGCCGTTTTAGTTGCTTCATGTGTATGGTCATCACTTATGTGGTAGTTCATAGTAGATTTTGTCATTTGAAATGAAATTAGGGACAAATTTTAGATTCAAGGCATTAGTATTCATTTTCCCTGAAGGAGAGGGGTTATTGTAATTCTTCTCATTTTTTTTTATCAACTTTCTAATTTTTTCACAAAATTCATTTTGGTCTTTCCCATGTAGTCTACTATTTGTTGTCCAATATGGATGATACAGATTCATAATTGTAAACAAACATCATAGAGGGAAACCCTAAGACAGACTTGTGACCAGAAATAATCATAATAACAACGAACCAAAAAGAAAATTTTCATAGTAACAACTTGTGAAATTCCAAAATAAAGAACTTACGTGGTGGAGAATGGTAGTTCATCATGCATGGAACAACTCCAATTCTAGATCAATGAGATTAAGAACATGTGAACTATAGACTCAGGTTTAAATGCTAAATTTGGCTTTAAAAAATAGGGCAATTCGGCAAAACAGGATATGTTTGGAAAATAAGTAGATTATTATGCCGAAATTAAAAATATGTAGCAAAACATGTCATTAATCTAGATTTCGTCCCCTTAGTCCTAGTGACACCAAAACATGATTTTGGGTACCACATGGCACCTTTTTTTGGGATCTTGGAGGAAGATGAAGGTCCTCCATTGGAGGACCTTACTTTTTTTGTATTGGGATCGCCAAATACCCATCCAACCTTGTTTGACGAGTGGCCTCCTATCAATGGGTCTGTAGGAGGACTTCATTGAAAATTTGCCCTTCAGACCAGTTGCTATGACTGGAGGTATATTCAAGAATAAATACTAAGGAGTTCTGTCAAATCATCCAATTCATTATCACGGAAGTTCATCTTAGCCTCATGTCCCAAATGCCTCTGCCAGATGAGCTATCAACACATTATTGCACAACTACCTATTTGTCGACAGCTAAGGAGCACAAGTTACTGAGCTTGCTAGAGAAGGCTTCATCCCCTACCCAAACATCATACCCGAAAAAAACAGTGTCTCCTCTTCCAAGCTTGAAACGAATGGCTTTTTGGAACAACTCTTTTGTCCTTAACACTGCCCTTCACCATCCAGATGCAAAATCGGAACATGGGCAGTCCCAATAATTGAAGCGCATTTCCTTGGCCCATACCACTTTGTTGTCTTCCCCTAGGCACCACATCCATTTACCCAACGAAGTTATATTCATTTGCACAATTCTTCTAATGCATAAACCTCCATCCTTTTTTGGGAAGCACACATCCTAATGATTAGGTGAATCTTATTTCGTTCGGAACTGCCACACCACAAGAACCTTTTCAGCATGCTCCCAAGCTTCAAGGTGGTAATAGCCAGACACTTGGAACATTGAGAAATAATAGATTGGAAAGGTGGACAGTGTAGGAAGATGCCTCGTAGTGAGAATGTTTTTCAAAATCGGACCAGAGACCTCTGAGGAATTTGTAGATTTGGTTCTCTCAAAACGTTTAGCAAGCGTAGCACCAACTTCCTCCCTAAACTCAGTAATGACCAAGTTCTTCCCACATGCTCTGAAGAGTGTTGTGGTACTCCCCCCCATGGTAGAATCCTCTTGCTTACAATCAACAATCATTTACTTGAGTTGATAGCTGCAGTATCATGCTCAAAAGGAGTAAACATATCGACCAAAGCACTATAAAGCTTGGCAACAGAGTCATAGAACATAAGTGCTTTATACATAGAGTTGTCCATAGAGTTAAATAACCAACTTAAGATAAACTTGCACCCCTAGTCAACCGTCAGCCAAATTCCAGCTCAACTTGAAAGACTTGTTTATAAAGCATATGTAAATAAGCTAGATTTACATATATCTTAGCCCATAAATCCAATCCTATTCAGACCATGATGGATGCCTTCCATATATCTGCTAGCATTAAAATGTTGAGAAGCCGTTTCGCTTTCCTATTGCAGAATGCTCAAAGCTCAGAATCTCCCTGGAGTACTGCCGCAAGAATGGACCAGACTTCCCTACCTCGAAGAAATGTGAGACCTTCTAAGTTAAGCCACTGCTCACGTTAGATTTGATCAATTATAGTTCCTTAAATTGCGCTTCTGTTATACTAAACTTAAGTATCTAACTAACCCTCCAGCGATTTAACTCGCAACTACCTCAACGGCACAATTCCTGTCGAATGAGCTGCTTCACCATTACTTCGTTAGTGAACATGTAAGTTTTCCATTTCTCTCTACCATATGCGCTCCTGGTTCACTTTAGCAAATCCAAGCTTTGTTTTTCTAAAGTTAACAGTGGGAGACGTTAATTGCAGCTCCTTGCTTGGAAACCGCTTTTCAGGGCCAATCCCAATGCAAATTGGAAACATAGCCTCTCTCAACACCCTGAATGTGTTCAAATTTTTGTGAATTGAATTTGGAGATTGATCCTGTGTTAATCTTATATAGAATTCGTTTTTGTTTAGGGTCCTAGAGTACATCCAGTTTTGTGGTGTACTTCCTCCACAGCTTGGGGACCTGTCGGCATGGAGGGAATGTAAGGCCTCTCTTTGATTCTTATATGTGATTTTGATTTCTGGGGTTCACTATAATTGGTGTTTCTATGACGAATTTTAGTGTTCTATGGCTGATCATGGCTCTGCTTTTCACGCGTACAATTTAATTTCATCGAACAATTTTACGGGAGAGCTGCCGGCGTCGCTTGCAAATCTAACGAACTTGCAGGACTTGTATGTGTACATAATTTATTATTATTATTTTGTAAGCTAGCGATAGTTCGAGATTTGATTCTTTTTTCTTTTTGGGCACAATGCAGTCGGATAAGCAATCACCACTTTACTGGAAAGATACCTGATTTTATGCAGAACTGGATCCATCTCGGAAAATTGTAAGCATTCTTATTCTTTAATTTTTTTTGTACCTTCTAGAGAATATATTCTGAATTTGATTAATTATTTCTTCCATTAACAGAGCAATTCAGAGTAGTGGTTTGGAAGGGCCTATTCCTTAGTCCATTTCGGCTTTCAGCTTTGCGTAGTTTAACTGACATGTAAGTAGAGCCTTCTTAATTTGTATCGCCTTTTTTTAAAGGTTGGATAGGTTTTAAAACTAGATTCGGCGGGTTTTTTTATGCGCAGGAGGATCAGTGACATGAATGGAATGGAATCAGCATTCCCACCATTGCCAAATCAGGTGGGTTTTTATATACACAGGAGGATCAGTGACATGAATGGAATGGAATCTGCTTTCCCACCATTGCCAAATCAGGTGGCGATGAGGACACTGAGTTAAATGCATGTTCTCTTTGACGTGCAATGCTATTGAAGTAGATAATTAATAATTTGATTATGTGGTGCAGGGTATTGAGGAATTATAATATTTCGGGAGAGATTCCTCCATATGTTGGAAAAATGGCGAAACTGAAAAACTTGTAAGGTTTTTTTTTTCTTCTTTTCTTTGTTTTGACATCACAGATTCAATCCCAGCTTACTTATTAAAATAACAAATAAACCTTGTAAGTTTTTATTGTTTGAAAGGGACAAACCTTGTAAGTTGATCCTAATAGAGAAAACAAATATGTTCTTCATTAGATGTCACTCTTATTTGGTAGCATTTTTTGGTAAGGAAGTTGTGGTGCAATGAAATCCGGAGTTAAAGTCAGTTTTTGGGGACTAAACTGACGAACTCGTGCCAAAAGAAAATAAAAAGATGGCCTTTCTTGTTGGCAAACAAAATTATTGAAGAGATGTAAAAGGTTCATTGAGTTATAATTGATAACCAAGATCTGAAGACTTCTGGTTGTGTTGGCCATACATTATTAAAAGAAAATAATTATTTATTGCAAATATTTTGACTTTATGATTATTGTATGCATTTTGTTGTTCACAAGCTAGTTCATCCCATCACTGCTGAAACATAATCTGATATCATTTTGGGTAGTGCAATGCCCTTTGTGATTTTCATTTAATAAATGTGCTGCAGGAAAGTGTGAGCAACATTCAAACAAGCAGTGGGATTGACCTGGGCCGAGCTTCTTCAAGTAATAAACCTAGTCCCGATCTTGATCAAAGTGATGGAGAGAGGGAGAGGGAGAAACTCCGAGGATCAAAAGATAGCAGAGATCCCGACTTGAGAAAAGCGTGTGTTGTGTAAAAATCTGTTGTATAACTGACAATTATACACTTGTCTTTGATATATTGGCTCTATATGTACCCATGACTGTAAATCGGTTTTTATGAATTGAATAATAGAAAGTATAGTTGAAGTTTGGCATGCTATCGTTTTATGTATTGAATAGTGAACAATGCGGTTGAAGCTTGGCATGCTATTCGAGTTTTTAGCATTTTTAAAATTATTATTATTATTATTATTATTATTATTATTATTATTATTATTATTTATTTTTAATTGCAAGGTTATGGATGTTTACTGTCAAATAATCTGGTGTTTGAGGAAAAAAAATTTGCATAAAAAACGATTCTTCAAACTAGTCGTTCTTCTATAACTGTTAAGAGCAGTCATTAAAAGTCATAAACGATTATTGTGTACAGTAATAAAAACAAATTATTATTATTTTTACAACGGTCTCCTCATCTGTCAAAAAAATCGTTTTTCTTGAAAAGAGGACTATTTTTTTTTTTCTTTTTCACATAGTGGATTTATGAGCAATATTTGATGGACAATGGTATGCCATGGACATTTTTTAAAGACAATTTTAAAGGCAGCTTATGTGGCACAAGGTGAATGATTTTGCGTCACATAAAATACATGCAAAATTATCAATAAAAAATTGTCCACCACTTATAATTTTTCATATTTGTCACAGCAACAATTTATATCCCAAATAAAATGGGCGGTGTAGATCGATTAGCGTGTGCAACAATGTTTCCATAAAGTGAACGTCTCTCTTCACTTTCTCATTTTAGCCACTGAACGTTGTAAATAGTTGGCTTTCTCATATTCCAACTTCCAAGTCCCTTGGATTGGTGAAAGTCAACTTATACTAGATTTTATGGCTAAGAAGCGTTACAGCTTGGATGATGTCGGTGACACCCTTCAATGCGGGGGTTATAATAAGGGTACCATTATTTGCACCGGATGAAAATGAATCTCATCCCAACCAAAAAGGTAATCTCAGAATTGACTACTTTGAATTAAATGATGAATATGGTTTTTCATCCCAATTTCTCACAAAAGGATTTTCAGATCATAGGCGTGTTATCTGACGATCAGTTTTTTTATATCATGAGCAAAATTTCAAAAGTAGCCCTAAAATTACATTTGATTGTAATGTATTTTCAAACAATTTTTGGATCATTTTTTTTCAGATGTGTGCCACATAAAACAAAAAATTGATCGTGTGATGATAGACTCATAATCTAAAGATTCATTATGTGGGAGACTAGGATGAAAAATGATCTCCATCACCTAATCCAAAGCAGCTCAACTTGAGTGAGATTATAATTTCAGGAATGCAAATAATGCTATCCTTATAATAATATGTTACCAGATGCTACTAGTCAAAAGTCAAAATGACGTGCATTTTTTACTGTTGTGATTACGAAATTAGGAGGAGGAAACAACCTTGCTATTGTGATTACGAAATCCAGGAGTGCAAATAATGCTCGCCCTATAATAACATGTTACGTGATGCTAATGTCAAAATTCAAAATGACGTTGAGATGTGCAAATAATGCTCGCCTTATATATATATATATATATATATATATATATATATATATATATTTCCTTTGTTAGGAAAAGGGTTGGGTACCCTACGATGGTACGATGAGTGTACCCAATGATTCATTTGGAGCTGTATATTGTTATTATAGGTTTATCCTAATGAGGTAGCGACTTTGGTTTTCACTCTAGCGACTAGGGCACGATACACAAGCATATTTTCGGGTGGAAGTTGTTCGAGCGACTTTGGTTGTCGCTTGAGCGACTAATGCACACTCGCACAGAACAATATTTGTGGAATAAGTCGCTCGAGCGACTTTGGTTTTTGCTCGAGCGACTCGGTGATGTCAAGTTAAGTGCCAAGTATGTTTTTAACAAGTTTCTTTTGAATTAGAAATAGGATTTGGTACTTTTATATAAAAAAGGGAAAGTTCATAGACGAGTAGAGGACTTTTGAGAGAGCCTTTGAGAGAGTTTTCAAGATAGAAAACTTGGTGAATACTTTGAGAAATAAGATATTAAAGAATCGCTTAGGGGTTGAAGATCCGATTGAAGTTGTTCTTATGTCGGAATCGTTGTTATATTCTGGCAGATTTCTTAACTATTTTTTAAGTATAACGTCCTTAGAGTTTACAGCGGTTTGGCTGTGGAAGATCGGGTTTGATCTTGTTTGAGAGTGCACTAGAGAGAAGAGAGTTTGTGCGTTGTAAACGTTCATAAATAGTACATATACTCCCGTGGACGTAGCCCTTGATTGGGTGAACCACATAAATCTTTGTCTTGTGTGTGATTGCTCTTTGCTTCTTATTTTTTCGCATTCATCGTGATCGGAAGTTCATTAGTGTGGGTTGAATCTTAATAAGTGGTATCAAAGTCAGGTTTCAGGTTTACACTATAATGGTGATGAAGGTCTCGAATGCACGATTAGAGGTGGAGAAGTTTTCGGGGAAGAATAATTTCGCTTTATGACAAGTCAAGGTTACAGATCTCCTTGTCCAACAAGGCATTGATGATGCTTTTTTTGAGAATAAGATGAGGAAGAAGACAAAGATGTCCGATGAAGGGTGAAACTCTATTGATAAGAGAGTTGTAAGCACTAGCCGATTATGCTTGTCCGATGAAGTTCTGTACAACGTTCTTCACGATAAG
The DNA here is from genome assembly GCA_021018995.1 of Chloranthus sessilifolius. NCBI lineage: Eukaryota > Viridiplantae > Streptophyta > Magnoliopsida > Chloranthales > Chloranthaceae > Chloranthus > Chloranthus sessilifolius. The sequence continues at coordinate 156,682,104 of CM037587.1, forward strand.
ACGACCGTGGATCTGTGGAAGAAAATAAAATCTCTTTATATGACAAAGTCGTTGTCTAACAAACTCTTCATGAAGAAGTAATTCTACACCTTTCGTATGAAGGCTGGTATACATATTTATGACCATTTGAATTCATTTAATAAAATAGTTAGTGAACTATTAAGCATTGAAGTGAAACTTGAAGAAGATCTTGTTCTTCTCTTACTCACCTCACTGCCACCATCTTATGAGCACCTTGTTACCACATTAATTTATGGTAAAGATACTATTGCCGCACTTCTTTCTGACCAATTGAGAAAATAATCTGAATCTAACTCCGAAGGGATTAATCTCTTGAGCGAAAGGGGACGGAACCATGATCGTAAAAGAGACAAGTTCAGAGGGGATAATAAATCAATGAGAGAAAACAACAGGTCTAAATCCATGGGTGACAGAAAGAATGTTATCTGTTACTTCTGTAAGTAATCTGGACATATTTGCAAATATTGCAAGTAGAGATTAAATAAAGATAAGGGTGATGAACGGACTTTGCAACAGGCCAGTATTGCTAAGTCAGATTTCGGTGAAGACCTATTGTGTGTATTGTTAAGCTCCAGTCAGTTTGATGGTAGATGAATCCTAGATTTAGGAGCATCGTATCATATGTGTCTGTACAGGGATTGGTTTGACCAGTATAAGGAAGCCAATGGTGAGATGATAATAATGGGAATGACAGTGTATGTGAAGCAGTGGGTATCGGCTCTATCAGAATCAAGATGTTTGATGATTGCATTCTCAATCTTACTGAGGGTAGGCATGTGTCTGATCTGAAGATAAATCTGATCTCGTTGGGGGCATTGGATGAGATAAGATGTCAAGTCATTCTAGAATCTAGTAAACTAAAGGTCGTAAGTGGTGCTATGACCTTGATGAAAGATGAAAAGATGGGGAATCTGTATACTTTAGTAGGCAATGCAATCAATGGCAGTGATGTTGCGGCTATAAAAGATTTCAAGGATCTCTCTGATTTGTAGCACAAGAGGCTTGGTCACATGAGTGAATGTGGGCTGATATAGCTCAATGAATAATGCAATTTCTGACATTCGAACTTGAAAGCTAAATTTTTGTGAAGATTATATCTTCGGGAAGAAGAAGAAAATAAGTTTCTCCACATAAAAGCATACTTCGAAGGGGCTGATTGATTATATACATTCAGATGTATGAGGATCGACTAAAGTCACTTCAGTAGATGGAGCCAACTACTTTGTGTCATTCATAGATAACTGCTTCAGGAAAGTTTGGGTGTATCCGATTAAAAATAAGTCGGATGTATTTTAAAACTTCAGGTAGTGGCAGAGTATGGTTGAAAAGCAGGCATACGGGAAGGTGAAGATTCCAGATAATGGTGGGGAATAACTGTCATCAGAGTTCAAAGCTTAGTGTGAAGATTAAGAAATTGTTAGACACTTAACAGTTCCTGAAAAATCCTCAGCAAAACGGTGTAACAGAGAGGATGAACAAAACACTATTAGAAAAAGAGCAGTATATGTTGAATCATTCCAACTTGAGTCATGAGTTCTCTCGTTTGAGGGTGTTAATTTGGATGTGCGACATATGCATTACTTCAGGGAAGTGAACGATCTAAGTTGGATTTAAAATCCAAAAAGTGTGTCTTGATTCGCTATGGTCAAAGAGTCAAAGGTTACTGTTTGTGAGATACACATTTTCAAAGTGATAGTTGAAAGAGATGTTACCTTCAACGAAGATAGGTTTCCAATGAAAAAAGTAAAAGACAAACCTCAGTCATCTGGTGAACCTCACAAGTTAATGTTGAAAGGCATGGGCAGGATGAGAAAGATAATAAAGACTTTGAGATAAAGTTTGATGGCACAATTTTTCAAGATTTTCAATCTCAGGTATCAGTTCAGGTTCAGACTACCTTGAGAAGGCCAGAAAGGACGAAGAAGCGCCCTGAAAAGTTTAAGGATATGATTCATTTAGCATTTGCATTTATCACAGAGAATGGGAAACCAAACACGATTCCAAAAGCTCGGATAGATATAGATGCAGTAAAGTAGCAGTTAGCTATAGAAGAAGAATAATAGTCACTTTTAAAGAATGAGACCTGGGATCTCATGGAACTTCCTAAAGGAAAGAGAGCCATCTTAAAGGGAAGAGAGCAATTAGTTATAAATGAGTCTTTTGGAATAAAGAATGTGATAAGAGTGAAACTCCGAAGTTCAAAGCAAGGCTGGTTGCAAATGGATTTTCTCAGAAAGAGAGTATCGATTATAATGAGATATTCTCTCCGGTTGCGAAACATACTTTGATTCGCACGTTATTGGTCGTCGTTGCTCAACATGATCTCGAATTAGAACATATGGATGTGAAAAAAGCTTTCCTCCATGAAGATCTTTAGGAAGAGATATATATATATATATATATATATATATATATATATATATATATATGTATATGAGACAACCAGAAGGATTTGAAGCAGAAGGGTCAGAATCACTCGTTTACAGATTAAAGAAATTCTTGTACGGTCTCAAGCAGGCACCCAGGCAGTGGTACAAAAAGTTTGATTCGTATACGCTGAACATAGAGTTTCACAGGGACGGTATGATTGTTGTGTCTACTGGAAAGAGTATTATAAAGGGGAGAGAATCTTCCTAATTATCTATGTAGATGATATGCTGATAGTAGCAAGAAGTAAGGTTGAAATCAATAAGTTGAAGCAACCATTGAGGCTGAAGTTTAAGATGAATGATTTTAGTTTCGCAAATAAGATTCTAGATATGAAAATCACGAGGGATCGTGAGACGGAGAGGCTTTGGTTAACTCAAAAGACTTTCATCCAAAAACTTCTTGAGAAATACAATATAAGTGATGTTAAGCCTGTATCAACTCATCTTGCAAAGCATTTTAAACTCACAAAGAAGATGAGTCCGACCACACAAGTAGAAAGGGAACACATGAAGAATATTTCATATGCAAATATTGTTGAAAGTTTAATGTATGCCATGGTGAGTACATGTTCAGATTTAGCACAAGCATTGAGTGTGGTTTGCAAGTATATGTCTAATCCAGGTAGGGAACATTGGCTTGCAGTGAAATCGATATTGAGATATCTGAAAGGTACAATTGAACATAGTTTGATGTTTGAAGGTGGAGATATATGGGAGTTAGATCCCTACGGTTATGTCGATGCCGACTATATTGGTGACCTTGACAGGAGAAGGTCAACCAAGGGTTACGTATTCGTCTTAGCAGATGGAGCAATCGATTGGAAGTCTATGCTCCAAGGGATGATTGCGTTGTCAACTACAAAAGTTGAGTATATAACAGCTACAGAAGCAACTAAGGAAGCCTTATGACTTAAAAGTTTGGTCAGTGAATTTGGTGAGGTTGATGAGAGAACAGATATCTTTTGCGACAGCCAAAGTGTTATTCACCTAGCAAAGAATCAGGTCTTTCATGCTAGAACAAAGCCTATAGATGTCCAATATCACTTTATCAGAGATTTGATAGAAGATGGAGAAATATCGATTAAAAAGATAGATACGAAAGAGAACACAACAGACATATTTACCAAACCAGTTACATAGAACTTGATTAATAGTCGTCGAAGGTGTTGAGGCCCGTTAGGGTGGTGACGCGGTTGGGGATGAAACCTATGTGGAGATTGTTATTATAAGTTTACCTTAACCAGGTCGTTCGAGCGATTTTGGTTTTCGCTCGAGCGACCGAGGCCCGATTGAAAGACATATTTTCGGGTGGAAGTTGCTCGAACGACTTTGGTTGTCACTCGAGCGACCAGTTCACACTCACACAGAACAATATCTTTAGGATAAGTCGCTCGAGTGACTTTGGTTTTCGCTCGAGCGACCCGACGACGTCAAGTTACGTGCAGAGTCCCTTTTTAGCAAGTTTCTCTTGGGTTAGAAGTGGGATTTGAGACTTCTACATAAAAAGGGAAAAATTCATAGGCGAGTAGAGGACTTTTGAGAGAGCCTTTGAGAGAGCTTTCAAGAGAAAACTTGGTGAATACTTTGAGAGACAATGTATTGAATAATCGTTTCAAGATTGAAGATCCGATTGAAGCCGTTCTTGTGTCAGAATCGTTACTATATTCCGATAGATCTCTTCTCTATTTTTTAAGGACAATGTCCTTGGGTTTTACAATAGTTTGGCTATGGAAGATCGGGTTTGATCTTGTTTGAGAGTGAATTAGAGATAAGAGAGTGTGTGCGTTATAAACGTTCATAAATAATGGATATACTCCCGTGGACGTAGCCCTCGATTGGATGAGCCACGTAACTCTTTGTGTTGTCTGTAATTGCTTTTTGCTTATTCTTATTTTTTCGCATATATCGCGATCGGGAATTCGTTAGTGTGGGTTGAATTCCTAACACATATGAAATCCAAAACAGTATTTTGGTGCTACGTGGAGATTGGATGTGTTTTATAAATGAATTTTATAAAAAAAAAATCAAAAAAGAAATTATTTGGAACAAAAGTCAAACATTGATTGATTTAAGTCGTCTAAATTTTAAGGCACCAAAAAAATATGGTGGTGAAAAGTTTTTGAATTTTTTTTTTAGAAAATAATTTAAACTTAACAATCTTACTCAATGTGGCACCAAAATATTATTTTGAGTGCCACGTGATGCTCCACGTGGACCATTAGGGTACACTCAGTGTACCCGTACTCGCACCTAAAAGATATCCTTTTCTTCGTGCGTGGTTACAATTATTTAAAAATGTCATCCATCCACCGGCGAGTTTCCCATGTGCTGAAAGACTGACCACAGCTTGCATTTGACGCGTTACGTATAGTCGTATGCTATTCTATTTATATATTATAGGAGGTAGATATCTAACGTTTACCATATATACCGACAAATATCTATGATTCAAGATCAACAAAAAGGGAACGTATTTACTGCTGGTGTAGAAAGCTTCATGCCACCATAACTTGTCACCATAGATCCTGAATCTGATGGTTACGGAGTGACTTAAACAATAAAAGATAGACTCTCCTCTCATTTAAATACCAAAATGGTGTTTAAATGATCTTAAAGATGTGAGTAATCTATACCCTCACATATTGGAGGGCTTTTTTTGAAAAGTTTGAACCATCTGTAATTATGTACGCTCTAATATTAATTATTATTCTTAATTTTAATAATAAATATTAAAGATTCAAAAATTCGAATGATTCACATCAACGTATGAGCATGATTATTTGGCTAACACATGCTCCAATTAATGATGGATTTAGACTAGACCATTTAGATTAATCACAAATGCGTCCCACATAACATAATAATAATAAATCATAGGGTACCTATAGTAGCGCCCACAGACTCATGTTGAGCACCTACACCAAAAAACCTAGATTTCTTTAAATCTGACTAGGAAGATGGTGTTTCTCTCCAATCTTAAACACAAGGGCCATGAGGCCCATGACCATACTAGTAGACAGTCAGTTTTCGATTACATATGGCACAGTTCTCAAAAAAGTGGCTCTAAAGTCACATTTGTATCATAATGTGTGTTATGTGATTTTAGGGCCACTTTTTTGAAATCTGTGCCATGTGAAATAAAAAACAAACTTAATGGCCTCTAGCAAGGATCAAAATTTTGGCTGAAATTACCTAATTTTTGGCCAAAACTATCGGTTTCGGTCCCCACCGAGACAATAATATAGGACCAACATTGCGGTCATTTTTGTATGATAAAATTTTCGTATCAAATTTCAGCCGAAATTCAAATTTTTGGCCGAAATTTTGGTTTCGGTCCCCTCTGAAACCGAAACAAAACCCAAAATTTTGATCCTTAACCTCTAGTTTCCTTGTGTAAAAGATTGGAGTGAAACATAATCTCGATCATATCATTAAAGAAATCAATTATTTTTTTACGTAAGTGCACAGCAAGAGTCTGTGGGCTAATAAATGACCCTAAATCATATATCTAAGTGACTTGTGGCACGTAGATAGATGTAGTGGGAACGGGTAAGTCAAGCCGCCTCCAAAATTAAACCAACGCTTTAAGGTTCCGGTACCTTTATTTTCAACCTCGATATTTTTCTTTATCAACACAAGTTTTACATGAATAAATAATTGACTATTGAATCAGATGATAGAGCATGTTTTTCGCCTCAATCTTTGACATAAAATATCTTGTGATCATGTTTCAACATCAAACGGTCAGATTATGATTCCATTTCGAACACATCCCAAAAAGTGATTTGCGAATGCTTGATATATGCCCATGATCATATCCACTATTTTGAAGGTGCCTCATGTGGAATAAAAATCTGATAAACCCACAATCTGAAGATCTATTGTGTTGAATGTTGGGATGAAAAACTATTTTTATCATTTGGTTCAAACATAAAACAGTTTAAGCACATGAAACCAAAGTTTAGAAGGAAGATTCTTAGTTTGTAAATAAAGGAGCCCTAAAGCTAGGCGGTTTTTTAAAGACTTTCTCATCTAGCTTTGAGCAATTATTTGGTAGTTCAAGAAACTTTAAGACATGAGCAGCAACCTACTCCCCACCACAATCTCTACCCTCAATTGATACATAAGCCATGCGATCCTGGCCATCAAATCCCTTGATCCGCTATTAGATGGACTATAAATGGCCAACAAATGCCCTATCCAGGAAGCACCTTCACTATACTCCTCATTCGTTAGTCGATAAAACGTAAGAGCACCAGTATCTTAGATGACGCTATGAACAATGGTATACGACTTTGCAAAACACAGACATCTGATAAATTATTGCGTAAAAAAAGTTAGCTGTATATTTCTGTCTGATACAACTTCAATATTAAAATGTGTTTAGCTTGCATCCCGTGTAGGCTTCAAGTGGCTACATATTAAATAAAACGGAAGTCAAATTTCATCAAAGTTTAATAATATAAACCGGAAGGTTTGGTGGTATATAATAAACAGATAAATAATACTCATGTTTTTTACATAGTTGAATTCGGTTCCTGTTTGGGTAAATTTATGGCTATATAAAGGGTTGAGCGAGTGGCGTTTAAAGCATCAACCCACTTGGAAGTGTAGATGGGTATAAAAGTAGAGAAGGGGGCCTCAATGGCCTCCCCCTTCATTGCTACTCTTCTAGTAGTTGTGGTTTCTCTTTCATTGCCTATAGAGATCATTGCAGACTCCTATCACGACTCTTCACCGCCACCAACACCACCAGTCTATAAATACAAATCACCACCACCACCACCACCAGTTTACAAATATAAATCTCCTCCCCCACCGCTAGTGCACAAGTCTCCACCCCCACCTCCACCAGTGCACAAGTCACCTCCTCCACCAACACCTCATTACATATATAAGTCTCCACCACCACCACCACCTTATAAGTACGAGTCCCCACCACCACCACCATACAAGTATAAGCCTTCTCCTCCACCACCTTACAAGTATCAATCCCCACCTCCACTACCCTACAAATACAAGTCCCCACCACCACCACTCTACAAACACGAGTCTCCACCACCACCTCCTTACAAGTATAAGTCCCCACCACCACCACCTTACAAATACAAGTCCCCACCACCACCACCCTACAAATACAAATCTCCTCCTCCTCCTCCCTATAAGTACAACTCCCCACCACCACCACCCTACAAGTACGAGTCTCCTCCTCCTCCTCCCTACAAGAACAAGTCTCCACCCCCACCACCCTACAAATACGAGTCTCCTCCTCCTCCTCCCTACAAGTACAAGTCCCCACCGCCACTAACTTACAAATACAAGTCCCCACCACCACCATCCTACAAATACGAGTCTCCTCCTCCTCCTCCCTACAAGTACAAGTCTCCACCCCCACCACCCTACAAATACGGGTCTCCTCCTCCTCCTCCCTACAAGTACAAGTCCCCACCACCACCACCCTACAAATACAAGTCGCCACCACCACCACACTACAAATACAAATCCCCTCCTCCACCAGTAACATACAAGTACAAGTCTCCTCCTCCACCACCCTACAAATACAAGTCCCCACCACCTCCTCCTCCAGTTTACAAATACAAATCTCCACCCCCACCACCACCCGTCTATAAGTACAAGTCTCCGCCTCCAGTTCACAAGTCCCCACCTCCTCCCTATTACTATGTCTCACCTCCTCCTCCTCATCACTATTAAGCAAAGGTGTTACAAAGAAATGGGTGAGCTGCTTCATTGTAAAATATTGAAACTTGAAAATTATAAACTATATATAATTTTTTTATCTACAATGAGCATTGGGCATTATAGAAATGCCACATTGTGCATGTTTTGTACGGGCCAATAATAATATCTTCACATTCCAACACCGTTCCATCATAGATCGGATGGTTTAGATTCACTCACATGTCACTTATTTTTTACGTGCTCTATAACAAGAATTTTAATGTTGTTTTTGTTTTTGCAGGAGCTATCTGTTAGGCTTGATGGCTATTAGGAAGGTGAAATCGAATAAAAGGAGTTGTACTAGGTCCTTGCCTTTGAACAAAGAAAGGCGAATCTATGTTGTGATTTGTTTTAGAAAGGAAGTGTAAGTTGCTTTATCGGATGCAATGTGTAAAGCCAATCTCTTTAGAAGTGTGGCTGTTGATTTGTTTTTTAAGTAATAAAATAATAAAAAATTCTTAGGAGCTTGAGCTTGTGAATGTGTTACGTTCTTGTATCTTTTACTTGGTAATACGCAATAAGTTATTTTTTTAATATTGTATGTTTGACTTTCACGAGTGTCAGGGGATTCCTCAAAGTCAACTGTCAAACATATCTGTATTGAGGCAATGGCAATATTAAGATCTAAGGGTGCAAGTTTTGAACCCAAAATTAAAACCGATCCAAAACCGACCCACCGAAACCGATCCAACATTGAACTGAATCCAATAGGTTCGGTTTGGGTTTCAGTTTTGGGTGGCCAAACCTGAAAACCGGTTGGATAGGTTTAGAAAACTGACTCAACATCAGAAAAAACCAAAAAAACTGAAAATATGAAATAAAATGAAAAAGTTAAAAAAAAAATTTGAGAAAAACCAAAGTGGAGAACGAACCCATTTATATTTCGGTTCCAATCTTTTGAGAAAATGGTAACTGAAACCGAATCATTTCAATTCGGTTTCAATCTAAGCAGAACTCCACCAAAATCCAAAAATTTGGGTCTTAATTAGGTTCCGAATCTGCACTCCTAATTAATAAGATCTTAGTCCCATATGATGTATTCAATACGGCAATACGTATAGGAGCACTGATCTTATGTATTGCTTACATGAATGTGCTGGGTTTCAATGGGAGATGCGCTAGTGGATTTAGGCTGCGTTTGGGTTAGCTCTTTTGGAGCAAAGAATAACTTTCACTTTTTGGCTCAAAAGTAGAATTACTTTTATATGTAATAAGACAGCTCCTCGCTTCAGACAGATTTTATCTGTTTTGACATAAAGAAGGCAAAGAACTGCTTCTGCTCTTGTAAGAGCTATCCCAAACACAGAGTGCTGCTATTGCCACACCAACTTTACCTAAATGCACACCAACTAAAGGCCGACTATCAAAGTCTTTCAGGACTGGTGTCGCAATACCAGCATTCTTTAAATTGCACTCATACAGAATTTATGGGACTAAGACTTTCTAAAGCCCATAAAAAATAGGAAACAAAGGGCAGGGAAGTACCATAAGCACAATCACCATCATCATAGTGCACCCCTCAAGCTCTTTTAAAAGGGGGCCGGCAACCAGTCAACGCCTCAATGGCATCGATTGCATTACAGATCGGACTCTCCTGACCATCATTTAAACATTAATTTTGTATTTCAATGATCTTACCCCATTAAAGATTTAAGATGTGAGTAAACCGTTACAGTAATTGTTCATATTGAAGAGCAGTGGGCCCTAAAATCACATTTTTGGAGAGATGCGAACTATCTATTCGTACACTCTAATTAATCATTGTTCTTATTTTTTAACGGCTGATATCAAAGGTCACCGATTGATTGAATCACATTGGTTTATAATTGCGACTCTTAGACTAAGATATGTTCCAATGATCGATTGTCACTTAGGCTATCTAATCTGATTGATCAGATATGTATGTCGTGTGACATAATGGTGTAAGATCAAAAGCATTCTTTAATATTGTAAGATCATTTAAAAGTCATAATAAAGAAGCAGATTACCCTCATAGGCTGTGTTTGGGGTTGCTCTTTGGAGAAATTTGAGTAGCTCTCTGCTCTGGTGCAGCGCACTTTAAGTACGTAAGTGTGTTTGGTTGGAAGTGCTCGTTGCTCTTTCGAAAAGTGAAAGAGCTGAATTTGGATCTCTTTAAAAGTGTAATTTAAACCTGCTCTCTGTCTCCAAGGAGCAATCCTAAACACAGGCTGTGTTTGGGTTAGCTCTTATATGAGCAGAAGCAACTCTTAGACTGCTCTCAATCAGAGTAGATAAAATATGCTCTGACAGAGATTAGGCAAATTAAGAACAATTTTATCACTTAAACAAAAAAAAAAAAAACAATTTTATCACTTAAAATAGCACGTCATTAAATGGAGTAGGGAGTTGTTACTAATTACAAAAGCAATTCCTCACTATAGCCAAAGAGCAAAAGAGCCACTCTTTGACACGAAAGAGCTAATCCAAATGCAGCCATATAATATATCCGATACATATGGTCTTTGGACTCGGCCGATAGGCCCGATATGCATCCCTTTTAAATCCTTGGAGTCATACCAAACATAGCCTTAGCTAGCTCTACGAAGTGATTTTCCACACCCGAATCTTGTAACAATGTGATCTTTAAGGCCCCTAGATTCGATGGCTAAAAGAGTGGAAGGCCTATCAACTGGGAGTTCTTTTAGGGCCCCAAAGGAAAAACCGAAAAGTCCCCCAATTTTGGTAATATAAAGATGAAAACGTCCCGAGTATTGTGATTGCTTATTTTTCTTCCCTTTCCTCTGCTGGTACTATTAATCTGAACCGTCAAACCATTGGTCGACTCTATGACCCGAAAGCGATTTGATCCTCCTAACTATCAAGTCACGATGAAGAATGCTGCTACGAGCACACCACTTTTTTCTTTTTATAGACCATTCTAATCTCACACGTACTTTTGTGACTTGACAATCAATTTAATAAAAAAATAATAATAACAAATTTCACTTTGCTGTGACTAATAAAGATCAAAAACATTTATCACTTATCAAAACCATGTTCTTAGTAGCTTTTCAGCGCACACAATGACACAAACTTTTTCTAATTTTGTCTCTTTTTTATTAAACAAAATAATTTTTTATAGGTACACACCAACTTTTTTTTACCCGTTGCCTGTTTATTCTTTGTAGGTGTGTGGTAAGAAAAGAGTAGTGTATGCATAGCATCCGTCTCGATTAATTGATTGGTTAGTGCTTACAGACATTCTTGCAACCTGATTCACATATTGAGTTGCATGACTCAAAGTGGTCAATGACGGTTTAAACTTAAATATTCTAAATTTATACTATAATCACGTTAATTTTAAATGGTGCTCGACTGCTTTGGCTTTAATAATATCATTTTAGCAAGGATCTTTGAATCTTAACTCACTATTTGGGACACAGATGATAATTCCAAGTGTCATTTTTATTTCAAAAGTGACCTGAATACTAAGACACTTGACACTAGGGCACTTACGCCTAATACCGAGTCACCTTAGGATGTTCTACCCCTATGGGCAGGGAGACATTCTCGTCTCTGATGCCAAAGGTCATGTCCCACCAATAGGGATAGGGCAAGTGCCTAGACGAGGACAATATCTTGTGCGTATTTGCAGGGTGTGACACTCACCTAATTCTAATTCAAGATTATATTGCGGTAACCTTTATATCTTGCGACCTGTGCCCGACCCGTCCATCAATGAATTGCATACTTGCAGACCTCAGGAGCGCAAACAATGCTCTACCGCTTGGCCTACTTGTTTTGGTAAATAAAATAGGGTAGCGTAATGTATACTCGCTTAACCTATGGAGAACACATGATAAAAAAATGTTGACTGCCTTCATTCAGATAATGGAGATTATTTTTTGTCTTAATCTTTTCCACAATGGATCTTGAGATCATACGCACCTATCAGATGGTCACATGTTGATTCCAAGTGGCATACATACATCCACAAATGTGGCCGTCTGAATGGTACGTCCATGATCACAATTAATTTGGAGACGTGTGCCAAGTGGAATCGATATCTGACTTTTTGATAGTTGACGGATGTCAACAGATCAACAATGGTCAAGCTTTCGTTAGGTCTGACTATTTTCCCCCTAAGAATTAGGCTGAAATCCGGCTCGGGTACAAAATTGGGCTGGGCTCTGCCCAAGTGCTATCCAAATAAGGTTTGATCGGGGTCGGAGTTAAGCCAACCCGGCCACTTCTTTTAATATAATCAGGCTTGGCTGGGGCGAGCCATAAAAGTTTTGTTTGATAGTAGTCCAGATAAAAAATTGGGTGGGGCACAGTTCGAGTGCTTTTTGGTCGGGGCGAGCCATAAAAGTTTAGTTTGATAGCAGTTCGGATAAAAAATCGGGTGGGGCACAGCTCGAGTGCTTTTGCTCAAACCCGACACGAAACGGGCCGGGCTGGTCTAAACCTTCGACCTGTTAACAGCCCTACCAATCTGCCAGGAGTGGTCGTGCTCTAGTTGGCAGCCAATTAGGTGGCAACAGGCTGGGTTTGGCAAAGCTTGAGTATACCCAAGTTTGGCCTGACAAATTTGAACTTGGCCCAATCGCAGGCCGGACCAATGGCAGATGCAAGAAATGTTTAAAACCCAACTTAGGCCCGGCCCGTTTATTAATAAATAAGACAAATGAAATGAGATTATAGGAGAAGAGATAATGAAACTTTTTTAGTCCTTTGTCCTTTTAAAAATATCTTATAACTGAAAACTTTTTTCTATTTGAAAGATAAGATCTTCAAAATCGGTTTTATTGAGAATATAATTTTTAATTGAGAATTTGATATTCTAATTATTAAATATGATGTTGAGAGAGAGGGAGAGAGATGCGTGATCTCCTTTATTTTAATTAGATAGCATGAGATTGATGATAAGAGACCATAAAATATGAAGGTATGAGGGCTTAGGTTAGGCCTGACCTGACTTGCTTATTTTTTGGCCCTTAAATGTTAGTCCAAGCCCGACCCACAAGTTTTATGATTAAATCCAAGCCCGCTTTAGAAGGAGCCGGACGTAATGGGCCAGGTGGGCTAGCCAACCTGTTGCCACCCCTACAACTAAGAGCATCTCGAATTGTCCATCCCATTTTTGTTCTTAAGTGAGAAATTTGGGATATTATGTAATCCAATTATCTATTCAAAATTTATTATTTTATTATATTTTTAAATCTACTTAAAATAAAATAACATATATTTAAACAATATTAATAAGAGTTATTATTTACACTCGCTTTTTAAGTGATTACACCGAAGTTAAAGAAAGACTTTGTATTTTAGAGACATGTGACGTGAAAATGCAATCTAAGTTGTCTGATTTAAAGTTCATGATATATAGATCCTTAGTGGATAAGATTGGAGCAAAATGCAATATTTATCATATGATCTATTGTTGTCAATCGTTGAATCAAATAATAGCCTTTGACTATATTTAATTACATGATAAAAATTATATTTCGTGCTAATCTTATCCACTAAGGATTTATAGCTCATAAACTTTAAATCAGATGGCCCAAATTACGTTTTCACATGTCACATTTCCCTAAAATACAGTATTTTTTAAACCTGCTCCAATCGCTTGAAAAACGAGTGCAAGTAATGACTCTCATAAAATATTATAAATTTACTTTCAAATCTATTGGAATAAAGTATAGAATTTACAAAGTGGTATCTTATATATTGAAATATTTCAAATTTACCATCAATTTAAATATCCTTCTAGCTTCTTTTTAGCCTTGCCCTTCCCATGCTGAAGAATTTAAGGCTATTTTTTCTTCAGTATTTGGAAAGAACTTTTATATAATTACAAATCATCTGATTGGAGTTTTAACTTTCTTGCCTAACAATATTTTCATATCCAACAACTCTTTGATGAATTGAAGTTATAGAAGCTGCATTTGATTTATATGCAATTGTCGCACTGCAATTTAACAACACTTTTATTTATTTTGCATGGAACCCAGCTTTAGGTAGCTCCCGCTCTCCTCTTTGTTTGGAAAGGATTGTCAACTTGCTCGATATGGGAGAGCAGGGGCATGCCATGTGGTGGAATTTGATATGGCTGGAGATCTATCACTTCTACATACTGTAGCTTTCTCGTGTCCCAATAATTGACAATTTCCATGTGGTCTACAAGGTTCCCCCTCTCTCTCTCATTTAAGGTCCTTTGGATCACTCGAAAATGCTAATATTATGTAGAAGTTCTTTTTGGCCTAGAGAGTCCCTTTTCCAAAATGGTATTATGTAGTTATAAGGAATTTTAGTTTAGGTATCCAAAATGGTATTATGTAGTTATAAGGAATTTTAGTTTGGGTAATTGAATTATTAAAAATGTTCTCCAATTGGAGAAATGCATATTGAAATTTACTATCAGTACTTTCTTGTGTCTCAATGCATAAGCAGCATCCCTGGCACACCTTGACCGATCTAAATTTTTAAGCCTTTGATCTCCTAGTCAATTTTAATCAATTAGCCAGTCAAGTTTGAAATGTAAAGAGCTGGAGAACATTTCCACACTAAAATTAAAAATAGAGAAGAAACATATCATGGGTACTGAGGTTAATATCAACCTGAAAAGAATAGAGTAATTTATTTAAAGTGGGAAATAAGTAGACGAGGCCATTTTTCCTTATCATGTATTTGTTCAACAATTGAAGAGCCTTAAGTGTCTTAAGTTCCTGAACTTTTGCAGCTTGTATAGTAAAGTCATCCTTTTCTTCTGTTGGTTAAGTTATTTGAATGTCCGATATTATGTTCTGTGGCTATCATATGAATATCTATTTATTGAAACATTGCTTTTTAGTATAGTGGGGGTTTCTGTCTGTGAGACCTCGATGGGCTTCGAGGTGGCTTTGGGGGAGGCTGTGTTAGCTACTCGTCATTTGCACTGTCTTTTTGTTTTCTTTTTAGTTTTTATCTGTTTTTCTATTTTGCTTTGTTCTTGATATCTTTCTAGCCCCTCACTGGTTTTTTTAATATATATCTTCTCTTAATGATAAAAAAAAAGAAGAAGTATAGTTACGAATTTGCTCTAGCCCCCAAAATTGATGACTGATTTGGAGAATTTATTAGCTTATTTAGCCAATTTCTTTCATCTCACTTGAGAACCATCCACAATGCAATTCTGATCTCTTCTCTCCACTTACAAGGAAGCTTTGCTTCTCTTAGATTAGTGTATATGAAAATCCAAACCAATAGTAATGTAAGTTGAAGGTCAAAGATCTTGGCCATATATTAAGTAAAGGCGTATGAGAGGAGCACAAATTGAATAATCAAGCAAAATTCTAAGTTTGTAACTCTTCAAGACCATGACTCTCTCATAGAATTAATTAAACCAATAGCATTAATTTGGTCTCTGCTCTAAGAATCCAACACACACCATATTGGATGATGTATAGCGAACACTTAAAATACTGTATTTGTTTAATGTTTAAATCACCATATAGCTATCTAAAAATTATGTTCAATCAGTTAAAAATTAATATATGCACGTGCCTATTGGAATAAAATATAGAATTTACAAAGTGGTATCTTATATATTGAACTATTTTAAAGCACATGCTGGAATAAAATATAGAATTTACAAAGTGGTATCTAATATATTGAAATATTTTAAATTTACTTGCAACTATAGTGACAAATTTCACTGAAATTCGGCAAAATTTCGTGAAAAATGGTGAAATGGGGGAAAAATTTTGATACTTTTCGGAAATTTTGGAAATTTCAATTTTTTCGGAGAAAGTTTGGAAATTTAGGTAAATTTCAAAAATTTTGAATTATTATTATTATTATTATTATTTTTATATTAATAATTTACTAATAAATGATAAAAACAAAATTGACTCTTTGCTCACAAGTCACCAACTGTGAATTGCTTAAGTGTAGAATTGAAGTAAGAATCTACTAATAGAGGGGTTGGAGTGTCCATATTTCCCTCCCCCAACAATGTGGGACTGAAGCTACTTAGCGGAAAAAAAAAAAAAAAAAAAAAAAACTTTTTCTATGTGCCTTCTAACTTTATGCTTAAGCTTCGGTGCTTTTTTTTTATTTTTTGTTGGGAGAGTACTTAAGCTTTAGTGCTTAACACAATTATTTAAATATATTATTTTATATATTTTCGATCCCTTAAATTTTCTTGAAATTAATCCAAAATGTAGGGAAAGGACACCAACCGAAAAATTATCGAAAACGAAATTTGTCACAACACTGCTTTCAACTTAAATATCCTATATTTCCCTGTCATACATAACATACATAGGATTGAGACAGACCTCCACGCTGAATTTGGGATAGAGCGCTCAGATCGTTTACTCTTGAAAGTGGATTTCTTTAACAAGCAAGCTTCTTATGAAAAAAAATAAAAAAACCAAGCAAGCTTTTTTTATATTTTTACTTCTTAGTGTTTTTTTTATCAGTAACAACTACAAGCGATCGGATTTTAATTTAAGATAAAAAAAAAAAAAAATCATAGCTTTTGCAGGGTTTTTAGCTTGGCCATGGAGGAGATGGGAGAGGTGAGAATTGGAGAGTACGTAGTGAGTGAAAGATTAAGTGAAGTGGCTTCTACTGGCTTGTCTACTGTTTGGAAGGGGGAGCACATTTCGAGCGGTACACAGGTGGTTTTGAAACAAATAGATCTATCTAAGCTCAACACGAATCTTAAGAACTCCTTGGACTGCGAACTCAACTTCTTGGGCACCGTCAAACACCCCAACATCGTTCGCCTTATCGACGTCATTCGGGTTCTTCTCAATTGCTCTTTTTTTTTGTGAAATTAGGGTTTTTTTTTCCTTAGCTTTCTATCTGTAATCGTGTGGATTTTCGTTTTGGATATGGTTTGGTTTGATTATCGTCTGGTATAAATGATATATTGGCAATAACCTAGTTTGGAAATTCAGACGTTTAATCTTTCTATGGCATCTATATTTTGTAGTTGTGTCGATTTCCCATTGAATATAGTTTAATTTGATTAGGGTATGTGTGAAATGACGTTTTTAAGCTTTATATAGCATATCCACTATTCTTAATTGCATAGATTGGCATGTGGACGTTGTTTGAGCAGATTAGGGTTTGTCTTCTTTGTCTTTAAGAATGAATTTGTTTTTAGAATTGTGTTTGTGTAGAGATCGGAGTGATCCTAGGTAACTTAGAGACCAACCGTTTGGATCATTCAAAGAATCTAAAATACCATTAGTTGCAAATTGGTTTCGCTTCACATAGATTTGCAAATGTTTGTAACATGTTACTTATTTTGTTTGAAATATATAAAATTCGAGGGGGGGGCAGAGGATATGTCTCATCCTGAGTAGATCACGACTTTTTAACCCAATCCAAACCGACATCCAACCAAGAAGAGATTCTTTAGGAGGATCTAGAATCTTCTAACGGTACTTTCAGTTCCAAGAAGAATGTAAGGATGAAGGCCTAAAGAGCCTATACACAAGCTTCATTTAGAGAAAACCATCTTTGCCATTAATCCATATACGCGCATCCGGAATGAAAGAATTCAGGATAGGCCGTTGCACCAAATTTATTAGGCCATCATACACCACATTCTTGGTAGAAGACAACACCCTAGAGAACTCCAAATGCCAAGGGGCGCCATTGGAGGTGCTCACATAATGATGCCGACAAGCGGCACGATTGGTGGCCCTCTTAAAAAGAGGTTGAAAGTGCTTGAACAAGGGTGTAGAACTCCCAATAGATATTGAACCAAAAACTGATGAGGGCACCCTTAGCCGGTTTGAAATGCACACCCGAGTTGTAATTTGTCTATAAACCTACAAAGCCTTTGCAACCACCCCGAACTTGGTTTTTGAAGATGCCAAGAAGAGACCAACTAGATTGAGGCAAGCCGTATTTATCCTGCACAACCGAAGCCTAGAGAGAAGCAGACTTTGAACCAATCTCCAACGCTAGTTGCATAGCTGAGCACAGTTAACCTGTCGAAGGGCACCTTGGGGATAATGAAAGAGGCTCATGTAGTGAATAAGGATACTAGAGAGAGTCACCTTGATCAAGGACAATCTTCTCGCCATGGAGAGAAGGTTACCTTTCCACTCCTCATGCCTTCTTTCAAATCTGTCAATCACCAACGACCACATGGCAATGGAATATATGCCTATACAGAGAGGGAGCCCAAGATATGAAGACAAAAGAGAGTCACCTTTCCCTCCAATCCCCGTCGTCCATTCTTTGGTGTTAGCTTGCTCAACTTAAATACCAATGAAGATCGTTTGTTGAAGTTGGCCAGAGACCGCCTCAAAGAAACGAAAGACCGTAATCACATTATAGATAACCATATTGGATGCTTCACAAAAGATGAGGGTATCATCCACTTACTACAAATGGGTAATGGGCTGCCAAAAAGGAGAACCATGAACCTCTACCCGCCCCGTTGACCAATTGACCAAAATAGAGAACATTGGAGTTGAGTAGCAAGCTTTCATTGACTTCCTCCAAGTAGAGCTGAACCCCATTCTCATAAGCATATAATCAAGGAAAATCCAATTTACATTTTCATATGATATGTCCAAATGCACCTTACAAACCACACAAGGATCCTTGCTCTTATAGCGAGAGTCAATGCATTCATGGGAGACAATTGCAAGGTCCAAATTCTACAACTCTCCACAAATGCATCTTGACTTGGAGAAATAATGTCACCCAATATGGGTTTCATGCGATTGGCAAGAACTTTAGAAATGATCTTGTAGAAACTACCCACTAAGCTAATGGGACAAAAGTCGTTAAGGCATTCCGCTCCTTTCTTTTTGGGGATGACAATGATAAAAGTGATGTTGAGAATTTCTTTTTTCAATTTTTCTCTTGGTATAGAGATTGAGGAAAGGGGCAATGATCTCTATTTTAAGGAGACTCCAAAAAGTTTGAAAACCTGAAGGTTGAAGCCATCTGGACCTGGGGCACGGTCCCCACTAGCCTTAAAGGGAGCGACTTTCACTTCCTCTTCCTCCAATTCTCTCTCCAAGTGATTCCTCTCCTCAATGGAGATGGATCAAACTCAAGGCCATCCAAAAGAGGCCTTTCCAACCCTTCATCACACAACCACCCTTTGTAATAATCAACCATAGCTCTACCAATCTCATCCCGGTCCTCAACCCCATTTCCATCAACCACCAAGTGGTTAATAGAGTTGTGCTTGCGCCGAGCCTTTGTCATGGCATGAAACAAGTCCATATTCCTGTCCCCTCACGCAACCACTTGATTTTAGCTTTTTGACATAAACACGTTTCTCCATTGCTTACCTTGGTTTCATAATTGTTTTTTTTAACTCGATCTTCTATCCAAGGTAGTTAAGGTGGTGTGGCGATGTCATGGAGAAGGGGCTCGCCATGCCATGGCGAGGCTATTTAATAAATCAAAAAACATATAATTTTTGTTATTTTTAATTTTTATTATTAATCATTAATATTTTTTTGTAGAGGAAGTTATAAATTCAACTACTTAAGCATCATTCTTTGGTTTTAATATTGAGAATTTCATGTTCTAGGCATAAATAAATATCAATAGATGCAAATCAAATATTAATATCAAATATGAAATATTAAAAAATTTGAAACATGCACAAGTATAAACAAACATGAAATATCAACAAACAGAGAATATTAAAAATATAAAATCTCAAGTACACACGGAATAGGTCCCCAAAATACCAAGTCTTTGTTTTAAACTCTGTGCAAGGCCAACTTCTCTTGTGCAAGCAATGATTTCGAAAAAAATAAGGATAAGAAAAAAAAACATAAAAAATAGAGATAAAGAAAGAAAAAACTATTTGAGGTGTCGTCAACGTGAGGTGACGTTCCCATCATTGATGTGAGGTGTCGTCGGCCGATAGCCCGCTAAGGTGTCATTGACGTTGGTGCTGATAGCTGTTGCGACGAGAGAGAGAGAGAGAGAGAGAGAGAGAGAGAGAGAGAGAGAGAGAGTTTTGTAACTTATAAGTTATAACAATGTTATACTTATAACTTATCTATTTTATAAGTATGCTAAGCTATAATCCCAAAAAATAGATAGCGTGCATAGTGACGACATAGCGTTGTTCCGCCATGCGACGCTATTTATCCATCCTTGCTATTTGGTTGTATTGGGCGCTTCCCTTCGCCATGGTGAGGGTGTAGTGTTGCCTTAACAACCATGCTTCTATCCATTTTGGTCGGAGGAAGTGGGACATATTCTTCCATTCTATCTATAGCCTGGATGTGAAGGAGCAATTCTTCCATCTTAGAGTGGACACTTCTGAAAGAGTCTTTGTTCCATGCCTTGATTTTGGCTTTGAGAAGGCGAAGCTTGGTAAATAATACATATTCTGCAGATCCCCTAATCCTCCAGGAGTTCCACTGTTGCTGTATGAGACTTAAAAGCCTCTTAAATATTTATGCAATGATGAAATAGTTATTACAAACTTTTAAAAAGGTTAAGTGGCCTTTTAGCAAAGAGCCTTTGTAGCAACCCCATGGTGACGCCATAACGTCGCTATTTAAATCTTCGCTCGCTGTCTAACTTTAATGCCTATATCGGTCGCTATACACTGTAGCCTCACCAGTGCGAGGTTACAGCAACGCTGTAACTATAACACCATCGGTTTCTTGTCTTTGTTTTTATGGATTAATCAGATTTTATTAAAGTGAATGAGAAAAATATGTCAAAAGAAAAAAAAAAATTGAAAATTACATGTGCAAACAATTAGAGAAACCAAGTATCTACTCAACAATGTTCAGATTATTCACTCTATAATTTTTCCAAACTAACTGCCGTTTTCGTAAGAGTTTGACACATTGTTCCTCTAATAACATGTCAAAATGAAAATACCCCCAAATCACAAAGATCAAGTATATCCTCAAAAACAATTATATAAAAAAAAGCGTATCCTTGAAACTTGAAAGCATTAGCAAGCTTCTGTGGCTAATCTTCCTTTATTGTCACCCACTTAATGGCATTAGAGGAATCACCTTCGACTACTGCCCATTGGTAAAAAAATTTGGTAGTGCCGGATTTTACTGTTCGGTACATTCTGATGCTTGACCAATTATTAACGGTACTGGTATTTGATCTGAGATATTAAACCTTGCTATTACCAATCATCAACGGTTCTGGACAGAGAAGAAGCATTTGTAAATTGATGCCTAATGTTTTTTTGTTTCCTTAAATGATTTCAATTAATGAGCTCTTTGTCCTTTCGTCATTTCTTATCAGATACTCATCAGAATCACTCAATCTCAAGTTTGTTGCAAAACCTATTTAATAAGTTACCCAACCTATAAACTTTTGAAAGTGACAAATTTTGCTTGTTTTTCACTCTTTTTGTTTTGGTGATTTTTCATATTCTGCTGGACCTTTCTTGCTATACTATTTGGGATTTTTGTGGCTTTGGATTGGGAAGCAAGTATGGTATTTTCTTTATAATATGAAAGGTTCATACTAGCAGACAAATTGGACCATTGAGCAGGGTTAGTAGTACATGCTATGCAGACAAATTGGACCATTGATGCCATGTTAGGAGCCTCTATAGGTTATTTTTGGCTCTCTATTTTTCTGTGATATTGGCACTTGGATCATATCTCAACATCTCGACTCAATGCAGTCAAGAAAAGAGCAAGAAGAGGGACCCGAAATAACAAGCACACGTGATAACTAAGGTGTCACCTGCGGTTATTTAGAGTGTTAAATCACATATGATGACTTAATAAGGTCACATGAGGCTCTGTTAAGTGAAAATATCTATTTTTTTCTTTTTGAGGATAATTGGAGAATAAATTGGTGTGTGTAACATATAGTAGAGGAGAAAAACGGGAAAAGAGGCTGTGAGAAGGGGGGGGAGAGATGAGATCTGGCAGGCTCAAATAAAATAACCGAGAGCCTAAAGAGAGGGTGATTAATGGAGAAAAATTAGGAAGGTATCTCGGTTCTGGAGAAGAAGGGTCGATTCGCTAGATGACTGATATTGGTCTGCAGTAGTTTAGCATGTAGAAATTAGGGATTCTTCTAATAATCTAAATTTTCATATGGGAGCTGGCCTGGGGCAGAATCCACATGTCAGTGCACTTGAGCAGGAGAGGGATGAGGTGTCGTGTGGGAGAGTTTGATGAGAGGGTGGACCATCTTTTGCTTAGGTGTCTGGTAACTAACCACATGATTTATGCCTGAGCACTATGATGTTTTTTACACTTTCAGTACATAAGAGGATCCCTTGGAAAAACAAAAAATCAAGTCCCAAATTGTTGATTAGAAGAGTGAATAACCAATCATATATACTAGTTTGTTAGCCACTGTATCGTGTGTTGTTCAAGTGAAGAATTGATCAACATTTATGCCTTCAATTTTGTGTGGCAGCTTCATTATCGAATTATCTCTTCACACTTTTTTGGTGTGCAATATGTTCTTCCTCCATTGGATGGAGAGATGTTAGCAAGGGCGGAATTCAGGCCCATTCGGCTCTCTTGGCAGATTGCTTTATTTCACGTTTCCATGTCATAGGGAATTTTATTGTAAAAGGACCTTTGACAAAGCATTGAAAGCTTTGTCAAAAATAATCTTTGATTATATCAAAGATAAGATCTATTGGGTGAGTACAAGAAGACCAGTAATGCAATGTGGATTTCCCCTATAAATTGGCTAAAGGTCAATGTTGGTGGGTGCTCAGTGGGCCCTCTAGACGGACGAGAAGAAGGCGATTAGACTCCACACAGGTTACCCCGTCCGATTGACTTCTTCGTGCTTTTAGTACGCTGGTTGGGGTTGGGTGGGGGGAGGGGTGGATTCCCCCTATAAATTGGCTAAAGGTCAATGTTGGTCGGTGCTCGGTGGACCCTCTAGACTGACGAGACGAAGGCAATTAGCCTCCACATAGTTTACCCCGTCCAATTGACTTCTTTGTGCTTTTAGTACGCCGGTCGGGGTTGGGGGGGTTGTTCTAAGGAATTTAAGTGGCTTAGTGGGTAGATCTCGCTCAAATTTGCTAGGCCTATTGATGGGGACATCAGATTTAAAGAACCACCTGTGATTTATCAAAGGTGAAAGAAACGTCACGATGACGGACATTCGTGAAGTTACAGTTAGTTATTTGCATGGATCAAAATATCGTCCGATACCGATATGTATCGGTTTTGGACCCCAGCGGTATGATACAATGTCATTGTATCGTACTCCCTAAAAAAATAGCATATTACCGGTCGATACGGTCAATGTATCGCCCGTATCATCCGATAACATTGTTTTTTTTTTTTAAACTTCCAAATTATCGGACGATACGAGCAATTTATCACCTGTATCGTCCGATAATTTCAAATTATCGGACGGGCCCCATGTACCTTTGTAAGCATTTTTTAGTCCCATTTTACGGATTTTTGTCTCCCAAATAGTATCTAAATAGTCCCTTTATTTTTTTATACTTGCAAATAGTGTCTAAATAGCCCCTTTCATTTGCTCCCAAATAGTGTCTAAATAGTCTCTTTATTTTTTTATACCTGCAAAAATAGTCCCCAACCCTTCTTTCCCAGGCTCCCACGGGTTCATTCTACACCTGCAAAAATAAAACTAAACTAATTTTTTTTAACCACCGGGGACGAGAGAGACGAGATCTTAACTACCGGAGATGAGATCTTACACACATTTTCGCCAGATTTTTAAGAGAAGGTAATATTTTCCATCATACAACTTGCATTTTTATGGATAGATCCATCATTTTTATAGGTAGATGTACCATATTTATGGGTAGATCTATAAAAAAATATGGTAGATCTACCCATAAATATGAGTTAACTTATATTTTTGTATTAGTAAATTAGGTTTATTTAAATTTATATTTTTGTGCTAGATCTTAATATATGCTAGATCTATTTACTTTTTTGTGTTATTAAATTAGATTTATTTGCATTTTAAAATTAGGTTTACTTACTAATTTTACTAATTTTTTTACTAAATTAGGTTTACTTACTAGTTTTACTAATTTTTTTTACTAAATTAGGCTTACTTACTAATTTTAAAATTGTGTTATTAAATTAGGTTTACTTACTAGTTTTACTAATTTTTTTACTAAATTAGGTTTATTTATTTACTAATTTTACTAATTTTTTTAAAACTAATTTTTAAAAACTAAACTAAACTAATTTTAAAACTAATTGAAAAACTAAACCTTAAACTAAACTAAACTAATTTTAAAACTAAACTAAACTAATTATAAAACTAATTTTTTAAAACTAAACTAAACCCTAAACTAAACTAAAATAATTTTAATACTAAACTAAACTAATTTTAAAACTAAACCCTAAACTAAACTAAACTAATTTTAAAATTAATTTTTAAAAACTAAACCCTAAACTAAACTAAACTAATTTTAAAACTAATTTTTTAAAACTAAACTAAACTAATTTTAAAACTAAACCCTAAACTAAACTAAACTAATTTTAAAACTAAAATTAAACTAATTTTAAAACTAATTTTTTAAAACTAAACTAATGTTACTAATTTTTTTAAAAAACTAAACTAAATTAGGTTACTAATTATTTTTCAAAACTAGTAACCTAATTACTAATTACTAATTTTTAAAAACTAAACAAAACTAATTTTAGTAGTAACATAATTACTAATTATGTTACTCAATTACTAAACTTTTTTTTAAAACTAATTTTTTTTTTAAAATAAACTTTAGTTTTAAATTTGTTTTTAAAGCTAAACATTTTTAAATAATGTTTTAAAAAAAAGTTTAAGTTTTTATATAATACATAAAACTAAATTATGTTACTAATTTTTTTTTAAACTAAACTTTTTTTTTTAAATTAAACTTTTTTTTAAAAAACTAAACTTTAGTTTTAAATTTGTTTTCAAAACTAAAGATTTTAAAGTCAGGTTTTAAAATAAGAATAATATCAAATAAATTTGGTAAAATATAATCTAATATTGTAAAAATAAAAATAATATCAAATAAATTTTCAAGTGTAATCTAAATGTTTGCTCATTCATGTAGATGAAATAAATAAATATGGTACGATCATCAGATTCAGTCTGACAATACGACACACTAATAGATGGTGATAGACTTCGAATACAATGCAAACTTTGTGGGAAAAAAATTTTGGGAGGAGGTATGACGCGATTGAATGAGCATTTGGCTCACGTTAAGGAAGAGACAAGAGGGTGTCCCAATGCACCCAAAGAGGTGAAAGAACAAGTCAGAGCAAGTTTACATGCGGCTAAGGAAAAGAAAAAAACAGAAGCCGACTGAGAGAGAAATGCATGAGAGAATATGGACGGGAGATCCAGAGTTTCCTGGGTATGATGAGGATGAGGATGAGGATGTTGTGACAGCGAGAGTACTGAGGGAGAGTGCTAGAGAAGTACGACAGTAACGAGATCAAGAAGAAGTCGATTATCGGTTTCAATCCGGCTTGAGGGGCCCATCGATGCCTGCTGCTGGTGGTGGATCTAGGCATATGCCCCATGTTGTTGATGTTGATGAGGACATTCAGGAGACCGCTGGGTTGCATAGGTCAGCATCAATGAGGGACACCAGACTGTCTACTATAGGTTGTACTATAGGTCCCATGGATCCGTTCATGTATCGGACAGAAAGCTCCAAGCAAAGTAAATTGAGTACAATTTCACTGAAAAAATAGGGGAAGAGGCTTGAAAAATCGATTGCAAAGTTCGTGATATACAATCACATTCCGATTCAAGTTGTGGAGTCGCCGTACTTTTAACATATGATTGATACAAGTGCAGAAGCTGGTCAAGGAGTTAAAAAGCCTTTTGCATACGAGGTATTTGAGCCCTTATTAGATGATGAGTACGAGGAGATAGGAGGTTATGTGAAGAGTTTTGAGGAAGTATGGGATGAGAGAGGTTGCACAATCATGTGTGATGGATGAACCGGTCCCACAAGGAAGTGTTTGATCAACTTTTTAGTCCACAGCGATGTCGGGACCGTATTTCTAAAATCAGTTGATGCTTCTAAACACGCGAAGATGGTTAATTACCTCTTTCAACTAATGGATAAAGTAGTTGAAGATGTTGGAGAGCATCGGGTTGTGCAGGTGGTAACAGACAATGCCGCCAATTTCAAAGCCGCAGGAAGGCAGTTAATGTTGAAGAGACGTCACTTGTACTGGACTCTGTGTGCCGCTTATTGCGTGGACCTCATTCTTGAGGATTTAGGAAAGAGAAGCAAGGCACAGGCAACTATTCAGAAGGGAAGAATGATTACTTCCTGCCTATACAACAGTGACAAGTTGGTGAATTTGATGAGACTTTACCAAGAACGAGCTGCTCCGACCTGCGATTACACGGTTTGCAACACAGTTTCTAGCCCTACAGAGCTTAGCTAGATGTAGGCGTGAGCTGAAAAGCATGGTCAACTCCGAAGCATGGACAAAACATGAGTTAGAACTCACGAGCAAAGAGACCTGCTTGCAATGAAGTTGCTAACCTGATCTACAGCCCTGAGTTTTGGGCAGATGCTGACCACCTAATTGCGGTCACTACCTCGTTGGTTCAAGTGTTGAGGTTGGTAGATGGTGATGAGAAACCAACCACACGGTATGTTTACGAGTCGATGGATAAAGCAAAAATTAAATGCCTTACAAAATATAAATAATATTGGGCGATCATCGACAGGAGGTGGGATACACAATTCCATCAGTACTTGCATGCTGCAGGTATAACATGTTAAACTGCTTATGTAGTGATTTTTATTTATTTATTTATTATTATTTCATATTATTCATTGTTTTGACCTATTAATGAGATTGTCCATATTTGATGTATAGCGCACTACTTGAATCCGGCCTTCCAATATACACGACGCTTCGACATGAGTGAGGCCGATGCAGTGTACAACAATTTACTTAATGTGATCTAACGAATGCTTCCTGAGTTGGCCGACCAAGGTCAAGCCATCAGAGATATGAGTAATCATACCTTCTGAGTTCTGATTAATAAGTCAAATGTCATATTAGCATTATATTAATATGTGAGTTATTGTATTCCATCTTTGTAGATTGACATGTTCCGTAAGAGACATGGATCATTTGGGACCCCATTGGCACAATCACAAATTAAGTACGATAAACCCGCTAATTGGTGGATGCATTATGGAGGCGATAGCCCAATACTAAGGCGACTTGCAATGAAGGTTTTATCGCAGACATGTTCATCGTCCAACTGTGAGCAGAATTGGAGCACATTCTTTCTCATTCATACGAAAACAAGGAATATGCTAACTATGAAACAATTGGAATGGTTAGTCTATTGTCACCACAACATGCGATTAAGGGTCAGAAATATGGAGAGGACCAATCGTGGTAAGCAATTTTATGAAGTCTTAGTTCATACAATTTTTATTTGATCTAATTGATGAGGCATATACTAATTCATCTATCATATTCTACCTTACAGATAGTGAATATTATGATCCCATCAAGTTAGATTATATATTTACGGAGGATGACCCTTTGAATGAGTGGATCGAAGAGAGAGAAGAGCCAGTGTTGTATACTGAGGGCACCGCATGACTGGATAATGCTGAAAGATTAGCGGAGGAGTAGGCTTCCCAACCACCGAGACGGAAAAAAAGATTGAATCGTCATTCAGTGGTTGGATCTGATGACGAAACGCAACCCGATAGTCATGATGACGATGATGGGGGTGATGATAGAGGTGGTGAACCCCACTCTAGCACTAGTGGGGAGCGGATGATATTGATCCTTATTCTTATGGAGGTATTGCCTCATGGGATGATGACCCGGTAATAATGTATGACACTCCTACATTTAGAGGTGGAGGGATTGAAGGAAGAGGAGCGTCAGAATCTTACCAAACACCACCACCACCACCACTATCACAAGGTCCACAAGATGATGTGGCTTATATGACTCCAAGCTTCGGGGAATTTAGTTTGCAAAATAGCGAAGATTCAGCAACCAGTAACCCATACTATCGGCCTCAACCAACCTACCCCGGGCCATATAACTTCGTTGGTCAAATTTTTGGAGGACCAGCCTTTACCTATTACAGTGAGCCATATTCATCTCTAATACCTCAGTTTCAAGGGGGCACGTATGATCATGGGTATCAATATGGCCAACATTATAGGGAAAGCTCGCGCACCGATGATGATGATCACGAGGGCCAAGAACCACCAAGAAATTCAATGTGGCTTTAAGATAAGTTTTTCATGTACAATATACCTTTTAATGTTGATTATGAGTCATATATAATGAAATTTAGGTTATGCGTTGATAAAATTATGAAATATGCATCAAATAAGTCTTAAATAAAATTTAAAAAAAGTTGAAATAAATGGGAAATCATTAAATTTATTTTTTTTAGATTTTTTAGGATTTTTTGGAAAAATAAAATAAAAATTCAATGTATCGAACCGATACATTCAATGTATCGCTGATACCCAGTACGTTTTGTCCTGGAGGCATGGACGATACGTATCGGATTTCCGGTATTTTGATCCTTGGTTATTTGTTTTCAAATTTCGAATATGCGCGGTTACAGTTAGTTAAAAGGACTATTTTTATTTAATTAATGATTATGAACTTTGCTATGCAAATTGAAAATGAGATGTTTGCCTTCGAGAGTGTGATTCTCTCAAAATAGAAGAGTGATTCTTCTATACACGTGTGGTTTGTGCGAAACCGATCATTCAATCTTTATATCCACTTTTATCTCACTTGATGGAGCAAGTATTTGTTTTTTATTTTCTTTCATTCTATCTATAATCGTATTTGAATTCTAATTGCCTAGAATCTCATTTCTCTTTGTTAAATCCGCTCATTTTCTAAAGAACTCCTTTGTAAGTTTGCTTGAATTCCTAAACTGTTGAAGATCTAGATGTTCACCGAAGAACCCTAGTCTTCTAAATTCATGAAGGAAATGTGCAGCGAAAGTAACACTAGTAGCAAATCATGTAATTGGAAATCTTTTTATTTTTCGTGTTCATTTGTTAAAACGATTTATATTTCAATTATTTTTATTAATCTTCAATTAATCTCAGCCCATCTAAATCGCATTGTGTTAGTACCTCCATCACCTATTTTGTGGTCCGGATCAACGGTTTCTTTTTGCTCGGCGCCTATCAAGTTTCTCAAACATGTTGATTCCTTATGAAAGATATACAAGCAAAATCTCCTAATATTTCACAAAACAAAATTCTTTAGATTTAACTGTTAGAACCATGGTTGTTAAGGCGAGACCATGGCGTCACCATGACGAATAATAAGGCAAATCGCCATATGAGCATATATGGCGAGGATGCATATATGATGACTCCATGGCGGGGCCATGGTGGAATGGCATAATGGCGCCACCATGGTCGCTATTTTGAAAAAATAAATTATAACTTATAAACCTTATAAGTTATAACTTATACATTATAACACTTATAGGTTATAAGGTATATTTATATAACTTATAACTCATGTTTGATGAGTTGTATCCATCACATCTAGGGTTTAAGTGAAACCTTCTAGCCTCTCTCACAACTCCTTTCTCGCAGCCTCTCGCTCTCTCTCGTCTCGTTCTCTCTCAACACAGGTTTGTATATTTTTTTCATCTCTCTCGTCTCTCTCTCTCTCTCTCTCTCTCTCTCATCTCTCCTTTTTTTTATCGGTACTCTCTCTTATTTTTTTAATCTAATTGTTTTAAATCCAATTAGCACATTCACAATTAATCAACAACCTTCAACGCTAAAGTTCTTCACAGACTCGCGCATATATGATTTTTTTTCTTCTTTTTTTTACTATTTTTCTACCTAATTTTTTTTATGAACTTTAATATTAGCAAATCTGTTTTTGTTTTGGGGGGCTGCTACTAACCCCACACCATATGTTGAATATTCCCTATTAGGTACAACTAACCATTGACGCTTTGAATCAGACTGACATAGATCGTTTTGTGTTCCAATCTTCCCCACAACTGATCTTGAGATCATGAAAATATCATCAGATAGTCGTACCAATCTTTCCCCACAATTGATCCGTTTGACCAATTAGTTGAATTTTTTTTGTCTTCTATAATAAATAAAAAATAATAAATGGCATCGCCATGGCATGACGAGCCTCTTCGCCATAACCTCGCCACACCGCTTTAACTACCTTGGTTATAACTGAATGATAAGAAGATCTAGGGACCACTGGTGTGTTGCGCGGGGGGGGAGATATAGCTACTAAAGCAGGACATGGGCTACTAATTTGTAGGGCTGTAAATGGACCGTGCTGGCTCACAAGCCCCGTCCCGAACCAGACGGAAAATACAGCTCTCCAACAGCCTTTTTAGGCTCTCCGAGCTAGTCCAGTCTGGAAAATCATAAGCTCCATTCTGACTGTTCTGGTCTCAGACAGAACAACCTAAAACCAGGCTCAGCCCGGCTCAACGGATGGTTTACATATACTAGATATATGTATATATGAGTTGCAAGTAGGTTTTTTCTTTTTACTTAAAAATACCAAACTATCCTCATTATCTAAATATTAGATGCATTTGTTTCAGGCTCGAAGAGCCTAGAGCTGGGCTAAGGCTCATGTATGGTAGAGCCAAGCTAGAGCTGACCCCAGCTCAGGTCAAGCTCAGCCTGTTGACAGCTCTACTCATTTGTTTCAAGCTGAAGTAGTTGATCAAGAATCAGCATATGAGCACCACTACTACCTTGAGAAGAAAGTTAGCCCATGGTTATATGTATTACGATTTGTCATTCTTCATTTATCATGAGAATTGTTATGATCTTTCAGTGTTCTCTTCGTGTTTTTTGTGTCCACCTGAAGAACAACGGTCTTCTGCTTCATAACCTAATAAAATTTGGATCTTCATTTCTAATGACTCATAACTTGACCGTTTTATGCTTCAGACAGATGGGTATGTGTTTCTTGTATTGGAATTCTGTGCTGGGGGAAATTTAGCTTCTTTCATCCAGCGCAATGGAAGAGTGCAAGAAAAGATATCAAAAAAATTCATACAGCAGCTAGGTAGTTACTTTTTTGCAATCTAATTGGCATGAAGAGTGATCTTGGTGCTGCTTCGTGGTTTCGATTCAGATTCAATGGATGTCATTGATCTTTTTGGTCCAGGAGCTGGTCTAGCAGTACTGCATTCTCACCACATTATCCATCGGGACTTGAAACCACAGGTACAAAACCATTGCCACCTGTTTCGTTTAGAGCTATTATAGGGTAACCGACCACTGGTTGGGTACAGGTGGCCCTATTTTCCAATCAAGTGTTCCACTTTGCATCACATGATGGAGATGTTTTTTTTATCCAATCTTCGACCCACCAGATCATTACATCGGGTCCTTCACATCAATTGGTACACTCAATGAAAAATAGTGCTACATGTACCCAACTGGTGACCCCATTCCAATCTAGTTTGGGAACGTGTCGGTTACCCTATATCAGCACTTCCATTTATGAGTCATTGTGTTCTTCAGATTGAGCATGACTGATACTTTATTTTGAGCAGAATATTCTACTCTCAACCTCTGATAGTGATGCTGTGCTAAAGATAGCTGATTTTGGGCTCTCAAGGTATCAGAAAAAGTGGACTTGTAATGTGATGCCAACCATTTCCCAACGTTGGTGGTGTACCAAAGCTCATCCCATAATTAGTCTATGTGCTCATCTACCTGGACCGTTCAGTTTGATGGATCGTGTCTTGGATGGCTCATTTTCCACAAATTACATCAATCTGATGACTGTGACTATGCAATTAGTTGCCTATTTTGGATGTTCCACGATTCAGTGGATTTCTGGGCCTTTCCAGGCGATGATCCATCAACTGGATGATTGGGATTTTTTGGTTAAGGCCTATCCACAAGGTGATGCCAATAAATTATCATGTTCACTGTTTCATAATTAGAGATGGGGCGTTCCACCACCATTGTTGATACTACGACTATGCTATATTAGGTTAAAGATTCATCATCATCATCATCATCTATTTGCGGTCAGCTTTTTGAGTCTATTTCTTCACTTAGTTTTTTTTAGGGCTAAACTCTGTCACTCTGTAATCCCCCTTCATGTCGCCTCTGACGGCTTCCCTCCTATTTGTTTATTGGTCCTATCCGTCTACTGCTTTGTGATTGTATTATATCAATATTGTGTGCAAGGGCTATTTCAGCTACCATTATATTATATCTCATACGGAATTAAATGTATATAAATGCATTTATGTATGTCATATGCAAGCTATGAACATATGTTTATGGCGTGAAGGATGCATGTATTTTTTCTCATTTTTTGAAAAAAAAAAATCTTCAGATTTTTTTAACAAGCAAGAAACTACACGCCAAACTCTTAACTATTAATGTGTTTAAGAATCTCTAAATAATATGTGAATTTTTTCTGGCTGCACTACAGAATTGTACTGCCTGGTGATTGCGCAGAAACAGTTTGTGGATCTCCGATGTACATGGCTCCGGAAATTCTGCAGTTCCAAAAATATGATGAGAAGGTACCCGACTTCATATTTCCGTACTTGTCCAAATTACTGGGAACTAAAATCTAGTGTTTCTAGTGCAGATTGATCTGTGGAGTGTTGGGGCCATTCTTTTTGAGCTTCTAAATGGATACCCGCCCTTTCGTGGTAGAAGCAACGTTCAGGTAACTCCTCATCAATCAATACCCATACTTCTCTACAGTCCAGTGTTCATCTCTTTTGTTGGAATGTTTTTTTCAGCTTATACAGAACATTAAAAGATGCAACTCTCTCCCATTTTCTGCGTCCATCATCAAAGGATTGCAACCAGACTCTATCGATATGTGCGAGAGATTACTGTCTAAAAATCCAGGTTTGAATGATCAATTTCAATATATATATAAGGAAGCGTTAACCCTAGGTTAGCAACCCACGGTTGAACCCTATGCTAGTGTCGTTCAGATGCCACCTATCCGAAGATTTGGTGCCGAGGCAACATGCACAAGATCGATCGTATCCATCTCAATTTTTTTTTTTGAAAAAACATCTTATTGACCATCCAAAATGTGGTCAAAGTGTGCAAAAAATCGACACGCCAAGTATGCCGGCAAAACCCAATATTGACCACATTTTTTAATGCTAAAAAAGTTTTTTTTTTTTTTTTTCAGATCACATGCCATGTGTCACGAGAACCCAAAACGGGTATTATTTTGGGATGACATGCCACAAGACGTGATTTGGGCCCGTGACCTAGACCCTGGGTGGCCAACCTAGGGACTCCTTTATATGTATGAAAAGGGGGCCTATGCATTCGAATGCCTAGTGTGATCCGTGCTTTTAAATTCTAGATCTTGTGCCGCATGGCACCTGATTTAAAGAAAATAGTCAATTTTAGGGCTTTTTTGGCCTTCACAAATGTGATCAAAGTTTCCATCCGCGCCCCTGAACCTGGTGTGTGGAAATTGTGTACCTTCGATCACATATTGGATGTTGGATGCAGAACCTGTTTAATTTATTTGTTTTTAGACGGACCAAACAGTCCTTGGGCAAGTTACCATGGCACCCGTCCCCTGGATGAGTCCCACTTGCAGCCCAGTTGGTATTAATGCATGGGTAACCCATGCGTTCGAACCATTTTGGCACCATGTGGCACCCAACCAAGGGATCGGGTGCCACGGCAACTTGCCCAAGATCTATCAGGTACCATCAAAAAAAAATTGAAATGAGTATTCCTCCATTATTGAAAGTTGGTCGAAGGTGCACAATTTCAATGTACCAGGTTCAAGCGGCAAATGGGAAAGTTTGAGTTGTGGTTTGAAGGGCACATAATCACGAGTTACACTCATCCTCTTAAGGGTTCACCTAGCCCCCTTAGGGTTTTAGAAGAAAAAAAATGACACCATTTTTCCCTTCAAAATTTCCTATCCCCCGCTTGAACCCGATGCATTGAAGTATGCAAGTTTGACGAGCATTTGAACAGAGGATAGATACCCCCTCTAACCATTTTACATGTACCTCATCAATCTTGGGAAAGTTGTCGTGGTACCCGATCCTCGGGTTGGATACCGTGTGACGCTCATCTGGTTCGAACACATAGCTGAACCCAGCACTCGCGCACATATGCCCAGGCCTATCTACATATATAATGTATGTATACTGATGAGTCTGTTTATCCATACAGTGACTCGATTGTCCTTCAACGAGTTTTATCGTCATAAATTCTTGAGAAATGAGAGGAACATTATAAGCTATGAGGTATAGATATCCATGTTGTGATTTTAATCGACTGAAATACTTGTTGGGCGTTGCTTTATAACTATATGCATATATGGATTGGTGGTGTTCCAGTTGTTAGAATAGTCCCACATCGCCTATGGGCTGGAGGCCTTGGGTTATAAATAACTTGGGCAAACCTTACCTTACAAGCCAGTTTTGTGAGGTTGAGTTAGGCCCATGGAATGCTACATGGTATTGAAGCAGGTATTTATTTTGAACTGCAACAAACCCAAAAATGGTGTTTTAGGGAGATTTAAACCATCCAATCTCTTGGCGATAATGTCAACCATTGTTTTTAGTCTTAATGGCATGTTTGATAGTGGGAATGATATGATGTAGAGGCATTGGCGAATATTTTCCATCAGAAGCACCTATTATTGGCCGCACAAAGGCACGCATGTTTTAGCAATCTAAGTCATCAAAGTTGTAGCTTATATTGGGAGCTATGGTGATCCATAGGGCACAAAAATCAGTCATTGGAGGATTGATCGAATCCCCCAATATAGACGGTTCTGTACAGATTTATAACCGTTGATATTAAAGTGCTGCTCTAATTGGATTTTTATGTTGAGAGTGTTATGAAAGTAAATGGCCATCTACATGAAACTCTTAGAATGGTTAAAGATGTCTGCCACATGGCCTAAAAGGATGCTTTTCATGGCGATCCATGTAAACCTGCAGTTTGGTCGATCTGGAGAGTACAAATTCTGTAGAATTCAGTGAACAAATCTCAGCATAATTTAGTTTTGTTTTTGACCATTGGGATAGCTGGTAAAAAAAGAACCTGGTCACCAGAGCACAGGGCCTCCATGCTCTATCAAAGATAGTTTTAGAGCATCTTAAAGTCTATAGATGGCTCGGCTAGAGGGGGAGCCAGGATTTTCTTTCAAGGGGGACAAGTTATAGTTGGACATAAAAAAAAAATAAGTCTATATTTTTTTGAGGGAAAAAAATAAGTCAATGTTAAGTATGCGGTATGAGGACCAAGCGACTTGGTGCTTGGGTTACTTTTTGGGATGTGTGACATGTGGTACTATTAGATGGATAGGTGTGCTAGGATTTGAACTGAAATTAATGGCTACCATGTAAATCTAATATAGGGTTAATTATGCATGACATTTGACTGCATTGAATTAAAGAAGAGAAAAGGTTGGGACGTCATTGAAAGCCATATAGGAGAAGGTACTACTACTTGGGAGTGAGAAAAAGAGGGTAAGGCAACTTTTAAATTCAATAACTGGAAAAAAAAAATTTGACTGGCTACTGTTGGAAATTAAATAATTGTCGCTGCTCTGCATTGATACCAGTAAGTATAATTAAATGGCATACATAATTCCTGCCTTTATTATTCTAAGACTTCAATGATGTGATTCAAAGCCATCAATGTCTTTTATAGACCTACGATATTGGAGATATATATGATATTTGGTCAACTTTAAAACATGTTAACAGCTTTGATGACTGTTTTGAAGCACATGATGAAAATAATTTTTTAATCAAATCTTATACACCAGAGTTTTTAGATTATGGTCTTCAAATCATATACGATATACATGATGACAACTGTACATGTCATATGTTCTAAAACGTATGAACTTTAAAAAGAGACCCATGGGACGAGTGGCAAACATGGAAGAGAAAAAAATAATTAAAACAACGCTAGGGTGAAAGAGGCCTTTCTCTTCTACAAACCCTATCCATCTTATCATCATCAAGGGCCTTTTTAATAGGGATAATTAGAGAAACATGCCTCAAAAACAAACTTTTAGGAAAAAGATCCGACCTCAAAACGTTTTAGAAAAATTGTGCTTTCACGAATTTTGGAACTTCAGAATATCATGAAAGCACCATTTTTTTTTAAAATTAAAAAAATCATGCTTTCACATTTTTCTGAAGATCCAAAATCTGTGAAAGTATCATTTTTCTAAAATGTTTGAGGTTGGGTATATTTTTGCTAAAAAGTTTATTTTTGATGCATTATTTTCTAAAGTACCCTTTTTAATATCCTTATTAAGGGTGTTTCTTCAAGCACAGCTATTGCTTACTATCAACCAAAGTCGGTGTTTGGGAATAAATCGTCTTGGAAAAAAATTTGGAAGAATTCGTCAAATTTGAAGAAAAATGTCAAAATTTACAAAAAAATATTATAAATAAATATATTCATTGAAACTATTAAAAAATATTTTTTTTAAATGAAAAATTAGAAAAACATTCAGGATATTTGCTATAATAATCCTTGAAATGCATGATTATTTTAAAAAAGTTATGATCTATAATTTTATTCATTTCTTTTAAAAAAATAACGAATAATTCCAGACATTTTAAACGTCTGGCAAATTTGGTCACTGTTCTACCAACACTTAGCACACTATTGAAGGAAGGAGTTAGTATTATGTGCCTTGCCGGTGCAAAAACGTACGATGAATCTTTGAAGCTAATCTTATGATGAATCTTTCTCATGTACCGATTTGTATGATTGAGGCCAATTATGAATTTAGCATGTGATGTTTTAATATAATAACCTTGATAAACAGCAATGTGCACAATGATTGCTTCGGATTAGATGATGGAGACTGTATTTCACTCCAATCTTTCACACAAAGGATCTTGAGATCATGGCGCACCTATTAGATAGTCAGTTTTCAATTCCATGTAGCACAGATCTAAAAAATGTAGCCCTAAAGTCATGTTTGAGCGTGACGTGTGCCATGTGATTTTAGGGATAATTTTTCGGGATATGTGCCATGTGGACCATTTGATAGGTGTGCCATTATCTGAAAATCCCTTGTGGGGAAGATCAGGGTGAAACATGATCTCCATCATCTGATCCGAAGCAATCAATGGTTTTGGGTGTGGGTGCCTTGGAAGATTCCGTGGGCACTATTACCGGTACTTAATAAATAATTGTGGTTATTTTTCTTCTCTTTTTTTTCCCACATTTTCTTCTTTTGGATTGATTTAATTTTCTTTTGTGTGGTCTTTATATATTTTGCACGAATTTCTTATTAGTTAGCAGGGTGTCAAACTCAGAATCGGTACAGGGTATTGGTCCATGGAGGACTGATACGAATCGGCAGATACGTATCGCCAAACCAAGTTGCAGAGCCGATAGAAATTGGTTTGCCAAAAAATCGGCCAATTTTTTATACCCTGTTAGTTAGTTTAGTGGGCCCACAATTCTTTGCCATCATTGAAATACAAAATGGTGCTTTAATGATCTTACACCATCCATGGCTTAAGAGGAGGAGGATCAGTAACATGAGAGTGATAGATCATAAATTGAACAGCAAAAATGGTGTTTTAAGGAGATTTCAACCATCCAATCTATGGACTTTAATATTAACCATTGTTTTCGATTTTAATGGATAATATTAAAGTTCATCAATCGGATGGTTCACATCCACTTATTGGCATGTATCTTTTGCATAAAAAATCTTTATACTTTATATGATATTTTCACATGACATAACCCCAAATATTAAGTCATTATTTTAAAGGGAGCCACTATTTGCACACATTGTTCAAGTGATTGTACCAAATTTAAAGAAAGACTTGGTATTTTAGGGATATATGATATGTAAAAATATAATATGGGCCGTCTGATTTGAAGTTCATGATCAATAGATCTCTAGTACATAAAATTGGAGCAAAACACGATACTGGGCATATGATCTATTGTGGTCAACTATTGAATTATATAATAGCCTTTGACTCTATTTAATCAAATGATAAAAATTATATTTTATTCCATTCTTTTGCAATTGATATCTTTAAATCATGGCCTTCAAATCAAACAGCTAAGATGGTGTTTTCATATAATAAAGGTCGCCAAATTTGTAAGTCTTTCTTTTAAATTCTGTGCAATCAGGTGCTATTACTTGAAAAGCCTGTGTAGGTAATGGCTGGGCTTCCTTTGCAAGTGCAAGTATGTTGAATAAAATATATGAAAGATTCACAAAAATTCGGAAAAATTTTGAGGCTTATAAAAATAAGGGTACCAACGTGCCCACACGCTTATGTTGGAAACTCCCAAAACCTTCAATCATTCACTCGATGAATTTTGAGATCACGAAACTAATATCATACCGTCCACTTTTTTCTTCCACATGGCATATTTTGGATTGTACATGTATGATCTTAAGATTCATAGTGTAGAAAATTGAGGTGAAAAAAATCTCCATCATTTTACTCATAATCACGAGGTTTTAGAGGGTTCGAGGATGCTTGCGGCAGTGCGAAAAGACGTATCATAAAAAGTAAACATTGACTTATTTATAGGTAAAAATGAGGTCTTTAATAATTAATTATGTTTGTTATATTGTAAGTTATATAATCATAAAAGCAATTAAAAATAAAATAATATAAAATATATCACAATTAAAAATTTTCATTAAAATTGGAGAATCAACTAATCAAGTGATTATTAGGTTAAAATTTTCATTAAAATTGGAGAATCAACTAATCAAGTGATTATTAGGTTAAAAGTTTAACGTGGACGGATAACTCAGTTGGTCAAGCCTTGGGTTTGCTCTCCAATGATCACTAATTCGAATCCCGTCAGGGCCACTGGAGGATTATCCGATCATTAGCTCAAGAACCCTGTGACATTAGTCGAGATGTGTACAAACTGGCCCGAACACTCACAGATATCAAGAAAAAAATATTAGGCTAAAAGTTGGACAGACCACCTATTAAAAGAATTTTAATTAATTTTGAGAATTTTGTGAGAGAGCTCCACATCGTCTCCAACTGGTGCTAGATTCATATATATCTACCTTCGATACAACTGTCCAACAGCTCATCAGACATGAAAATTTAGCGTCTCCATTGCCAAGACTACAGAGGACTTCTATACGATTTTTTAGCGTCTTCCATAATTTTTTTATTGGAGCAGAGGACTTCTGTACTTCCTAAAGATTAGAATCAATGGCCCGATCCATAACCTCTGAACTTCTCCAACTCCCAATCCCAGCTTGCCACGTGGTGCCTGCGACACCCACAATCCAGATACCGAAAACTTGCAAAGTAATCTCAGCCACCCATTTAAGGATCACAAAACACCCACGTGGGTTCAGACTTAGATCCACCATTAAAGCTACAACACAAAGCTCTGGTTTAATTCCTGCATACTACAACTCGGGTGGAGAGACTAAAAAAGCCCTTTATGGGGCAATACAAGGTATACCCATCAAGCTTTTAAGCTTCTTTGATCTACAATTTTTATAGCTTATTTTTCTATTTGAAATTACAAGTATTAATTTTTTTATGAATTAACAAATAAACATGGTGAAGGAATTAATAGAGGCATTTTTGGAGTCCCATCTGCAAAGAAAGCTGAAATTGAAGGCTTAGTGCAGCTGTTAGAATCTCAAAATCCAATTCCTGATCCTACTGAAGATTTGAAAAAGGTAAATTTGTGGGTTTTTTTCTTCGGTATATAAATAAATTTTTTGCAGTTTAATATGTTTCACTTTAATGTCTGAGTACCATTTTTTTTTAAATTAAGTTAGTTGGACTTACAAGTTTGTCCATTGGAGATTCTGAACCGTCCAATTTCTGAAAACAGCTAGGTGCTTAGGTCCTTGTCAGTCGTTGGATTCGGGCAAAATAAATAAATAAAATCAAATAAAAATAAATATTTCTTACCTTAAATAATTTCTACCATCTGATCAAAAGCGTTCGAATGGATGGCTAGATATTCTCTGTAGGTAACGGTCCACAGTGAGGTAAAAATAAAACTCGTTGATCAGAATATACCCCAAATAATTCTGAACGTTAAACCGAGTCCTATCTCCAACCGAGGCCTGAAATTCGTAGATTCAAAGGTCTCGATCTCTGAGACTTTTCCAAGGGTTGACTAGGTTAGACGGTGCATGATTGACTCTTTCACCAAATATCAACGCTATAAAGGATAATGCTGAGAGATATACTTTGTCCAATTTTATTTAGTTATTTTTGTGTGTGCGTGTGTATCAACTAGATCAGTAACAATCTTGTAAGAAATATATATAAAAAGATTCTTATTATTTTCTATATTTATGTAAAATAATAAAAAATAAGATTAGATGATTTGGTGCAATTTTTGGACCACGGTCCACCCAAGAGGAGATTCATTAAAAAAATGGTTCACATCATAGGGCACTGCAATTGCCGGCACATATGAGGTGGGCTTAAACCCCTCAGAGCTGCTGCGAGCATACCACTTTTCTTCCTGCATTGTCAAGAAGAAACTAAAGTGGTGTGTTAATAGAAAAAGTTGATGTGGGCTTAGAAAAAAATTTCTTTATAAAAAAACACAAAATTAGGAAAAGATTGTGTGCACTCGAGAGGTGCTTTGACACACTTTTTCTAACTAACACATGTTTTGGATCGTTATTAGCCATAACAAAGCAAAATCTATTGTTATTGTTTTTGTTGTGTCATTCGTTGGTGTGTAGATGGCAAAAGTTAGCGTACTATTAGAACCGGCATTATCTTTTTCAAGAGGACGTGAAATGTGGTCCTCAGTCCTCACGAGCTATAGAAATAAAATAAATTTTCTCAATCGATCTAAAGCTAAAAAGAAAAAGAAATCTGGTCCCCTCACAAAACTATAAAAATAAAATAAATATTTTCAACAGAGCTTAAAGCTAAAAAAAAAACCTGGTCCTCTTGTTTCTAGGACAAACGATATAATATACTCCACATCAGTGTCCCATTGGAGGCTCTTTAACTCTTGGAAGTCGCTAATCTTTGACTTAACGGATCTTGAGATGACGGGCCTGATGGAAACTAAATGGATCTATCGATCCGACCATCCAAAATAAGCTATCGGATTTAGACGCATCATTAATCAAAAATAATAAACCAATAATTTATAAATTAAATATATATACGCACTTTGAGTGTGAGCCATTAATGGTGGGCTGCCGATCTTCAACGATTTTTTTGCTTTCAGTATCTCCTAGCACAATGAGGATGCTTTTGCTAATAGGAAAGATTGAATTATTTCGAGCA
Source organism: Chloranthus sessilifolius (assembly GCA_021018995.1). NCBI lineage: Eukaryota > Viridiplantae > Streptophyta > Magnoliopsida > Chloranthales > Chloranthaceae > Chloranthus > Chloranthus sessilifolius. The sequence goes on from CM037587.1 coordinate 156,723,506, forward strand.
ATCGTTGGAACCAGGCACCCCTTATATTTATAGCCAAAGAGTCATTTCCCATTAAGGACTTAAATTACTAATTATATTGTGATTAGAAATCACAATCATACCATAACTAAAAGACTTACCTATTAGTTGTTTATTCTCTTCAAACTCACCAAATTAGCAACTACACATCTCAAGATTGATCTTACACCATTCAACGGTCAACGGGTTGACCATAGTGATGGCCACCAAAATAGAAACTTCTAACAGTCTCCCACTTGGCCAAACTATGTCAATAAATTCCGATTAACAAATGTTAGCTAACTTTCTTTGAATGGTAAATATTAATCAATCTCAATCAAAGTCTTTATAATCAGTCCGATCCAGTGAGAATTTCAACACAGAATCAATGGAGTCAATATATCATATCATCGATACATGACCGTTCATTAGTTACCGTATTGGAAGTCATCATCAACATAGATTCCAATTAGTATGATTTCACATAGATTGTAAGTTTACAAACTGAATGGTGATTACATGAAACTCAATCTATTATTGGTCCTACTTTATTGCCATCTACTGGCACCATATGTTCCAAATTTTTATTTGCATAAAAATAAAAAAGCAAATAAATAAGCTTCATTTCTGAATCAATTAAACAAATGTATTCACTCTCATATATCCACTCTCAAAGGCTATCAAAATTATCCGTTAATCTCATGCGCGCAACATGCTCCAAAAAGAGCTTGGGAGGTAAGTCTTTAGTAAGAGGGTCAGCCAATATGAGTGTCGTACTAATCTTTTCAACAAATACAATTTGATTCTAAACTTTCTCCCTTACAACAAGATATTTTATATCAATATATTTGAAACCCCCACTAGTCTTGTTGTTATTGGAGATAGCTATCGCAGCGGAATTGTCACATAAGATTCTCAGTGGCCTTGAAATACTATCAACAACTCGAAGCCCTGAGATAAAATTTCTCAACCATATCGCCTCACATGTTGCCTCAAAATATGTAACAAATTCTGCTTCCATAGTAGACGAAGTAGTCAGCATTTGTTCAACACTCTTCCAAGATATAGGTCCACCTACAAGCAAAAAAATATAACCCGATGTGGACCTACGAGTGTCTTGACACCCAACATAGTCAGTATCTGAATAACCAATAACTTCAAGGTTATTCGTCCTTTTGTATGTGAGCATGTGTCCTTTAGTCCCTTATAAATAGCGAAAAACCTTCTTGACTATTTTTCAATGATCCAAATCAGGATTACATTGGTACCTACCAAGCATGCCAATTATATGCGCTATGTCCGAACAAGTACAGACTTGTGCATACATGAGACTCCCAACTGCCGATGTATAGGGAATTGTCTCCATCTGCTTTCTCTCCAGATCGATCCTGGGACGCTGAAGTAGACTAAATTTATCACCCTTAATGACATGGGCAACAGTAGCGGAACAATTGTGCATGTTAAACCTTTTAAGAACTTTATCAATATAAGCTCTTTGAGACAATCTCAATATGTCACAGGCTATATCTTGATGAATCTCAATTCCTATCACGTTAGAAGCTTCACCAAGATCTTTCATATCAAAACTCTTTAATAAAAAGTTCTTTGTTTCATGTAACATGCGCAAATGACTACTCGCAAGCAATATAACATCAACATACAAAATAATGATGATAAACTTACTCCCACTGATTTTAAGATATATGTATTAATCCACAGTATTTTTTTTAAAACCAAAATTTGAAATGACTTCATAAAATTTTAAGTACCATTGTCGATATGCCTGTTTTAAATCATATATAGACCTTTTGAGTTTACAAATTAAATGACTCTCCCTCTCATCCTGAAAACCTTCAGGTTGTGTCATAAAGACATCTTCATGCAAGTCGCTATTCAGAAAAGTAGTTTTTAAATCCATTTAATGCAATTCTAAGTCAAAATAAGCTACCAATGTCATGATTATTCGAAAGTATTTCTTTTTAGAGACAGGGGAAAATGTCTCTTTATAGTCTATTCCCTCTTTTTGAGTGAAATCTTTAGCGACTAATCTGGCCTTATATCTTTCTACATTACCTTAAAGTCTTGTTTAGTTTTATATACTCATTTACAACCTACAGGCTTAACTCCTTCAAATAACTCACAAAGATCCCAGACCGAATTATGTTTCATTGAATCCAATTAATCTTTCATGGCTTCGAGCCATTGAGTGGATTTGTCGCTCTTCATGGTTTGGCTAAAGGAAACAAGATCTGATTCTTTTCCAAAATCAAACTCACTCTCATTGAGGTAAACTATATAGTCATCAGAAATAGCTGGCTTCTTTGCTATCTCTTATCTACGCAATGGTTGATCATTGGCAATCGCCATGGGAGCAAGAACCTCCTCAATGTGGGGTGTTTCATTAGGCATAGTCATAGGTGCATCAACATTTGCTTGAATAACTGGTGTTAGTGCCACTTTTTCTTGGATAAAAGAAATAGAAATTATAATCCGATTTTTATTAAAAGTGATTTTCCTAGGCTTAACACTCCCACTGTTCTCACGATCCTCAAAGAATTTTGCATATCTAGTCTCAACAATCCGGGTACTATGAGTGAGACAGTAAAATCGGTAGCCTTTTGATTTATCAAGGTAACCAATAAAATGACAACTTATAGTTTTAGGATCCAAATTTTTTAATTATGAGTTGTACACCTTTGCTTCAGCCAAACAGCCTCAAATGTGTAAATATCCTAAAATCGATTTTCTTCCTACCCATAGCTCATAAGGAGTTTTGGGAACAGCCTTACTAGGAACTCTATTCAGGATATGCACCGCTGTTTTCAAAGTTTCTCCCCACAAAAACATAGGCAACTTAGAGTTGCATAACATGCTTCTCACCATATTTATAAGAGTACGATTTCGTCGCTCAACTACACCGTTCTGTTCAAGTGTTCCGGGCATGATATATTGAGCAACAATGCCATGCTCTTGTAGATACAGGGTGAATGGTCCTGGATTGCGACCTGTTTCAGAGTATCTACCATAATACTCTTGGCCTCTATCAGATCTCACAATTTTAATCTTCGAATTGAGTTGTAATTCAACTTCGACTTTATAGATTTTAAACATATCCAGGGCCTTAGATTTCTCATGAATGAGAAATATATAACTAAAACGAGAATAATCATCAGTGAAAGTAATAAAATACTTTTGACCACTAATAGCAGGAGTTAGAAATGGTCCACAAATATCAGTGTGGACTATTTCTAGCAAACTCGTGTTCCTGATAGCTCATTTCTTATTAGATTTTGTGAGTTTCCCTTTAACGCAATCAACACAAGTATTGAAATCAAAGAAATCAAGCGCATCGATTATATCATCTTTAATTAGCCTCTCCATTCTCTCCTTAGATATATGGCCTAAATGTTTATGCTATAAAATAGAGGAGTTGTCGATTGCTTGTTTTCGTTTCTTACTAATTTTATCCTCCACATGCATAGAAACTAAAGATTGGGCGTAAGATGAATCCAAGTTCAACTGATAAAGATTGCCCACTAATGAACTACCACCGATAATATCGGAATCAAATAACAGAGTAAAAATATTATGTCCAAATTTAAATTCAAAACCTAATGAATCTAATTTAGAAATTGAGATAAAGTTTCTAGTGATACTTGAAACGTAAATAGTATCAACTAAATCCAAAATGAAATCACTATCTAAAATGAGACGGAGAGTCCTAATGGCCTCCACATATGCTTCTACTTCATTTCTGAGTTTGATGGTACGTTCTCCTTTACTTAGCTTCCTGCTAGATCGAAATCCCTGCATTGAATTACTTATGTGAATAGTTACACCAGAATCTATCCACCAAGTATTGCGTGGAGCATCAACATAAAGTGATTCAAAACACACATAAAGACTAGGTCATTACCTTTCTTAACTAGCCAATCTTTGTATTTCTGACAATTCTTCTTAATGTGTCCCTTCTTCTTACAAAAGTGACACTTGATGTCAAAAGTAGATCTGTTAGCTTCTCCTTGTTTGGTTTCTGGTGGAGGAGCTTTCACGTTCTTTCCTTTATATGGTCTCTTCTTTCGCTTGAAATTTTCTTTCGATGGCTCAAGAGCGGCGTAATGGACACTTTCAGGTTTTTCAGGCTGAAGTCTTTCTTCTTCTTAGATACAGTGAGCGATTAGTTCGTTCATCTTCCATTTCTCTTTCTGCGTGTTGTAATTAATCTTGAATGGGTCAAATTGTGCAGGAATAGAAGTCATAATGAAGTGAATAAGATAACTCTCAGAAAAAATCATGTCCATTTCTTTCAATTGAGTTGTCATGCCACTCATTCTCATAATGTGCTCCGTACGCCATTATGACCATCATATTTTATGGTTCCCATTTTAACAATTAAATTACTGGCAAGTGCTTTAGAAGTCCCATGAAATTATTCCTAAATGGCTTGCATGTATTCCTTTGCATTGTGCGAGTCGGGAATACCTTCCCGGATCGTATCAGTAATAGAACTCTTTATGATCATGAGGCTCATACGATCTATCTCATTTTTTCAAATCCATATTGTTCACTGTCAAATCCTCAGCTGAGGCATCAACGGTGAGCATCTTGGGTTTATCAGATCGTATAACATAGTCAAGATCCATACAGCCTAGAACAATAGCAACTTGTTCCTTCCATTTATCATAATTTGAGCCACTCAGAAGTTCAATTCCACCAATCATATTAGTTATAGAAGACGGGTTCAATGCTGCACAATAATTAAAGGGTTTATTATGTCCACATACAATTGAAGTAGCTATCAATTCCACAAGATTATAATTATAGTATGTGACGCAAGAGTTAAAATATGTTAAGGAATGTAATAGAAATTAAAACCAATGTGGTTTTATTGAGGAACAATTTGTGTCATTATAACCCTCCGTTGGGTCGAGTCATGACACACTAGCCGCTTCCTCAATCTATATTAATAATTGTGGTACTAATTGCGTCATTATGACCCTCCATTGGGTCGAGTCACAACACGCTAGCAGTACCACAAAGTAATGAATAGTAAAATACAACTATCATACAACATTAAGTGATTCATCACCGTTGGGCAGAAGATTCCCTTATGTTGTGATGCCAACGTTCACTACAGACTTTCACTGAATTTATAACACGGTCTTGGACAAAATTAAATCTCACTATGAAAATCATGACATTAGGAAGGATCATCACCGTTGGGCAGAAGAATCTTTCCAAGCCATGCTTTCAATTTAGGTTTGATAATATTTTAGATGATCACAAAAGTGATATTAAAAAAAATAAGCCAAGCCCAACTCGTGTTATAAGTGTCAAAATCAACAATAATCGAGTGTAATAATGTGTAAGTACCAGCCTTGGTGATGAAGCACAACCTTCAATACCCAACTCTAATTAATGGTACTCAAATAACCAATAATTATCCAATTAAAAATTGAAAAAATAACATCCGGTCATGAATACATCACAATAGAGAGCTCATTATCAAAAATAGACCTCAAAACAGATCTGAAATGCCCGAGAAAGTTAAAATTCATATATAATGTCCGAAAATCGAACCTATAAATAGCCCAGAAATGACCCGAAAAGAATAAGAAATAGTATGGGCCACAATTGGGCCGGGTATCAGGCCGGGCCATGGGCTTAAGTGGTTTAGGTCATGTGCCGAGTGGACCAGGCCACATGAGTTGAGCTATGGGCCGGTCCATGGGCCGAGTGGGTCGGGTCATGGGCCGCCCATCAAGTGAGTGGTCCGATCTGTGGGTCTGCATGGATGGAGGTGGGCGGTTACTCGGGTCGTGGACAAGAACGGACCCTAATCCGAGAATCCCTAAACCTAACCCCTTTTCACTAATCTTCTTCTTCCTCAAAATTTTTTTTTTTTTTTTTTTGGAAGTTGCAGCAAGCAACAGCAGCAGCCCCATTGAGGCTTAACCGCGGCCCCTCACCGATCACCAGCGTCGGCTGCAGTGCGCCATCGATCGGCCGGCGCGCCGATGCCGGTCCGGTGGCATGAAACCCCACCCGGGACCATCGGCCAAAAAGGAAATTTTTTTTAAAGTTGGGAACTACAGATGCGGCCCCATGGGGTTAGTGCCCCCTCACGGTCCACCGGACCGACGATCAGGTGTCATCAATCGGTCCGACGTCGGTAGTCGACAAATGCGATCGATGGCCGGACGGTGCCTGATCGTCGGTCCAAATTTTATTTTATTTTTTTTGTAAAGGCGGCAAATATATATTACCTTGAGGGGAAAGAAAAAAAAAACGTCGATACCCATATGAAAACTTAACTCGATGTTTCAATCGATCATGCACCGATATGACTCTGATACCAATTGATGGAAACTAAATGGATCTATCGATCCGACCATCCAAAATAAGCCATAGGATCTAGGCGCATGATCAATCAAAAACAATAGACCAATAATCCATAAATTAAATATATGTGCGCACCTTGAGTGTGAGCCATTAATGGTAGGTTGTCGATCTTTCTTTCAATCCTCTCAATATTCTTCATTAAGCTACTAATCTCAAAATTCATTGGGTAAAAGATTCTCATAAAAAGAGATCTCATCATCTCATTAAAAGCAGCCAAAATTTGGTTATGCACCAGTCAACTGATGATCCATCATTGTTGGGGTAGTAAGTAAAAAAAACATAAAAGCAAGGGTCTCAGCATAAATATGCGAAACACAAGATTGTGTAACTTAGACATATATCAGTGGGTAAATGTAAAAAATCCAAAAAATAATAATAAATTAATAGATAATAGGTTTAATATGACTAGGGCTGCAACAGAGTCGAGCCAGCTCGACAACTCGGCTTGGCTCGTCTAAAAGAATAAGAGCTTTTCTCTTTAAAGCTCGATTCGAGAGTTTGAGCCGAGCTGGGTAGTTTGTAGCTCGAATGAACACAGCCCAGCTCGAGCTAAGGTTGGCTCGGCTCTATGGCTCGAATGAACGATGACCGTCCTCCCATGGAGGACGAAGGCATTTTCCTATATATATATATATATATATATATATATATATATATATATATATATATATAAAATAAGTAATTAACTTTGAAAAGTCTATTTTACCCTTCAAAATAATCATTTAATTTTATATAACGGTTGCTTTGAAGGGTAAAATATGAACTTTTGCCCCCCACTTGCCCTAATTTTCATCTTTAACTTATATATTTTATCAAGGGAATACAATAGTTATCAAGCTTATTTCACGAGCGCAAATTATTATAAAAATATATTATTTTTTGTAAATTTTTAAAAAAGTTATGCACTCAACTGGCTTCACTCAATCGATCTGATTTCATCAATGTTCATCATGCTACATGGGTCTGAGAAAAATCTCAAACCCGCCGCTTGACAATCAAGTTAACCAACAAAGAGATAGATAACGAGATATAAATCAAATGATAAGTGCAATTCAAAAGGATATCTACTAAAAAGGAACGCGAATTTTATTTTGAGTTCAACTTGACATATATCTCGTTTATTTCTTTCATATGTTGTCTACTTGTGTTTAATTATTCATTTAAATATTTTATAGAATGAATATTTAATTGAGTAGAAGTTTTAAAAGTATTAGGAGGAATTTTTTTATAATAGAACATACTTAGTTTGAAGCTCGACCCGAACTCGGTTCGAGCTCATAGAGCAGAGCTAGAGCTTGGAACTGCTGAGCTCGAAGAGCCTAGAGCCGACCTCCAGCTCGGCTCGTATAAGGTAGAGCCGAGCTAGAGCTGACCTGAGCTCGGATTCTGCCCGGCTCAGTTGCAGCCCTAAATATGACCATCTTAAGCAGTTTGTGCCTACAAATTTTTTTAAAATGGTGTGTAACTATGAATTTGCCTCGTGTGAAAGGTGGATGGGTGCTGGAAACTTTTATATAGTACGATTACGATCCTGGGCATAAAGAGGACAAAGCTCGGATTAAGGGATCTCGTTGCTCTTGGTGATTTCTTACAGATTATTGATGTTGCTAAGGTATAATAATCTTCCTTTCTACATTTTCATTTTATTGATCTCTGGCTTATAGTTTAGGGAAGAGGGTTTTTTTTTTTTTTTTTTTTTTTTTTTTTTTTTTTTTTTTTTTTTTTTCTTCTGTTGATGAAAAATTTTAGGGAAGAGTTATTTGTTCATTTTCTCAATTTTATTTTAAAAAATTTTGTGATGGAAATAACAGGGAAAGGCAGTTAATGTGATCGAGTTTAATGTGAGGGGATTAAAGATGTTAACAGGGCAGCTGACTGTTGAGGCCTCTTTCAGTATAGCATCCAAATCAGTTAAGCTACTGTGCTTTCAGACAAATTCCTTCAATTACATATATCGTTTAGTATCAAAAATTAGCTGTTCTCCTTCGACACACCTGTTCATTGATCCAAACCGTCCAATTGATCAATGAGTCTTGGCCATTTGAATGATCCTAATTCCTAAGTGTCTGTGGGTACTCTATTGATGGTAGATGATTGATCATACTGTTACTATGATTTTTGGGTGATCTCAATTCTCAAATCTAAGGTGTCAGGTAATCTCTTCGGTTTTTTTTTTTATTTTTATTTTTTATAAATCTTCTCTCGATAGGTAAGCTCGAGGATGCAGGGATCTCACCCTTTTTATGAAAATGAAGAGAGTTACACAAAAGAAAGAATCCAAAGGAAAAATCTAAGATCAATAGGAACTTCGGCCACCAAGAAGATCCCTCATATGCAAAAATCACAGTAACCTCTTCCATTCAAACTTAAAAGTGGATGAATTATTGAGCCAGTAAAAGTGACCTCATCAAAAAATTATTTGGATCATATGATTAAAAACCTAAAAGCATTATAAATTATTGGCTATGAGAGGGAGGTCCACATATTTCAGGTGGAATATTCTTACTGTACTCCAACATCCACATGAAGGTTCAAGTGGCAATCAAAGCATATTTTGAGTGTCAAGTGGAGCAAGATACATTATTTAGATCATTTCTTAAAATGAAAAATCTAAATAATATCTCCACCATGTATTTTTTGGGTAGTAAAATCTAGATTTTTGAATTACAGTTAAAATTTGACTTTTAATTTTAAAACTCAATTTTGAATCAATTTTTTTTTAAAATTGATTTATATAGGCTGTTGAAACTCCATGCGGCACTAAAACAGTATTTGGGTGGCCACGAGGACCTCCATGTGAATGTTGGAGTACAGTGAGGTACTCTACCTGAAGTACCTTACTTTTTCATATATATATATATATATATATATATATATATATATATATATATATATATATATTGATCAATACATTTAATGTATAATAATATGCTCATATTCGAAACACATGCATATTTGTTACTGATGATATTTTTAACCAAGCATGGGTCATTGTATAGAAAGCAAGCATGGGTCATTGTATAGAAAGCAAGGACCCATAGGCACGGTTTGGCTAACTCTATGGTCATGCTTGACTATGGAAACTGGAACTCGGCTCTGAATCAGTGCGCAGTGTGCGGCTGAGTGGACTCACTGAGTTTCCAGACAACTATTTAGAAAAGGTTTTGAGTATTAAAACCATACTTGAATCCCTGTCCCTTCGCTATAATAGATATTTAATTTAAATTTCATTTTACTTTATGCAGAGAGTTGATATTAAATATGAGAATTCGACCGTTGCGCCTGATCAGGTACCACCTTGCACGCCTGCTCTTATTCTTCAAAGGGTTGGTTTTAGGTGGAAGGGCCGTGCACTATAGACAGAGTACGGGTCAATCTCCCTCCACCAGAGTGGTCAAACTTCTAGTGATGCCCAGCTATCTATGGTCGTTAAATTAGCGGAAGTACATGTTTGGCCTTTTTTGGATGGATGATATTCACCCACTCACTGTTCGAGCCGTGCACTAACAGGCTAATACCATCTTTTTCTTTTAATACTTCACTAACGAGGGCTCCTACGAGCACACCACTTTATTCTTGATCTATACAAATTATTGATAGAATTTATAGTCACATGCCAGCTTATGCTATCTGCCCACCAATTAAAAAAAAATTTATAAATTTTGTTTATATAAAAATTATAAACATGTATTACAAAATTTTACTATTCACACACCAACTAATGAATTAAATAATAATTATAAACTTTTCTTTGTTATGGCTAATAAAGATCTAAAACACGTATTAAAAAATTGTTTTTGTAACATCTTTTGGGTGCACCACAACTCTTCCAAATTTTTTGTCTCCGTCCCATTAATAAATAAAAAAATTTACCATGCATATGTCAACTTTTGCTACCGCACAGCACTTCAACTTCCTTTTCTTCCTTGATGTGTAAGAAGAATAAAAGTGGTGTGCTCGTACGGTATTGCTATTCGCACCAATAGGTTTATTGAAAGCGCCAACATTGTAAACCCCTTCGAACCCATTGATTGCTTCGGATCAGATGATGGAGATCGTTTTTCACCCCGATCTTCCACACAATGGATCTTAAGACCATAAGTGTACCATCAGACAGTTAATTTTTGATTCCACGTGACACAGATACTTAAAAAGTGGCACTAAAATCATGACATAGATCACGCTCAAACGTGACTCTAGGGCCATTTTGGGAATTTGCCGTCTGATTGGAAGACCATTCGGTAAAATGTGTTGGCGCAAATAGAGGCACCCTAAATTATTTTGTGTTGCTTAACACCAACTAGGGCTGTCAACGGGCTGGGTTCGGGCCAGGTTTTCACCCGGGCCCATTTTAAAAAAATATAATCGGGCTGGGCTCGGTTTTAGAATTTTGTAGCCCGAACCTAGCCCGATTAGCTATCCGGGCCGGATTTCTAGTAATTTTTAAGAGTTTTTTTCAAAAAAAAAAAAAATTAATAAGGAATTTAAATAGAGCGGCTGGGCCGGGCCTTACACCTCCTAGCCCGAATCAGGCCCCTTTTTATCTGGGCCAGGCCCAATTATTAAAATCCTAAAAGGTTGGGCCCGAACCCGGCCACACGGGCCGGGCTGAAGCCTGGCCCGTTGACAGCCCTCACCAACATGGTGGTGATCCATAGACGAGAGCAGTAGCCCAAAAATCACATTGAAAAAATAATCTAAATTTCTTGCATAGAATCTCATCTACTCGGTTTGATTTTCGGGTTAGAACGGACCGTCCAGATCTATGAGCCATCACACACCACCAACTTCAGTGATTCGAAGCATCATATTGTAATTCCTTGTTATTTGCTAATCAAAACTGTTAATGATGATCACAGCTAATGAATCTGTTTCGGAGGAACTATGAAATTCTACTCGCCATTTTCAATCCAGAGGGTTGGCTTGAAATATCGTATCCTTTTGTTTCTACCCTCCATTTTCAATAGATTATAAAATTTATATACTAAGTGCTCCATAATTTAGATTTTTAGATATGTTGATGAATCCCTCAGGATCGGGAGAGACGATAAAGGCAATATATTCATATTGGAAAGATTTGAACAGAAGATAGTTCAAGATTTGGCTCAATGATTCTTACTGATATACCAATTTTTCAAGTGTTTATGAATTTTTGTAACTGATAAAAAACGAGGATAAAATTTATCCTGAGAATCGTGTATAAAATGAGAAGTAATAAGAGGAAAGAGATGTTTGCATTCAGGAATGGTGATCAGCAGTGCCACGTGTCACCGGAATAGATGAATAGGTTGGGTTTGCCCAATGGGCTGAGCGCACCAACCTGCCACGGGTTAGGTTTGGGTCCAAAATTCTAAACTGTTGAAGCTGAGTCGGAAATCTCAACTCCTTGCTAAAGGGGTTGGGTTTGGGTCCTAATTTATGAACCTAAACCCAACCTGACTCCCTGCTTTATAAGTTAACCTAAGTTTGCCCAATCCAACATAAGGTTTTACTAAACAGGCAATGTCCGCATCCTCGCTCTTGATCCAAACCTGACACGACCCATTTTGACCCAACTCCATACCTTATTTTTTAACCTAAGTTGACCTAAGTCAAACCAAGTTTTTTCTTAATCAGGTCCGGTGGGTCGGGTCAAGTTCAAGTTGAGTGTTTAAATAGTTCAGTTGACCTTGACCCGACTACAACCCAACCCAATTGTAGCACTAAATATAAAACATCATCCTCTTAGTCTTGCGGTCTGACCTGCTATGAAAGAAAAGTAACGGTATATATCGGGCACAAATCAAAAGGCTCGTGTCCCGGCCCCTTAGAGCGCCCGACTACTCCAAGTTAGCTCATGACGATGGGCATAGGATATAAGATCCATAGGGTGTGGGGTATTTAGTATTTACCAAAGCTAGTGTCCCTCCGCAGCCTAATCAAATAATGCAAACTATGTAAAGGAAAAATCTATGATCTAGCATGACAGCCGAAATTCTCTAAGTCTCTTTTCAACATGGTCTTCTCTATAAAGGCATAGCCCCAGAACCATCCATATTTACCACTCTGTTTCGTACTTCAACCATTAATCCTGTCTTCCACATTTCTTTTGCAGCTCTCTCTCTCTCTCTCAAATACGATTCACGCCCCATCAGGGAATCAATTAATGCACAAGATTTTAACATGCTGCCTCCAAGATACAACAGCTCAAGATCTGATTTTCGGTTGAGCACAGACTTTTGATTGCACATAAATACAACATTGATTGGCATAGCCCATGCACGCATGAGTGCTCTCCCTCCTGATTCCACAAAAGCTAGAGAACTGAGGATCCATAGATAAACACAGTAAAGGACAAAATTTTACACTAGGGAGTAGCAAAGCAGGAAGTCCAATTTTTTCGAAGTTTTCCTTATCATCAAACCAACTTCTATTGTACCAAATAACTTGGAAATTCAATTCTTCACCGAATGGAAAGTGTTCTGACCCTCAGTCGGAAGTGGGCAAGGAAGTTTCCAAAACCTGCACACTTATGGATCCAAGAAACAACTCATAGGGACTGAAAAGGACTACCAAGGATGATACAGTACCTCAGTTTATTGTTCAGTTTATTGTTTTGGGTACCATTATTCACACCTCATGAGACTGCTGTCTCACCCAGTGTTGAAAAACCCCACAAAAAAGGACTGTTTTAAAACTCACACCCCCACTTTATTTTTGTTTTATTTTCTTTATTGCGGTGAGAAAGTAGTCTCATGGTGTGAATAATGGTACCCTATTGTTTTTCTCATGCAGATTAGAAAAGACCAGCTATATAAAATTATATGGGGAAAATATTTTAATGCAAAATCATAGTATATTAAAAGAGGACGGTGTTATATGAAAGACAGATTTTATGCAGACAAAGGGCAGGCGGCTGATGTGGCGTGACACAATTGGCTGCAAGTGCGGTGGGGCCCAATTAGTGCAGGTCAGTGCAGCCAGCCATGTCAGCCGCCTGCACTTTGTCCTAAAAAAATCTGTCCTATGTTAATAATTTTCCTTTAAAAGATAGAAAAGCATTCAGACACCTCCTGCAATCTGAAATGCACCAAGTGATCAAACCCATTATGTCCGAGTTACAGGTGACAATATTTGAAACAGAGAACAATGAATACAAAGCGAAGGAAAGCATGCAAAAACATGTACGAATACACAAAATGTACTTATTCAACGTCAATCATTAAACTTTAAATGTAGCATAATCCATAATACCGCGCACATGAGTGTGTGTATATATATATAATAGGGCAAGTATTATAAATTTATAATATAGCCAACCACGGTCCTATGATATGCAATTATGGCCTAAATCTATGATTTACACAGAAGGATTGAGAAATATTTGTAGCTTTCACTATTTGAATTTCAACATATTAGAAATCCGGTCCCCATCACATCCTATGCACACATTTGAAGATCCTTTCAATAAACTATATAAGCATGCCATAGTACAAAATATAAGTATCATGTTCCAATGTCTTACTGCGTCCCAGTTACTAAAATATTTGATGGAGCTTTACTCAGAAGCAGGCAGTGGTTTCTTTGACTCCTCTTGTTGTTGCCACTGGGCAGGAGTCAGAGCTTTCTTTATCGAAAGTGCATGGATATGTTTCATCTCCTCTTCCAATGCAGAATTCACCAATCGGTGCCGCTCCAGCAACCTCTTCCCCTCGAACTTTTCCGACACGATCTCAATTGTAAAGCTTGCACCACACCTGATAACCAAAAAAATTCATCAAGAATAGAGACAAATCTTTGAAAACTCTTATCAAAGTTGGAAGAGAAAGTCATCCAACAAAATATTATAGCTTCCAATGCGGATCTTACCCTCCAGACGTATCAATTATTCCCTGAAACAAAGAAGACATATATACACGGTTAGGAAACCAGTTGTGTTGCAGACCCAAAAGCTTAAAAATATCTCCCGATCCAATTTCAGAATATCTCCCTAGCGATGGCACATTTTAATTGTAAACAAGAAACTTCCAAAGCAATGGATTAATAAGTTGGATTAATAAGTTTGACAGAGTAAAACAGAGAACCCCTTATCAAGAAGAAGAATTTAATCAAACAAGTATGAATAGGAAGTAACCCATACAGCAATCAAATGCAATGAAAACCATTATTATTATTATTACTGTACCTTATGTTTCGTTCTTTTACCTGATATCTTCCCATGGTTGAAAACTACAAAATGGGAACTGCATCAATCATTTCAATATTTTGATTCAAGAGCTGACTTGATGACTGAGTGATAGGGACATCCAATTCAAGCAACCGCCCATAACATATCGGAGGCGAAAGAAGAACATCAAAGTGACTAGAAAAAAGAAAATCCAAAATTTATTGCCAGAAATTCTCTTATCAGAGGGTCTTCAACTTTCAATCTTGTCACTTTTATGTTTGGCCTATTTTGAAGTGTCAAACAAAATTGAATTGATGCGAAATTGGTCATATTTAAAAGCTTATCGAAGTAGCTTTCCAACGAGCCAGAAAACGTGCAATTCCGACAAGAATTAAAGAAGTTATGGTCAATTTTCGGAAGCTGCACAGAAAGTGACGAATTTCAAGACTCCTAATTGAATTAGGATTAGTCTCTTTTATATTAGAAAATAGGATTTGTTTTTGTCATTAGAAATATGATTAGTTTCCTTATTATTTTAGGACTTTATTTTATTGTTTTAAAAGAATTAGAATATTTCGTTTATTTGAACTAGGAATTAGAGTTACACTAGGATTTCTGGTTTTATGCATTGGTTAGCTTATTTAAAGGCTTGTAAACAACTTTATTAAAACTTTTTAGTTAATGAAAATTGCTTATGCAAAATTGAGAGTTCTAAACTTTCGTGAGGGTATGATTCTCTCTAACGGAGAGCGATTCTTCAATTCTCACTTACGGTTTGGTATGAGGCCAACTCTTCTTCCATTTCTATCTTCTTTAAATCTACGATTTGCGTAAGTAGCATAACCCTAATTATTTATTTCTCAATTAAATCTCAAATCTAGCCTATTTATTTCATAAAAATCCAAAATCAAATTACCCGTTCTTCATTAAACCCTTGTTTGCCTTTTATTTTGTACGGCATCGAGAGAACCCGCTTGCGAGTTTGTTCAACGCCCTAAACTATCGGAGATCTAGCCGTTTATTACGAACCCTAGTCTTCTAGATCCGATAGGGAACGCACACGAAAGGTAACGCTATTTTGGGCCATAATTGAATTAGTCAATTGAATTCTAGAATATTTCCATGGTAATCTATTAGATAAATTGTTATTATTAATTGTTTGAATTAATTCTAATTGAACCTCAGCCTTAGCATTGCATTTAATAATTTCCCGCATCACTGAGAGCTTTAGAATAGACTGGCCCAAAAAATATCATGTTACACAATATTTTATCTAATTTCCTTAAATGCTAAAATCTAATTTTTAAAAAAAAATAAAGTAATAAACTTGATAAACCAAAATGACATGTCTACGATAAATACAACAAGGCATTGGAAATTTGGCATCCAAATGTAGCATAGTGGCTGTATTGGTGTGTATAGGTACACATTATTTTCGGTATGCAATCTACTTATGGTAGACAAGTATTTTTTATTCTTTCTTTTTTTTATATCAATAATGGTCTACAAGTAATTTAGTGACCATACTTAAATAACTGGGCTGGGGCTAATCTCCAACTCATTTAATGAAGTTTTGGGTTTTCAGGTCTTCCAGATGGATCAACAAATAGGGTCTTCCCTATTCTTGAAATGAAGAGAGGCAAACTCCAGGATATAACTAAAGACCTTGAATTCCATTCGGTCCGGTCAGCCATCATTGGGAGCCACTCCTAAAATGTGATCAGAAGGCAAATTCAAAAGCAACCACTCCATGACAACCTATGGATATATTCAAGCACACTCAAGCCAAAACTTTGCCCATTCAATACTCAACAGTAATCTCTCTTGATTTTCTTTATTCTTGACAACTGGAAACAAAATCCAAATCTATGTTGACAGTTCCTAGCCTCCATTCAATATTTTTAACCGTTTACCGTTGGATATTCAATTTTCTCTTCTTCTTTTTCCTGACCTTGCTTTCCATCATTCTCTTCTTTTTTGACCTTGATGGCTCTCACACAGTTACCCACATTCGAATTGTCCACTCTTTTCCTTTTCTAACCTTAGTTCTTCTCCCTATGCCATCTCTAGTTTTATTCTCTCACTCTGTTTCTTCCATTACAAAATATTTTCAATCAAATATATATATATATATATATATATATATATATATATATATATATATATATATATAATTCTATTGGAAGTAAACAAGACACTAAAAAAGTAAATGCCATTTTTTTAGGACGTGGATGGCTCCCTGGCACGCAATATGATAGAACAAAATAAAGCAATCTCATAGTATATTATGTAATTGTACTTCATAGAATACAAAGTAGAATGCGAGGTGAAGAAAAGATAAAATGGTATGGAGGTCATTTACAGGACCCATGACAAACATCATTTACAAGACCAAAATTAACAACCTTGAAACCTTCCTCAAAACAGCAGTCTGCATATTACATTGCCGATCCTCCGGCTGCATATGGCTATAATTTAAGAATTGTAGAAATGTAACTATACAAACTCATTTTATCCCTGTGCCAAACCGAAAAAATTCTATTGTCAATATGTAAGATGCCACCTCATCCTTTTTTATTTTTTTCCCAAAATAAAAAGGGCCCGGCTCTCCTGACCGTCATGTAAACAGTAAAATGGCGCTTAAATGATCTTACACCATCAATAGTTAATAGTTTAAGATGTCGGGGATCTGTACCATCAAAGTGATAGATCATAGATAGAAGTGCAATAGACCCAAAATTGGTGTTTTAAGGAGATTTAAATCATCTGATCTGTGGATGATAATAACAACAGTTGTTTTTAATTGTAATGGTTGGTATAAAAGGTCATCAATCAGATGGTTCACATCCACTTATAGGGATGTCTCTTTGGGTTGAGACATGTTCCAATGATAAATTGCAACTTGAAGAATTTAGATTGATCATAAATATGCGCCAATGGCATAATAATAAATCATAATTCAATGGTGTGAGATTAAAAGTCTAATTTCAATGGTGTAAGATCATATAAACACCATTTTGGTGTTTAAATGACGATCAGGAGCGCTTATCCCAAATAAAAAAGGTTCCAGTAAAAATGAAATAAGAAAGGTAACAAGAAAGCCAAAAAATAATGCAGCACTTAGGAACTCAGTCCAATATCAGTAATAAAACCAACAAAGTTCTGGTACAGATGAAATAACGAAGGTAACAAGAAAGCCAGACAACAATGCAGCACTGAGGTACTCAGACCATGACCAAGTTAGATAGGAAGCTCGTAAACAATTATTTCGGCCCAACACCTCAAAGTCAGCATAGTCACCCCATAATTAGCAAGAGAATCACTATGAGCGTTTCCCTCCTGATGGATATGGGAGAACGTCCATCTGCAACAGCATACTATATCACCAAATTTGTTTGTGTGCTTCCAAGGGGGTAGAGCATAACTTAGGGGGTCAAATTGGCCCCTATTGCAGCTAGTAAAGTTAAGCTTGATCCGACCTGGCCCAGAAACTGTTGCTCTAGCTGCAAAACCCATTGGCTGGAGGCTTCTTTTGAGTCTACCAACACTTATTAGGTTTAACATGGAGAGATAGAGGGATTATGCAGTTCGGATTGGATGTTTGTTGTGTTGTTAGATGAACATAAAGAATTAAGATTCCCTTAAAGCAGCATAGAGTCCTTCCTCTTTCCGCTACATGAACCACAATTGATTGAATAAAAGATGCAGTGGCTTTTGATTTTCTTTGCAAGACTCTGTCATTCCTTTCTTTCTGCACAATTCCTACAACTCAAAAAAAGTTATTTCCCAAAGGCTTTTTACTCAAATATTTCCACTTGGTTATCGCCTATTGCCACTCTAAACAAGAAACCAAATAGACATTAATGTCAGTGCCAAAGAGCCAAAGATTGTAAAGAACAGCAATCAAGTTTGCCTAGTGCAATTAAAATCGCTCAAAAATATTATTGGCATTCTCAAACGGATATCCACATATGTGACGAGATAATAGGCCGAATATTCCTAGACACCAATTGTTCCTCAGCCAAAATATTGTTCCTAAAAGTGGTCTAAGCAGTGACTTACACCCTTGGAACCCTTACAAGTGATGGAAAAGTGGAACTATACAGCCATATATGACAGTTCCCAGAGAAAGATAGATACTCCCTATCCTCGGTTTTTGGGTTTATTGCTCCACAAACAAGTGAAAGAAATATGTTTCAGAAAGCAATAACAACACAACAAACATCCAATCCCAACTGAATAATCCCTCTATCTCCCCATGTTAAACCTAATAAGTGTTGGTAGACTCAAAAGAAGCCTCCAGCCAGATCAAAGGACCAAAAGAAAAATACATCTTGCTTTTGCCACCTGGTCCTCATATTGAACACACATGCAAAGAGAGAAAAGAGACGCATGCAAACACTTCCATGTGTGTAAATACAGGAGGTTGTAACTTGTATCATATTGATGGAAGTACAAACTATGTTCAGTGTGGCTTCTCCTTAATCCTATACTTCTTGCTAACACATTCAGTTGGAGATATCTATAGTTTTGATCAATTCAAAGTGTTGCTTCTCTCTCTTTTTCTTATTCTTAATCATTTTCATGTGGATAAGACCTTACAAGGGGGTGCGAGAACTACACTAGAGAAGCCATAATAATTTATTTTACTTTATTTTCATTGCACTCCTTGTAACAAACTAACAATAATTTGGCCTATGAAGTATCCACCACCCGCACTTATAATGGTTGGGAAAATATTGAAAGATCAACTGAGATAATTAATCATTTCATCAGCCATTTTTCTGATATTGAAACTCAACCCAAGACCTAACAAAGAAGGTGTTAATAACATACGGACCTCCTGTACCTAAACATTGAGTGAGACATTAGTATACAACTAGCAAAGCAACTTATATATCTTGGAAAACTATACGAGCTCATAGAGACATTTTGTAGCATTGCAAGGCCATTATCAGTCTCTTAAATAGCGTTTGATGCGTAAGCCTCGAGGCCTGCCCCGACGCCTAGCGTTAGCTTTTCGCCTCGAGGCGTAGCTTTAGGCATAAAGGTACATGAGGCGTACTTAAGACATACTGAGGCTTAGGAAGGCGCATGTGAGGCGTAGTAAGGCTTAATCCTCGCGTAAACTTTTATTTTTTACTCCTTTTATCTTGTTTTTTCTTACAAGATAGCCCTTTTTAAGGATTGTTGGGGATGAAATAGAGGAGAATGACCTTTACTAACATCTAATAACTTAAAATTATAATTTTACGTAGGTTCTGATTTTGAACCCTTCTTTTGTAATGGTAAATGGTTGCACATTTATACCTCCCATTGTCCTTTGTACCTTGAATATTCATTTATTTATAATTAAAAAATTATCTATTTATTTTTCTTATATATTTTCTAATATATTTTATTATTTTTATCATTTTTTTATAACTTTAAATTTATTATATTTTAAAATTAAAATTTTAAAAATACTTGAGGCTTACGCCTTGCCTCGTTGGAGGGCTGAGCCCTACGCCTTGCGCCTTACGCCTTTATAAACATTGGCCATTACATACATCCATGAGCTCAACCAACAAATTCTAGAATGACAACCCTGAAGTTTCGGACAATTTCTCATATAACAAGTGCAGCCAAACAAGCTTAACATCTTATAATAACTCTATCGAAAGACTTCTTATTTCCTTGACTTCTCCAATAGATCTATCTGATTCATCTGTCCAAGTTGAAATTGCATATTTTGATATCTATGAAAACCACGATTTATTGCTCATCAAGGCCTACCCATAGTCACAGTCTGGTTACGAACCAACTAAGAGGTGACCATTGTTTAGAACATCCAGACCATTATACACAAAACAATTGGTCAATAGGCACGGGGGCACCAACATCTCTGATGACGCCAAGCATCATGCAAGACTGTGATATCATTTACTGTATTATGACCCGAACCCCACTTTAGTGGCTTAAATTCTTAATGCAAAATCATTGTTATAGAACCTGTAGCTATAAGTGGCAAAAGCCCTATCTAACAGTTTCCAAGTTCATTAGAACCACATCCCCAACGCACTGCACATAAATTTAGTGAACTTCTTATGCAATTTAGACGATTTTTCACTGCATTCACAAAATAAGTCGGGAACTGTGGACCATGTAAAATGAACAGCCCACAAATCTGGCAACTATGAACCTGCCTACTTAATGACTGAATGTAAACACAGCAACCCGTTTATAAGCTACTTATGTAATCCAATACGGTTCACCAAAAGTTCGAAGAACCAATAAATCTTATATATTACTAGCATAGAACCATACGCATTAAGAAATAAACAAATAAATATACCCAAAACAAAAAGGGAAAAAGGCAATCATGATGATGATGATCAAACATATAAAAACTGGCGAACATATGAAATACAACTGTATAAAAGTAACGGTCTACATAAGTTCAAAAAGAAGAAAGAAAAAGGTCATAATAAGCAAAGCGACTCAGAGACCATATATCATCAATTGCAAATGGTACAAACTCATACCCATTCTACTATCTTTTGCAAGAGTTTACAGAAAGACCAGATCAGTTATGTCTTCAACAAAATTTAATTTAGATGAACTGAAAATGTATGAGATTTTGAACTTGTATTTGCTTCCTTGATAATCAGGTATTAGGGTTTCCATAAAATTATGAGAGTAAAGAAAATACTTACCAGATGAGACGGATTCAATTTTGAAGTCAATGAAGATTCAACATCCTCCTTGGTCACTCCCATCTCTCTCTCCCTCTCTCTCTCTCTCTCTCTCTCTCCGATTTAATAACAGAGCAAAAATAGAGACTTGATAAAATAGTTTGGTAACTTGGCATAATGTGCGGTCCACAGGTTTTTCTCAAAAAAAATAAAAGTGTAATTTACGTTATCGACCCTGTCAGATACACCTTATAAAATAGTTTGATAACTTAGTATTATGTGCGGCCCACAGGGGTTCTCAAAAAAAACAAAAGTGTAATTTAAGATAAACCTTTTACGTGAAAGATCCTATATTTACACTTTTACCCAAACTGACCAATTTTTATTAAGCCATTTTCAGTCCGACATGCCTATTCTTATAATTTTTTTTATTATACGTTTAAAATTTTAAATATTTACACTTTTCTATATTTATGCAATGTGAAACAGGATTTATGTCATCTGATTTGAAGGCCACAAAATAAAATTAATGACATCAAAGATAGACACGAAAAAAAGGCAATATCACCTCTTTAAAAATATATATATATATTTAATTAAAACAATCGATGGCGACTCTTAAAATAGTCGATAATAATTCTTAAAACAATCTATGGCGACTCTTAACACAGTCGGTAGCGATTGTTTTAAATAAATCATCAGTTTAGTTAGATCGAGACAAAATCGATCGAAAATGTCATGCATCGTGACAGTCGATTTATTTTATTTTTATTTTTAATTTGTGTAGGCAGTCGAAAAAAAAAAAAATCTTTTTTTTTTAACAGTCGATGATGATTTCAGAAGCAATCAATGGTTTTCAAGGGGTCTCAGACATGAGCGATTTCAAAGTATGCGTGAGTGCATAGAGAGGTACCCTTAAAAGAAAGCCTTAGTATTTTGGAGATGTCACAATTTGAATGAAAGCCTTAGTATTTGAATGAATGAAAGCCGTCATTGATTGAAAACCCAATCGCTATCAATCTGATAAATAATCGCAATCGATGAAATACGCAATCATCATCGATTGAAAACCAAATCGCCATCGATATGATAAACAATCGTCATTTATTAAACATTATATACAAAAAGACTTACTAAAAGAGTTTCACATCCAAAATAAAGAGCTAATAAGAATTGAACTCAAGTCTTTCCCATCCAAACAAAATACTCCAGCCAACTCAACTAACTATAGCATACAATATGAAATAAATCAATAATTTTTATTATTAAAATACTTTTCATCTAATCTGATCGAAGAAGATTCTATTTCAGATTGATGGCGATTATTTGATCGCCATCGACTATATAAAAAAATAATAATAATAAAAAAATAAATAAAATATTTGACTGTGTAGACAATCAGAATATATATATATATATATATATATATATATATATATATATATATATATATATACATGATAACATATGTAAGATGGTGATCAGATATACATGCCATCGATTAATAAAATGACGATGTATGTCGATCGTTAAAAATATATATATATATATATTTTAAGAGACAATATCGTTTTTTTTCGTATTTATCTTTAGCACTATCGATTTTATATTGTGGCTTTCAAATCAGACGACATAAATCTCGTTTCACATCGCCTAAATATAAAAAAATGTAAATATTTAAAATTTTAAATTATGTAGAATGATAAAAAGTGTAAGAAAGGGTATTTCTGACTTTTTGTGCTCGCTGAAAATGATTTGGCTAAAAGCTGGTCAGTTTGAGTAAAGGTACAAATATAGAGTCTCTGACATAAAAGGTGTATCTGACAGAGTCGATCAGGTAAATTTTTCAAAACAAAAAGAAGCACGCAAACCAGTGCAACCACTCATATGTATCCATAACACTGGTTTATTTGCTCCTAAAGGTCTGTGTACTTCCGAAGGTTTGACCACGTTGGTGGAGAGTGAAGAGTCGGCGAGCTCTGTACCAAAATATCTTAAATCACAACCTGCCCAATGCCGAAACGATCAAATTCTCTGATTTTTTTAGAAAATTATTATTCTTCCTATATTTTTCAAAAAAATTTAAATTTTAAGAATTATTTGTGAATTTTCTAATTTTTAAAAAAAAAATTCCCATCTTTCAAATTTTTAAAATTTTTAAAATTTTTAATTAATATAATTTTACAGATTTTTCACCCTTTCTTTCCAAATTTGACGATTTTTCCAAAAATTTTAAACTTTTTCCGAGCCGATTTATTCTCAAACTCTGGCTTGGCCACTATAACCAAAACCAACATACTTATATTAGGTGTACAGTCCATGCACGGTGCATGTGAAATCTTTTTATACCATGCAACATTTTTTATTAATTTTGTTACATGTTATACACGTGGCCTTAGTTTACCAAAAGATCATGAACAATTTTTCATATTTTTGTGTATCTACTTTTCGTTGATATTAAAGTGCACCGATCGGATGTTTATTGATTCTTTATCCAAGATATGGACCAATGACACGCTTCTAATCAGGCTACTTGAATGGACTAAATATGTGTGCCACAGGGCGTAAATGAGGCTGTAGATAGTAAATCTGTCTAATGATGTGCTTCTAAGTAGACTATTTGAGTTGACCAAATATGCGTGCACATGGCATAAAAGGGGCCGTCAAAGATTTAATCTGTGCACGTATCTGTTCAACTTTGTTTTAACTAATCATGTTTAGTCACTAATAAGTTTTTTAATCACAAGGGAAAGAGAGTTTTTTAATGCAACTTTGGGCTCAATCCAATTTAGATGATGGCTCCGTGCATAACATGGCACCATTGAACCTGTCCAATTTTATAGCTTGATCCATTCACTTAAGTTTTTAGTCCATTGCCAAAGCCAGCATATATAGCTTAAATGAGCTGCTCATTATATATAGGGAGCCATTACTTGTACATGCTTTTCAAGTGATTGCACCAATTTAAATCAAATTTGTCTTTGCACAACATTCTTGTCATTGCACCTAAAACTTTAAAAAGACGTTAATTAAGTTTTAGGTTGCCTCTCTCTCTCTCTCTCGCTCTCTCTCTCTCAGAGGCGTGTAGCCACATAGAAGGGTGTGGGGGCTCAAGCCCATTTAACTTTAGAGTTTCTATTAAGTATAATTCTTATACAACCTTTGTTTGTATATAAGTCCCCAAATCTATAATGTAGGAGCCCCCAAATCAATGGCAAAATAACTACTAACATTATATTTATCATTTGTAGCCCCCATCAACAAAAACTCCTGACTATGCCCCTACTCTCTTTGGCAACGCAGACCAAACCCATTTGTTCTCCACCACCACCACACTCTTCCCCCGTTGCCCCACTTTGTTCCCCAAGTAACCCCCCTCGCCCTGTTAGACGAAAATGGCACCAGAAAAGCACCAAAATCATGAACATAAAACAAAACAAAAGGAACCCCTATCTTCTTATATTCTGGTGAATGCTAGCTACTACCAGACCCGTCACCACCTTGGGTCCCTTCTCATCCCCTCTCCACTTTTGACCTGACCAAAGTCGCTAGAAACCTTCCCGACAATGAGGCCAATTGGCAAAGAGAGAGTCATGCACGGAATCTCATATGGCAATCTAGAAGAATCTTCCTTCTCCGGGGCTAGGTCCATCATCAAAAACTGGTTGGAGTATAGCCTCATCTCGAACTCAAGATTGACATTGCCAAGGTTTTGGTCTTTGGTGTATTCTAATCAGTGAAATAGCATATTTTAAGTTCAGGTGCGTTCACATGGGTATTGTGGTCATTTAGAAAAAATATAAAAAAGCAGAGCTTTTTTGCATTCCGCTTCAAGGACAGAGAAGTTGTGTGCCATTACTGGCTCCCTATATATATATAGGAAAAGGTGTCCGTCCTTCATTGGAGGACGGTCACCGTTCGCCAAACTTTCACATGGAGCTTCACATGGCACCCAAAATATTGTTTTGATGCCACGTGGAGCTCGAGTGCATTGCTTAGATCATCTTTGACAAAAAAAATAATTGAAATGTCATCTCCACCGTGTGTTTTTTGAATCGAAAAATATAGACTAATGAAACCCGTCAAACTTTGATTTGTAGGTTTAAAAAGTTTTTTTCAAAATTTTTTTTTTTAATATTAATTTAAACCGTCGACCTGTGCTCGACGTGACACCCAAATAATGTTTTGGGTATCACGTGAAGCTCCATGTGTATTTTGGAGGAGAGTGACTGTCCTCCATTAAAGGACCTAACCAGCTCTTATATATATATATATATATATATATATATATATATATATATATATATATAAAACGAAGTATTTATACAACTAGAGCAATACATTTTGAAAAGACATGAATGCAACAATCATTTTAGCAAAATAACCCTAGTGTAATGGGCTGTCCTTTAGAGCTATAAATACTTTGTGATGGTAGCCAACATCCTCTAGAGAGCTATAAATACTTTGTTATGGTAGCCAACATCCTTTAGAGCTATATGGTAGCCAACATCCTTTAGAGCTATAACTACCTTGTGATGATACTTTGGGGCAAGCAAATAGTATGATGATGAAAAATACTACCTCCTGCACCGCCTTCCATTATAAGATTCGTTAAAATTGGCCTTAATATGGGGATGCACGTTTCCGTTCAAAAATTTAAACTGACAGAAAAACCCGTGACCCTGGACAGAAAGCGATTCAACACCAACAAAAACCGAATAAATCCGTGCATATTCAATTTGGGTGGTGGAAACCGAAACATGAAAGTGGCCCAAAAAACTTACTGAATCGATTTTTTCCAGTGTCGGCTAGATTACAGCTTTTAAAATTGGAAAAAAAAAAAATAATAAATAAAAGAAAGGAAGAAGAAGATTAGTTTCGGTTTGACTTTATTTCAGCTAAACCAAACTGAAAACAAAAATTTTCAATTCGATTAGGTTAATAGAACCCAAGAGAATGGGCGTTTGGGGTCCTGTGCCCATGTATTAACAATTGAAAATTTGCGTTTTTGTCCATGCCCATGCATCCCAAAAGGGTGCCACCCACATCACAAAATCTGACAGCATATTTGAACACATGGCCGAAAAGGGTTCCACCCACATCACAAAATCTGACAGCATATTTGGACATGAAATAGAAAATTGACCGGTTCATCCATGCGCTCAAACTATTTGGGCCCTATGTAGCACCTATCCAAGGGATCAACTGCCATGACAAGCTTTCCAAAGTCGATCAAATTCATCCAAAAAGAATAATTAAAAAAGGGTTATTTAACCACAGTTCAAATGTTGGTGGTGCAAAATATCAACACACCAAGTTTAGGCGATGGATGGGAAACTTTGACACGAGTTTTAAAGGACAAGATAATCTAAAAAATAAATTCCTTTATAACTAAGGGACTTGGTAAACCCTCAAAGGATAGGTGCAACTCATGATCACAAGCCGTGTGGCATGTGATCTAACATTCGAATGCATATTCCCATCTCTCTCTCATTTATATCTAAAAAGCAAAATAAAATTATTAAAAATGACGATAGGCGGCCAAAGGGAGGTACAACTTGCACACGAGATTTGTTTAGTGGCACATGATTAAAAAGAAAGACTGATTATTTTTGAGATTTGTGTCACTTGGAATATCAGCTATTATTCAAAATTTGAAAGAAAGATCTTTGAGGCCAAGGATTCAAAATTCGAGGCCAATGATTCAAAAGAAAGTTCTTTGAGGCCAATGAAAATTTTTGCCTCAAAGAAAAGCTATCCCTATCATTTGATTGAATACAATCAAAGGCCATCATTTACTTCAATGGTTGACTCTAACAAATCAGATTATAGAGTTCATGTTTTGTGGAAATTTTTTGCCTCGGATCTTTACATCATGAACTTCAAATCGTACGGCTTAAATAGTGTTCAACCTGACAGAGATTCCAAAAATAAGGAAGTCTTTCTTTTCTTTTTAACCACGTACCACGGTACAGTGCAGACCAAATTAAATTAAATTTTTAGACGTTTGGTGGTCAGCCCATCCCTCCCCCTCCACCCCACCCCACAGCCCGCTTACCCATCCATAACATAATGGTGGCTGATGCAACATGGCCAATATTTAGATCAATGGTGGCTGAAAATTTTATCGAAGAACCGTACAAATGAATGGTTACAACGCAACCTCTTTTCGCCGTTCATTTCTAAGCTGTTCTACCACTCTTTAAGTACACTACCCACTCTTAAGTGCATACCCTTTGGCTATTTTTATGCAACTTTCGAGCACGATTGATCTAACGATCAACTGCTTTGCATCAGGCGATACAGCATGATGAAAAACAATGCCACATGTACAAAGGTCGTGACTGTCACATAATCTAGATTATGGATGAGTCAATTACCCTATATCAGCCCCTGAGTGAGAGAGAGAGAGAGCTCTTATATGATGGTGCTTGATGGCACCATTACGTAATTGGCTAACAATATTCTGTGTGATGTAAACATAAGCACCGCAGAGCAAGCAAAAAGCATGAGCAATGCCAAGTCTTCTAAGCATCACTTCAATTCCCGCCGTGTCCCGATTCAGCTTACGAAATCAGGGGGAAAACTGAGTTTGTGAAACTTGGCCACACCTGATATTATCACTCTCCTTTCAGAAAAGTAAGGACTAGGAAGAGGGGAGAAAATGAAACGAAAATCAGCTAAAACGGTTTCTGAAACTCACTACAGTTTGAAGCAAGAGTAGTACAGATAAGCAATATATTAACTGAACTCCAAATAAGTTATCATCAGAGACCTGATCCTTCTGTTAATCAAGCTGTCCTGAGCGGTGGCGATACCAATATTACGCCATCTCCTCTAACAAAAAGAAATGGAACTGTGCGCTTCGTTGTCTGAAAATAAAGTGGAAAAGTAAAGTGTCAGATATCCCAACCATCAATATCCGCTCATTAAAAATTGGCATTTCATTCCACTAACTTCAATAAGCATCAGTATTATGTGCTCAATCCCAGGCAAGGTACTAGTATTGGTATCGGTATAGGTATCACTCCATCGTACATATCTGCAAATTAGGATACAGTATTGCCGATACCGAATCGGTCATTTTTTTTTTGAAGAAGGTAAAAAAATAAAATTGACTCGGTCAGGATCAGCCGTACTGGCCAGATACCGATACCACCCCGATACTTGTATCGTGTTGGTATCAGTTCTCGACGAAACTAATACATACCACCGACACGTATTGATACCATGATCCCAAGCACCAGCACATAGTTGGTGTTCTTCACATCTTCGTTGTGCTGACTGAGCTCCTCTCTCAGCCAGGATTGCACATATATTGCTCTTTTTTCTGGAAAAAAATAAGGGTCTATACCATACACATAGTGAGCATAATCATCCATTCGAACCTCCCACTTAGGAGGCAACGGTCCCCAAATCAAGCAGGTTAGAAAATCCTATCCATCCGATCTACAAACTACAATAGCCGTAAATGGACGACTGACAGGTGTACGGCAAACGGTCCACAACAATATGCAATAAGTGCTCTAGATCAGGTAGCCAGGACCGTATATAGGCCAGAATCTTTGTTCCCATTGTGTTCCATCCAAGGGATGGACTTCCATAAGGTTTACATAGATATCACATTGGCTGTGTACAGCAACAAGGTGACTCAAGCACCTAATACCAACTATTTTGGTAGAGAGCTAATATTAGTTACCTGAACAAAGTGTGCCCGGGACAATATTCTTTTGTTCCTTTGGTCGTGCCTCAGGAGCCACACTTGATCGGTGTAAGTCAACTTTTGATCACTTAACGAGGCCGCCCAGTTCAGAAATGATTGTCCCGAAAAGGAGCCGGGTAACATGCCCCAGCTTTTACGAGTGCCCCGCCTCAGGTTCCGGAATATTCACCAGAGACGGGCTATAACATTTCAGCATTGATAGTTCACATCATAATGTATATTCTATGATATAGAGGGGAATGTCCCCATGGTGTATCATCACCACATAACCACAACCAAGTGCATCCAATTGATGGACTTTATAGACCGTCCAAAAGAAACTTGTTAGACCATTAAGGTCATCCAATCGTGTTAATTTAAATACAGCCTCATCCTGGATTAGGCCAATGAACATGTGAAACCAACTCTGGGAAGAGATAAGGACATAGGGTGCACCAGCAGCCATTGTAGTAAAAAACACTTCCCCATCACCACTCTAGATTGTAATATAGACACCAATGTTGTCAAAATCGAATCGAACCACAATATGGCGTTGGATTTTTTGAATCGAAATGTATTGTAAAATTGTTGAATTGTAAGATTCATGACAATTTTTCATTAAATAAGAAAAAAATTTTGAAAAAATTGAAAAAAGTCTAAAAGTTTGAATTATATACAAATTTACCTCATAATCAATTATACAACATGATATTGGGAGCTAAAATTGGCACGAAATGCAAGCTCTATCATTTGGTTCAATACAGTCAAAGGCCATCATCGGATTCAATGGTTGACTTTGACAAATCAGACAATGGAGAGATCATTTTCCGTGTCAATTTTTTGCCTCAAAAGATCTTTACATCATGGTCTTCAAATCATACGCCTTAGATGGTGTTAGACGTGGCACAGATTCCAAAAATAACAAAGTCTTTTTTTAGCTATGTGCCATGATACAAATCTCGTGTGCAAGTTTTAGCTCCCCATGATATTTTATTCACAAACTATATAAGATGTAAGTCAAGTATGTCTGGTTGAAGATCAATTTTAAAATGTGTCAAAGTATAACAAAGAAGTATGTATTGATAAAAATGTACGAAACTGTAGTTCAACTCTTCCACTTCGTCCTCAACATTAATCCTCACTAATCCAGTCATTAAAAAGTAAACATTGATATAAAACTATATACGTATCTACATAAGCTCAATTGTCAAAGTTTTTAGAGACCAATCTATCTCAACAAACTTAAAAATAAATAGTGGTTCCTTTACTTGGAACATGAAAAAAAAAATGTTGAGATGTGTTTTCCACCATAGACCTTCAAACTTCAAAACCATGTGTCCATTTAATAGCCCTCAACATAAGAGAACTTTCACAACAAATGGGAACCAAATCTATGTTCATATCACAATAATTATTTTTTTATTTTTTATTTTAAAATACCAAAGGGTTTTGATGAAGATGAAAAAATCCTAGAAAAATATTATAGAGGGAATTAAAAGAACTTCTGAAATATGTTTTTCATTTAAAAAGGCATAAAGTAAAGAAAAAATAAAAAAATAGGGTTCATTGTCAATCTGTGACTGTGAAACCTCATATGAATCAAATTGTAAGATTCATTTGAATCGTAGGAGTTGAATCGAACTAAATGATTCAATATATGGATCATAAGATTTATATGAATTATTATGACTCATGCTCTAACTTCCTAACCTTCTCTTGCTGTCATAAACAACTATTGCTAGGGATTACACCATGAACACATGTAATTCAACCAATCAAGTATATCTCACATTTCCTAAGCTTCTGAACTTATTATTACTTGGTATGAAGTATAACTGCGTAGCTCTAAATTATTCAACATTATATATACATTTGCTTCCTAAACATTTTTGGCCGTCTGATTCCTTGCTTCCACATTGATGTAATGTATTCAACAAATTATACAAGAATTGTTTGTATATGAAAAATATTAATACACAATGAATGGTTTGTATACAATATATATATGAACAAATCAGTCTAATTTTTATTTTATACGAAACAGTACACTATTACTCATTTTACATGCAAAGTTACACAGTAACCATCTTCTAAATAATTCACAAATTATCTGAATGAAAATTTTCAGTATAACAATATAGATTATCTTAACAGAAAACAAATTATATAAACATATTGACGGGGACGTCCTACAAAGACAAAACAGAGGAAAGCGCAAAGAGAAAGAAAGAATCAGCATCGTCAGCATACGAAGGACATCCGTGAACCATTGAAGGACATCCGTGACCCATTGATGGACATCCGTGGAAAGAGTTATTCACTGGTTTAGTGCACAGCGTAAGTGATGGACGTCCGTGACCCATGGACGGACATCCATGCGATACGTCCAAGATTTGACGGAATAACGAATTTTATGGCGGAAACTTGTCATTTTAAGTTTTATTTGTTTTAGAACTCTTCTATTTCGAGTTTTATGTTTGTTTAGGGTTTTCTTAGCCTATATAAAGGTTTATAAAGACATTATTAAAAAATTAATTAATTGAATAAAAAGAGAGTTTACTTTTGTGCAAACCCTAGAAGACTTGCGAAGAGTTTTCAATCATAGGAGTGAATCCTTCAAAACTTGGAGTGGATTTTCATTTCTCGTACGACTTGATGCGAAGCCAACGTATAGCCTTGGTGTGAAGCCTCGGAATCCTTGGTGTGAAGCCTTGGAACTCTATCCTTCTATTTTTGTCTTTTCTAGAATTATTGTCAGGTAATATCTTCCTTTATTTTCGTTGATAAAATCAAAAAAAAAAAAAATTCCCAAAACCCTATTTCTTGATATTTTTTATGGACTATTTCTTCAAGTCTTTTTTCATTTAAAATCTCTGATGAGTCAAGAGACGATATTGTAATTATCGTTTGGTGTCCTAGACTAGAACGAAACTCAAGTTCCCTCATTGGAACCATTTTCTAGATCGGGAAATCTTCACGCATGTGAACGCTAAAATGGATTAATCTAACTGTTTTATTGATTTCATTAAATTAATTTTATGTGTTGAATGATTTCGAATATTTCGGCCATTCAATTTAATCTCAAGTTAATCCTAAATTCGCATATTAGGGTTTTAGCGTCTCGTCCTGTGTCACATATGTACTGACCAAAGACAATCTACCTACATAACCAATATGAAAAGAAAGGGATAATGGCTCCTCACCGACATTTAAACACCAAAATGGAGTTGAAAAGATCTAACACCTTTAAAATTATGCTTTTTTATCACACCATTGAAGTGTGATTTATCATTATGTCATGTGGCGCACATCTGTGACCAATCTAAATTGTCCAAGTGGCAATCCATCATTGAAAATATCTCAGCCCAAAGAAACATGCCTATAAGTGGATGTGAACCATCTGATTGATGAACTTCAATATCAGCCATTAAAAATAAAATCAACAGTTGATATTATAGTCACCCCATTGGATGCTTTAAATCTCCCAAAAACATCATTTTTGGGCATGTTGCACTTCAATCAATGATCCATCACTTTCACGGTACAGATCACCTCCATATTAAACTATTGACGGTGTAAGATCACGTAAACACCACTTTGGTGTTTAAATGACAGTCAAGAGAGTCAGGTATATATATGGAAGTGAGCTGAAGAGAGATAATCTATCTAGAATCTACTGATCCACACTAAAATTTATGCATCCCTGTTAGTCATGCTTAATTGCTCTCATTCCAATGATGATCTTCTCAAACTGAAATAATTCATTTCAAAGAAATCAACGAAATAGAATGTAAATCATGGCATACCCGAACAATCTCTTCATACGTTTCATCATCGATTTCTACAGTAGTTATTATTTCCTCAACATCACCAAGTATCATATTGAGATGCTGGTCATACGCCTGCAAAGCGACACAGAATCATTGATTAGCTACTTACCTCATTACACATTGGATAATCAGCATAACTAGAAAACATTGAAAAAATTAAATCGTAATAATTAGCAGAGCATCAAAATTAGGTTCAGAAGTTTATAACCAAAAATTTTAAAATAAATTAAAAAAGAAAAAAGAAGGGGAAAGAGTAAAAGGAACCCTTTTATGTATAGAGAAAAATGAAAGAGGGGAGAAGAAAAGTTAAAAACATTATTAAACGTTTTATCCAGCAAAAATATGGTTTTCATTTTTCATGCTATATCTGAGGGTGAAAATAGGCTGGGCCACCCAAAAGGCTTCTGCGTCTTGCCCACCATGGGCCAGGTCCGGATATGAATTTCAGCCCAACACACCAGGCCCAGACTGGAATCTAAACACCAAAAAAACGAAAAAAATAACAAACAAACAGACACTACACACACACACACGCATGCCAAGCACTGAAATCAAAGCCCATTCAATAAAAGGGCCAGGCTGGCAGGATCGAAAGTGGCCTGTTACATGAATAACAGGCTCAACTAAAATGGGGCAGTTTATGGTCAAGCCAAACCATCAGATGCACCCCATTTCACCCCTAGTAGTCTCATATTTTATAAATATGGACATAAGTG
Source organism: Chloranthus sessilifolius (assembly GCA_021018995.1). Classification (NCBI taxonomy): domain Eukaryota; kingdom Viridiplantae; phylum Streptophyta; class Magnoliopsida; order Chloranthales; family Chloranthaceae; genus Chloranthus; species Chloranthus sessilifolius. The sequence continues at coordinate 156,756,973 of CM037587.1, forward strand.
CAATGAGAAATGGAGCAACAAAAAGAAAACTATTAGTACCTTCTAGCCGTACACAATATATATCAGGGAAAGCACTCTTATTAAACAAATAGGCAATTGTGCATTACATCTCGTGAGATCTAACTACAACTAAGCAGCGCTGAACTTAATTGAGTCTGGAAGGTTAAGCTTACTTCCAGTCAGTCATGAGCTTGGCCACATCAATGCTCATTGGCTGTAGAGGCGGAAACTAGGACACAATGACACATGGCTTCACTTTTACCTTTTATCATCGCAGCTTATCCCTTGAAGACCTTCCAAAACCTAGATTGAGCCTCTCACCAAATATTGCCATTATTTGGTTTTGATCAGTAACCAAATATTGCCAGTATTATTAGAGCGTAAGTTTCCTTCTGGCTTTCTCTATTGAGAGAGTTTTTATCCCAAGTATTTACATCATTTTGGGAGTATCTAAGGAATTGGTATGCTGTCTGCCTATATTGAAGGTTGTAAACCCAATAGGGCTGGTCAAGACAGGATCACCTGGGTCAAGACAGGATCACCTGGTCCTTGAAAGGTAATGGCTGTTTTCAGTCAAAAGTTTCTATCCTTTCTTGGTTAGGCAGCCGTTGGTTGATCATAGCTGGAGTGGTGATGGAGATTATGCTCTGCCTAGAGTCTGTGGTTTTAATTGGAGTTTGGTGGGGGGAAAGATATTGAATGTGGCTCAGCTGATTAGAAGAGGGAAAAGGATTCACAATCTTTGTGTGATGAGCCTGCAGGAAGCGGAATCAGCAGATCACTTGTTTATCCATCAAGTATTGCTTAGGGAGATTTCGTCTATGGTGCTGAAGGCTTTTGGATTTTGTTGGGTTTTCCCTAGGTCTTGTGAGGATTTACTAAGGACGTGGGATAGGGGGATTGGGTGTGGTATCAAAGGGGGGGAGACCTTCTTTAATGGGGGTTATTTGGGCCATTTGATTAGACAAGAATGACAGAATTTTTCATAAGATTAGAAGGTAATCAGCTATGATCATGATGTTCCGGATTGGGTTCTTAGTTTGGTGATCTTGCATAAGGAAGGGATGGTTTGTGGAGGAGGTTCGGAGCTTCATGAGGCGTGGGATATGCTGAGTGCATCCCCAGGTTGGGTGTTGTGTTCCTGTTAGTTTTGGGCTCCCCAGCTGAGGTTTAGGGTTTGGGTCTTCGGTTGCATTTCTTCTTTTTCATTGCTTTGTTTCAGTTTTTTTGTTGACTTGGGCATCTTGGCCTTAGCCTCGCTAGGGTATTGGTTTGTACCTTTTTCTCTTTTGCTTTATACTGAACTGAACCAAAATCAAATTTTTGGTTCTCGGTTCAGTTGGAACCGAACCGAAAAGAATCGATTCGGTTTCAGTTGGTTTTTTTTTTTTTTGAAATCAAAACCGAACCGAAATCCGAAACTTTGGGTTTTTTTGGTACGGTTCGGGTTTATTATTGTTATTTTTATATTTTTAAGGAATTTTTTTGGTTTTTTCGGGAAGGGTTTCGGTTTTCTCATCCTATACGGTTTTGGTTTTCAGCAGCCAAAATTCGGGCCAGTTCAGTTTCGGGTCAAACCTTCCATCCCTAGCTTTAATATACTGCTTGCATTACTGATGAAAAAATAAATAAATAAAACAGGAAGGAAGATAGGAAAGTTTCGACTATTGGGAAAAAATAATAGAATTTCTGTTAGATCTTTCTACATCTTACTCAAGCGTCGTCCTCTTATTGTACAAGACTCCGTGAGTTTGTGGACATTGGCTGCTTCTCATAGATTCATTTTCTTTAGGGTCGATTGCCTAAGGATGGAATCTCACTATTGACTAGTTTCTTTTTTGAGGGGATCAGTACTATTGACCAGTTGTGGGAACGGGGTATGGGTATTTGCAACAAATGTGTCATGTGCATGGTTGATAGAGAGAGTGCACACTCTTTACTTGGGCATTGCAGTGCAGCCACAGACGTTTACTTCTTTGGATCATTTGATAACAGCTGGTGCTTCCCTAAGTACTGCAGGGAGCTTATTATTTCTGGGGATTATGGGGCTTTCTGCAGTGAGAAAGCTCTATGGAGGGTTGTGCAGTTGTGCTTCTCGTGGTATTGTTGGAGAAAAATGACAGGATTTTCAGTGGTATTTGTAGGGTATTGGCAACGGTAGCAAAATCTACGAAGGACCGCGTCATCAGCTGGGGGCAGTGCAGGGAAAAGGTCAAGGTTGTAGCAGCTACAGTAGTCTAAAAGAGGTCTGGGCGGAAACGGAAGAGGCTAAGAGGTAGTGTTTAAGGTATGACCACTTTGTTCCCTTTAGTGGGGTCCTTGAATGGCATGCTGAGCATCTAAGTTTGGTTTGTTGGGCAGTGTCTCAGTAATTTTAGGTCCCGGTTTGTCGTGCTCTAGTCTGTCATTGACACTGTAGCACAGGTATATTTTTTTCACTATCTATTTTTTTTAAATGTCTCAGTGATCCAAAATAAATAAATACAATAGGAGAGTGTTTTATATATGTGTGTGATCTTGCTTTGATAAAATTGAAACAACAAAGGAGCAATTTAGAGAGAGAGAGAGAGAGAGAGAAATCTTCTTACATGTAGTTTCCCTCGGAGTTCTCTATCTGAACGAAGCTTCACATAGATTCGCTCATCGAGGCTAAGTCTTATGAGATCGAGCGGCTCTTTCACAGCACTCTCCTCTTCGCTCGCCATTCACACTTGTTTTTCCCTCTCTTCACAGCTTACTCTCTCTATTAAAAAGGAAACAAGAAAGAGAGTTGATATAAAATTATTTATACGATCACTATACATGTAAATGACTCTGATATTGTCCAGTAAATTATCGAATGATGTTAGAAGAGACTATAAGAAATGTGGCCCTATCATTTTCACATTTATGGCTTCAGTGTTGTGTCAAGTATTGATTGCAGACCAATAGATCACTCATATATGTGAGTGACTCTGCTGAACACTTGTACAGAAACAAAGGCCATGACCGCCAATTTTATGTTGATAGGTGCATATCTTTGACGAATCCAACTAGTCCAATTAGCAGCCCATCATTGGCACGTCTCAGTCAAAGTTCACATCTCTGAGACGATTGGAACCATCAGATTGGTGCACATTAATAACAACAATTAAATAAATATGGAGAACCGCTGATATTAAAGTTCATGGAGACGGTTCGAATTCCGAATTGGATGTGATTTTGGGCCCACAATAGTTCCCAATATAAGCTACCACTTTGATAAACTTGGATTCCTCAAAAGATGTGTAATGTGGCCTAAGATTGGGGCCCACTTATCCTTTATCTACATACAATCATATGATTGTATGTATATATACATATGATTGCATGTATATATATATATATATATATATATATATATATATATATATATATATATATGGATGAATGAATGCATGTATGCATGTAAACTTACAGTGGAATAATAATGTCATACTCTTCAGAGCGATCTTAACGATCTAAAAAAAAAGTAGTGGACACAAATTCTTTTCTAGAATAATTAAGTGTGACTATGACCATTCTATGAGCAACATGTAATAAAATAACTGTTCATAAAACGCCAATGAACAGTTATTTTATTACATGTTGCTCATAGAATATGTCATGTCCTTTTTTTCCTGGATAATTTTATTGCCACAAACTCACAGTCAACATTCAAAAAACAGTTTTCCCTCATATATAAACTGTAGAGCGCACATGAAATGCACATGAATGGACATTTAATATGTGTTTCATAACGGGAACACCCTTTTATATTATCGAGTCTTAAGAAAATCTGATGTTTACAGATTTCATGATTAAAAAATAAATGAAAAACGCCAGCTTTTGACAGAATCCAGTGGCTAAAAGGTGATCATATGAATCCAATCTAGAACTTAACTTACATACGAGAATTATTGCCAATAAAATTAAGGGTCTGTTTGGCAACGGTCCCCGCCCGTTCCCAGTGCTCTTCTGGGAGTGTACTTGGTAAGAAAACACGCTCCCATCTGGAGCGTGTTTGGTAAGCACATGGGGAGCTGTGAGGCGCTGGGGGAGCTGCTCTAGCTGGAACATTGCCAAGTGGTTGAAAACCGCTCCGGATAGGAGCGGGTGGGGAGGGCAGGGGGGCTGGTTCTCTCCTGTCCATCCCGATAGCCAAGCACAGCCTAAGTAACTAAAATATAAATGAAATAAATCCAAACAAAACTAAATTTCTTCTAACCATTTTACCAAAAACAGTTATTCTACAGCTTCCACAGAACATAGTTTCAAATTCTTAGACTAATTCAATTAACAACATGTAACATAGATTCATATTCGTTAACTAATTCAATTAACAACATGTATGTAATGTAACAGAAACACAAAATTCGAAAAGAAAAAAAAACGTCAACTGATAATTCATTAACGGAATTACACAGTAGCCTCAAAGATCACCTATTTTACACAATTCATCGAGCACTTAATTTACATCTGTAGTAAATAATTTTAATGGGTCGTATGAAAAGCCTTTTACCCTATTAATTCTGATAAAACCTAACTTCGGCACATGACACGGCCTAAAAAATGTGAAAAAACCTCTCTTTTTTTTAAATTCATTGCCTGAAAGTCCATTAATAATCTTCACAATCTTAAGATTAAGTAGAAGAAGAAGAAATAAAATAAGCTTACCTCGCCGGTTGCCAGGGTCGATTCTTTTGCCTTCCCGCTAATCGTTATCCTCGCCTTTTTTCTACGCAAAAGCAAAAACGAAAACCTAGCACAACCCAAACTCAGATCTTTTGTTTGTTTTTATTACTCAAAATATGGAACTATTACCAGCACCTCCCTCCAACCCACTTGAAAAAATATTAGTAACACACCACTCCTTTTTTACGTACACACCAACTACTCAAATTAAGGGAGCAAGCACCGACTGTTTTTTTATGTATGCATCAACTAGGGATTTTAGTTTTTGGGTGCCTCTTTTATAATTAGGAAAAACAAAAGTGGTGTGCCTATAAAAAGTTGGTGGCAAAGTACTCCACAAAATATTATATGAGCTATTATAGGGTGCAGTGACCGACCTGATCACCGGCGAGCGTGGTCTCTAACAATATTTGGGTTAGCTCTTTTTGGGCAAAGAAGAGCTCTTTTGCTCCAGCAGAGAATTGCTTTCATATTTGATAACAGAGCTTGTCGCTCCATTTGCTCTGGCGAGAAGATGTTTTAAGTGATAAAATTGGTCTCTTTCTACTCTTTCTCAGAGCAGATAAATCTGTTCTCTATCACAGCAGATTTTATCTGCTCTGACAAAGAGGAGAAAGAGAGCTACTTTTGCTCTGGTAAGAGTCATCCCAAATACAGCCTAAGTGATGATCTCTGTGCTATCTATGTATGTGAGTATCACCCCGACGTCCAAACGACTCAAGGGTCGGACGAACATGATTGAGTCGGTGTGATATGACGAGCTTTTTAGGCTTTGTCTACAACAAGCCCATGGGTCATTGTAGTAAAACTCAAAATCATTTTAAAAAATAATGCGGAAATCAATAAAAAGGAGTATGCATCATACAATCTCCATCTAAAATGACAGAGTTTTAAATTAATAATCAAATTATGCGAAGGGTGACTGAATTTGCTCATACAGATTGGGATATTGTATATACGTTCTTCAACACCATAAATCTTAATATTATGAGCCTACCTTAGGCGGCTCACGTGATGTGGAACATGTTGATTCCGCATCGCACACATTCCAAAAAGGTGACACGAGAACCAATTGCATTTATATGGCCCTCGATTGCTTTGAATTGAAGATTATTGTTCGGCCCAATCTCCCACAAAATAGATCTTAAGATCTTAGGCATACCATCACATGGCTCATATGTTGATTCCATATGGCACACATCACAAAAATGGCTCGAGCATCAAGTGAGGTGGTTTAAGTTAGGTGCTTTACAGTTTTAGTGGGTGCAAATAGAGCCCCCATATACAAATATGTTTGAGAGATCATTGAGACAACCCCCTGTTGGGTATATAGAAGGTTGATTTTATGGTGTGGATTTTGTTTTTTCTATTTGTAATCATAGTGACAAATTTTGCAAAATTCGCAGAAAAGGGGGTTAGATGAAAATTTTGGTATTTTTCGATTAAATTTCGGTAAATTTTTTATATATTTAAATTTTTTATTTTAAATATGTTAATAATTTAGTATATATTATAGTAATTTTTTAAAAAAGATTAAATATATTTTTTGTATATTTTTAATCTCCGAAACTTTCCCGAATTTTTTTGATAGGTATCAAAATAAATCTGAAATGTACTGAAAGGACCCCCCACCAAATAATTACCGAAAGCGAAATTCGTCACTATGTAATAGGATTGTTAAAGGTTGAAGACAATTAGTACTGTGGTAAATTGTTTAGGGGAAAGATGAACTGATAATTTTATAGTGTAGTCACATGTAAATGCAAGTTTAAGTAACTAATTTAAAATTCTAGCATTTTGGCTAAAAAATAAATAAATAAACTGATATGATACACGTTTTAGTAAAACTCTCATCAACAAATCATCTATTCCGCTAAAATTTTAGGCCCTCTTTGGCAACCCTTTTCCAAGAAAAACATTTTAGGGAGGAAATGTTAGGTGAAAAGGACCTAATCACCTATAAATGAAAATGGTGTTGTGCTGAAAAGCTGCCGATACAACTCTCACACAACACCATTTTCAATATGTGATAGAACTCTTTGAATAGCAACAATTGAACCATTTTAGGTGAGGACATTGAGAGTGCAGCTATATTTATGACCAACCAAATTAGTCAAAATGCACATTTGACCATTTTAGGTGAGGACATTGACTAGTTCACACTTCAGAGAGAATGGATTTGTTGTTCAAGTCTGATAATGTTGTTCAAACCTATAAGCACTCAGTCACTTTCAATGGCCTAGATACAATGAGGGAGGAACTACTTCCCCCAAGAATTGTATCATTGAACCTTTTTTGTATTTTTAAGACTTAGCATTTTGAAACTTGTGCCACTAGAAAAAACCTCTTAGCCTCTGATTTGAAAGCCATGATGTGATCTTGATTCCAAAGATTGACACGAAAAACGATCTCTATCATATGATTAAATACGACCTCTATCATAAGATTATAGACAGCCAAAGCATATCATGTGATTCAATAGTTAATCATATAATAGAGATTCATGCCAATCTTTGGCACCATAGATCTTTACATCATGCACTATTGATCTTTATATCATGGCCTCCAAATCAGATGGCTTAGATATGTTTCCAGCAGTCCCAAAAATAGTGGATTTTTTTATTTATTTTTTTAAAGTTGCACAGCACAGTTTTCTATTCTTTAATCGCTCCAATAGTTGCTTCTAACCCTTTTATGCTATCCCAAAAATACAAAAAGCATAAAATCACACCGATCAGATGCTTATGACCATGAGATCAATACAATCAATGAAATGGTCCTTCTCATGTATAGTTGCTAAAACTTTAAAGATCCTTCAGATGTCAACAGTCAATCTGATGATTGGATATTTCCAATCATTTCAAAAAAAAATTCTGGCTATAAGACCCTTCCAAGTTCCAAGAGGGAGCCAACAATTGGAAAAATGAGCGACTTCATGTAGGAAGAGAGAGAGAGAGAGAGAAAGAGAGAAGTTTCTAAGCAATTAAAATAGATTTTATTCTGTTGCTAATTCTCAAAATTTGACCATTAAATATTCGACCTAAATAAATGGAAAAAATGCAAGCTCCACATACAATTTAAGGAGCTTGGACTTATAGCATTACAACAATTATAATATTTAAATTAAAACATATTCTCTCTCTCTCTCTCTCTCTCTCTCTCTCTCTCTCTCTCTCTCTCTAAACTAGTTGAACTTCGCCACAACTATCACTCAAGAGAGAGCACTGCAAAGTGAATTGTACGCATTAACACAAAGCTTGAATTTTTCTTCTGCAGCTGCCTGTTTCTCAAATCACAAGTGATAAAACTCTCATCAGAATAAAACAGAAAACACAAAATAAGGCTGAGATGTAGTGAAGAAACATGATTTTTGCTAAGAAAGAGATCCAAACATAAAGAGATCAATGAATGAAAAAAAATTTACATCTCAGGAAAGAAAAATTCCTGGAATGCTCATCAGTTTAGTTTCCAGGAGATCCAACTATGAAGTAATTTTTTTTTTTTAATAACAGGGTAGCCGCCTCTTAGAGCACCCGCCTAAGTCCTCGGGTACATGCAACACCCAAGCATCACACATGCCAGTCAAGAGGAATAAATCCCTGCCAGTAGCCAACGAGGGGTGAGATTCAAACTCAACTTCTGCTTCTTGAGGCGTAGTGGCCACTGTTCAAAGTAAATAGATATTATACTAATTTACACAAATGGAATCTTATTAATAAGAGTGCGCCTCTCACGACGGCATTTACATTGATCAGACCATGACTGCCATTTTCAAACCGCATTGTATGCATCTTTGATCGATCCAAGTATTCCAACTAACAGCCCGTCATTGGCACATGGCCCAGCCAAAAATTCATGCCTATCGGAGCATTAGAATCATCTGATTGGTGCACTTTAATATCGACCGTTACTAAGATACGGACAGCCGTTCATTTTAGAGTGCATAGATTAGATGGCTCAGCTCATATCCCAAAGGAGTATACTTTTTGGAGCCGGCTTATAGTTCAATATATGAGCTACCATGATGATGACTTGGATCACTCAGAAATACGTACCATATGGCTCAAAATTGTGGGGGTCATGCCTCGATTTGTTAATGGGTGATCATGACCCATGAATCCTTAAAAATATACAGGCCGATAAAAAAAACTGCAAGAAAATCATTGCAATCCCAACATATATTATAATTTCTAAATAAACAATCAGTATTTTAAAGGCATGAGTTAACTTTTTCTTAGTTGCATGTGTAGATATTGAAACTCGAAATTCAAGTTATTAACTGATTTTTCTGAGAGAATTAGTACGAGGTGGAACAAGTAGAGATAGGCAAGTGTGAATAAGGAGTACGCTAGAGGTAGTTTAGGAATTATTATTTGTACGTAAACAGCTTACGATTAGACATAAATAAGAATATGTGAACAAGGAGTCAATAAAGACTAAACTAATGATGAGCCTACCACTGATTCAGATTTCAGAAGAGAAGACCGTCCTATAGACGGAGTTGGCCAACCAATAGCCCCTGATCAAGACACCAGCCAACGGTTGATGGGTTGAAGTGGCCATGCCTTTGTTTTTACCACATGGCTATTTGAAAACAGGGAAAAATAGGCAGAAAGAAGAAAATTGTATAACCTAAAATAAAAAAACGGCACAATCAATAAATCTGAAAATAGCAAAAAAAATGTTTTTATTAATAGATCAGGATCTAAATCATTGCCTGAATTACTGTTAATTCATCTTTCAGGTCATTGAAGTGACCAAATAAAATTTTCTAAACAAAAACAAAAAATAAATAGATGCATGGACTACAGCTTAAGGAAATTAATTTTATTGACTTTAATTTTGATTTTTATAATAAAGTAAGAACAACAGCTAACAATAGAATATAATATGCGAAGTGAAAAATTGGAGTTAAGAGAATCATGTAGAAACAAGACATAAACATTTCAAAAATTATCAATTACCCACTGACTTAGCAGTTGAGGAGAGTTGACCGGTCATCACACAATGGTTGATCTAGTACTAACCCAACTTCCCCCTACAGAAAAAACAAGCAATGATTCATGGGGTGGTTAGGGTATAAGTTGTTTGACTCCATGGTGATTCCAGTCAGCCTAACGAGTTTTCAAACCATGTTTATCACACCAGGGTGAGTGACCACTTAATAGAAAGAACGACGACATGACTTGTTATAATCAGAATCACAGTGACAAATTTCGGCGAGAAGTTCCGAAATTTTGGTGATTCAACGAATGTTCCGATATTTCATTAATATCGCCAAAATTAATGAATTTTTTTAATTTTTGACTACTTTTTTAAATGATAAATAATATTTTTATAGATAATGAATATAAATTTTATAAATTCTTTTGTACTCCCCAAAATTTTCCCGAAAGCGATCCGAAATGAATAAAAACAACCTTGCGCCAAAATATTGCCGAAAATGAAATTTGTCACTATGTTCAGAATGGCATTGAACCATCGTCGAATATTTTTCACACTTAACTAAGGGTGAGCAAAAATACCGGACACATTGGCAGAAGTAATGTGCAATAAGGGAATGGCCCGACCTTTTTTCACTGTTGAATACAATTATAACCATAGTATAATGCAATTATTTCCCTATCATGGTGAAAATGTTACCATGCCATCACTCCTCTTCACAAAATGTAACTTGACTTTAATGGTGATCACCATTTCCGTTGGAGGAGGTCAAATATTTAACCCTACTGACATTAGTGTTATGTCAGTGCTGATATCAGCGATGTCTGATGATGTCAGCAGTATCTGGTGATGTCAGCGAAGAATTTATTCCCAGTTGATGCTCTGATACCAACTTGACTTTAATGGTGATCTTTAGGGTTGGGTTTAGAAGAGAGAGAGAGAGAGAACGGAGTGACTTAGGGTTAGGAGCAGCCCTATTAGCCTTTATAGTAAGTGACCTAATTACAACACACACATCATTAGTGGCACACGAATCTAGAATACTACTCACACACCAAACAATATAAACATATAACCCAATAATGTAAAAGGTGTGCAAATGTGATTTAAAACCTGACCTGTGAAGAGCCTTGATGCTTATCAGGATGCCATTTTAATGCAGATGCACGGAATCTGCAAATTAAACATGATAACAAATTTAAATGAGGTAAATTAAGACGTAGATAAAAGGAATTGAGGGAAATCAAGCTTTGATAAACTAACATGTAAAGGTGAAAAGTGCGGCATAAACCCAATGCAAAGGAGTCGATCAATGTTTTTAAAGGTGCAAGGCGTAGCGCTCAGCCCTCCCGCAAGGCAAGGCGTAAGCCTCACAAATATTAAAATTTTTAATTTTTAATTTTATAAATATAATAAATTTAAAGTTATAAAGAAAATTGATAAAAAAAAAATGATAAAATATATTAGAAAACATATAAGAAAAATAATAGATAATTTTCTAATCATAAACCAATGAATATTCAAGGTACAAAGCACAATGGAAGGTATAAATGTGCAACCATTTACCATACAAAAGGAGGGTTCAAAATAAGAACACACTTAAAATTGCAATTTTAAGTTATTAGATATTAGTAAAGGTCATCCTCCTCTATTCCATTCCCCTACTAATCCTTTAAAAGGGTAAACTTGTGAAAAAAGTTAAACTTGTAAGAAAAAATAGGATAAAGTAGTAAAAAATAAAAATTTACGAGAGGCTTAAGCCTCACATGCCCCTTCTTACGCCTCATTACACCTCAAATACGCCTCAAGCTACGCCTCGAGGCGAAAAGCTTACGCTATACCTCGGGGCGCGCCTCGAGGCTTACACCTCAAATGCCATTTAAAACCCTGGAGTTGATAATAGAAGTATTGACTATATAAGCTAGAGATAAGAGAATCTAACACTGATGTGGGGACTTGTGACGTGACATAAAATCCCCACATCTCCACACCATCTGATCATCTATTGGACCGTGTTTCTGGCGATGAAGACGAGATTTCTGTCATATGGCCAACTATTTTATCATATAATCAGAAAAACTTACGCGCTTTTAACGTCTTCCATCTTTAACGGACCTGCAGGTGGCAATCCGAGAGTAGTTCTATCAGAATATGAACCTACGGTCTTTGGCTCTTCATCATCGGTCTCCCTTGTTTCCCATACTTTTCTCCTGTGGTTTGTCCAGTTTGAATTGTCTCTCCACTCAAATCCCCGAGGAGAACTCTGGAAATGGGAATCTTCCCATGGCCTAAAATTCCAAGTAAAAGATCTACTTCCAAATGTTGCTTGAAAGATGGTCTCGGGATACCCATCATGGTCACCAGAGAAGCATTCCTTTTTATGCTTACCTGAAATTGTAATAGATAATTAGACATTGCATTGTTCAGAGGAGCATATGGCTATGGACTAAAAATTTATACTTTTTATCTCACACCATGGAAGTGTGATTTAACATTATGCCATGTGGAGCACAGCTTGACCAATCTAAATTGTCCAAGTGGCAATCCATCATTGGAAAATATCTCAGCCCAAAGAAACCTGCCCATAAGTGGATGTGAACCATCTGATTGATGAACTTGAATATCAGCCATTAAAACTAAAAGCAATGGCTGATATTATAGTCAACAAATCAGATGGTTCAAATCTCCCAAAAAGTTTGATTTTTGGGCCCATTGCCCTTCAATGTATGATATGACACATTGACGGTGTGGGTTACCACCAAAAAGTTTGAATATCAGCCATTAAGTAGTTCAATTTTTGGGAGACCCGACTCTCTAATCCATTATTTATCACCTCATGAATACATGGAAATCTGACACGGAAAGGAAGGTTCAACATTTAGGATATGTCGACCATTCTTTTGATGGGTAAGCTGAGATCAAACCTGTGACCTCAGCCTTGAATTTCACAGAAGTGAGAAATTAGAGCTGATCTTTCCCATTGTTTTTTGTCATATGAACCGGAAGAGAGTAAAGGGATAATGGCCCCTGACCGACATTTAAACACCAAAATGGTGTTTAAATGATCTTACACCATTAACATTGGACTTTTTATCTCACACCATTGTAGTGTGATTTATCATTGTGCTATGTGGCGAACATCTGTGATCAATCTAAATTGTTCAAGTGGCAATCTATCATTGGAACATTTCTCGGCACAAAGAAACATGCCTACAGGTGGATGTGAAAAATCTGATTGATGAACTTTAATATCAGCCATTAAAACTAAAAGCAACAGTTGATATTATAGTCCACAGATCGGATGGTTTAAAACACCATTTTTGCGCCTGTTGATGATCTATAACTTTGACGGTAGGGATCACCCACATCTAACCATTGACGATGAAAAGTTTGGTGTTTAATGTTTTACATATAATTGAGCACGGGGAAGTTCAACGCCCCTATGTCATACCATATCCATTCCACAATGGATTTCCAACAGTAAGTGAATGTCTGAAACTTAACAACTTAGTTTATTTTCTTATTCTACTTACATTTTGTTTCTGTTATCATGTCCATTAGTTATAGACTACAGTATTTTAAAATTGTCTCATGTATTTATGTCCAACTTGTATTAATAGATATAAATGTTTGGACTAAAAATAAAATACAATAACTAATTGACGTAAAAAATATTTGGGTATTTTTGTTATTTCAATCTTTTAACAATTGCTTATACTTAGTCTATGACGCATGTTAAAAGCAACCTAGGAATAAGTGAACTTAAAATGACTATATACTCCCATTTTGGGAGGTCCCCATTTCATTCTATATTCTGGTGCATCAAGGAAAATCAAAAGCCCTGTGAAAATCCAAAGGGAGAAATTTCATGAATCCACTCTTACGGACAATTAAATGAGCAACAAAACCAAACTGGTGATCAACGGCCTAAGTGCCATTATGACAATAAAGTTTTCAAGAGGAAATAAAAGAGCTCAACTTTGTTCATGATATCAACTACTAGCATGGCCACATCCGGGCTCAAGATTTTTTAAGGATGTCAAAAAGATGGGAACTTCATCATCAGTTTTCATTACAACCCCGCCTGACCACTTTGTTGGAAGTATTGAAGGTGTTTCACCTAAGTATAACGGTGGCAAATACCGCTATCTAGCATTGAACTTGACTTCAGAAAATGAAAGTAGGGTTAGATTGCAAGGGTTAGGATTAGGTTGAAGGAGAAGGAAGAAGAAGAGGAACAGAGAAAGAGAGAGAGAGAGAGAGAGAGAGAGAGAGAGAGAGAGAGAGATTAGCCAAACTGACTTAGGGTTCAGAGGCCCTACTAGTCTTTATATTAATGCCAAAAGACCAATATGCCCTCAAAAACTCAATCAGACAGATATGAACAGGAGAAAAATCAACAGCTGAACTCAAATGGGTAACTACATACACACCCTACATAGAATATAAAACCTACTATGTATATAGATCAATACTCCCCCTCAAGCTGGTGCATAGATGTCAATCATACCACTTGACAACAACACTCTGAAATTGAGAGGGCCAAGTGCCTTAGTAAATATATCAGCCAACCGTTCTGGAAATGACATTTTTGAAGTGTCAATGATCCCAGCTTGAATCTTCTCACGAGAGAAATGAATGTTAACTTCTATATGCCCCATTCTTTCATTTTTTTTTCGATTGGTAATGAAAGTATATATTAAAATAGGCAAAACAATACATTCACGATGGCAGTGAGACACTGCCGTAGCAATAAAGCAAAGAAAAATGGGGAAAACAACCTCATCAGAGGAAACCCCAGATAAAAACCACCGGACAGAAACGAAAGTACGTAACACCCAATGGCAATGAAAGTGGATAGGACTAAGGGAACAGCAGATTATCCCACTGCAATATCTGTTCTTCTCCGTGTTCGTCGTCACTCCTACTACAGGTGTGGAGCGAACGGAGAAGGAAGTCTTTCGCAACATTAACAACCACCTGATAGGGCCAAACCCGTTTCGTGAATATCCTACTGTTTCTTTCAAGCCATAAGGCCCACATAATCGTGTACCCAGTAATCTACCATAGGTCCTCTTTGTACTCCAGAAAGCCCACCCCCCGTCCATTGTTCCATCATGTCGACTGGTTTCTCCGGTGATACCCACTGAACACCGAACATCTAAAGTATCCCCCCCCCCCCAAAAAAGACTTTGAAGGAGAAGGCGCAATGAAGTAGAGTGTGCCCCACAGATTCTTGTTCGCGCATACAAAGCGTGAATCTATTTGTAACGGGGATACCTCTTCTTATGAGTTGGTCTCTAATAAGGATTCCTCCCCATGCGACAGACCAATTGAAGAAATGAACTTTGAGGGGTATCGTTAACCTCCAAAAATGCAGCCACTGAGGTTGATCCCGGGGTTGACTAAAGACTGAGTTCAGGTGTTTGTAAAACGAGCCCACCGCGAACGTTCCCTTGGCACATTTCATACAGATTTTGCAATCTTTGCGAGTGTTATTAGGTACAGCCGTACTCAGTAGCCTATGAATGGAAAGGAAATCCTCAAATTCATCATCCAAAGCCATCCTTGTAGCAATGTTCCAGGAGGGAGCAAGATAGCTACAATCCACCATGTTCGAGAATTTGGCCCCCAGAGAAGACATGATTCGGGAACAGATCCTTGAGGGGTCTCTCAGACGCCCAAATGTCGTTCCAGAAGGTGAGCCTATTACCACCACCACCCCCCCCAGCTGAATTTTAGGCACCGATTAAAATCCTCGAAAACCTTTCTCACCCCTTTCCACCAAATCGAGGCATCCGCTGTAGAATTTGCTAGGCTCCATCCACTATGATGGAGGTTATACTTCGCAATAATGTCCCACCACAATTTTCCTCTCTTTTGGGCACCCCACTTTCCATAACCATTTACCCAACAGTGCCTTATTGAAAAGTGTCATCTTTCTGATACCCAACCAACCCCCCTTTCGCATAAGGTTCGCAACACGTCTCCCAGTTAATAAGGTGTAACTTTCCGCCCTGTCCGCCCCCTTCCCGAAGAAAGTTACAAATGATCCTTTCGACCTCCTTTACAACTTTGATCGGGGCAATGTATACGGGCATGAAGAAAACTGGAAGGGAAGCAAAAGTAGACTTAATGAGGGTCAGCCCCAGCCCCCCCGATCTAAGGGCTGGGGCTGACCCTCATTAAGTCTACAAGGTCAATTTTTTTCGAAAACGTGTCGTAACTCTATCCCAATCGATGGCCCAAAGCTTTTTAACTCCAATCAGGAGACCTAAATAAAGGAAAGGTAAGTGTTCTTAAAGGCATCCCACCCTACTAATGAGGTTGTCCATCACTGTGTCGCTGGTATTAATGTCAATCAACTTAGACTTGTTTAAGTTCAACATTTGCCCCGATACTGCCTCGAAAATGGTTAGAACGTTAACGATCGACTGCACCTCCATTTCATTAGCCCCACAAAACCAGCGTGTCGTTCACATATTGCAAATGAGTGACCATGGTAGTCAAGGCGTCGCTATGGCGAATGGCGCCGTAGATCGCCACATACCCCAATGGCGATATTTTGCCAAATGGCGAGGCTATGGTGACACTATGGCAGTATGGTGCCATAGCGTCGCCATACACGCTATTTATAATAAATTATATAAGTTATAATAATATACCTATAAGTTATCATATACATCATACTACTTATATTATACCTAATAAGTTATAATTTATAAGTTATTTAACTTATAAAACTCCTATAAAAGGGGTTGGGAGTTGAGACTTAGGGTTATTAGAGAGTCATCTCTCGATGCTCTCTTACTCTCCCTCTCTCACTGCTCTCTCGCTATCCCTCTCTCGTTGCTCTCTCGATCTCCAACACCAACACGGCTTCAACAACTCCTTTGCCAAGGTACGCCATTTTATATTTATATTTTTTATTTTATTTTTTATTTTATTTTTTCCTTTTTTGATTTTGTTTTTTTTTCTGTGTTTTTTTTCGCTTTTATTCTTTTTTCTAGCTCCTTCACGGCTTCACCAACACCTTCAACAGCTCATTCGCCAACACCAACACCTTCAGCAACTCCTACAACAAGGTACGCCATTTTACTTTTATTTTTTTCTGTTTTTTTCTCTAGTTTTTCTATTTGTCTTCCTCTGTTTTCTTTTTTCTATTTGTCTTCCTCTGTTTTCTTTTTTCTGTTTTTTTTGTTTCTGTTTTTTTTCTCTGATTTTTCTGTTTTTCTGGGTTTTTTTCCTGTTTTTCCTGTGTCTTTTGACATGCCATGGTGTCGGCTTATAGCTCCCATATTAATATTAATATGAATTCCGAAACAGTATTTTATGGAGGACTCAAATTCGTCTTCCGTGAACTTAAGGAAAGACCCCGGGTGGAAATGTGCTCATGTTGCAAATTTATTGATGTACCATATTTGATTTCTATTTATTGGTATTTATTTATGCTTGATTTTCCATAGTTGAATTTTTTTCGTCTTCTATTAAAATATAAAATTAGTAAAAAATTAAAAAAAATAATAATAATGATTAATAAATATAAATAAAAAATTATTAAAAAAATAAATAAAAATAACAAATAGCCTCGCCATAGCCTGGCAAGCCTCTTCGCCATAACCTCGCCATACCGCCTTAACTACCTTGTCAGTGATAGCTAACCCGTTATCAGCAACCCAAAAACCCTTAAATCGATTCAAAAGGTAACTCATGAGTTACAAGTGATGAAGAACCTCTCCAACAATGTTAAATAGTAAGGGAGATAAAGTGTGACGATCCAAACCCATTACTTGACCCGACCCGACCCGATTCGACCCATAAGCACACACACATTATCTTACATAGACTATACACCCTAAGGTTGATCTCTAGGCACCTAGATGCCTAATTACGATATCTAGATACCTAGGTGCCGAATTATGACATCTAGGTACGATATCTAGGCGTCTGGGTACCTAAGTACGATCTCTAGGCACCTGGGTGCCTAATTACGATATCTAGGCACCTAAGTGTCTAAATATATTATCTAAGCACCTAGGTGCCTAATTATGATCTACGCACCTAAGTATATTATTAGGTGCCTAAACACGATATCTAGGCAACTTAGGTGCCTAAGTATATTATCTAGGTGCCTAATTATGAGATCTAGGCACCTAGGTGCCTAAATATATTATCTAGGCACCTAGATGCCTAAGTACGATATCGCCTAGAGATCGTTCTTAGGCACCTAGGTGCCTAGATATCATAATTATGCACCTAGGTGCCTAGATAGCGTACTTAGGCTCCTAGGTGCCTAGATATCGCAATTAGGCACCTAGGTACCTAGATATTGCAATTAGGTACCTAGGTGCCTAGATATCGTAATTAGGCACCCAAGTGCCTAGATATCGTACTTATGCACATAGGTGCCTAGGTATTATGAATAAAAGACTTGCGTATGCAAGAATGATTTTTTCTCATTCCACGTGAAAACTAAAACCCACGCAGCTCTTACAACCCTTGATTTCGTGAAACTCCTGTAGAAACCGTAGGATTATAACTTTTTATAACCGCTACCATAAATCTATAAATAGCAGATCCGTCCTCATTATCGGGGCTGAAAAAATTCTGACACGAGACCTCTGTTGAAAATATCTCCGACTTTTCTTACAAATGACTTTAGGGAATCTTCGAAATTCTTTTTGTTCCTTTCTTTTTTTTTCTTTTTCTTTTTTTCTTTTTTAAAACTTGACGGGAGGAATAAGTCGGAGTTGAGACACTTAGGATAAGGACTACAACCCTTATCTAAAAGTGATACTATTAGGATAAAAGTTATGGCTCTTACCTAAGTAAGATTTATGATTACAATTTGGGATTACGCGTCACGACTCGTACTTAATTTCCTATGTACTTAGAAATAGTTAAGTCACGTGGGTACGATCTGTGACATAACTCCTAGTACACTCGGATTGCAACCACAAATTCGATACTCATACAGGTTGCAATCACGAACCCAAAGAATGATTCCGGACTATGACACCCGAAATATTCATCTATGATGACTCATAACCGTGAGATTTACCAGATTTGAATTGTGTCCTGAAATTAGAGTTTCCCTCGCGGTTTAGACCATCACTCCCTCAAATGTAGAGTTTGAACCTTAACCTCAAGATCAGAAATTCTTGTACAGCGAATTGTTTGACTTTTGATCAAACAATCACAATACGTGATAGTAAGAAGATCCAACGGTGAATTTATTACATATTGACCAGATCTTATGGTGTTGGTCAAATCTAACGGTGGACTTGTTGACTTTTGGTCAAACGATCATAATGCGAGATCCAACGGTGGATTTATTACATATTGACCGGATTTTGTAGTTTTAGTCAAATCTAACAGCGAACTCGTTGACTTTTGATCAAATGATCATAATACGATATCGTAACGAGATTCAAAGATGGATTTATTACATATTGATCAAATCTTGTGGTTTTGACCAAATATAACGATGGACTCGTTGACTTTTGGTCAAAATATCATAACACAAGATCATAACGAGATCTAACAATGGATTTATTATATATTGACCATATCTTGTGGTTTTGATCAGATCCAACGTTGGACTCGTTGACTTTTGGTCAAACGATTATAATACAAGATCATAACGAGATCCAACAGTGGATTTATTATATATTGACCAGATCTAGTAGTTTTGGTCAGATCCAATGATGGACTCGTTGACTTTTGGTCAAACGGTCATATTACGAGATCATAAAGAGATCCAATGATAAATTTATTATATATTAACTAAATCTTAGGACATTGGTCAAATCCAACGGTAAAATAATTACAAAGGCAATCTATGATCGCCAAATTTTAAGGAATCTGGTGATATTTAACTTACGATTAGATACTCTATAACTCCTCTGATAACCAGTTACCAGAAGGATGGATTTGCTATTCGAATTCATCTTTGAGACTAGAGAACAAGAATTCTTTTTCAGGTTCGTCCATAAGGTTCTTGCTCCAGTAATGACTCGTGCTTGTCGATCAGATGGAACCGGCTTTTGGAGGAGTTCTCCCATCCGCCATCCCCTATTTCATATTTCTCACATCTCCAATGAAGACAGCATTGGAGATGTCGATGAAGATTAAGACTTGGAATTTAGTTTGTTTATTTCAGAGATGTAATTACGTTAATTTTATTTAGTAGCTTTTAATCAGAGGTACTCTCTCAGCCTGTGGTGACACCTCGAAAAATGACGCTTTGCTTTAGCGACAATTTGTGCTGACTCTTAAGGGAGCTGCATTTACATGGTACACGAAGCTTCCACCCGAGTCGATATCAACCTCGAAAGAGATGGAAGAGGCATTCTTGAACAGATTCTTTAGCACCCAAAGATCCGTAGGGGTCGCTGAGTTGTCACAATTGAGGCAACAACCAAATGAAAAGGTCGTCGATTACATTACATGGTGGAGGAATCTCAGCATCCACTGCAAACACAAGTTTGAAGAAGAAGCAGTACAAACATGCCTGGCTGGCATGAGACAAGAATTAACAGTCCCTTACTATGGACATACCATGAGTTTCGAAGATCTCGCTACATGAACTTCAAAACTAGAAAGTTTTATCGGCTTAAACTCAAGAGGAAACCGAAAGAATCCTCCCAGAGGAACAGAACGAAGGATAGAAACATCTACATCTTATCCTGCGATGATAGCAATTGGCACCAAAGACCGTAGTCAATTCGCTGTAACCAAGTGGATAGAAGGATCTGGAAACAATCGATCAAACAAAGCAGGTGGAGCCAGTAGTAGCTTTGCACCCCCTCAGAGATCAAACTGGTCTAAGGGCCAATCTCTGAAAGAAAAGAAAGATAAAAAATATTCATTTAAGAATGAAGACGTCGAAGGTATCTTCGATGATGTTATTGACGGTGGCATTATACAGCTGTCAAAATCCCGCAAACCTGAAGAGCAAAATAAGATAGACAATCCACTCTACTATAAATATTACCGTGTGCTATGGCACACGTTGAAAGATTGTTTCATATTTAAAGACAAGGTCCAGAGTCTTCTTGATTATGGAGACATTACTTTTACTCTAGAATCTCCTAAACAAGACAATGATGGCACAACCACGACAAATATGATTACCTTCGGGGGTTTTCCACCGGTTCCTATCCTTGAAAAAAATCCAAACTCTGCACTTCCGGAACTTCATGAGTTCATTCCATCCTGCAAGGACTCTAATTCGTTGTTATCTGAAGATGAAGTAGGTCTTGCCCACTATGTTAGCCGGTGCAGGAAGAGAGAGTGGAGACACAGGGATGTTGCTCAAAATATGTTGATAGAAAGCGGAACAACCTATTTCTTAGAAGAACTGATGCAGAAGAATGGCTTATGCCAGCTTCCCCCCAAGTAAAGATCCAAGTTAGAGACGTAAAGCTTGATTAGGCGTGCATCATATATTTTTGTTCTCATATCGCAAATTACATCTTTCAATTCTCGATAATATTTATGTGAAAACTTTCCTCTCAAAAAACTTATCAAATCTTCTTATTCGATCAACTTTACAATCAGAAGATTTCTCTTTTGACATGATTAATATAAGAAAATTTGTAAATATATATTTTATATATTAAAAAAAAAAAGAATTAGATTATGCTCCAAAATATATTTGAATTATGCTATCTGATTGATTGACGTCGAGATTGATGGTCAATAAAAAAAATCAACTTCTTAATTTTTGTTGATTTTTAGAAAATATTTTTAAAGGGCGTTTCAATCTCTGTAAACGTCCCAAAATCAGTTAGATCTACCCGAGTAGCCAAGGTAGATCTTTCAGATTTAATTTTGACCACGCGATCTATATCGAATCGATGGTCAATAAAAAATCAACTTCATAATTTTTGTTGATTTTTAGAAAATATTTTTAAGGACATTTCGATCTCTGTAAACGTCCCAAAATCAGTCAGATCTGCCCGGGTAGTCAAAGTAGATCTTTCGGATTTAATTGACCACCCGATCTACATCGAGATCGATGGTGAATAAAAAATCAACTTCATAATTTTTGTTGATTTTTAGAAAATATTTTTAAGGACGTTTCAATCCTTGTAAACGTCCCAAAATCAATCAGATCTGCCCGGGTAGCCAAAGCAGATCTTTCAGATTTAATTTTGACCACCCAATCTACATCGAGATCGATGGTCAATAAAAAATCAATTTCATAATTTTTGTTGATTTTTAGAAAATATTTTTAAATACATTCGATCTCTGTAACCGTCCCAAAATCGATCTGATCTGCCCGGGTAGCCAAAGTAGATCTTTCAAATTTAATTTTGACCACCTGATCTATGTGAAGATCAATGGTCAATAAAAAATCAATTTCATAACTGTTATCGATTTATTAAGGATCATAAATTTCAATCAGACCGCCTGAGAGATTTAAGAGATTCATCTTGATAATCGGAGAGCATTCTCGTAAGAATTACAAATCCGATTTAGGATATTCATCTTGATAATCGGAGAGCGTCCTCGTAAGAATCGCAAATCCTATAACCATAAATCAGTATACAGTCTTCCTATAGGAAGTACAGTCTAATTAATCTCAAAATCCAAAATTCGTCCCCTGAAGATTGAAACAATGCCATCTGATGGACCCCAAAATTCAAAATTAGATGATCGAATCTCTGTGGAGAATACGAGCACAAGTCTGATTTCGATGAACGAATCTCCGTAGAGAATACAATCACTAGTCAGTAATAAAATTTTCATAGGAAATATAAACTTAGATTTTTAAAAAAGTCAATAAAAATCGAGGCACATGTTGACTCAAAATTTGGAATCGGGAACTCCATGGGTCAAAATATCTTCCAATACCGATACGTATCGGTTTTGGACCTCACCGATACGGTGCATTCAAGGTACCGTATCGATGCCTCCCATACAAAAACCTAAAATTTTGAACGATACATTGGAATGTATCATCCGAAACTGATACGTATCAGTTTTGGGGTTGGACGATACGTATCGTTTTTCCGAGATTTTAACCCATGGGGAACTCCTTCCACTTAATCTCAAAAATCAGATATAATAAATTAATAGAAGGAATTATGAAAGGGAACTCTACTTATAGTCTTTACTTTTAACAAACCTACTCTAAATAGGACTTAAAGTCCTAAGTTATGTCAGGCACATAGGTGCCTAGATAATATACTTAGGCACCTAGGTGTCTAGATATCGTACTTAGGCACCTAGATGCCTAAATATCGTAATTAAGCATCTAGGTACCTAGATATCGTAATTAGGCCTAGATAGCATACTTTGACACCTAGGTGCTTAGATAACATACTTTGGCACCTAGGTGCCTAGATATCATAATTAGGCAGCTAGGTGCCTAGGTAATATACTTAGGCACCTAGGTGCCTAGATATCGTACTTAGGCACCTAGGTACCTAGATATCGCAATTAGGCACCTAGGTGCCTAGAGATCGTAATTAGGCACCTAAGTGCTTAGGTGCCTAGATATCTTAATTATGCACCTAGGTGCCTAGATATCGTACTTAGGCACCTAGGTCCCTAGAGATCGTAATTAGGCACCTAAGTGTCTAATTAAGATATTTAGGAACCTAGGCGTCTAAGTATGATATATAGGCATTTAGGCGCTTAATTACGATATTTAGGCACCTAGGTGCCTAAGTATATTATCTAGGCACCTAGGTGCCTAATTGTGATGTCTGGGCACCTTGGACAATATCTAGGCACCTAGGTGCCTAATTACAATCTCTAGACACCTAGGTGCCTATTTGTGATATCTAGGCACCTAGGTGCCTAAGTATATTATCTAGGCACCTAGGTGCCTAAGTACGATATCTAGGCACCTAGGTGCCTAATTATGATATCTAGGCACCTAGGTGCCTAAGTACAATATCTAGGCACCTAGATGCCTAATTACGATATCTAGGCACCTAAGTGCCTTAGTATATTATCTAGGCACCTAGGTACCTAAGTATGATATCTAGGCACGTATGTGCCTGACATAACTTACGACTTTAAGTCCTATTTAGAATAGATTTGTTAAAAGGAAAGACTATAAGTAGAGTTCAATTTCTTAATTCATTCTATTAATTTATTCTATCTGATTTTTGATCATATATATATATATATATATATATATATATATATATGATCAAAAAAGCATTGTTCCATATATATGATCAAATTTCCGATGCATATGAAAAGAATAAGATGATCAAGTAAACTGGGATAACTCACAAGGTTGACATTAAAATTTAAAACCATTCGTACTATATTTAAAAGAAGGAAATAACAAACATAAACTTTGTAGAGAGGCATGTCCAAACCTATCATGCCAAAGGCCGAAAGTGTCAAGGGCACTAAATCATAGCCAATGTCAATAGTCATTAGAAGGAGCTTCAAAAGAAGAAGCAGCACAGCGGAGGTAAAATCTGCAGCATGAGAGGACCCTAGACGTGGAGAATAACCATGAAGCTGAAGTATTTGGAACGCTCATGCTCGACTACTGACAGAAGGAGCGAACAACAGTAAACTCACCACAACCACCCCGTTCACGAATGTTGCGTCCTCCACGGCCACACCCACTCCTCTACTCTGCGTCTCAATACCCAGAGCAGTACGCTCGACCAAAGGGGGATTAGGAGTCAAAATCGAATGACATCACTAATCACCATCAATCGTAGCTTACACAAGTACTTAGATGGGGCTCATACTGACTGAGCTCATCCCATCTCCTCTTACGATAGCTAAAATACTCGAAATAGTTTGGTCTCCCTGCTCAGCATGCGAGACCTCTCGAAGTAATTGATAAATCTGAGTGTCATTCTTAGCATTGCATACATTTGGTTCAATGCATCTCATAATTGTGCAGCAGCCCCATGGAACATAAACAATATAGGTAGTGAGGGACTTACAAAGGAGAGAGAGGAGTCAACTGACCTACACGATGTCTAAAAAATTTTAAGTAGACTCTTACACAACTCTCGTGCACATCAGGGTGAACGGTTCACTTTTTTTTAAATGACCAAATCCCGTTAAGTAAAAAGAAACTTATAGGTATCTCAATTCTCAAACTCCTCTTCTTAGATCTCTCTTGCTCTGTGTGTGTACGAACTTATCATTCAAATGAACTCTAGCGCTATCATTTTCTTCCAGCATCATATAATCTACTTAGTTTATAGATCAAATTTGGGTTATGATTGAGTTGGTGGTGTTGTACGACCATGGGCTTAGACCAACTGTATGACTAACTCAAGTTAGCAATGTAGGTTATGACCGAAATTTGGTTTTGATTTGACTTAGTGTTGGCTCTATTGTCAAAAGCTGCACCTAGGCCCCACTTAGGGAGGGTGCTCCCTAGGCATAGCCCGCTTCCGCTTTACTCGCCTTGGGCATCATAAAGAGAGATGCTAAACTTCTAGAGGCATTTAGGGAAGCCTATTAAGGGTTGCTATAAGGTATCAAGTAAGATGACAAACATTGGCATCAAGCTTTACAAATGGTTCAATTTTTTAATTATTTTTAAAAATAATCATAGGTATAGGTTTCGTTTGCCTGGCCTCAATTATAAGTGATGACCATTGGAGGTAAGGCCGAATCTCTTAAGAACCCAAATTTTCCAATTTTTTTATAAGCTAATCAAAGCAAAATTGATGCTGGACAATGACCCTAAAATGCGTGAATATGATTTTAATGAAAATTTTGCCGAAATTAAATAAATTAACTCAAGTTTAATCGCAAAATTATCTTTGATACCTTTAGGGTTTGCAGAATTTTGATGGGTAGATCACACGAGATCCAGATAGGGTCCAGTTCGAAGCGTAAGTACGTTTAGAGTTGAGGCCAGATCGGCCTAGAGATAGGACTCTAGCTTTTCCAGGCTTGGGCACTCGTCTTCAGTCCGATGTAGATTCACGGATTCCAAATTGGGTTGTGAAAGGATATATGGTTTGTAATAGGCTTATAGTTTTCGGATTGGTTTATGGTTTGGAAAAGGGTATTGGCTTTGTTTGATTTATGGATTCAAAAGGTTTAGGCTTTGGGATTGAAAGGAAACAATTAGGCTAAGGTTTAAGGAAGCAAACACAGATCGCGAAATAGAAAATATGATCGAACAAAGCAAATTGATGACAAAGATAAAAGAAGATATATAGGAATCACTCCCTTAGTCTCACACCAAACCCATCACGAGGAAGAAGACTCTCTTCATAAAGCAAAAGCTCTCATTCACTAATCAATCAACTAATTACATTATTTAGCTTAAGGACCTTTTATAGGAGGTCTTACAATAAAAGAAAACCCTAAAACGAATATTAAATAAAAGAAAAATAAACCCCTAAAACTTAAAATTCAAAATTAAACTTCTAAAACACTAGGCACGATTTCGATCGATCGAAATTGAAATTCGATCGATCGAAATTGAAATTCGATTGATCGAAATTCATATATTATAAAATATCGTCGTCGACATTTGATCGATCAAAATTAGTATTCGATTGATCGAAATTTTCGATCGATCGATCGAAAATTCAGAGTTCCTTCAGTTTTCATCTTTCTTCAGAATTTTCATCTTTCCCTAGCCCTGACTTCCATTCCGCTTCTTCTTTCGACACCGGTAGAAACGATGTGGTCCGAATCCAATGTCCATGTAAGTGGCGTCCCCGTCAATTCCCCTTGACCAAAAAGGTTTCATCACCAATGAAACACGCTCGTGGTAGATGTCTAGCAGGTCGGGGTTCAAGCGGCGAACTTCATTCTCGTGGACCCAAGTATTTTCGGACTCTAATTTGTCGACCCATTTAACCAAGTACTTCTGGAATCCCCCGTCATGTATAGAGACGGCATGATCATTGATTATATCCTCTATCTCACCTGTTCTCTGTCTGCTTGGGGAAGGAAGAGGTATAGGTTGTAAGGTTGGGTTGGGACTGGGACTAGGAGGTGGCTGGAGTGGATTTTCAGGAGGTGGGGTGAAACCCAAATAAGGAACCAAGTCCTCCACGTTGAACGTTGAACTAACCCCCGTACCTAAAGGAAGCTCGAGCACATATGCATTAGGACCACTCTTAGCCAGAATTCTAAAAGGCCCAGCGCCTCAGGATTGGAGCTTCTTTACGAATCTCGATGGGAACTGCTCATGCCTAACCCGGACCATCACATAATCACCCACGTGAAATTCTTTAGAACGTCTGTGAGCATCTGCAGATAATTTATATTGACTGTTGCTTGAATTAATTTTTTGTTTAATTTCGGCATGCAAGCTATGAATATGTTGTGCAAATGCATCGACAAACTCTGACACTCTGTGAGATGCAAACATGGGGATCAAATCTAATAGGGTCCTAGGCCTATGCCCATGTACTACCTCAAAAGGACTCATGCCTATGAACCTATTGAAAGAATTATTATAGGCAAGCTCAGTTGTGGGTAAGATGGTATCCCAGGTCCTAACATGATACCGACAAGACTACGAAGGAGATTCCCAAGGCTCCTATTGGTGCTTTCGGTTTGGCCATCCGTTTGAGGGTGGTAAGCTGTAGAGAATTGGAGCAATGTGCCCATTATGTGCCAAAGGGTCTTCCAAAAATAGCTAGTAAATTTAACATCCCTATCAGACACAATGGTCTTGGGCAACCCATGGAGACGCATTACCTCCGCAAAAAATAGTTTAGCAATATGAGATGCATCGAAGGTTTTTGAACACAGAATGAAGTGGGCCATTTTGGAAAATCGGTCCACTACGACATAGATGGAATCATGCTTCCTAGGGGTCTTAGGAAGTCCAAGCACGAAATCCATAAAGAGGTCTTGCCACGGTGTGTGTGGCACGGGTAACGGGGTGTACAAGCCGGTATTTTATTTGGTCTGTTTTGACATTTGACAAGTACGACAATGCTTAATGACCGGGCGACATCTCTCATTAGGCTAGGCCAAAACAACCTATCCTTTACGAGCGCAACAGTTTTATTACGCTCGAAACGTCCTGCCATCCCTCCAGCATGTAACTCCCAAATGAAAAAGTCACGCAATGAAGTGTGAGGGAAGCAAAGGAGATTACCTTTAAACAAGTACCCATCCTGGATGGTGTACACGGAGTGTGTGCCGGTCGGGTTACTAAGGAGAGTAGTGTACTCAATCCCAAAATCTGGGCACTCAAGGTACTCATCCTTTAACTTTTCGAACCCGATGACCTCGGTGCTCATTGTGCGCAAAGTCACCACTCGCCGACTAAGTGCATCAGCGGCCCTATTTTCAGCACCGGCCTTATGCTTTAACACGAATGTGAACCCTTGAAGGTACTCGACCCACTTCGTGTGCCTTGGGTTCAACTTCTTCTGTGAAGCAAGAAAGCGTAAGGCTTCATGGTCAGAGAACAGCACAAATTCTTGTGGTCTAAGGTAATGTTTCCAATACCAAAGAGATCGAACGACCGCATAGAATTCCTTGTCATAGGTGAAGTATTTTTGCCTACCCTCCTTAAGTTTTTCACTAAAATAGACCACAGGGTGACCCTCTTGGCTAAGCACTCCTCCTATACCTACACCCGATGCGTCGCATGCAACTTCAAAGACTTTAGAAAAATTCGGCAATCGCACGACAGGTGCACTACTTATTTGTTATTTGATCTCAACAAAGGCTTTCATCGCTACTGTGCCCCATTTAAAGTCCCCCTTTTTCATGTAATCTGTGATTGGGGCCATAATGATGCTAAAGCTTCTGATGAAGCGACAATAGAAAGTAGTCAAACCATGGAAGCTACGGACATCGTGTATGTTCTTAGGCTTGGGCCACTCCACAATGGCTCTCACCTTTTCGGGGTCCGCGACCATTCCATTGGCTGAGATAATAAATCCCAAGAAAACAACATAATGTTACATGAAGGTGCATTTCTTGAGATTTGCAAACAACTTCTCGCCTTGAGGATTTCACAAACCAACCTAAGGTGGATCCAATGTTGTTCCTTGTCATGACTGTAGATCAGGATGTCATCGAAATAAACAACAAGGAATTTGCCTAGAAACGGCCTCAACACTTGAGTCATGAGTCACATGAAAGTACTCGGGGCATTAGAAAGCCCAAATGGCATGACTATCCACTCATAAAGACCATCCTTAGTCTTAAAGGCGGTTTTTCACTCATCATCGGAGCGGATGCGGACTTGATGGTAGCCACTCTTAAGGTCTATCTTTGAAAAGATAGTAACACCAACCATCATATCGAGCATATCATCGAGCCTTGGTATGGGAAACCAATACTTAACCATAATCTTATTGATCGCATGGCTATCCACACACATGCGCCACGTACCATCTTTCTTAGGAGTGAGTAGGGCAAATACGGCACACGGGCTCATGCTCTCTTGGATGAACCCCTTCTGAAGGAGCTCATTGACTTGCCAAGTTAACTCGGTGTGCTCAACCAGATTCAACCTATAGTGGGGCAGGTTCGATAGGTAGATCCAGGAACCAAGCCTATGGCGTGTTGGATATCATGCAGAGGAGGGAGTTCGTTTGGTAAGTCTTCAGGGAAGACATCTGTAAACTCTTTTAAAATCGGCTCAACCTCCTTGGGACACGCACTCTCTAATTCGGGTGCACTCTCAACAGTGACAACTACGTACACCACACTCTCATCTAACGATGCTTTCTCGAACTCAAGACTCACAATATTAATGGCTTTAGAAGATTCGCCTTTCTTTTCGACGGTGTTGGTCGATGGTGTTTTGGGAGGCAAAGGGCGTAAAGTGATCTTTTTGCCCTTATGCATGAACGTGCATATGTTTGATCGACCAGAAAGAGTCATGTCTATGTCGTAGAGCCACGGCCTTCCCAAAATGATATGGCCCACATCCATCGGCACCACATCACACCATAAGGTGTCTGAATAAGAACCTAAAATCAACCAGACACCTACACCTTTTCGACACAGGAATGGATAAAGAATTGACCCATGCGACTTTATAAGGTCTCGGGTGGGCTTCAAGTGTAAGCCCCAAGCGGCGTACTGCATGAGTTGATATTACATTAGTACAACTACTGCTATCCACGATGACCCTACAATTCTTTTCACCAAATCTGACAAAGGTGTGGAAGATGTTCACTCTTCGCCGGTCATCCTTTTCATCCCGTTGAGGCAGCACACCTCACAACTAAAGCATGACCAATAGCATCACCCTCCTCACCACTGGGTGTGTTAACCGGTTCAATTACTTCCTCTTCAACCACTACCTCATCATCATCCTCCTCTCCCTCAATGAAGAGAGTCCTTTGGGGTTCTTTCATAGGGCATTGGGCGGCAAAGTGTCTCATCCCATGATATTTATAGCACTTTACTTGAGAATTAACCCTTGAGGATTCTCCGGCTACACCTTTTCCCCTTTCAAACCTCGAATTGGTAGGGGCAGGTTGTGTAGGCTTGGAAGGAGGATTACATCGTCCCTCACCGGATCGTTGACCGCTATATTGTGACTCGGTCCTCTTCACCATCAGAGTTTTCAAGTACCGTTCAAGATCTTGCACAACGGCATAACATCTTTCAAGAATTTCTACGGGGTGAGAAATCAACTCTTTTGCAAATCAAGTAACAATTCGGTGCGGAATCTAGAGAGAGTGATTTCAGGGTCTTCTTATACTTTTGCCCTCATCATGAACTCTTCGAATTTGGCAATGTAATCGGTCACGGACATACCACCTTGACGTAAATTTTGCCACTGATCGAGGAGGCGTTGGTGGTATGATAAAGGAACATACTTCTCAATAAGTCGTTCCTTCATGTCGTCCCAACAGGTAATGGGAGGACAACCCGCATTCACCCTAATGCACTCGACATTGAGCCAAAAAAGTCGAGCTTGATCAACCAATTTTATCTTAGCGAGTCTAACGCAACAATCGTCATTCATGACATACCAATCAAAGTGTTGGTCCATGTTGGAAAGCCAATCGAGGAAGACGGTAGGGTCCATTCTTCCATCGAAAGTCAGAATCTCAACTCGGACGTTCTTAAGGAGTTAAACTTCGGGGTCATAGTCATCTCTACGATGATCCCTACGGTTCCGGTTGTCTTGGCGACCATTACGTTCTAAGTGAAGACACTCACGCTCTTGGCATTGATTTCCAGCCCACCCATCGCTTCCAGTTGGTTGATTCGATCACGTAATCTATCATTACCAACTCCTAGGGATGTTTGGGCTTACTCAATGGTATTCAGGCGTGCATTAATCGCACCCAATTCTTCTCGCATAGCTCTAAGAGTATTAAGAACCTCATCCGAAGCCATGATGATCACAAGGTCTATTAGGGTTCTAGTATGGAATGCAATATGAACTCACAAAAGAAAATAATGCAATAAAATAAATACGACAAGTAAAGATGCCCTAACCTAGAAAACCTAGGGCTCTGATACCAAAAACTGACGCGGGACAACAACCCTAAAATGCGTGAATATGATTTTAATATAGATTTTGCCGAAATTAAATAAATTAACTCAAGTTTAATCGCAAAATTATACCCTAAAGGTATCAAAGATAATTCTGCAAACCCTAAAGGTATCTTTAGGGTTTGCAGAATTTTGATGGGTAGATCACACAAGATCCAGATAGGGTCCAGTCCGAAGTGCAAGTATGTTTAGAGTTGAGGCCAGATTGGCCTAGAGATAGGACTCTAGCTTTTCCAGGCTTGGGCGCTCATCTTCAGTCCGATGTAGATTCACGGATTCCGAATTGGGTTGCGAAAGGGATTTATGGTTTGCAATAGGCTTATAGTTTTCGGATTGGTTTATGGTTTGGAAAGGGTATTGGCTTTGTTTGATTTATGGATTCAAAAGGTTTAGGTTTTGGGATTGAAAGGAAACAATTAGGCTAAGGTTTAGGGAAGTAAACACAGATTGCGAAATAGCAAATATAATCGAACAAAGTAAATTGATGACAAAGATAAAAGAAGATATATGGGAATCACTCCCTTAGTCTCACACCAAACCCATCACGGGGAAAAAGACTCTCTCTTCATAAAGCAAAAGCTCTCATTCATTAATCAATCAATTAATCACGTTATTTAGCTTAAGGACCTTTTATAGGAGGCCTTACAATAAAAGAAAACTCTAAAACGAATATTAAATAAAAGACAAATAAACCCCTAAAACTTAAAGTTCGAAATTAAACTTCTAAAACACTCGACACGATTTCGATCGATCGAAATTGAAATTCAATCGATTGAAATTGAAAATCGATTGATCGAAATTCATATATTATAAAATATCGCCATCGACATTCGATCAATCGAAATTAGTATTCGATTGATCGAAATTTTCGATCGATTGATATTTCAATTCGATCGATCGAAATTTCAGAGTTCCTTCAGTTTTCACCTTTCTCCAGAATTTTCATCTTTTCCTAGCTCTGACTTTCATTCCGCTTCTTCTTTCGACGCCAGTAGAAACAATGTAGTCCAAATCCAATGTCCATGTAAGTAGCGTCCCCATTAAAAATTAGATTAAGTCACTATCTCGAAATTTGTTGTAAAAATTTTCCTACTATATCAAATAAATTTTATATCTGATCACTATTGACGATGCCTTTCAAATAAAAAAACTCTAAAAATGTTATGTTTTCAAAATAAATAATTTACTTACTATTTTTTGTTTGTTTAATTTGTTAATTGTCTCTTGGTAGGTGTGAGTTGTTATTTTACGCTTTCAACCTACATTTTTACATAATGATTGATACTTGACGAATAAATAATCACATTTTTATTACTATTTTTTTATGCTCACATATTTATCGATTACTACAAATCCTCTAAAAATTACTAAAGTGTAAAAAAAAAAAAAATGCAATATTACTAGGTTTCATTGCCTAGGCCACGCCTAGCTCTAAGGTTTTATCCCTTTGGTTATCTCATACATGGATCAAATATGAACATGTTTATGGATCATCCCGATTAATATACCTTGTTTACAAGGTTATGATAGCACCTCTAACCAAGGTTTTTAGAACTAGTAAGTGTTGCTAAATGGTATCACATATGCGAGTAGGCAGTTGTATATGCCATTTTATATGGTTGGATCGCATATGCCATCGTATATGCCATTTTATATGGTTGGATCACATATGCCATGATGGCATATGCGATCCAATCCATATGCAATCGCATACTACTCCAATGGTCAAAAATATGACCATTGGAGATTTTTTTTTTTAAATTGGGGGCCCCTCTATCTCTATAAATAGAGGGGCTCTCTCCCTCCATTCACCACATCTCATTTAGAGTTTCTCTCTCTCTTGAAGATCATTCTAAATCCAATCTCCTCTCTTCTAAACTTCTCATTCCTTCAGTTCTAATCTTCTTCAAAGAAGGGGGTGGGAGTGGGGTTGGGGGTGGGGGGGCCCTTCGACGGTTCCACCGGCACTGAAGTTCCCTCTGAAGCTCCTACAATCCTTCTTCCATCTCCAAGCAAGAAGAGAAGCATCAAATCAAGATCCAAAAAACAAAATTGAAGCTTTTTCTTTTGTGTGGGAAGTTTGGGAATTTAATTTTAGTTTTATTTTTAATTTTACATCAAGTTTTAACTTCTTAATTTTATATTATTATTATGTCCTTGTCCACGTCAAATGATCCTCTTAGACGGAGGTCTAACGATCCGGGTTGGAAGTATAAGTCCAGCGGAGAAGACCAAGATCCAATGTACCTTGTATCCCTATGTTAGCATAGGTGGAATATCACGACACAAGCCAAATCAAATGTTAAAACATGTTCAAATGTAACTCCCGAGATTGTAAGGGAGATTTTACAATGGAATGATAAGATTTCAAGGACGAAATATAATGATGATGTAGACTATCGAGAAGGGGGTAGTCAACATTATCACTATGATGAGGAGGTGGAGGATGATAGATTCACTCCCTCCACGGCCCGCAGTAGTAGACCACCGGCTCCACCTCGTAAAAGAGCTCATGGTAGTGGTAATAGTAAAAGAGGTAGAGGTGGTATAGAAAGATCTTTTTCTTATAGACCACATCCCGAGGATGTGGTCGATGCAAGAGACAAAGGTGGACTAGTCCAAACTACCATAGAAAACCGATAGACCCATGACTATTCAATATGTGGCTAAGTGGATGTACCAAGCCAGTATTGCCTTCAATGTCGTTAAATTAAAGAGTTTCTAAGTTACGGTTAAAGCTCTAGGAAAATTTGGTCTAAGACTTAAACCGCCCTCATACCATGAAATAAGACACACTTGTCTTAAAAAAGAGGTCTAAGCGAGTTTTGCCCTAAAAGCTTCTAGAACGTTTTCTCAATGCAAGATAAAATCTGGCACACTATGATCCTATTTCGATTGACGACTTACCCACCGATGATCCTTTGATGGCAGATGCAAGGGATGAGCGAATCTTCGCAGGAGAAGATCTTACATGGGTCAAGTCGAGGAGGCCTCTTTTCGTGGAGAAAAACCCTACTCGACGTAGGAGATCAGTGGGGGGAATTTTTCAAGTCAAAGAAGAAATGAAGAAGATGGAATCCAAGAAGAAGAGGATCCAGAGGATATAGACTCCATCTTGGTGAAATCGGATGAAGAAGAAATGGAGGAAGACGAAGAATATATTAAAGAAGGTGATGATTTGGATAACGACGACAATGCTAGTGATGATGAGGATCATGTCGGAGGTGGAGCTGATCAAGGACCGCAATGGGTTAGAGATCAATGCGTAGAGTTCATGGTCGGAGGACAATACAACCCTTAGAATGTAATTTCCAATTTTTTTTAGTTTTCATTTAGTTAATGTATATTTGTTTGTTATTTCTCTTAATAAAATGGAAGTTTATTACCTTTATGAATGATTCTTTTTGCATAATGAAGACCACAATCTATGTATTTTACTTGTAAGACCTATATTTTTTCAGATTTTTTCAGATTTTTTTTAATTTTCAATGTTTTTTTTTTAATTTAAAAAAAAAAATCTTGAAATTCAATGAGCCATCGCATATGCAATTATGCGACTCGCATATGCGATGGCTCAATGAAATCGCATATCATAGTATATGTGATTTCACAACAACGGAACTAGTTGAACTTGATTTAGGTTCAAGCAGTTGGGCTTGACCAAAGTCCCTTATAGGGGCTAAAGCATCTTGCAAAGCTAATTATACCCGTTTTTTGGAGCATTGAAATCCATGCAAGCATTCTATGACTATCAAGATTCAAGCAGTTAATAGGCCCTTCAAAACCTTATTATGACAAAAAGAAATCATTATCTCTCATATCTTGGCACGGAGAACATGGTAATAAAACTCATCACTATCACTGCCTTGTACCATATATGTTTAAGTTGCCTAGTACAAAAACACCCATTTAGGGCTTAGGGTTTAGGAAGACAAAGGTAGGGCTATCAAGGAACTGGGGTTAATTTAGTCCATGCTAAGACTACATTTTGGAGATACGCTTCAACAATGAGTTTTCAAAATTGGAGGGGATTAGCGATGTGAAGATGATTGAGACGGAAAAAAAAACATTTTATATAAATTTATTTATTTGCAAATACGCTGGCACTATTCCCTTCCAGTCACCATTGCCATTGTTGAGTGAGCATTTTTTGCAATACATATTGTGAAGAATAGACTTCATAATCGAATGAGATTAGTGGATGAGTGGTTATTTGATCACATGGCATCAATAATGAGAAGATAATGGAACACTGCCAAAACATGACACGTCGTCGAAGACAATTGCCTTAAAGTCTCCATTTCAATTGCAAATGACTTTGGAGTTCGAATTTTTTTTGTAAGTGAATGATTTACAACTGTGAATGCTTTTTCAGTGAGAATTAATTTTTTGTAAGCAAATGATATACAATTGTAAATGATTTATAAAGCAGTTAAATTTTATATAATTTTAAAAAATCTTAATGTTTTGCATCCTATAAAAGAAATCTCGGGTATATGGGTTCCTCCATCGAGTTAAAACCACCCCAAAACCGTATAAGTCAACATCGTACAAATATCCATTTCACCTTCTGAAAAAGAGTAATCAGATCGAAAAGTTTGGTGATGGTCCCAAGAATGTGGCCCTATTTTCCATGGCTGCCCAAATATAGTTTTACAACTCTAGAGCATGGGAGGATTTTTTTGCCAATTGAGTTTTGTACTTGTAATCACATGGAAGGTTGAATCAGAAGAACCAACAGGTATGGAAGTCTTAGGTTCCATGGGCAATAAAAAAAAGGAAGTCTAGCCGTGGGAAATAGCCTCCACAACAAAGTTAATAACCAAAAAGCATTGGAAAGAAAATTCAGTTTAGGTATTTGCGCAAGGAAGCACGAACACTCCATTTTTGGCAACGTACCCATATCGTATCCATATTGGATACCGATACTTGAGGGATACTGCATGCGTATCCTGGGTATCTCCCGCAAAAAAAAATTAAAAGAAGAAGAAATCAGACTGCGAGTTTGGGATTTAGGCTTTTTTGGAAAAGAAGAAGAAGAAGAAATCAAAAAAGCCTACCTGGGAGCTTACCAGCGTGCAGCCTACCTATTTGAAATCAGTCTCTATGATATTTTTTATTTCTTTTTCGTTTTCTTCTTCTTTTTCTTACATTTATTAATCTAAAATATACCTATAATTAATATATATATATATATATATATATATATATATATAAAAATTAATTTTTAAATACCCGTATCCCCGCCATATCGTATCCTATTTTTGATAATTGTCGGATCGCTGTACCCGTATCGTGTTGTACCCGTGTCCTGTACCCGTGTGGTTCTTAGTATTTGGAGCAGATTTATATTTTTTTTTAAATAACAACAGTAACGACAGGGACAGTTATATTATAGCACAAAAATGACCATAAAACATTCAAATAACATGAAATCTGTTCCAAAACAATTCTATGCAGAAAGTGATCTATCATCTCACAAATCTAAAGTGAAAAATGTGGCACAGAATTCAGGGAGCAAGAAAATAGGGTTTCAGATTATGCCGTGAAGAGAAGAAAATGGAGATGACAGCCCCAAACCTCAATCAGAGACAGAAAACACTTACAGATATAAAGTCTGAAGGAGATTCCGATTCATTCATAACAGATTTGAAGGATCACTAACGTTACATGACCCAAAAAAACCCGAAAACTACGAACCACATCTGAAGAAAGATCTACTCGAAAAACAGTCTTCCACTTGTCAAATGAAGAAAAGTCCTTCATTAAAGTTGATATACACAAACAAACGATCAAGATAGTGTCCTCTTTCAAACCTGAGGTCAAATACTTGACACTGATGATGTCAGCATGATGTCATGACAAGTTTGGTTAATGTCAGCAAATTGGAAGGCCCAGATGATGACTTTGATACCAACTTGACTTCCAAGATTGAAATTAGGGTTAAATTGCTATGGTTAGGGTTAGGTTGAAGGAGGAAGGAGGAAGAAAAAGAGAAAAACAGAGAGAGAGAGAGAGAGAGAGAGCAGCCAAACCAACTTAGAGTTTAGAGGTCCTACTAGTCTTTACATTAATATCTAAAGACCTACATACCCCCTTATAAAGATGGTTAACTACATAAACACCTTACAGACTATATAACAAAGATACGTATATACACCAACAATTCACTCACACTAAAATGAGAAAACATGCGGTACTATGTTTAATGTGCT
Source organism: Chloranthus sessilifolius (assembly GCA_021018995.1). Classification (NCBI taxonomy): domain Eukaryota; kingdom Viridiplantae; phylum Streptophyta; class Magnoliopsida; order Chloranthales; family Chloranthaceae; genus Chloranthus; species Chloranthus sessilifolius. The sequence goes on from CM037587.1 coordinate 156,794,277, forward strand.
AAATAAAATGTTGTACTATGGGAATATAACAAAGAAGTAATACGAACAATATACTGTCAGTACTAACAATCTTATGCTTTTTTGTAGAAAAAAAATTTAAGAGCAATAATCATTGATAGATTTTCAATTGCAGTCAATTTTCATAAACCTGAGATAAAGAAACTCACGCTTGCTTCCATTACGATGGCCTTTTCGAGAGTATGGCTTCTTTGATCGTGACCAATTATCATAGTCACATGAGTTATCTTCTTCCTCTGCATTTTGTTTGCTTGCTCTAGAAGAACTCCACATGTCCTCGTCCTAGGTGAGAAATGCCAAATCCAAAGGAAGCTAGATCATCAGAATTAGAACAGCAGATTGACAAAGAGCACAGATCTGATTATCTGATTCTCGTATGAAGCCCAGACTCCAGTTTCCTACCCTCCATCACATGAGTCAAGATCGGACAGTGATGGGAGGGAGATCAATTACCTAAAAAAAGTGCCTGACATGTTTTAAATTGTTGCAGGTAATGAGTCACATCTCCCATCACCGCTCAATAAATGAGCTCAGATACTAATATTTCAGATACTAAGATTTTAAACTATGGGCTCAAGAACCAACTTGAAATGGATTGCAGACAATTGACAAATTAAATTCTTCCTTTCGACATGAGCCTTGCATATTACAATTTGTTAAACAAGTATATATTAAACTGTTTAGTAACCTTTAACCAAGTAGAAAGTAATGTTTATTTAGTAATCCATTATTAACATAGCATTCATATAATTTCCGAAGTTATTTTCTTTGAAAAGAAAAGAGTTCTATTTAGGTTACCGAATCTCAATAATATTTTCAAGGGGTTCGAAAATTATGATTAAAAAATAGTAACGGAAAGCATATAATACTAACAACTGCCAAGATGATGCAATATCTTTCTCACACATACTCAAATTTCGATGTCGTTTGTTCCAACAATCTGTTTTCGTCAAGGGTTTTGAGTTTTGTTCGTCAAGGGTTTTGAAATGCATACGATGTTTGCTAGCTTTAGTAGCTATTGAAGAAAATCTCAATTCCAAGCAAATTCTCAAGTAAGGAATATACATATACATATATATATATATATATATATATATATATATATATATGTAAAATACATCCAAAGAAAAGTAAACAAAAAAAAATAGCTAAATCTAAAATTTGGGAGACCCATCAACTATCTAACAGAAGAACTCTGGCCTGAACCGGAAAACCAGGTAGTGAAGTTCATTCTCCCTTGACATTGTTATCCAACGCATGATTCGCAAGTTTATCGGTTGTGGAATTTGCTTCTCTGTAGATGGGAAGAATAGACCAGTTAAGAGGGGACAAAAGATCCATAATTTTGCTTTATTTATGTACCAAATGTCACCGCTTTATTTTTGGTCCGGGGACGATGTTAACTTCACAATGAAGAGGGTGACATTAGCATTCCCATATATATAAGGCCTAAGGGTAAATAGTATTTACTATTTTATATTTACTATAGGAATGGGTTTGAAGGTTACAGTTATTTATTTACATCTTCATTTTATGTTACATTACACGTATTATGGTACATGGTTTTATCATATGAATGGTATATGATATTATATGCAAATTTCTTTATATTTCAATTGCTTACATTTATCATATACTTCTTAATTTTTTTTACTTAAAAAAGATGATTGAATGTTACGATTCAATGATCTAATCCACAAAGACAAAATCGACTCTGACAATATTGATCATGGTGTTCAAAAGATGAGAGACTAAAAAAAGTATACCTGAAATGATAGCTTGGAGACTGAGCTCTTGGCCAGAAGATCTTTCAGAGCCTTCTTTGCATCTGCGCGTTTTTGACGTGTTGCATATCTAATATAATTCTGAGTTCAGGTTTCCTGTGTCAGGCTAGCTTGAAATACAGAGGTAGCAATTGCTAAACAAATGGTGAAATATGCATGCAGAAAATTTTTTCAAGCTCAGATTGACATATCTGATTCAACTCCCATACCATATGCAGCATGCAAAAAAATTTGTCAACTCGAGCAAACTTTTTGGAACTTTTTAAATATATCCTGGAACTATATGGTGGGAGGAAAGTAGTCAACAATCCACAATAGAAATCGGAGGCATATAGAAAGAGGGAGGGAGAGAAAAGAGAGAGGGGAGAGATGAAGAAGATACCAGAAATCTAAAGATCCAATTGAATTGATGAAATTCTAGACACATTAATACTTAGTGATCTCACTTCCCTATCAAGACACCAGTAAGGCTTCAAATTACCTTGACACATAATTTTTAGATTTCTCCTATCCGAAGAATTCTCAGCATTTTCCATGTCTGAAATCCTATCTTAAGATATCAAATATTTTATATAAGGTTTAATTTTCCTTTTTTTTATTTAGTAGGTTTTCTTTCAATTATCATGTCATTTTTCCTTGTGTGTTTCTTCTATAGGCCAAGGCCCATAAATCAGAGATATTAAATATTGTTGTTCTTTTTGCCTTTGGATTTTTCATTGTTGGAAATCATTCATACGGTGGGTAACATTTTTCTTAGTTAACAAGTTGTAGAAACCAATTTGTTTTCTTTTGCACATTTTTGGTAAAAGAATTAGGAAGCATGCAGAAAACATAAATCTAAAATCCAGAAAACGTCAGAAGAATGGTAGGGTAAGCAGGAACATTTTAGAAGGGCTTGAGAAACAGATTCAATTTGGTTTCCCTATTTTCAACAAGAAAATATATTAAATTATAACATTCATATAAATTTTTTGGTGAATTTATAAGCTAGCTTTTATAGATCCTTCATTGTTTGTATTTTGCATCACTAGTAAAAATGCACGTGCAAATGCACGTGGTACATGGATCAAAATGCCGGGAAACCGGTACGTATCATCCGATCAAAAAACTGGTACGTATTGGACGATACGTATTGGTACCAGTCCGTATCGAACGATACATTGAATGTATCGTTCGATACATACATACATTTTAACGATACGGTACATTTAATGTACCGTATCGTTCACGTCCGATACCGATACATATCGGTATTGGACGATATTTTGATCCATGACGTGGTACACTGTAAATAAATTTAATTTTATTAATTTTTATTTATTTGTTGCAACTTTATTAGATATCTTCAAATTTCTTAATACTATTTTATATATATTCGGATGATGATGATGGATCAAATTTGAGTTTGTGACAGTCAAACTTGTGTGATGGATCAAATTTGAGTTTGTGACAGTCAAACTTGTGTTTTGGTGGTGTCAATTAGTAGTTAACTGACGCTTGACCAATGTTTCAGTGCTCATATATATGTGTGTGCGGTTGCATATATGTCATGGGTCTGAGTTAAGGTCCAAGTCTGATAGACACGAGCTAAGTTTGGTCTAACCTTGAGTGGCAGAGACAAGGTTCAACCTGTATCGGGTACAGTCGGGTCAAGATTCTGGACTTCACAAAATTGTTAATTTATTTATTTTATTTAACTTCTGGACAGAAAACCATCATAACTATTTTATATGAAGACGAAGACAAGCCCCCCGATTCAGCTGCGGCCAAAGGAACTGGTGAAGCAGGGAGGAAGTAGGTAAAATCTAACCCTAATTTGATCTTTCTGTATGGGAAATTTTAGGTTTTTGAAAGCGGGGTTTATTAGATGTTTTTGTGCAGTTCTCATCTTGGTAGATCTGGTTTTGGCTTAGCTTTATATGCTCGATCTATGTTTGGATTTTAGATTTTTCATCGAGTCGACTTTTGGTTGATTAAGTTTTGTTTATGCATTTTTTGAATATTTGTTTCTAAATCTGAAGATTTGTGCATTTATACGGATCCAGGGTTCGAGTCTTCCATTACATCAATATATACTTGTAGTTTAATGGAAACAGAACTCTGTTTTAGGTTTTAACGAAAACAGGGTCCTAGTTTAATGGAGACAGAACTCTATTTTAGGTTTTAGGTTTAATGGAAACAGAACTTTGTTTTAGGTTTCAACGGAAACAGGGTCCTAGTTTAATGGAAACAGAACTCTGTTTTAGGTTTTAGGTTTCAGGGACTGCGGCAATGAGATATCGATGCACTTTTGAGTTAGGGGTATTTTAGGTATATAGAAAAGTGACAGAAACTATTTTTACTTTTATATAGTAGTAAGGATAGATATTACGCAATAAACCTCATAAACTTACATACAATATATAAACCACAAGGTCGCAGGTTCAAGTCCAGCTTACCTATAAAAAAAAACTTACATACAATGTAATATCTATATAATCGTATATGTACGGAAACATATCTTATATAATATATATACAAGATGTAGTGATTTGCATATTATATAGTATATGTTACATCCTATATATACCTTATAGGATTCATCTAATAGCTTATATATTACTGATCCTATATGATCGCTTCTCAGCTCCCCTCATTTTCTAGATCTGCATTCCTTGTTTTCACTTCATCTTCATCGCTTGGCTTCCTTTGCATTAACTAGTTATTTTAGTATAATTGTCTATATTTTTCTAAGCAGCGAATGATGTTTATCACACAATGATCATGTAATCAACAATTGCTTGATATAATTATACATGATATTTATTTCTTACTGTAATATAATATTAATTAGTTTATAATATTTGCTAATTAATATTGATTGTAGACAAATGAATAAGTTTTTTAATTTTCTTTGAACTTTAATTTTTGGACATTTCTAATGTTATTATGTGTGTGTGTGTGTGTGTGAAAGTATGTAAACGTGAGTCCGGAGAGCAACCAATTTGTGCATAGAAAGCCAAAGATTAGGTCTGTATCTCATCCACCCCTCCTAACACCCTGCAACTACGGGACCAACTTTGGGTGATGGCCTATGAATTTTTATTTTATTTATGTATTTTATTTTTTTGCCTTTGTGGGTGTGTGGAGTGTGTTTATTTAAATGTGTAAAAGCGTTCTCATGTCTAAATTTTAAGAGATTATCATGCCGGGTATTTGAGGGCAGACACTTGGCATCTTTGTCACGTGTCCAAGTGACACTACTCCAAAATCACTAGCCAAACAGGGAGTTTATAACACGTCTTCATGTAGTGGGATGTGTTGCCTCCCATGAAATTTTGCGTTTCTTGAAATTTATTTTTCTCTGTTTCTCTTCTTATGTTCATAGAATATCATCATTCATGGAATTGAAAAGCAAATCTAGTTGAAAAACAACTACATCAGAAAGGATGGAGTTGATGGCTGAAAGGAGGAGGAGGAGGAGGAGGAAGGGCAGGCGGGCGCCCGGGGGGAAGGGGGGGAGATAGTTCGTTGTGATTGAAGATAAGAGTTGAGATTCCATACTACTTAGCATTTTACAATGCCATTGAATTTTGCAAGCTCAATGGCATAGTATATTTGATCCATTCTATCCTGTTGCAGCCTGAAAACTATAATATTATATCAATGTGATGTGTTCATGCACGTATGCACAGAGACAAGTCGATGTGTTGACAATGTGGCTCCAAACATTACTAGAACACGCAAGTAATTTACGATACTTGAAAAATCTGAAACACAGAACAAGATATATGAGGTTGTCATACCTTAGCCGGTTCTGGAACTCTTCGCGCATCCTAAGGAAAAAAAATACGTTCATATTGCATTAAACTCCACATAAAAATTATCGAATGCTATGACTAATCCAAGACATAACAAACATAAGATGATCTCAAGGCCTCATATAGGTTACAACTGATAAAAATATAGGCAAGAATTGCAAGCTTACAATAAGGGTAAAACAATAAATCCTTCAAAATAATGTTTTCAATAGAATTTACAAATCAACTAATGAATCATAAGATTATTGTTTTACCAACAATTTCGGGTTTTTTCAAAGATAATGCCATGAAAATCTTCGTAGAATTCCGTGAAAGGGCACTTTCTAGATCCCACTTTAAAGGAGCTGACAAATTGAAAGACTTCAGGTTTTTTTTTCCAATCAGAAGACTTAAATAGTTTATTCCGGTATGAATAAGGCAATAGCTAACATCTCAGTGAATCAGCTAAAGCAACTAATGAACCATATCATTTCATTAAATCAAGGAGCCTTTTTTGTTTGTTAACGGGAGATAATTTTTTTACGTTGCAGCCGTAGTTGTCAGAATTGGTATGGGATACAGCCGTACCGGTACTGATACGATATGCTGGAAAAAGTTTCTGATAAGTTCTATATTCATATGAAAATTGTGCGGCCGTAGCACGATATTCGTACATGTTTCAAGTACGACAAAGATATGGAACATATACACAACATAGGTATGTTATGTGTGATTTCCCAACAACATGCATAGAGGTATGGTGATGAAATTCTATTTGAAAACCAATATATGAGATATTCTTCCCAGTATTTTGTTCTTTAATAATGTTTTAACATAATAAAATTCATAACCTTCTAAGATTTAGAAAAAGCTTCGGCATTTGAAAGTTAAAATTTTGCCTAAAGGTCCTAAACAGCTAAAAACTGAATTTTATTCTTGAATAGGAAAATTGAATTTTATTCTTTAGGAATTTTGTTTTGGAAATATTTTTGTTGGACTCAAAGGGGAAATATAATCTTAGTCACATAAAAAATCATAAGTAAATGAAAAATAGCATTTAGTTACGGGAGCCATTACTTGCACACAAGAGTTGGCCGAAGCACACAATTTAAAAGGAAGACACCATATTTTGGGGAAATGTGTCATGTGGAAACACCATTTATGCCGTTTGATTTGAAGGCCATGATCAAAAGATCTTCGGGGCAAAATATTGGCATGACAAACGATTTCTATCATATGTTTCAATGCAGTCAAAGGGCTTAACCCGATTTGAAGGTTAACTGCATTGAATCATATGATAGAAATAGTGTTTCATGCCACCAATGCTTTGAACCAAAATTCTTTAGATCATGGCCTTTAATCTGATGGCTTAGATGGTGTTTCCACATGGAACATGTCCCAAAATATCAAGTCTTTCTTTCAAATTATGCTTAAGGAGGACCAACTCTGTGTGCAAGTAATCGCTCCCTTTAAATGATGTTTTAAGAGAAGGAAGGTAATTCTAAATTATATCAACATACGTATATATATATATATATATGGGAAATGGGACGCTGCACACATTATATATAGGCCGGGGACGCTACCTTCGAGGCCACGTGGCACCTAACCCGACGATCGGGTGCCACGTCAACTTATCCAAGGTTGATCAACGGCCATCTAAAAAAATAATTAAAAATGGATGATTTGCTACTGCCAAAATTTAGGTCAAAAGAAAAAAGAAATTCAATGCACCATGTTTGGGCTGCGAACCAAGACATTTGACCTCTGATTTGAAGGGAAAAAGGCTATTTTCATTTTTCCAATACCTGAGGGACTGGCTGGACCCTTACAAGATGTGTTTAACTCATGTTCGCATGCCACGTGCCACATGATCTAGCACTCCAACGTAGCGTGGGTACGTCATAAATATATATATATATATATATATATATATATATATATATATATATGGGAAGAGGGAATATGGGTTGGAATGCATGGATGAACCCATGCACTCAAATCCTAGATCACATGCCACGTGGCACGTGATCCCAAAACAACACTCATTTTGGGATCATGTGTCACGTGGCATGTGATTTATAAAAAAATATTAAAATAAATTTTTTTGCCGTCAAAACTGTGCTCAAAGTTTGGGTACCGCCCCACACATCCGGGTCCATTGAATTTTCCCCCCTTTGACTAAATTTTGGATGGTAGATATACACCGGATCATGTCCAAATCTTTTAGGTGGCCTCTGATCGTCCTTGGGCAAGTTGTCATCGCACATGATCCCTTGTATGGGTGCCACATGATTTAAATGCATCGATCCACCATGCATTCCAACCCATAACCCTGGGCCTTTATATATATATATATATATATATATATATATATATATATATATATATATATCCTTACTACTATATAAAAGTACAAATAATTTCCGTCAATTTTAGTGTTTTCATATTTTTAGTAACAAAATACCCCTAAGCTACTCCATCTACCCTCATCTTCTTCCTTATGTATCCCTATCCTTACTACTATATGAAAGCTAAAATAGTTTCTCTCAATATTTGTTTCCACACTTGCCCCTATATACACTCTAAGCCGTGACAATAAAATTAAACTAGGTATCATTATTTACCATCCAAAAAATTGTAACTTCATCTCACCTCTTTCAGTCTAAATATATTGATCGCTTTGAATCATACGATGGAGATTATTTTTCGTCTCAATCTTCTATATAGTTGATCTTGACATCCTGTTTGTATCATCAGGCGGTAAAATTTTTATTTCACTTGAAACACAATCAAAAAAGTGACTTTAAAATCAAATGACATACATCACTCTCAAACATGATTTTAATATCATTTTTTAAAAAATCGACGGTCTAATAATACTCTCATGAGACCAAGATCATTTAGGTAGAAGATGGGGATAAAAAATGATCTCCATCTTCTAATTCAAAGCGGTCATTTCATACTTACTAGAGGATATTGACGAGGTCACAATTTTAAGGGTTGCAAATAATGATACCCAAATAGAATCTCTTTTCCAATGGGAATACATAAATAATGGTATCCAAATAAGTTCCATTTCTTTTCTTATTTTTAGCACCTTCAAAGAAACCCATAAAGTAAAGAGAATTAACAATTTTGCTATAAAAGTTATCTTTTCTTCCTTATTTTTAGCACCTTCAAAAAAATCCACAAAGTTAAGAGAATTAACAATTTTACCATAAAATATTTGACTTGCTTTGAATTATGTGGCATAAATCACATAAAAATAGCCCAAAAATTAAATTTGAGCATGATGTATGTCATGAAAATTTAGGGCCATATTTTGGGATCTGAACCTTTTGAAATAAAAAAATGATCGTCTAATGGTAAGCCAATAATATCAAGATCCCTTATGTGGAAGATTGGGCCGAAAAATGATTTCCATCAACTAATACAAAGAATCAATGGTTTTTGGCATAGGTGCCCTCTAAGATTCCACGGGTGTTAATAAAGCTATCAAAATAATAATTTACTAGAAAGTTGAAACCCTCTGAGCCACGATTAATGTACCCCTGACCAAATCTTGTCATCTTACCTAATCAGATTCGAATTTTGGCCCAAAACTTGCACTCATATGTATGTTGGTCGTAAGACTTAGGGGAGCACTTAACTTTATATGACTTAGACAAACATATGATACTTCTACGTAGGGTTCTCAACAGATCGACTTTTTTATTGGGCTAGGTACTAAACTTGGGTTATTTGGCTAAGTCAGGTATGAAGTGTCAGATACAATCTATAGGTATGGTTGGGTAGGGTTAAGGAAAAATTTGGTCGACTAAGCTCGAGTTACAAGATTTTATATAATAATTAATAATAATAATAATAATAAAATAGAGTGTTTTCAACCAGGTCAAGTCAGGTGTCAGGCCGGGTTGGGCATATACACTCGACCCTTCAGGTTAAGGTCAGGATAGGTGTCAGGTCGGGTTTGATCGACTAAGCTCGAGTTGCACGATTTTATATAATAATTAATAGTAGTAGTAGTAGTAGTAGTAGTAGTAGTAGTAGTAATAATAATAATAATAATAATAATAATAAAATAGAGTATTTTCAATTAGGTCAAATCAGGTGTCAGGTCGGGTTGGGCATATACACTCGACTCTTCAGGTTAAGGTCGGGATAGGTGTCTGGTCGGGTTGGGCATATACCCTTGACCCTTCAAGTATTAGGTCGAATCAGGGTGCACCATCAGGCCAGGTCAGGTCAGCATATGCCATTTACCAATCGGACAGTCAAACCTTTAACACGACCCATTGGCAACCCCACTTTTAAGTTCTAAATTATATGTTTATTTTTATTTTTTAATGTTATTTTAAAATAAATATGATTTATATGATGATCATGTGAATCATGTGGCTTTAAAATGATGGCATGCATATAAAATTAAGGTTAGAGATTTTATATATGGGACACCATTTTGACCCCATGTACTGATACATTTTTCAGTTAATAGTAGTAGTAGTAATAATAATAATAATAATAAAATAGATACATACTGGTTTCGGAGGTCACCGGTACAATACTAGACGATACATACTGGTTTCGGAGGTCACCGGTACAATACTTTGAATGTATCGTACCGATGCATTACATATATATTGGGAAGGAATCGTCTGAAACCAGTACATTCGGACGATATGTACTGGTTTTGGAGTTGGACGATACGTACCTAAAAACCGGTATTTTAAATCATGATTGCGACACCAAGTTATTCTTGGCAAAGGTCTTAACCCCGCTATATGAGCATAGCCAAAATTCCAAAGCTGCAAGTCCTTTATACTCCAATGGATGGTCGAGTATAATTCTCAATGTTCAATTTCAACATTGACTTAAGAAAGATTACATAATCCTTAGGGACTAGCGAGTCAATTGTTCCTACGAGTGAGGAAAATTTGAAGGTCCACCAGTTGGGGGTTTTTTTTACCGGCATGTACGTAAACTGATTTTCCGTACACATACACCACACACCAAAGTCATCTCGAATTGTAATGGGACCCAAAAGGCTGTAACACCCATGAACCTTTGACACACGAATAGGGGCCTAATGGGCTTCATGATTTCAATGTGAAAGGTCCCTTGCCCCATGATCACAAAAAAATTCATTCATCCCGCAAAACGAAAGGACACCCGAATATAACTTAAAATTCTACTCGTTCATGAAGTGAGAGGCTCTAAACAAGGGTTATTTAACCGACGATTGGGGGGCTTGTACACCATGGATCGGGGGGCTTATACACAAAAGTAGGTTGTATAAAAAGCATATCTTATATAAAGCCATCACAAATTTAAGAATCAAATGGGGGCTTGAGCCCCCACACCCTTATACGTAGCTCCGCCAATGGCTCTAAATTAATGGGCACCAATGCCAATGGTTGTGTCATGGTCTTTGACTTTCGACTACCATAAAATCGCCGCAGAAGAGGAAAAATAGTAGAGGCCCAAAATAAGGGTACTAGTGTGAAAACCGGGATAGAGTAGGTGGCTGCAGACGACGGCTGTTCAGTACCTCCCCCAAAGTAATAAACCCTTAAACTCCAACCCATTAACTACAATATATCCGTCACACAACAGACGCACGTAAATATTGTGGTTGTGGAAACAACTTTCATGTTATCTAAAAATTACCTACTGAAAAGAATTATGATACATAGATCAAATGGCAATTTTATTTTCATCAAATACGCAGATATAACTCATAATTTACGAGATCTTTTCCTCTAATTTCAAGAGTGCCTATTTTCTTGAATTGCATTAAGTAATTAGCAGATCCATTCACAAAGGACCAAAAACACAACCTTGGGAGACTTAATCAATCAAATGTGGCAAAATTTTAACTATATAAGAGCAAATGGAAATCTTTCTTTGCTTAAATAGTAAATACGCGGATATAACTAATTAAACTAGCAATTTATGACAGTCTCTTCCACTAGTTTCAAGATACAAACCCTTGAACACACCATTAAAAACTTTGAAGCCCATTCACATAGGATCAAAATGCAAACCCTTGAACACATAATCAATCCCCAACCCTCAATAACCAATCAATTTTAAATAGTAAATGTGAAATAAACATATATGTCTAACATGGGAAACTCACCGAGTTCCATTTGTTCTTCCACTTGGCAAGAGAGACGGGAGTAGAATGGAATAAAGCTGAATGAGAAGGAGAAGAGAAGGAATTTCGTAATATCAATATCTTTCTCCATGTGGCTACTTGCATCTCTCCTTCAAATCCCAAGTTTAAAAAAGAGAAAATAAAAAGAAAATAAAAAATAAATTACACGGTAACGGAATCAGATAGCAAATCACAGCAGCTTTTCTTTCATATCTTCTATATCGTGAGTCTCCCTTCGCAGTCGCTGAGAGATCGCTGCCTTTGTGGGAAACAACCTACTGTTTTCGCTCATTCCCTTGAGAACGCCTACTTCTCCGCTGCCTGTATTCATCACTCGTTGCAACTACGGCTGTCAACGGCTCGGGTCAACCCGATCCAATTGTTTTACCAGGTTGGAGACATAAACTTGACGACTGTCAACGGGCCGGGTCAACCTCATATTTTACCGGGTCGGGTACGTATACCTGACCTATCGATTCGGGTCGGGAATGAGAAATCCGACCCCAACCTTCAGGTCAGGTTAGGTTGACCAAGAGTTCTCGTCGGGTCGGGTCGGATATTTGCCGTGTTGGGTCACGACGACCCAATATTTCATATATAAATTCTTACTACTATATAAAGGCTAGTTCGAGAGCCAAGAAAATAGATTTACATGAGGATTTTATATAGAAAATGAGGTCTTGGGCATTTTCTAAGGTTTGTTTCTATTCGAGAGTTTTTCTGGGTTTCTGTGTTTTCGGAGAACTTTCCGCTGAAAGCGACATTCGGTTTGAAGTATACTACAATGCAATGGCAGAATCATGTGTGGGCGATTGCGGGCAAGCGCCCACACTCAAAATCCTTCAAAACGAAGAAAAAAAAAATGGTTCTGATTTTAAAACCCCTACGCCTATCCCTCGATATCTCCCTGCATCTCTCTGATGCCCTCTCCCTACATCTACATGACGCCCCCTTTGAGGCCTGACAGCTTCTCTGTCTTCCTTCTCTCTCTCTCTCTCTCTCTGTGATCAGTTAGCTAATTTTAAAATAAAATAAAATAAGGTTGTGAGAATTGGGATCTTTGAGATGAGTTATTTTTGGCAGGTTGAGTAAAACGTAATAAAAAAATATTATAGATATGTTTAGAGGGTAGTGCTATTTACACCTCTTAAAAAAAACCTTTGAAAAACACATGCACTTCCACCATTAAAGTTCGTTGACTTTTTGAATCAGATGATAAAAATTGTTTCTCGTCCCAATATTCCACACAATATATCTTGAGATCATGGCGCACCTATCAGACGGTCATATGTTGATTTCATGTGGCACACATCCCTAAACGTGACAATCTTATAGGTACACCTATGATTATTATCACTTTTGGGATGTGTGTCATGTGGAATTAAGATCTGACCGTCTTATAGGTGCACCATGATATCAAGATCTTTTGTGTGGAAGATTGGGATGAAAAAAATATCCATCGTCTGATTCAAGCAAATCAATGATTTTTTTTTATAATGGAAATATGTGTGTTCTTCATAGGTTTAACCCATATAAATAATACTACTATATTTATATCGGTACCTCTATTCGCGCTTATGTTTGAAACTCACTGACTTCTCTATATCAGACGATATATATTGTTTTTCAGGCGAATCGTTCACACAATGGACCTTGAGATCAAGATTTTACCATCAACCGTTCATTTTTTTATTCCCCGTAAAACATCCTAAAGAATGGTCCTAAACTCAAGTTTGAGCATGATGTGCACCTTGCTATCTTAGGGCCCCATTTTTGTGATTTGTGCCTCGTGAAATCATAACATATATGTCTGATGGTACGCTCATGGTCTTAAGATCAATTTGTGTGGAAGATTGGTGTGAAACATGATCTTCATCGTCTGACCTCAAGAAGTCAATGGGTTTCTGTGGGTTTCAAAGGAAGGCATGAACAAAGATCGCATTGGCGCGAAAAGACATACCCTATTTATATTAGAGGCTCGAGACTACGCGTCCATATGCTACCCATAAGGCTATGCCTAGACTATTAAGCACCATGTGACACTCATTTTGGGGATCAGGTGTTATACAACTTGGACAAGATTGATCAGGTACCACTCAAAAATTTTAGGCATAATACAATACATATCCAATGTTGAAAATGAGGTGTACAATACTCAAAATCAATGTACCAAACTATGTGGGCGTTACTTTGTCATTGACCCATCAAATTGTAGACACCCATTTTCGAGTTGTCTAACTAATTGGATGTGAAATTCAAGTTATTTAGGTGCCCAAACACACATTAACATATTGGGGAAGCTTGTAATGACATCAAATGAGATCCCCAAAGTTTAGAGGCGAAATCCCACTATTCATGATTTTCAAGGTAAAATTATAACACGAGAGGATCATTGCGTGCTTTAATAAATCCATTTTTTGTTTCGCAAGGGTTCTTACCTCTTGGATTTCTCTTATGTGTCAGATAGGCATGAGAGTGCTATAAATAATTAATATTATTTATGATAAAAATAATTTTAATTCATCTTACGCCCCGGCTGAATGAAAATCCTGATTCCGCCACTGCTACAATGTGATAATTACATTGGATTCTTTCTTACAATTGAGTGCATTAAAGTGATAGAAATATAAAATTGCAATTAGTAACCAGCGCGAACCAATGACTACTTAACAGTTAACAAATGATTTTTAAATGTTTAATTTCCCTAGTAATTGCTCTGTAGTTCCCTCTCTTATCAGTCTCTAGCATCTTCATATTTTTCTCTGCCAAAAGTAGAGAACGATTTTAATGGCGTTTTCTTCTACTTCCTTTTCTTCTTCCTCTTTGGAACTCTCATCCCTTTTGGTACATTGCAGAAACCATCCCTATTTCATTACCATTTCCCCAAAGAAACTCTTAACTCCTCTTTGCTCCCCCTCATCTTCTTGCCATTTTCCACCTTTAAGAACCCTCAAATGCCTTTCTCATAAAGAATCCAATGAAGACTTCGAGAGGCTCTTTTCAAACCTAAATCAGGTCACATTGAAGAGAGAACCAGGTAAATTTTCTAAATCCATCTACCTCTAAATTAAACTTTTCTCGATTTTTTATTTGAAAATTTATTCTATATTTGGTTTGTTCTTTTTTATTCTTCTGTTGCTAAGAAGCCTTAGCAATGCAATTTTTCTGGTTGTCGGCACAACGGTATGATTTCTTATTGTAAAACCCAGTATGCATTTTGTATTAGAAGTTGTCTTTAATGAGCCGTACTACCACACAAATCTCCATGCTCTTAAAGTGTGTGCGTGTCTCACGGCCCATATTGGGTGTGACTAACGAGGGCAATGACCGGCCTGCTCGTTATAACTAAATTTATCATATTATCTATCGATTTGCATGACTCTAAATACTAATGTATATAGTGCAAACTTGTGTATGCTTTTTTTATTTTTATTTTTAAATTAACACAGTTTCTAGTCACTGTAATCCGTGAAATTTAGCTTCAACATGTTAGTCGTAGTTACTTAGTTGCAACCTGTGGTCTTAAGCTCAGGCTCTTCTTTTTCTGAGGAATGGTTGTTCACGCCCCGACGTCGTGATTATTTGTACAGCTTGGACATTGCGACCGGGACCCCCGAGCATACTACGACTTCCACCCACTCATCTGATGGCGATGACGACGACGATGCCTCTTCTCCTATCGCATATTAGTTTGAACTTTTATAAATAACTTTAAAATTATTATGGTTTATATTATGCCAAAATGTTGTATGTAATGACATAATCGAATATGGTACAGTAAGTACTACGAACTCGTTTCCTAGTCTAAATTATGTTTATATTACTCCGAGCTTGTTCCTAACATACACATAACGTACTAACAACTGCATAAAAGAACTCAAGATTAAAATGGTTTTTTTATAATCCGTTCGACAGAAGTCGTCAACACATTGCCGATTGGATGCCTATAAATTTTGACGAGCATCCGATCAATATAACCACTTTGATGAAGGTCATAAATACATGCGACTATAAGATGTGGAAGAACGCAATGCACTTTCTTGACATTTTCTTGAGAAAGTGTAGAACACAAGAAAATGTTAGAAATGTTAAGAAAATAGATTTCTGAGTAACTCAAGAACAATCACTCGGAAAGTGACTTTCCTCAGAAAATGAGTTTCTGGACAGAAATCGAGATAGCCATTTTCTTCAGAAAATGAGTTTTTGGGCAGAAGCTGTCGAACGATGCCTAAAAGTAAAAATAGTTCTATACCTAAAATGCCTCTAACTCATATCTCATAGCCGCAAGTCCCGATTAACAGATACTGTCAATTTTGACACGGTAGCCATAACACTGTATCCTTTCAAAAGAAAAACCTAACTTGTCAATCACAAAACACGGAAAAACCCTTTCCCTTCATTTTAATCACTCCAAAACCACTAGATCCAATGATTACGAGCAATCTCCCAACCCGTTCTCATAACCTGATCCACAAAATCTTGTAAATACTTATTTTCCCTAGATCTCTACCATATTTGCAACACTATAACGCCCAAAAAACAAAAACCAAAAACCTCACAAATCCCTTTGTTAAAACCCTTTCTACAACCATTTTTGCTTATTTCTTCAACTGCAGTAAACTTGGTGTCCCATATCCCGATGTAGAAATCACTGGAAATGAGTTTGAAGATAAAAAATTATGATTTATGTTATAATTAGTAAGAGATATGAAGCAAATTTAGGAGAGCAGAGAGAATAAAAAGTTAAAAAGAATGGAATCATTACGCGTGTGCCTTCCTAAAAGAACCGACCCTCCCGCTAATCAGATTCCACAACTTCTCTTAATAAGTAAATCTTACAACTCAGCTTGGCGCTTAAATCATCCTAAAATGATGATGTGTGATTCGTATACACTATATAATAATATATAATTAACAATAATGTCGAATCTGAATGATGCAAATTACACTTAATTAAGAGCACTAACACCACTTAAAACCACTTAATGAACAAACTTTGCATTTTTGGATCTGTATCATGTGAAAAAACCATCTTAATCACTTGATTTAAAGGTCGTGATCTAAGGATCTTACATGCAAAAGATTGATATGAAACACAATCTTTATCATCTAATTCCATGTAGTCAATTTTTGAATCGGATGATGGCTTGTAACTGCATAAAATCACATGATAGAGATCATTCTTCGTGTTGAGCCTCTTATAAATTGGGTCCTAAAGTGCTTTATTTATCACCTAACTTCTTTTTCATTGAAGAACTTTGAACCCAATCGTAATCAGACCAATCAAAAAATAAAATCGAATCGAAAACGATTAAATTCGTTTCGATTCTAATCGAAAACTGAAATTCTTGATTTTCATTTGGTACCTGAACTTACACGTCTACCAATGGGCAACACTTATGATTTAATATTTTATATTCTTTTACCTAATTATTTTATAATGTTGTTGTTACCTTTTAAATAAGTAAAATTCATTATGACATTTTTTTGTGACAATCATTGTCCCAAAGTTTAGGTTCAAAAATTATTCGGTAAGTAATTAGGTCGATTCAATTATGATAATTTAATGCATCACCATATTTTTATTAAGGTAAGTGGGAGCTGTCATGGTTTACTATCTTATACTCTTTTACCTAGTTATTTTATAATACTGCTGTTATCTTTTAAATAAGCAAAATTTTTAGTGTCTATATTTATTTTTTTGGTAATCCTTTGTTTTCAAAGGTTATTTAGGCTGCTGTCAATCGGGTCTTAGAATCTTCAAAAAAATTGAAATTATTTTGTAGGTATGCCTCCGATTTGTTCTTTAAATCTTCTTTCAGATTCTAAAGTTTGTTTCAATTTATGGAGATGAGAATTATGATATGAATTGTTTTGATTCTAGCAAGTTTGTTTATGTGATTTTGTTATTTGTTTTATGATTGATCTGACCTTTTGATAATATATGTTTAGGTAGGGTTGTGTAGAAACCGACCCGAATTTCGGTTCGATTTTGGTTTTGGGACATATCGGTTCGATTTCAGTTTCAAAAAATAGAAATCGATAATTATCTGTTCGATTTTGGTTTTAACGTTAAAAAATCGAAATCGAACCGATAAGAAATCAATAATGGTGCTACCCGGTTGCATAAGTGTATAGTACATACAAAACTTAGGTTGCAAACAAAGAAGTCTATTTTTCCCCTTTGAAATCTTATATTCTCATGTGTTTTTCTGTTGTTGGAAGAACCATTTAAATTATAGGCTTTGGAGAGTGATAATGGGTTTAAAGGATGTATATTTATGGGGTTTTAAGACACCATTTTGTTTAATTATGAATTATGTATAGTGTATTTGAATTTATAATTTTGGGTTTCTTAGGACTCCCTTTATAGTTTATATTTGTGTTGATTTGGGTTTTGGGGTTTTGCATTTGAGATTTTGGTTTCCTGAATTGTTTTCTAATGATATGTTTATCATTTTTTATTTAAAATGAAATTATATAGAAAATATTCATCAATCTGGACTGACCGATTGGTACATTAATTTTTTGGAAATGTTCTTAGTCATCTGATCAATCACATACTTTTGGATGGTTAATAGCGAATTAGTGATATAGGCAACAATCTACAAAGTCTTCAGTGATCTGACCCTTATGAATTGACAATGGCTTCCTAATAAAATAAAAAATAAAAAATTGAGGTTTAGAAACCGAAAACCGACTGAACCGATATCAGTTCGGTTTCATTTTTGAACCTTAACGGTTCGGTTTCGGTTTCATAAAATAGAAACCGATAATTATCAATTCGGTTTCGATTTTGCCCCAAAACCTACCCGAACCGACCCGATAACACCCCTATGTTTAGGTGATTTTGTGATATGTTTTATGATTGATCTGACGTTTTGATTATATATATATGTTAAATAAATCATCAAACAAGTAACAAACACTTGAAATGCTAAAAATCAAGTTCAATCAGTTAAAGGTCCTAATATCCACATGCACTTACACATACCTTTTTACTAGTTTAAAAAATGCATAAAATGGGGGTTTTATTCGATCCTTTCAGTCAATACCTATTTATTTACTTGGTGTAGGAAGGCCTAATAGTCCACAAAGAACATTTTGTGCCTAATCCAACATCTGTCAAACTAACTAAAGAGGCATTAGCCCATAACCTCCCTCCATTGTGAGGGAGGAGGTTGTGGATTCGATACTCATCCTTCGCGCTATTTTTTACCCTTGTCTTTATAAAGTGTGGGTTAAATTTTGTTAGTTAATTCTCACCACTATAGTTGGTGCTCCCTCACGTAGCTTTCCAAGTATCATATGTATATGCGTGCCCATCCTCGATTTTCGAAACTGTCTCAGCCTAAAATACCCAATGGGCATTAGGTCTCTCCCTGAAGGAGATTTAGCCGTCCAATTCGACTGTACCTTCTTACAACTTCACTTCAGTCATGATTAATGTATCAGACTCCATCCTTTCTTTCGTGGCATCCATTTCGTGTCGCAATTGATTCGCCAAGCTACGTGTCTGATGGAAAATATCTTTCCCGCCCCTCACTGACTTACTGTGCCTCACTCACTGACTTACTAATGGCAACCTTCGGCCCCAATTGCCTATGGCTAGGACACTGGACATTACTCCCGCTGAGAAGTAAGTCCCACAACCATAGAAAAGGTTGGGGCGCACTTGCCGTCCTAAACTTTTGAAATCAAATGATGAGATCTATCAGACTTAATCAAACAAATAGTACACGCTACTTTGTAAACCGCGATTGCTTGCCATTTTTTTAATGGGAAAAAGATATATATGGGTTCAAAATCTCACATCACATATCACGTGGCACATGATTTCAAAACAACATCCCTTTTAGAATCATATGTCAGGTAGTGTGTGATTTATAAACATATTTTTTTAAATGAGTTTTTTGGTTGTCAAAATTTAAGCACCTCAAACTTCATATTCTGGTGCATTAAATTTTTCTTCCTTTCACCACATTTGGACAATAGATATATAATTTTTTGAGCAGTCTCTAATCATCCTTGGGCAAGCCTTTTAAATTAGATTAGATTGGTATTAAGTACCTACTCGAGTGTTGATGCTCTTAGTATTCAAGTCAGCTTTTGAGATGTGTGATGTGGAATCATCAAAAGTTTCATTTTATTTGATGCCCTTGATCCGAAGACTATCTTATAAAAGGTTAACGAAAAATGATTTCCATCGTTTATCTAAACTTAGGCTGCATTTTGGGAACTTGGTTTGGATTTGAGGATTTGGATCTCCTAAATTCAAATCTATCGTTTGGCTCCACTTTTTTGTTTTGGATTTGAATTAGGTAAATTCATGTTTGTATTGTAAAAAAGTGGATTTATAAAAAACACCTCCTCGTCGTTATTTGAAAATCCAAATCTTACACTAACATATAATTAGCTATGTTTAGTGAATAAAAGATTGCTACTCAATGCTATTATAGGTACATTTCGACCTGATACTCGACCCGCCTGAGCTGGGTATTTTAAAGCTTGTTCGATCTGGTTGGGTTAGGCATGAGGCATCCCGAATTAAACCGAATCGAATTAGGTTGAACCGGTGGTAAATGGACCGGATTGAATAGGTATCAAGCCGACCCGACCCGAGTTAACCCAACCCAAGCTTAAGTAGTTATCGCAATGTAGCCGTTAGTCACTACTATTGGGTCATGACGGCTAGTTTTTTGGCTTTCACCTTGTATAGTGCACTCTGGGTGCAATCAGAAAATTGTTGGTTGTGCCCAATATTTTTTTTTTCCTTAACACAAACTAAAGCGAACTAAAGACCGAAAAATTTGGTTTCGATTCGGGAAAGGTATGTGTTGGAGGAATTCGGTGTACCGAAATTGAAATTTTCGGTGTTTGCTTCGGTTTGGATTCAGGAAAAAAAAATACTGATTGCACCTATTTTTCGATTTTTTTTTCCTGAACCCAAACCGAACCGAATCGAACACTAAAAATTCAATTTCGGTTCAGGAATGGTTTATGTGTTGGAGGTATTCAGTGTACCGAAACTGAATTTTTCGGTGTTCAGTTTGATTTGCTTCGGTTTTGGTTCAGGAAAAAAAATTGTTGGTTGCCCTAATTTTCGATTTTTTTTCCCTAAACCCAAACCGAGGCAAACCGAACCAAATCGAACACCGAAAACTTCGGTTTCAGTTCGGGAACGATTATGTGTTGGACGAATTCGGTGTACCAAAACCGATATATTTCGGTTTGGTTTCGATTTGTGGTTGTACTAAATCGAAAATTGAAAAAAATCGGATTTGGTTTGATTCGGTTCGGTACACCAAACTTGCATCCTTTCTTACATAGAATATATGAAGGAAACCAATGAAATATAAGTTTTTTTTATAAAAAAAATGCCAAATAAAGTATTTATAAATCATTAGGCCAAATTTAAGGCAGTGTTTAAACATCCAAACTAGAGATTTGCAAATCTAAATATTTCAAATTATGAATTTGAAATGCCTGAATTTGAAATACTTTAATTTAAAATCTCCAAATCTAAATCCATGTTCCCAAACGCAGCCTTAAAGATACGTTGAATTTTCATGAGGGCCATTAATTAGGTGATATTTGACCACTCTAACGCAAACAATGGAAATTATTTTCCATCCCAATTTTTTACAACAAAAATTGTTAAATCATGAGCATATAACTTTACATAAACATGCCACACATCCTAAACAGTGGCCTCAGTATAAAATCACCTGGAGCTTGACCTGATTATCTGATATTATTTCAGTTTCTACGCTGACCACAGCTTATCCCCTTAGAAGAAAATACTACCTCCACTGTTAGGCATGGGCATCCCAAGGTCCTCCCACTAGTGAAGTCCCAAGGTCCGTCCACTAGTGAGCCGACAAGGCTAAGCATCTTGGATACCAATATTTGCAATTAAAAATTCAGTCTCCCCATCTTAGGGCTTTCACCCTTAAAATATTTGATTGCCTTAAGTAATGATAGTGATTATTTTTGTCTTATTTTTCACACAATAGATGTTGAGATTATGCCCATTTATTAGACGATCAGAACAGTCAGATACATAATTCAGATGCATGATTCCATGTGAAGCACATCTCAAAAATAATCCGAGAACTTTTCTTATAATACTCTCATGATTACAATCATTTTAGAGATTTGTGTCTCAAGAAATCAACTCATGACTCTCTGATAGGTGAGCCATTATTTTAATATTGAAACAAAAAAATCTCTATTTATGATTTTACAATGTAAGAAGTCACTTATCATCATAAACTTAAGGGATGGATACCGAATCTTTAGCTGTAAATACCTGACCCTCAACCGTTGCTCAGATTCTTTTGAAGTTTAGTTTGAGCAAAAGTATGTGAAGAATAATATTATATCATATGTAAGACAGAGTTGATGTAAACAAACTAATGCAGTTGAGGTGGCACGATGCAATTTGGCTGTAAGTAGTGTGTCACGTCGCCGAAGGTGAGCTGGTGAGAGCACTCGGTGCTCAACAAATCTGTCGTCCGTGTTTAATTTTCCGTATGGGAATTGTCGTACCTTAAACAAGATACGCAAGACGGCCAATCATTACAGTTGAAACATTTTCTTCAGCACCTTGTACACCTGTTCGACACTCGTTCTCCAAATGTCGTCATAAAGCACAATGTTTAAAAAATTAAATAAGAGTCCGAGTCCTGTGACCTCTGACCTGGGACAGGCTATGTTTTATTAAAGGGAAATTTACCTGACCGGCCCTGTCAGATACGCCTTTTACGTCAGAAGTCCTATAGTTTCACTTTTACCCAGACAAACCAGCTCCAAGTCTAGCCGATCCTAAGGAGAATAAAAGGTCAAAATTACCCCCTTCTAAGACCTTCTTTAACAAATAAAGCATCGTCTTCTTCCTCATTTTAACCTGCAAAAAAATTAGAGGTGTAAAACCCTAGACGAAGTGTCCTTACTTAGTCTGATCTGCTCTGATCTGCTCCGATCTGCTATTTCGAAGAAGAAAACAGAGGCTTGAAAGAAGAAGGTCCTGCATTTCTTCATTGTGACAAAAAGACCCTGAAATTTGTCCTTGCAACTAGAGGTATCCTACTTAACTCCATTTTCAGTTTATTAGTGTTATGTAGTGATGCAGTATCTCTTAGAAGAAGAAGGCCCTACATTTCGTCATCGGCTCCATATACATCCGATATCGATATCACATACAATCGTCATCGACTCCAAATAGAGTCGATGACAATTGTTTATACAATCGATATCGATTGTGTATAGAGCCGATTACGACTCTATTTGAAATCGATATCGATTGTATATACAATCGATGACGATTATATATCGATTGTATATAGACCACCGTCCCCTCTTACTCTAACCTTAGCTCATTCCCATCTAAAGGCTAAACTTAGAGAAGACGAGAGGTAACGTGGGCTCGGATTCTCTGGCAAAGATCATCATTTTTCATCAAGAAGATCACTGATGCGGCGACCCGATAATAAATACAATATACATGTGTTCTTGCAAAAGTATATTTTGATTGTGTGATTCGAGCTTAGATCTTAAAATCTCTAACAATTGGTATCAAAGCCAATTGACTAAATTACATGATCAGAGCATTAATGTATGAGTTTTATCTTGTGTGATGTTGAAATCTAAAAGAGAGAGAGAGAGAGAGAGAGAGAGGAAGAGATGTAAAGGTGGCATTCACATAGATATAAATTCTCTTCCTCTCGATTTCTTTGTGATATGGAGCGATTCTTTCAGTTTTACATTTCGGGTTATACACAAATTATACTTTTTCTCTTCTTATCATTCTATTAGCCCTTAAAGTATATATATATATATATATATATATATAAAGGACCACACTCCACATCTTTGTTCTGTCCCTATTTGCACAAAAGTTGTTTGTCTTGTTAAAGATACTAATTTAAAAATTAGCTTTGGATGGTAGAGCACAGGAACATTTTCTGATCGAAATCAAGGATTCGGGTATTTGGGTTAAAACTTGTAATCTGATTGAAGTTTACATAGCCCATATCGTAGTATATATATCAAGGATCAAAATTTCAAGTTAAATATGTCGTTTGATTATTTTCTTTGGCTCATCTCCAGTCGTTGCTGGAGTCATTGGCCAATCATTCATCGCGGCCGTCGAATCGATTCGTGGTTCCATGGTCGGTCAATAAAAGAGACTACAAAAGTCTCTGGTTTCTTTTTTTGGTTTTAGAAACACTGACTACATTGGCGGTGGTTCCTATTTTGGTTCATATTTTTAAGGAGTTGGTGCCTTAATTAGAAAATACCTTTAGCTATTATTACATGTGTAGTGGGAGCACCAAAGTTGGTGCTTCTCTAATTCTATAATCTATATAACTTGAAACGATACGACCATAAATTAGAATTTAAATCTTCGAAGAATAGTTAATGATATATGGTCACAATTTACGGTGAATATTTAGTAACATATGGTCATGACGTAATCTTCGAGGACATATGATCATGGCGTATTCTAATTAAATTGTTAGTGATATATGGTTAAAGTGATTGATAAAAATTTAGATGCATAATCGGCATATTTCTTTATTTTGCTAGTGATATATAATGTTTTGTTTCTATATAGAGCTATAGACGAATCTATTATTTATCAGCAACTAGTAGATGTTGAGTCTCTGGACGACTCTAATTATTCATCGTGGCGTATGACCATTGATATATCATTAGGATATATGGACTATGATTTTGTCCTTACTGAGGATAAACCTCCCCCACACCCACTACGAGCTCTACGAAATTAGAGAAGAATTATTTTGTTAAATGAAAAAATGCTAATCGTATGACTATGATGATGATCCGTTCATCAATAAAATCAGACTCTTAGAGATGGGTTGAATCCTACAACTACGACAAAAAAACTCTTGAAAAATATTAAAAATAAGTTTGTGGATACACGAAAGTCTTTAGAGTATTCATATCTTACATAATTAGTTAACATGAGACATGATGGAAATGGAAGTGTGCGTGAGCACATTTTAAAGATGTGAAAGTGTGCTATAGGGCTTAGAGAACAAGGGATTGCTTTTGATGATGATCTAGTTGTTCACTTAGTTGTCTATTCGCTTCCGCTTTCATTTGATACTTTTAAGGTGAACTATAATGTTTAAGAGACAAAGAAGGATTTTAATCAATTAATTTTTCTATGTGTGACAGAGGAGGAGCATTTGAAAGCGGCTAAAGTTGAGTTTGCACATCTGGCGGTGAGTGGGTCAAGCCGAAAGATTTTTAAAAAGAATCATAATCAGAACTTCAATCGAAAGCAAGCTGAAGGAGAGAACTCAAATAAGAAAGTCAAACCTGAAAATTTAGAATGCTGACACTGCAAAAAAAAAGGGACATCTTTGGAGGGATTGCTATATATTTAAAGATCTGTTGAAGTAGGTCAAAAGAAGAACATCTCAACCAGAGAAGTTATCTCAGCCCGAGAAACCCCAAAACTGAAATCACATTTCCGTTATTTATTTATTTTTTCACAACAATAATTAGTACTTTGACATTTATTTTGATAAACTTGGTTTGTATAAGTTTAATTAAATGATTATAAATAATTGATGTTAAGTTAATTTTATTGTTCATTGATTGCTACTATGAATGGCCAAATCAGTGAGATATAACTCGCTTGAATTAACAATACTCGATTTTTTATTTTCACTTATGCGCTCGATGTGTCATTTGGCATGCATTCTTGACCTTCCGCTACTTGAGATCATGTGAACTTCACTTACCCAAACGTATACTCATCCATCATATCATTATCATCCCATCATAGCACTTTAGTATAAACTTTACGTTACGCATAACCGCATAACAATATCCATAAAACACAAAATCTATATAAAATTTGATATCAAATGCTTTCAAACTTCAATCCGTTGATAGTAGCCTGATCAAAAAGAAATAAAAATCCTTTGATAGTAGCAATCTAACATCAGCTTAAATGCCCCATTATATTAAAAGGTGCACTTTATGTTCAATGTGAAACTTAATGATCACTTGAACCACATGCCAACACATTCTGAAAATTGAATTTATCGTATTAGATTCATTAATACATAATTCATATGCATTTGAGCAAGAACTGATCATGCCCTTTCACTGATGACATCGTGATGCCTCATCTTCCTTTCCAGTTTCCATACAAAGAGATTACCTTTCAACCGTCGATTTTTTCGAAGCCAGCACAAAATACAAAAATCCTCGTCAAAAATGCCCTTTTTTTTTATTAACTGAAGGATCGCTTGTAAACCACATATATTTTATACATATGAATACAAAAATTTTGCTCTGAAAATCGCCTTATTTATGAATACGAAGGACCCCATCTACCAAAGAAAGTAGTGAGTCGTTGCAAGCTTCCATAACCAGAAAGAGATCGTTCTATAACTTTCCCTTACATTTTCTGAAAATGTATGCGTTGTACACGTGATGTTATGTATTTTTATATTTAGATTTTAGAGCAGAGAAAATCAAATTTACAGCCTGTGATTTTAAAAATCCACCTGTTTTTTCTTCTGCTTTCCTTCGCTGGAAACGAACGTTGAAACGACAAAACACCAATTTCGCAGGTGTTTTTATTATAAATCAGATACCAAGTGACTACTCTCGCATAATACTTGCATTCCCTCTCGTCCTCTTTATTAGAGAGAGAGAGAGAGAGAGAGAGAGAGAGAGAGAGAGAGATATGGGGGGATGTGCAACGAAGCCCAAAGTAGCAAAGGCGGAAGCAAATATTCCTCTGCCAGAGGAATCTAGCATGGTCACCGAGGCGAAGATCGGAGAAGAAGCGAAGGAGATCGGTGAAGAGAAAAGAAGCATCGAAAATATCGAAGAAGTGAAAGTGAGAACCTCTATTTATTTTATTTATGAAATTGCCTCCTTTTGTTTTTCCAAATTTCCAAAGGACCATTAAAGATTTTGTAGGCAATTTTTTTTTTACATAATTTAGAATTTGGACTTGCATTTAAAATCAGTGATTTTCTATTTTTATTTTTTCTTTTAAATTGGTTCATAATTTTCGTTAAAAATATTTATTAAATTCAAAGTTATGTAAAAATAAAGAAAAATAAAAACAGCACTATATTGGTATTGATGGGAGGCTGATATATATTTTTTTATCGTTATGGGCGCTTACAATTGCTGGATTGATTCACGTCACAGTTAAATTCTAATATTAGCCGTAAAAACCGACACTAAGGATTTGTCGTAACGGCCGATTTTTTTTTTTTTTTTTATCTGAGGGACGTAACGGCCGATATGTGTTATCGTGTCTGGTATATTTGAAAATTATATATTTTGATTGATGTTTGAATGAGGTCACTAATTTTTAATTTTCCCCAATTTATTTTTCAATAACAAAAGGCTTTCCGTTAAGTGGGGGGTACAAGGAGATAAATTCATTAAAAGAAAAAACGTTTCCAAAGTTTTCTAAGATGAGCACGGAATTTAAGATCCTTAAAGTCCGTGGGAGTCTCAGCCCACTGAGAATACTCTGCGCAGTTCCTGCAAGACAGTCAAACTAGTGTCAATTTCCTCTCATAAGGACCCAAATCAGACTCGGCTCACGAGCTGAGTTGACTGGGTTCTTGATTCAATTAACTCGGTTGAGTTAAACTTATTTGTTCGATTGTGATTCATTTTATTTCTTAAGAAGCTTTTTCATGAGTTTTTTTAAAACTTTGTTTGACAGAAAGAAGAGGCAAGTGAATCTACTGAAACAACTCAAAAGGAAAAGGAAACCGTGCCTGAGGAAGTTAAGAAAGATGAAGAAGAGAAACCCAAGACTGAGACATCTGTAGGAGAAAAGGCAACTGAAGAGAACCCTGAAAAAGAAAAGGAAGTAGAAGTTGTGAAAACTGAAGAGGAAACCAAAACGGTTGTTGAAACTGAAGCTGTTGAGGATGTTAAAGTAACAGAAGAATCGAACGAGGTTGCTGCAGAAATTACAGAATCCAAGTAAGATGAATAGAGATGAAAAAGGAGTTTTCAGTTGAAGAATTTTTAAATCTATGTATCAGTCGTTTTTCATTTATTTGATTCGAATGATTTGCGTTTGAATTTGGTTTTTAGGATATGCATGCTTTGGTAGAGGAGTGTAATGAATTGTTTTGTAACTGTACTCTATATGTTTATTATTAATTTATTATTATATTAATCCTAATTCTTCTTCATGTTAATCTCTTATTAGTATTTTTTGGGCATTTAAACAATCGGGGATGCAACAAAAAAAAAGTTTTAGGCATTATACTTTTCTGCAAAGTTTGGGGGAATCGGGATTGCACAGATTTTATCGATTACCATAACTGTGATTTAAGAAAAAATTGGCTAGTATGTCCTATCCTGTATCTTTTAAATTATTAAAAGGGAAATTTACAGAAATAGGACTGGGATAAAAAAGTTTCTCACTATTATACTGAAATCAAAAGTTTATCATAATAAGGATGCACCGTAATTCAGGGTCCTCAAAATCTGTGAAATATACTGGTTAGTGATTGGTGAAATGACCTTGATACATTGCTTTTTCAAATTTTCGCACCAAGAAAATCTGTGCAGTCCTGATTATGAGAAACTTTCCCTTTCAGTGTAATGGTGAGAAACTTTATCAATATGAGTCCTCTTTTTGAAAAGTGCCCTTATTAAAATTACCTCCGTGTTTAAGAGGAAAATCCAACCCTAAACAGAAACAAAATATTGTTGCAACGAAGAGGGAGAAATCCGGGCGATTCAGACCTTTAATCTTACTCCTCTCTTCCTCAACTTTGTCCGACTAGTTTCTTCAAAGAAAGATAATAACAATTCTGAGTTCTTCAAACCTTGATGGTTAGAAATCCAGCCTCAACCTTATCGTCGGCAACAATGCTGGTGTCGCTTCGAAAATCGGAGTTGATCAAGGTTTTTGGCAGGATAAGTGCTCTTCGTTTTTCAGTTGAGGATTTCCGGATGAATGGTCTTCGTTTCTGGCTGAGTACTGGCGATGACGACGATTCGGAGAAGAAGAAGAAACAACAAGAAACCTCTCTCGCAAGTGGAAACAAATGTCTATATATTTGAGCATTTTCAGTATTTGACATTGTTTAAAATATAAAATAGTTTTGGTTTTTGGGTTTTTGCTTTGAATTGTTTAATCTCATAGCGCGTGAATAGTGTTTTTTTGTTTTAAGCTATATTGTGGAGTTTTAGCTCAAGGCTTGTAACCTTCACCAAGGGGCACCGAATTTTGTGGTCTCCACCGTCATGCACCCCATCAGTCACACACACACACGCGCGTGTAGAGCCGGGACAGGCACGAGCACGTATACGTGACGATACGGTACGGTGCATTTAGTTAAACTTTTGGACAAAAGTGTAACTGCATGTTTGAAATTCAAATCGTTCAGTGTCTTATCAGACCGTTCAGTTATCTGCAACGGATATGTCCGTACATTTACACATGTTCCTTTCTATAAAAGGGACCCGAGACCCTTCATTTCAAATAGAATTTTTTTTTGCTTTGCATTGCGTTTTAAAAATTCATTCTCTTTCTCAGAGTTCTGCTTTTAGAGTTTTTGTGTTCTTATTGTGTGATCAGATTCACCAAATCTGATCACACGTATACGTTGCCGGTTCGTTGTATTCTGGAACCGATTTGTCAGTAACCTATTAGTGACCACTAGATCATAGTGGCAGAGGCAAATTTTGGTTTAAAGATAACGATATTTAACGTGCGTCAAATCAGATCTACGTATATCTTAATTTTAATCTTTATTTTACTTGCAATCGGAACCGATTTACCAACAATTTTAAACCGAGATCCACTCTTTGACTTCTTCCGTACCGACCGACAAAATCCATCCCGCGCTGCCCAACAACATCCACAAGTTGGACAATTTTGATGGTTCTAACTTTAAAAGGTGGCAACAGAAATTACACTTTTTGTTGGCAACAAAAATTACACGTTATCTCGAATCCATGCCCAACTGTTACCAAATCATCAACACTCAATGAAGGCCGGAAAAGCAGAAATGGAAAGAAGACGATTACACGTGCAATGACTACATTCTAAATGCATTGTCGAATTTATTATTCGACGTGTACCGCGCCTACAACCCCTCGAAGGAACATTGGGATGCACTCGGGAAGAAATACAAAATTGAAGATGCAAGATATAATTATTACATAATCAGTCAATTTTTTAATTTTAAGATGGTCGATGATAAACCAATTCTTAGCCAAGTGCATGATTTTCAAGTAGTTATAAATTATATGATCGCTAATGGTTCTTATTTTGATAAGGATTTTCTGGTTGGTGCGGTAATGGCTAAGTTGCCTCTATTTTTGAAAGATTATCGAAAAATCCTTAAGCGTAATAATGAGAAGATTTTTATGAAAAATCTTCTCCTTCATTTACGTATTGAGGAAGAATCCTGAGTTAGGAATAAAATCGAAGATCACATTGATATGACATCAAAGGCACACTTGGTTAAGTCTAAGGTTTTCAGTGGACCGTCAAAGAAGAAGAAGAGAATATTCTCAATCAAAGGAGAATAAGAAATTCGCTAAGACCATGGTGCCAAAGAGCGGTGGATGCTATCACTATGAGAAACCCGAACACTTTAAACGGGATATCGCCTCTTCAAGAAATTGAAGAATCAAGCGAATACAGTAGAAGAAAAAAGTAATTTTGTAACCGTTTTTTCGTAGGTAAATCTGATTGGTGACATCAATGAATGGTGGATCGACACGGGTGCCACAAAACATATCTGTAATAATCGTGATATGTTTGTGACGTATGATAAAACTGACGACGATCAAGATTTCTTCATGGGAAACTCATCTACGGCAAAGATCATAGGGCGTGAAAAAGTGAAATTGAATTTTACATCCGAAAAAGTCGTGACACTTACTGATGTGCTTCATGTATTCGATATTCGCAAGAATCTTGTATCGGGTGGTTTACTAATCAAACATGGTTTCAAATTTATATTTGAATTGGATAAGTTTATCTTATTCAAGAATGACGAATTTGTTGGAAAAGGATATGTCATGAGAGACACGTTCAAACTCAATGTAACTGATTCAATCAATAAAATCTCTCATTCTTCTTACTCGGTCTCTCTTTCTAATTTATGGCATGATAGATTAGGACATGTTAATTATAAATCTATAAAATACATGACTAACTTAGATTTAATTCCAAAACATAAATCTTTTGATAGTAGTGCTTGTAGTATATGTGCTAAGACTAAAATTACTATAAAACTTTTTCCTAGTGATATTTGTGATTTAAATAATGTTCCTACTAGAGGAGGAAAATGATATTTTATTACTTTTATAGATAATTTTTTAAAATATGCTCATATATATATTAAATATTATAATAGAATCTAGAGATGCTATATTTTATGAATCTAAGTTCACTACTCTAACTAATAAATTAAATATTGAAAGTAAAACTTATTAAGATGGAGAATCTTCTAAATCTAAAGAAGTTATTGAATCTTCAAGTGATGAAGAGGTCATCATTGAACCTCGACGAAGTAAATGTCAATGATTTGAAACTAGTCTTTCAAAAGACTATCATATCTATTTGATTGAAGGAAATATAACTAAAAGTACTAAGAAACATTTGTGTCTAAATATAGACGATGATCTTATTACTTTTAACGATGCCATGAAATCTAGAGATAGTGCTTTTTGGAAAGAAGCTATCAATGATGAAATGGATTCAATAATGAAAAAAAAAATATGAAAATTAGTAGACTTATCAAAATGATCTAAACCCATAGAATGTAGATGGACATTTAAAAGAAAACTTAGAGCAGATGGAACTATAAAAAAATTTAAGGCAAGATTGGTTGCCAAATAATATAGACAAAAGGAAGGTGTTGATTATTTTGACACCTACGCACTCGTTGCTAGAATTTTGACTATAAGACTTCTAATTGTCTTAGCTTTCATACATAAGTTACAAATCCATCAAATGGATGTTAAAACCACTTTTTTAAATGGTAATTTAAAAGAAGAGGTCTATATGGAATAACCAGAAGGATTTATTCTACCTGGACAAGAAAAAAAAGTCTGTAAACTTATTAAATCTCTATATGAGTTAAAATAAGCACCAAAATAGTTGCATGAAAAGTTTGATAATACCATTACCAATTTTGGATTCAAAGCTAATGAAGTCGACAAATGTATGCATTATAAATTTTTTCATAATAATGGTGTTATTATATGTCTTTATGTAGATGATTTACTTATTTTTGAAACTAATTTAGAAGTTATTTTAGAAACTAAAAACTTCTTAAGTTCATCTTTTAACATAAAAGACATGGGTCAGGCAGAAGTAATTTTGGGAATCAAAATTATAAGAAATGAGAATACATTAATTTTAACTCAATCTCATTATGTTGAAAAGATTTTGAAAATATTTAATTATTTTGATTTGAAATATGCCAATACACTTTTAGATATTAATCTTAAATTGACTAAAAATGATGGACGATGTGTGCAACGATTAGAATATACAAGGATTATTGGTAGCCTTATGTATGCAATACATTGTATACAGCCGGACATCACATTTGTAGTAAGTAAGTTAAGTAGATTTACAAGTAACCCTTGTTCTGTTCATTGGAATGCTATTTCGCATATTTTTAGATATTTAAAGGGCATTATTAATTATGGTTTGTAATTTTATGGATATCCTCAAGTTTTAGAAGGATATAGTGATGCAAGTTGGATATCTGGTTTGGAAGAATAAAAGTCTACAAGTGGATGAATATTCACTTTTGGAGGTGTTGCGATCTCATGGGGATCAAAGAAGCAGACTTGCATCACACATTCTACTATGGAATCGAAATTCATTGCCTTAGTAGCAAGTGGAAAAGAAGCGGAATGGTTAAGAAATTATGATTAAACCATTGTCACCTATATCTATACGTTGTGATAGTGAAGTAACACTGTCAAAGGCTTATAGTCAAACGTATAATGAAAAAAATAGACACATTAGTCTAAGACATAACTATGTAAAATAATTATTTAGAGATGGAGTAATCTCAGTAATTGGGGTCAGGTCTACATAAAACCTGACGGATCTGTTTACTAAAAGCCTTGGCAGAGATGAGATTCATAAAACTTCAATCGGGATGGATTTATAGCCATTAAACCTAAACAGCCACTTATGATGGGAACCCTACCTAATATTTGTTTAATCAATGTTTAGGTTTAAAGGAAAAAATAAGTCGTAAATTTGGGACGGCTAAAAGACGCTACATTAATGAGAAATAAATCTCATATACATCTCAGGAAGGGTAATGTTTCACCTGTAGTGGATAAGGGGAGGTAGAGCATTGCTCTTAATAGTCCTATTACACTATGTGTTGAGATGTTACAGTTACAGGGACATCTCTTATAGGTCTGCCTATATAAGTGTAAAGGTGGAGCTGCTTTCAATGAGACTTTGCTTTATCTCATAAACACTTACGAAAATCAGGGTACTAATATAAGGCCTAAATGTGCTAACCTTCTTTATTGAATACCGAATATGTGAAATACATGTGTGATATAATTCCGATTTATTGTATAAGATCGTTAGTTCAAGACTTAATTTCACTAATAACCTTGACAATCCTTGAATTATTTTTACTAAAATGAAAATTCAAGTCTGTAAGACATTTTCATTTATGCATATAATTATAGCTTTACTATGTTTTTTCAATCTTTAAAATAGTGAGGGACTTTTGAATATTTTAAAATTGTGCGAGATTGTTAGATATTTTAAAATATAAAATAGTTTTAATTTTTGGATTTTTGTTTTGAATTGTTTAGTCCCATACCGTGTGAATAGTATTTTTGGTTTTAAGCTATATTGTAGAGTTTTAGGTCAAGGCTTGTAGCCTTCCCAAGGGGCACCGAATTTTGTGGCCTCCACTGCCATGCACCCTATCAGTCACACACACACACGTCTTGTCTTGTCCCGGCCGGGCGGGCAGAATGGGAACCAGGGGCAGGCACGAGTACATGTACTCATCGTATGTAGGCGTAGTAATAGGTCGGTCTGATGCATTTAGTTAAACTTTTGGACAAAAGTGTAACCGCCTGTTTGAAATTTAAACCGTTCAGTTATTTCTGAAACCACTGTGTCTTATCCGTTCGTTCAGTTATCTGCAACGGATATGTCCAGACAGTTACACTTGTTCCTTTCTATAAAAGGGACCCGAGACCCCTCATTTTAAATAGAATTTTTCTCTGCTTTGCATTGCGTTTTAAAAATTTCTTCTCTTTCTCAGAGTTCTGCTTTTAGAGTTTTGGTGTTCTGGTTGCATGATTAGATTCACCAAATCTGATCACACGTATATGCTGCCGGTTCGTTATATTTTGAAACCGATTTGCCAATAACTTATTAGTGACCACTAGATCATAGTGGTAGGGGCAAATCTCGATTTAAAGACAACGATATTTAATGTGCTTCGAATCGAATCAGCATGTATCTTGATTCCAATATTGATTTTACTTGCAACCCGAACCGATTTACCAACAGACACTAATGTGAAAATATGTATCTAACGTATTTTGAAGGTCTTGAAAATCGAAAATAGGGAAATTTACCTGACCGGCCCCTGTCAGGTACGCCTTTTACGTCAGAAGCCCTATAGTTTCACTTTTACCCAGACAAACCAGCTCCAAGCCTAGCCGACCCTAAGGAGAGTAAAAGGTCCAAATTACCCCCTTATATGACCTTCTTTAACCAACAAAGCATCCTCTTCTTCCTCATTTTATCCTGCAAAAAAGTTAGAGGTGTAAAACCCTAGACGGAGTGTCCTTACTTAGTCTGATCTGCTCCGATCTGCTATTTCGAAGAAGAAAACAGAGGCTTGGAAGAAGAAGGCCCTACATTTCTTCATTGTGGCAAAAAGACCCTGAACTTTGTCCTTGCGACGCGAGGTATCCTACTTAACCCCATTTTCAGTTTATTAGTGTTATTTAGTGATGCAGTATCTCCTATTTGTCACCGACTCCATATAGAGTCGATATCGATTGTATACACAATCGATATCGACTCTATATGGAGTCGATGACGATTGTATTTGCAATCGATATCGATTCTATATGGAGTCGATGACGATTGTATACACAATCGACTAAGATTTATAGTCGTCTTTTCTCTTTTGTTTCATCAGTCTTATGACCCTTCCTTCTCATTCTTAAACAGACGATGACGGACGTAAGGATTCCTCTTGACGGTAAGTTTCAAAGATTTTTTTAGAGTTTTGGCTCATGCATCGGAAGCTACCGCAATACACTTCGTCGCATATTGCTTGTAGACGGCACACACCTACGAGGACGTTTCGAAGGGATCCTACTTATAGCCTCTGCGCAAGACGGTAATGGTCATATATTACCGTTAGCATTTGCCGTGGTCGAGTTAGAAGAAGAGGATACGTGGATGTGGTTTCTTGAACGGGTAGGTGCGTTCGTGATCGGTGGGTTTAACGAAGATCTCGTAATTATCACGGACAGGTCGAAGGGTTTAATAAATGCGGTGAAACGTATCTTCCCTAACGCATATCACAACTATCGATGCGCATATGACACAAAATTTGGCAAAGACAAGTATCCCAGGAACAATGTGAAGGGTCTATGGTGGTGCGCCGCGCGTGCATATTCGAAAGAGAAATTTGATTATTTTATTATCGAAATGAAGAAAGATCCTGCTGATTCTCAGGCCGTAGAATATATTTTGAAAATAGATTCGAAGCATTGGGCACGCGCACATATGGAAGGAAGGCAGTACGATTCCTTGACTACGAATATTGCCGAAAGTTTAAACAGCGTGCTAAAGATAGCTCGAGTGAGACCAATTATTGACTTAATCAGAACTACTAGAGAGAAAGTCGCCGATCATTTTCAAAAACGCAGAGAGATATCTGATAAATGGACCACCCTTCTCTGCCCGAAAGCAGATGCTCACATGAAGAAGGTGTTGCAATGGGCCGGTAGAAAGAGAGCTCAACCATACGGGCGCGATCAATTCCAAGTCAATTCCGGAAATTTCATTCATCACGTCGACTTGGAACACAAGACTTGCAGTTGTCGCCGTTGGCACATTCATGGCTTGCCTTGCTCCCATGCTGTAGCGGCCATCAATCAAAGAAGTTACGACTACCATAAATTTTGTGAGAACTGGTTTTCCACCGCTTGCTTTAGACAAACATATGACGAGCAATGGGTTCCCACCTTCGATAAAAGTCAATGAGAGTTCTAAGCAGAGCAACTCTCTGAAAATATGAAAGTGAGACCACTCTATTATTGCCGAAAGCAAGCCGGCCGTCCGAGGAAGAGAAGGATAAGGTCTAAGGGTGAGGTTAGGGCACTATAGTGTAGCAGGTGCATTGAATATGGTCACAACCGCAGGTGGGACCGATGGGCTGACAGTGTATATTTTTAATAATAATAGATTGAATGTAAATGAGAAATTCAGAATCCATATTTTTTTACTGTAATATAGTCTTTTCCGATGTATCATAGAGTCGTCATCGACTATATCCATAATCGATATCGACTCTATCCATAATCGATATCGACTCTATATAGAGTCGCCATCGACTATTTATAAAGTCGATATCGATTCATTTAAGAATCGGTATCGATTATGGATATCGTCGATGACGACTCTATATAGAGTCGATATCGATTACCTAAAGAGTCGTTACCGATTATTTATATAGTCGGTAGCGATTACATACAGAGTCATCACCGATTATTTATATAGTCGATGATGACTATATATGTAGTCGCTAATGGCTGCTATATCTATTTTTTAACTACAACTACATAAAAATAGTGCAATTATATTCAAAATAATTCATTAAGAAAAAATATTTCATTTATAATTACAAAAATATTCAAATACAACCACACTACTGCTGCTCCCCCTCCTTTTTGTCGTGCTTCGCCACTACTCCGCCATCGCCGTTATATGTAGCCAGTATATGGCCAATTTCTGCCTTGATCCTATCTATATCTGATTGCGCGAAGTCAAATTTCTTCCCCATCATAAAATATTCGACATACTTCACAACAAACACTCCACAATCACAGGAGTTGGTCTGTAGGGGGACGGCTTTGATCCGACAGTCAGTAGATGACCAAGGATAGCTCTTCTTCATTAGTGCAGCGGAGTCACCGTACGAATATAAAATCATGGGAAGGTATTGGGTCTGTTTCGAAATAATAGAGAGGAGTGTCAGATATGT
The DNA here is from genome assembly GCA_021018995.1 of Chloranthus sessilifolius. Taxonomy (NCBI): domain Eukaryota; kingdom Viridiplantae; phylum Streptophyta; class Magnoliopsida; order Chloranthales; family Chloranthaceae; genus Chloranthus; species Chloranthus sessilifolius. The sequence continues at coordinate 156,831,301 of CM037587.1, forward strand.
TAAGCTAACAATGATAAAAGATATGCTAAACAAAATATCTTATCAACGCCTGCAATTGGGACACATATCTTTTCTTAGAGGGCCTATTAAATATAGGATCGATGATCATTATCGATCGTTCGATTACCTTTACGATCCAAGCGCCCAATGTAGTGGTTGTTCTGAATGTATTGACATAAATATCTATAAAAAAATAATATAATCTCAAAGGGTATGGTAGAAAAATTAAAAAGAAAAATTATAAAGAGGATAAAAGCATACTATGTTGCATTCGTGAGCCCACGGATTCTGAAGCTCATTGAAGAAGAAAGTTTCCATCAGCTTCTTCCCTCCGGTCTCTCTTTGTCTATAGCCAGCCCACCTTTGAACTTGAACCTCGATCGACTGGTCGTATAATTTTTCAGCAAGTAGGAACTTGTTGAAATCTCTTAGTTCATAGCCCATGTACGTCAGCGCGACAGGGTCCATAAGGAAGTTTTTGACCTCTTTCTCAAGATGAATTTTATCATCAATTACTTCCAAATGTCTCAGGTAGGCGGCGCCCATAACATGAAACCAATGCAGTTAGAGTTAAATACATAATCGTTATCGACTCTATAAGTCATCGATATCGATTAATTTGAGAGTCGATAACGATTATTTAAGTCATCGAAATCGTTATCGACTCTCTAATGAATCGATATCGATGATGTACAGAGTCGCTAACGATTACATAAGCCATCGTTAGCGACTCTAAAAGCCATCGATCTCTATTAATTTGAGAGTCGATAACGATTATGTAAGTCATCGTTATCGACTCTATAAGGAATCGATATCGACTCTTTTTCGAGTTGTCGACAGCTTTAACCATTCTTGATTTTGCCTACAGTATGTTAAACTTATAAAGTTATCCAGGTACTGAGTTTCCGCCATACATCTGAAGGATTGCACCACCAGCTTATACTTGCCGACAGTGTTAACATATTCTCTGCATAAAAAATGGCTAACTTAACTAATCTTCACGATAAATATATAATAATAAAGTTAAGTATTCAGGGTAGAATAACTTACTCGTCCTCCTTCAGAGGCTTGTTCCATATGTCTAGCATATATTTTTGCTCCTCGGCAGAGCATCTTCATCTCCGAGACCTGATAATGACTGCCACCGGTCCAGGCTCAGCAGTTGGTCCTTCGCTGGCCTTCTCTGTGCCTTAGGTTTGACGGCAATTACTTTGCTGACTTTCACTTGCCTAGGTCTTAAGCGAAGCTCAGCTTGTTGGTGAGGCAATTGGGAAGAGGTTTCCTCTTCACCAGCAGGACCCTTATCAGTTTGGGTCTCTGTCATTGTCGTGCCTTCACCTCATCAACGGGAGGAGGAGGAGGAACTTGATGCGCAGGAGCTGATGGTTCCTTATCGAAGGCTGTGTCGCACACCTTCGATATCAGCTCCTCCATAGCCACATCCTGTACATCGTAATAATGATGCAAAATAAGAATTAATTTTTGGTCCACATTTTTAAAAGTCAAAATCGATTTTAAAGATAATCGTTATCGACTGTACTTATAGTCGCTATCGATTTTATATATGATCGTTATCGGTTATATATATAGTCGCTATCGATTTTATATATGATCGTTATCGATTATATATATAGTCGCTATCGATTGTAAATATAATCGATATCGACTGTATATAGAGTCGATTACGATTACATATATAATCGATATCGACTGTATATATAATCGATATCGATTTATGTTAACAAAACTGAACATCTAAAACTAGATTTCAACACATACCTTAGGTCTCGCCTCGAATAAATTTTCAAGGAGTTCTTTTATATCCGTTTGACCCTTTCTGACCAAATAGTTGTAGTGATTTAACTTCTGCCACTCCGCATCCCTTGAATTCAGCTTCTCATTGAAGGAGTTGCATAGTTTCTCTAAAGAAGCGCAACGTTTAGCTAGGGCCTTATTCTCTCCCTCCAAATCGTTCACTCTTTGGGTGAGCTTCAAGTTATCCAGCGTCAAATGATCGACCCTCCTCAATAAAGAATCATTGGAGGTGGACGGTTCAGCTGGGCTATCTTTCGCTGCCAGGCTCTCCTTGGTGGCCCCCCTAGTTCTTGGTCGACCCTCTCCCACAGGGACGGGGCCCTTTTTCGAGAGGGGTTTTTCTTCAGACGTCGATGCGTCATCCCATTCTTCCTCTCCAATATTCTCGACCGGAATGTAATTTCTTTTCTTCTTCGGCCGCATCTCTTCTACAGCTTTCTTGACCGGTTCTTTCATCTTCCCCCAACCTCCTTTTGAACCCGTAGATATTCTCTTAACACGGGTATCTCTAATTCAAAGCCCTGAGGTACGAGGGGAGCGCGAACCTTTTGAAAGAAAATGAAACATGTAAACAACAGAATAAAATGATCGTTATATATAATAAATCACTCTCGATTATGTAAAGAATCGGTATCGACTATTTAATAAATCGTTATCGATTCGTTAAAAAATCGCTATCGAATATTTAATGAATCGTTATCGACTACTTAGTAAGTCGTTATTGACTCTGTACGGAATTGCTATCGATTGTTAAGGAATCGTTATCGATTAGTATAAGAATCAGTATCGATTCTATAATGAATCGTTATCGATTCTAGAATGAATCGGTAAGTTGCTTTTTTTTTGAATAGGCAATAGACCTCATACCTTGCTGTCTAACATCTGCCCGCGAGTGTAACCTTTGATCCTTGACTGCGCCCCGTCCGACCATTTCAGCAGCCGTGGGAAAGGGTCCTTGAGGCCTAGCTGGGATGGCGATATATCGGGCAGGATCTCATAAGCCCACCATTGAAGTACACATATGCAACCATATGTGTTGTACGTCTTCAGGGCTTTATCCATCTCGGCAGTTTTTCTATTCGCCGCGCCCTTTATTATATACTCGATCAAGTCTTGGTAGACGTGCAGACCCCACGGAGTTTGGTTAAAGGTCTCCACATCATCGATGAGGTCGATGTGGTCTTCCGAAATCTGATGGTGGGACCCGGGGAAGAGAAATATGTACAACACAAACAGAAGGGACAACTTTAACAAGTCCTCATCACTTTTCGCTCTCCAAATTGCAGCATCTATATGAGACCGGAGAATTTTTTCAGGAGGCGTTCCACGAAAGTATTTGTATCTAATGGTTTGTTATTCCGATGGTTTAACGGATGGGGTATACTTTTCTGGGCCAACTACGGCAAGGCCCAGTATCAATGCAATGTCTATCTTCCAAAGATAGACATCAGTCTTCCCAATTCGGAAGTGATTTTTTTCAACCCAAAATGTCAACATCGCATCCACCACATCGGAAAGAAATCCCACACCCTTGGGCATTTGAAATATTCCACCAAAAACTAAATCTCTCAGTAACTTCTTCCGAGAAAGTAGCATTTTCGTAGAGATTCGAAATGGCACTGGGCGAACACTTGGCAACAGCTCGGTGTACAACCATCTTGACAGCCTTTTGAAATGAACTGTAATAAAAAAGAAAGAACTGAGCACCATACTAACAAGGATAGTTAAAAATGTTGATGAAATGTATATATAAAACCTGTATCGATTATATATAGAGTCGTTATCGATTACATATGTAATCGATACCGACTATATATATAATCGATATCGAGTCTATATATAATCGATACCGATTCTATATGTAAGCGATAACGACTCTATATGTAATCGATATCGATTACCTATGAAATCGCCAACGACTCAATATAAATTCGCAATGACTTCAAAATGTTTATTTATATAGCAATTACTTAATTTATTGACTCTTAAGTTTTTTTTTCTTTCTTTTGTTCTATTTCTTTTCTTCCTTCTTCTTTACCTACATCGATTACATATATAATCGATATCGACCCTATATGTAATCGATACCGACTCTAAATGTAATCAATATCGATTACTTATGAAATTGCCATCAATTCAATATAAGACTACAATGATCTCAAAATATTTAATTTACCTGTCAGGTAAATTTTCCTTATTTATATAGAAAATATTTAATTTACTGACTCAAAAGATTTCATGAAGTCGCCATTGCATAAAAAAGTTTCATTTACTTGCAAAATTTTTCAATTACATTCAAAAATTTTCACTTATAATTAAAAATGAAAAGAAAATTTAGGAAGATGGATGAAGAGTAGGTGGTGGATGGGGTGGAGAGGCGGGTGGTTCCGTCTTAAGTTTCTTTTTCTTTTCTTCCTTCATCTTCTTCTTTTCTTCCTTCGCCAAAATCTCCATTACTTCATCGTACTCGTCCCACAGGAACTGCAGAGGATCTGGTTCTGGTGGTGGTGGTGGGTCCTCCCATACAGGCTCGAACTTGATTGGATTATAGAAGGTTTTTTCTTCGTCGTCAGACATTGAGAAAAATATAGGCTGGTAGGGATGATAGGTGGTTTGCTAAGGACGAACTAAACCTGTATTTAAAGCTCCTAGATTGTGGAATACGAATCGTTCTATTAAATTTTCTCATTCTTCCAACCTAACTTGCCATAATGGTTTTACAAAAGGGTAGTTGGCAATAAATTGAATGTCGGCTGAGATAAATATAAAACCTCGTATGATTTATTATGACATCGAGGGTAATAACTATAGGGAAATTAATTCATATGATGAGTATTAATTATATTTATAGAGAGTCGATATCAATTTGTTATAGAGTCGTCATCCACAATTTATATAGTCGATTACGACTACATATATAATCGTTATCGACTCTAAATGTAATCGATAGCGACTTTACATATAATCGATAGCGACTCTACATATAATCGATAGCGACTCAATATGTAATCGGTAACGATTACATATAGGATCGATATCGATTACATCGAAGATCGATATCGATTACATATGGGAAAACCTAAAAAAATTATGTCAAAATGTACACCAAAGAGACAATATGTAATCGGTAACGATTACATATAGGATCGATATCGATTACATAGAAGATCGATATCGATTACATATGGGAAAACCTAAAAAAATTATGTCAAAATGTGCACCAAAGAGAGGAGAAAAAAAAATCTATAGCGATGGAAGCTAATTTTAATTCTAACTTACAGATTTGATAGCTTGAAGGTTGTAGATTTGAACGCGAACGTCCACGAAGCGTCAACGACTCTCCACCGACTTCGAACGAAAAAGTAAAATGAAAATAGTGAATGATTTGAAAAGAGGACGGCTATTTATTACTGTGGGGGTACTTTGGGTATTTCCTACAGGCGTGCCTCAGCTCGGCGCGCAGCGGGTTTGTCTGGGTAAAAGTGAAACTATAGGGCTTCTGACGTAAAAGGCGTATCTGACAGGGCCTGTCAGGTAAATTTCCCATTTATATTACTCAAGCCCGCTGCCCTTACAGTCATTTATATCGCTCCAAATCATCCGCCTACACTTTTGACTGTATAAAATCTGCCTGTCATATAATAGTCTTTTTGTAAGGGGCTGGGGAAATGCACCTGGAGTCCAGTCCTGGACTCGATGCCAGATCATATGCCACATGTCATTGACACTCAAAACACCACCAGTTTTGATTGTCAAGCCACACGGCGGGTAGTTTGATAAAAAAATATTTTCTTATATTTTATTATCCTTATTTCATATGAGTCAAAATAAGGTTATGTTGGATACCTTTGATCTAATTTTCAACCAAAGCTATGCAGTCGATTGGTCTAATTTTTTTGGGTGGGCACCTGATCCGTCTTATTCAAGTTAGAGAAACACCCCATCATCCGTGATCGTGCCATATGATGCCTAACTGATATCGATGCAGCAGTAAGAACCACATCCAAACACACTCTTGTCCTCTATTATTATTATTAGTATTATTATTATTATTATTATTATTTGGGAGTCATATATTTGCTGTTTTATATTTGGGAGCCATTACTTACACCCACAAAGTTGGCCCTTGCACCGAATTTAAAAGGGCTTGTAAGTATGGATCAAAATCTCGTCTGAAATTTTATAATTTCGGCCGAATCGTCTCGATTTTGACCTGAATCGAGACAATAAAATCTTATTTATCGCCCCCTCTCCGAAAAAAACATATTATCGGCTGAAATTTGAAATTATCGGCCGAGATCACATATTGGAACTTGAAAATTTTTAATAGGGTTTAAACCCATTTTTTGCATAAAAAAACCCCATATTTTTTTCCTTATTTTTCTTCTTCTACTCTCCTTCATTCTTTCCATCTATTTTTTTCTCTTGCCTGCTTCTTTAATCTAAAAAAAAATTAAAAATGGAGGAGAAGAAGAAGAAAGGAATAAAAAATAAAAATAAAAAAAGGATGAGGAGCTACCTGGCAGTTGCCCTAGCCTCCTGAGTCCTGAAATCACTATTTTTTTTCCCTCCCTTTCTTTCTTCTTCTTCTTCTTCTTCTCTGGTTTCTCATTTTCCAGCAAAACAATGCCTTTAATAAGGGTAAGTTGCTTTTTTAGTAAGCTTGGGTTGCCTTTTTAATAAGATAAACGGGAGTCATATTACTTCCATACGCTTTTTAGTGATTGCACCGATATTAAAGAAATGTTTTGTACTTTTAAGGACGGAAGCCATTACTTGCACTCATTTTTTAAGTGATTGCACCCAAGTTAATAAAACGACTCTATATTTTAGGGCCATGTGATATGAGAAAATACAATTTGGGCCGTCTGATTTAAAGTTCATGATCTATAGATCATTAGTAGATAAGATTGACACGAAATATTATCTTCATTGTGTGATTAAATATGGTCAAAGGCTATTATTTGATTTAATGGTTGATAATAATAGATCATATGGTAAATATCGTATTTTGTTTTAATCATTTCGACTAAGGATCTATAAATCATGAACTTTAAATCAGACGGCCTAAATTGCGTTTTCACATGTCACATGTCCCTAAAGGTAGTCATTACTTGCACACCCTTTTTAAGTAATGGCTCCCTTAATAAAATAAGAGTGCCTTTATATCCACCCACCGAATCTTTGAGTTCACCCATATTAAACCCATTGACTGCTTTGAATCCGGTGATGGAAGTTGTTTTCCATCCGAATTTTTCGCACAATGCATCTTGATATCATGCTCTTATAATCTACCGTCGATTTTTTTTCACATAATTTTTATTTCTCGAGTAACTTTTGAGATTTATTTAATATGGAATCAAAGTCTGACCGTCTGATATGCTTTGTATGAGCTCAAGATCCATTGTGTGATAAAAAATTAGCTTCACTAGTGTAAATATGTATTCTAACAATGTTAAATAATTTTAAAAATTCAATAAAATAAAGTTTGGCAAAACTCGATAAAGTTCGGAGCACATTTTCAAAAAAATATGAAATTTACCGAAATTTTGACCAATTTACGATTCGGGTCGTGAGCGAAATCGAAACCAAAACCGAGATTTTGATCCATGCTTGTAAGTTTGGCTACCTATGTTATGTGAAAAGTGAAAACACCAGTTAAGTTGTTCAAATTGAAGGCCATGATATAAAGATATTAATTACAAAAGATTAGCGCAAATTAGTATTGGGTATGGTTATTCACACCCCATGAGACAACTTTTTCATCATAGTAGTGAAAAAGCCCACTAAAAAAGGGCTCTTTTAAAACTCACCTCCACTTTATTTATTTAATGGGGTGAGAAAGCAGTCTCGAGAGATGTGAATAACGGTTCCCCGATAATATTTATCATTTGATTAAATGTAGTCAAAGGCTATTATCCAATTCAAAAATTAACCACCATAGATTATAGACAGATCATAAACCTCGCATCAGAAGGCCAACATTACATTTTCAAATATCACATGTCCCTAAACTACCAAGTGTTTTTTTAAATTCGGCCAAGGGCCAACTTTCTGCATGCAATTACTAGCTCCCTTTTTATTTCTTTATACTCATAAACAATGTATCAAAAATCGGTCGATACCAATACATATTGGTTTTCGGCCAAATCAATATATATCGGTATCTCGTCTTGGGTGTTCCAAACTATGCATTTGGCCAATTTTTTATGGAAAAAATTGGCCCGTGCAGGCAAAGTCATTGCACCAAATACCAGCCCTTCTGAATTACGGAAGAACAATGGCTAGTGCTGGTATTAGAGTCTAAAATCACTTTAAACCCTACATAAATTCCAACTAGTTTTAAAACCAATAAGGTATTCCTACGCCACACTCTCTCATTCATTTCTTTACAAGGTGTGGGGTTGTGAGTTTAGTTCTGTTAGTTAACCCTCATTATTATAGTTAGTGCTCCCTTTTGTTGTTCCGCAAGTGTCATATGTATATGTGTACTTACTCCTTGATTCTTGAGGCTATCTCGGGCGAATGGCCGTATATAAAAAAAACAAGGAATGGGAGTTTTCTTGCACCTAAGTTAGAAGTCATCACATTTTTAATTTTCGGGGCCAAGCATTTTTTATAAGTGGGTAAACAGTTTATTGCTTTGAATCAAACATTGGACATGATTTTTCTTCTTAATCTTTGGCACAATAGATCTTGGGATCATGATCCTAACTTCAGATGGTCAGATTTTGATTCCACGTGTACACATCCAAAAAAATGAACATGAACATGAGTGTACAACGAGCGTGATTCTCAAATCGCTTTTCGAGATTTGTGTCACGTGGAATCTAATTCTGACCGTTTGATGGTAAGACCATGATTTAAAGATCTATTGTGTCGAAGATTGAAACAAAAATAATATATATCCATCATCTAATTGTAAGCAGTCAATATTTTAAGCACGTGAAAGTGTGAAACCTTAATTTTTTTTTTTGATAATACGGAAAACCCTAGTTAAGAAGGAAGAAATTTGGGTTGAAAATAAAGATACCCTTTGATCTTATTGGTACATAATTTTTTTATACAAAACTTGATTTTTTACAAAAACTTTGTGCTAACATTCCACTTAGCAATGAGAAGGTAAAGTGCCAAATATCTTATGATTAAAGATTTGAAGATTTTATTTGATGATCAAAGATTATAGCCAGTGCCTAATACCCGCTTTGGTTTTTCAGTTGTAATGTTGTCTCTAACGTTATATGGAGAATGAACTTTGTATGCTGCGGTTGTAATTGATGGTCTGATTATGGTGTAATATCATCCTTATATGGGATTTGATTTCGGCTTTTCTAATTGGGTTTTAATTAACTTTGTTCGAATTCGGTATGGAGATCATTTGTTAATTGCATATCTTTAGGTTATAGAATAGCAATTATAATTAGGATCTAACTCTATGACGGCTCTATTTGAGCACCACAAAAATTTAAATACGTGTTTGGGTCCGTGCTGGAAGCACAAGGTTGATCTAAGCCATCCAAAAATAAATTAAAAAGATTATTTTAGTCACCGTATCAACAATAGTGAATGATTGTTAAAAGGTTAAGACGATCATGTGTTGAGTGCATCCTCTTTCAAATTTCATCAAATAAAATTTCGATGATGGCGGAATTGAAAATCTAGGGAGAGCGGGAAAGGCGACTTAGTCTGTATATGACATAACTCTCTGTTAACCCCTGTCACAACAGAGTTCACTTGCTTTAGTTGGTTCTCATTCTCTTTTCTAACTTCCTGCAAAGGAGGATTTACTTGCTCTAACAGCAACCTTTGAGATAGTAGTTGCCGTTAATTATTGATCGCATCCACAATCATGGCTAGCTGTCATATCATCTTTGGATCAAATAGTTGATCAACAACCCTTTGACTTGGGTTCTTTTAATCGTCTAATCCCTTGTAACCTATAATCAGATCACTCCACCACCTCACTTTTCTATTTTGGACCCGATGTATCATTTGATCTCTAGACGAGATCGTCTATCATCTCAGATCTGTAACTAAGGTTTGCCTCTTGATTTTGGCGGTGTTGCAAATATCAATCTCCATCTGATCATATCTATAAACATCAATCACCAACGGATGCTGTCATTGGCCCAGAGAACCTGGTCGTTATTTGCTCTCTTGCCATCGCCTGATCTTGATCCTCCGATCGATCTGTTAGTGTCTATATCGCCAATCAATTCACTATTGTCGATTTTCACGGATCTGTCGTCCCAAAACTTCCTTGCCACTCCACATTCTGATCAACAGGAACTCCTCTCTGTTTCCTTAGAGTAAATTGCAAATAAGGCCTTGTTTGATAACATTGAAATATAATTACATAGGTGCAAATGAAATTTAGTTTTCAATTGTTGTTGTTTGATAGCTACGTGAGAAGATGAAAATGAAATTAAGTGGGCACCGTATGAAAATTGAATTTCCATACACTCAGTCATTTTAGGAGGAAATCATTTCAACTATTTATATAGCTGAAATTGAGTTTCCCACTAACAAAATAATAATTTTTTGTCATTTCAAATCTTAAATTGCCAAAAACCTAAAAGTGAAAAAAAATATTTTTTTGACTTTTAAAACGTAACTTCTACTTCTATGACCATCATACCAGTATGATCACCATTATCTACATCATAATCTTTTTAGCTAATATTTGACTTTGGTCAAAGTTTGAATTTTAATCAAACTTTAACAAGATTTATAAGCTATTTAAAGTTTTGATTTTTAATCAAACTTTGACTACTGAAAAATGATAATAAGTTGTAAGTTAGAAAAATTTTACCAACTTTTTAAGAGTCAAATGTTGACTTTTAGGTCAAACTTTGACTTTTAATTAAAAATTTACTTTTTATTAAACTTTGACTCTTATAATTTTATGACGAAAAAAGGATACTGTCATGTTGATCTATAATGTAATACTAGATTCTCAATTTTATTAGTCAATAGTTTGATATATAATCAAACTTTGACTTTTGATCTAACTTTGACTTTCACACGAAATTTATTTTTAGTCAAATTCGAAACCTACGTATAGATAGAGTCTACTATTACATAAATTTATACCATATTAGTGTAATTTTTCCTTAATCAAAGTTTGACTTTTTGCCAAAGTTCGATTTTCTATAAAAAATTATAAATTTTAAGTAGTGAAATACTTAATTAAAAATATCTATAATTATTTTAATTTATAATTTTAAAAAATATTATCTTATTTTTATTGGTTAGGGTTTGACTTTTAGTCAAAATTTGATAAGTATATTTTGACAGTAGATAATGATTATTACTGTATTATTTGTATTTTGGCAATGTAAATTTTTATCAGTCAAAGTTTGACATTTGGTCAAACCAACTTTGTAACATAATTTGATTTTTTTTGAACTTTTGTAAACCCGATAAGGTTATTATTTTCTTAATTTATTATTTTATAGCATATTATCGAATTTTCTTTTTCTTTTTATGATATTTGATCAAAGTTTGACTTTTTAAAAGTTGATATCTGATCAAATTTTAGTAGTGTAACCTAGCAATGGATATGAATACTATTATTTTAATTTGTAGCTTGGCGATACATTGTCAAATTTTCTATTGGTCAAAATTATAAATTTTGATCAAAATTTAACTTTTTAAAAAATTGAATTTTCTTTCAACATGTAACCTTACAGTACATATTAGCATTTACTATGCAATTTTATACTTTAGTCTTGAAAATTTTGATTGATCAAAGTTTTATGTTTTATCAAAGTTTGACTTTTATTAAAAGTTGATATTTGATCAAATTTTGATTAGTGTAACCTAGCGATGTATATGAATACTGTTATGTTAATCTGTAATTGGACTTTTGTAACTTATTGGTACATTCTAAAGTTTTCTCTTGGTCAAAATTTGACTTTTTTAAAAATTTAATTTTCTTTAAACGTATAATTTTACAGTAGATATTAGCATTTACAACTTTGTTATTTAGTTTTACACATTTTTGTTTATCAAAATTTTAAGTTTGGTCAAAGTTTGACTTTTTATTTGAGTTTTAATTTTCAAACTCTGACTTATTGAACTTGATAATAAATAGTGATTACTATGGTATTCATTTGTAACGTAATAGAATATCATTAAAAAAATTATTGGTTAATGCTTGACTTTGATTATGATTTTAATAAAAAAAAAGAGTTAATCTATGACTAGTCTAACGCGAAGTGATAAATTAGGTATTTTCTTAAATAAAATTTTTTCTTCTTTTCTTATTAAATATTTGTTCAAATTAACTAAAAGTAGAAAATATATGATCCAAATTTAAAAACTCATTTTCAAATTATTTTTCAAACATAATAATCAGACAAGGGATATTCATTTTCAATGAAAGTTATTTCTCAAACACACTAATCAAACAATGAAAAGTCTATTTCTAACAAAAATCATTTCTTAAAAAATTAATTAAAAAATTGATTTTATTTCCTCTTTGGAGTTTCCTTGTTATCAACTAGGGAGCAGGAGAAATTTTTATGATTTGAAAAAGTTGCACAACCTTTTTGGGTGTGACGTTACATTTCCTTGCCCCGTAGTAGTTCTCGTTTTCAAAAGAGTGGCCACAGGGTCGACACGGCTGTGATTGTGGGATGTGCACGAACTTTTAACGTATAAAATTCTGTGTACGTCGTATAATTGCACTGATGTGTCGACTGCTTTATTTTATGGGTGAACACCCTTTCTCACTAACTCTTTCTAAAGAGGCTGAAAAATAAAGGTGTTGTCTTTCCTTCCCAATTTTTTTTATGGTCACGCCTTGCTTATATTGTAAAATATAAGTCGGAAATTGAGCCAAAGCGAAGCCAAAAACGTTTACCTTCATATTTTGAGGGGCGAAAAAAGCTTCAGCACGTCCACAAGATTGAGATGCAATATGTATATATTTTTTTGTACATTTCTTTTATGTACAATTTTACCATTTTCATTATTGCATAGTCACTTAAGGCCAGAATCACGATTGGCTTGTGCCTACAAATTTCGAATAATGTGGTGAACTACTAAATTATCCAATCAGAAGTTAGAGCCAATTTCACTCTAAGATATCAAAAGTAAGAGCTTCGACACGCAAATCAATCAATGTGAAGCACGAACGATATATTTTTCCGAACCTCAATCCCATAATTTTGTAAAAACAAGTAACGAAATGTCTAAAATAGTGAGAATATATCTATATTAGATTTAGAATATTAATAGCAAGATTAGATAAAAGAATTATTATATGGTATTTGATTTAACTTTTGAAACTTGTGATTCAACTTTTACATATGATGTTGGAGATGCCCATGATAACAACTCTGCTTTAGTTTGTAGCAAGGTACAAAAAATCGGCTGATACCGATACGTATCGGTTTTCAGCCAAATCGATACATATCGGTATCTCATATCGGTATCGCTGAAACGTATTGGACGATAAGGGCCTATATCGGCCAATACGTATCGGGTTTCGGTTGATGCGTCTCGGTTTCGCCCGAGCCTTTTAATTTCTTTAAAATAAAATTAAAAATTGGCTGATACGTATCGCCGATTCATATCAGCCTCGGGCAAACCAAGACCCGACACCGATGCCACTTTTGATACCTTGGTTTGTAGAACCTCATGATAAGTGAATTTTGATATATGATATGACATGATTAAAATGATGGATAAAATCATGAATTTGAGCAAAGCCTCAACATGCATTAGTAAGTCTTTTTAATTTATATATTATGTGTAATCATGATACGTAAAGTCAATAGTTAGAACAAAGACTGAGTATTCGGGCCTCTTAGAGCACCTGACTAAATCCTAAGAGCCATGCCCCAAGTTAGGACATGCCGTGTCAGCACTGAATACAAATCCCTAAGGTGGCCTCAAGGGGTGTGGGGGGGTTCGAACTCAGGTCCCCCACTTCTTGAGGCAAGTACCTGGCCAGCTCGCCAAACTCCTTGAGGTTTACATATAAGGTGATTAACTAAGAAGATAGTTGAGGCATAAAAACTCTATGGTAAGATATAGGAACTCATAGATGAAGATTTAGACAACTTTGAGAACCGAGGAGCAGGAACGCATGCACATGTGACAGTTGCGGAGCAGCGTGAGGGAACACCAACTATAGTGGTGAGTTAACTAATAGAACCCAACCCACACCTTGTAAAGACAAGGGTGGGAAATAGCGTGGAGGACGAGTCACTCTCTTACATTGGAGGGAGCGTAGTGTCACGGAGTCACTCTTTTCGATTTATATTTGCATGCGACACTTAACTCCCTAAGTAGGTCAGCCTGTCTCTGTTACCATCTGTCACGGGGGCACAGCCCGACACCGGCTATCACACCCGTGCGGCACCTCAATGTCGCGTGCAACGAAGCCAACTTACCCAACCATCAGACTAATACCACCCACCTAGAGGACGAGAACTCCTGTTCACGATTGCCTTCTCTCAAGGCCAACTATATCAACTCATCTTGTCTTCTCGCGACACGCATGTCAGCACCTCAATACCACGCTTGGCCTGTCCAGCTTCACCCTTGTGTCATGCACTAGTACCTCGCTTCACAACAGTAGCATGTAGCTCCTCATGTGGTCCCATTCCAACATGTTTCGACGATATACTAAACCAAATCCACCATTGTGTGTGTTTCCCGTTACTAACATTGTAAGAACCTTTATTCTGTTCGGAAATAGGCACGTCAATTTTCGTTGAGGAAAATTCTATAAGGTGGGAAGAATGTAACATTCCCAAATTTCGAACCTTCGCACACACTAAGTGCGTTGCCTGAGCCAATACACTATTTTAATGTGTGTGCTTAACACTGAATTGACCTAATAGACCTCGAGGTTTTGATCCTTGAGCGGCAACAGTTTTGAGGTTCAAGGATTTAAGACTGTTTGGGAATGATTGGGACTCACTTCGAGTCTTTTGGAGGAGTTAGTACACTAGAGGTTGGGTGTGCGGACTTTACACCATGTGAGTGTGGGTGGTTGGTAAGTGAACCACACCCACTTAACAAACATTATGTGTGTGTGCGTGTGCTTCACAATGAAGCGACCACTTGTTTGGTAAGGACCTACACCTAATTTGAGTGTGTGTGCTTAGGAGGTGAATCACGCTAAAGGACAAATACTATGGGTGTGTGTGTGTGCTTCACAAAGAGGCAAAGTGAAAGAGATAAGTGGGGGAGACATCTCACGCAAGCCTCATTTGGCTTGGTTGTTTTGCAAGAGAATTGAGAGAAAGAGAGAGAGGATCTTAGAGAAGAAGAAAGAAGGCCCCATCCCTTACCCTTTCGAAGCCGAATCGCCATCGATTCCCCTTTTGATTTCATCTCCTTCTTCTTCTTCGAGTCACCAGAAGAGAGTGCCAATTTGACGCGGCTACGATCGCGAGTTTGAGAGAACCCCAAACCCTCTTTTATTTTGAGTTATTTTGAAACCTGAAGTTGTGGATCTTGTGAAGGATTTGTCATGTATTAAGAGAGGAGTGTAAGCCTTGATCGAGTCCGATGCGAGTGCGAGAGGTTGGGCTATCAAACCGCTTTGTGTGGAGGAATCGACGCTCGCTTTCTACCCGAAATGTGTGGTGAAAGCGTGATTTAAAAAGGTGAAAATTTTCTTAAATTTTTAGATCAAATTAATGTTTTAATGTGATGTTAGATGTTTTAGACTTGGATTAACAAGTGTGTGAAGAAAATATGTGAAAATCCTTTGAAGATTTGAAGAAAAAATGAGTTTGGGAAGAAGAAACCCGGGTTTCTAAAGAATTTGACAAAATCGATCAATCGAATTATATAGAAACAGAGAAGTGTCAGAATTCTAAAAACATCGATCGATCAAATTGGAAACCGATCGATCAGATTTTGGAAATTGATCGATCGAAATAAGTATCTGATCGGTCGGTTTTGACTGAGCTTGCCGACACTGCTTTGATATTTTAGCCGTAACTTTCTACTCTGAACTCGAAATCATATGATTCTTGAGGCGTTGGAAATAATAAAATGAGATCTACAATGTTTATGAATTAACCAACTTATGAATCAAATGTTTTAAGAGTCAAAATTGAATGGGAAGTTGAGTCAAGTTTAAGTTAGCACGTTTTGACTGAAGTGCCAACACAACTTCGGTATTTTGGCGATAACTTTTTACTCCAAACTCTAATTGGCATGATTCTCACGGAGTTGGAAAAAGGATAATAAGATCTACAACATTTGTGAATTAATCAACTTTTGAATAAAATATTTTTGGGGTCACAATTGAGCTGGAATTTGGATTAAGTTTTAGGTTACCACGAACTTGTCCAATTCCGCCTTGATTTTGAGAAAATACTTAAATATATCGAGATTATTGATAATTAAGATAAATCATTAATACATCATCATATATGTAATATAATTTTAGAATGAGAGGCCGTCGATAAGGACCTTGCATTGCTTGTCTACGACTCCGAACCCGAGGTAGGGAAAATTAACCATCTAATTGTATTTTTAATTTTTATTCATAGATAATGTGATGTAAGTGAATATTTTGTAACTGTTTTAGAAAATATGAAAGATTTGAAGTATGAATTTGTAATCAAACGTATGTGTGAGTCCGTTTCGTTTATATATCGATTTTTGTTCCGTTTGTGTTTCGTTCCGTATCTGTTTGTGTTCTGTTCCGTTTCTGAATTCGTTTATGTTTCCGCTTAGGAATTTGAATTGAGAACTGTGTGAATCTGAAATCAAGTGGCAAAGTGGCAAAGAGGGGTTGAGCTCCCGAGGTTTTTACTTTGTTCCCGCTATGAGATGCTTTGGTCCAATGATATGTTATGTTTCATGATATATTTTATCTCCGATATGTTTTATTCCCCGTATACGAGATGCCTATGTGATTGTGTTTTGGTTATACGAGATTTGCAAAGAGAGATTGAATCCCCGAGGTTTTACCTTATTCCCACTATGGGATGCTTTGGTTTTCAGCTATGTATGTTCTGTTCCTTGATACGTTCTTGTTTCTCGTATGTTTTGATTTGATGATATGTCGCTCCGTTTTGTTATATTTTCATTATGATATGTCTCCGTTTCTAACATATTTCTGTTTTGACATATTTTGCTTTTGATTTGCTTATGTTTCCAACTATGTTTTGTTTTGATCTATGTTTATCTCCGATATGCTATGTTTTAGCGTTGCTTTGATTTGGAAATGAAAGTGAAATATTTGTAACTTTGTTTGATGCGAAATTATTCTGAAATTTTATCACTGAATCTATGCATTTCAGTGATAAGATGTGAATTATGTTTGAATTTTTTCTATTGAGCTTAAGATGTTAGCTCACCCCGACTATACGTCACAGGTGCACTACTTGATCAGGATATAGGGCTTAAGGTGAGTCCAGTTTGCGCAAGAAGAAGTAGATATTTTGTTGATGATTTTACCCATAGATTGGGGTTTGTGAACATTGGTAAGACTTTGGGGATCGTAGGTTTCTGACTTGGTGCATCTAGGTAGGTTGTGTAAGGATAGTATCAATTTTTATACATCTATTGTACACCACTATTTGGTAATGGTTGGCTATCACCAGTGGGTTATTTTAATTTATTATTCATGTTAGATATTAGAACTGGAGATTTAAATTATGTCATATGTATTGTCTGCTTTGTTTTTCGCATGTGTGTGGATGTACTAGGTATTTTGTATTCGGATCGTGTTCTGTGACCCGCTGGTCTGAATTTTCCCATTTGGATTTGGTGAAAAGTTAATAAGAAAAAAATATATCTTAGAAAATTCAGGTTGGAAAAATTCGGGCTATCACAGTTAATATCAAAGCTTAAACATTAGGTCTTGTTGGGACTCAAGGCTATAGCAATAGACTTTATCAGGGCATAGGAGACCCAACTGACTTTGTCACTGTTGATATTCAGCTTTAGGTCTTATGGGAGACTGAGAGCCTTAGTTATAGGTGCGGAATGTGACTCTAGGTTCAGAGATGTGACATTAGATTTTATCAGAATATTGGCTGTGAGATTTTAAAAGTTTAGTCCTAGTATTATAACCGATTGCTAACTGAAACTTTTGTTTCATTATGATAACAGATCATTATGTCTGGTAGAGGTAGAGGACGACTTAGAGGCGATCACAATAGAAATTTGAGGAGTGGGGATGAGGTCCCTGCGGGCTCTAGTAGAGAGTAGATAAACCCTCATGATGAGAGAGATCAGAGAGAAGAGGCGGTTGTTAGGAGACACATGCCATGGAAGTTGTGGCTGCTGCCATGGCTCAACAAGCTACTGCCATGGTGCAACAGATAACATTGTTGGCTGCCAATAATATGAACCATCAGCAGCTACCACCACCACCACCTCCTCCAGCACTATTGCCCTCATCATTTGTTGACTTTAGGAGATTGAGACCTCCCACTTTCTATGGGAAGACAGATCCGCTTGAGGTGGAAAAATGATTAAACCAAATTGAGAAGCTTCTACAGAGACTTTAGGGTGTTGAGGATGAGAAAGTTGACTGGGATATTTTTTCAGCTTGAGGGTGATGTCGATTCGTGATGGAAATCGGTATTGAGAAAGAGAGAGGTTGAGAACCCTCATGGTCTATGAACTTAGGCGGAGTTTGTGAATGTGTTCAATAAAGAATACTTTCCCAAACAAGTGAGAAATTAGATGATTGCGAAGTTTTTAAAATTGGAGTAAGAGGGGATGATCGTACGAGAATATGGTACGAAGTTCACGAGATTGTCTAGATTTACACCGCAATATATGGCCACTGAACAAATGAAGGCCAGTACGTTTGAAGAGGGCTTAAGGTCAAATATACGCGATAGGGTCTCCGTGTTCGAATTGGAAACCTATGCAGCAGTGATGGGTAAGGCGTTGATTGCTGAGAAATCAATAGAAGACATGTACAAGAGACGAGAGCAGTGAAGTAAAAATATAGCGGGTCAAGGGAGGTTGAGGAATTATGAGCCGGCAGAAGAGAGGCAGGGATTCTTGATGCCAGTGCCCTCTCAACTAATTAGTAGTTTTAATGGAAAACGTTAACATGAATAGAGTTCGTTTACTTGATTAATCCCGCGAATGACCTTTGCATAGAAAAAGTGTGGCTCCGCGATGGATTTTTCCTTTTAATGCGGATGTTTTACCATCGGAAATGTGTGGCTCTTGTATGGTTGATGTATGGCGTTTTGTGTGGTTGGTGATTTTGGATCAGGTTAGATCCGAAAGTTTCATAATACGTTTTCGAGGACGAAAACTTTATTAAGGGGAGGAGACTGTAAGAACCCTGATTCTTTTCGGAAATAGGCACATCAATTTTCACGGACTAAAATTCTTTAAGGTGGGAAGAATGTAACATCCCCAAATTTCGACCTTCGCACGCACTGACTAAGTGCGCGTGCCTGGGCGAATACACTATTTTAGTTTGTGTGCTTAACACTAAATTGACCTAATAGACCTCGAGGTTTTGATCCTTAAGCGGCAACTGTTTGGGAGTGATTGAGACTCATTTCAAGTCTTTTGGAGGAGTTAGTACACTAGAGGATGGGTGTGCGGACTTCACACCATGTGAGTGTGGGTGGTTGGTAAGTGAACCATACCCACTTAACAAACACTGTGTGTGTGTGTGTGTGTGCGTGCTTCACAACGAAGCGACCACTTGTTTGGTAAGGACCTACACCTAACTTGAGTGTGTGTGCTTAGGAGGTGAGCCAAGCTAAAGGACAAATACTATGGGTGTGTGTGTGTGTGTTTCACAACGAAGCAAAGCGAACGAGATAAGTGGGGGAGACGTCTCACGCAAGCCTCATTTGGCTTGGTTGTTTTGCGAGAGAATTGAGAGAAAGAGAGAGAGGAGCTTAGAGGAGAAGAAAGAAGGCTCCATCCCTTGCCCTTCTGAAGCCAAATCGCCATCGATTCCCCTTTTGATTTTATCTCTTTCTTCTTCTTCCTTGGGTCACCGCAAGAGAATGCCGATTTGACGCGGCTACGATTGCGAGTTTGAGAGAACCCCAAACCCTCTTTTGTTTTGAGTTATTTTGAAATCCGAAGTTGTGGATCTTGTGAGGGATTTGTCGTGTATTAAGAGGGGAGTGTAAGCCTTGATCGAGTCCGATGCGAGGGCGAGAGGTTGGGCTCTCAAACCGCTTCGCGTGGAGGAATCGACGCTCGCTTTTCGCCCGAAATGTGCGGTGAAAGCATGATTTAATAAGGTGAACAATCTCTTAAATTTCTAGATCAAATTAATGTTTTAATGTGATGTTAGATGTTTTAGACTTGGATTAACGAGTGTGTGAAGAAGATATGTGAAAATCCTTTGAAATTTGAAGAAAAAATGAGTTTGGGAAGAAGAAACCAGTGTTTCTAAAGAATTTGATAAAACCGATCGATCGAATTGTATAGAAATAGAGAAGTGTCAGAATTCTGAAGAAATTAATCGATCGAATTGGAAACCGATCGATCGGATTTTGAAAATCGATCGATCGAAATAAGTATCTGATCGGTCGATTTTGACTGAGCTTGCCGACACTACTTTGGTATTTTAGTTGTAACTTTCTACCCCAAACTCGGAATCACACAATTCTTGAGGCGTTGGAAAGAGGACAACGAGCTCTACAATGTTTATGAATTAACCAACTCATGAATCAAATGTTTTGAGAGTCAAAATTGAGTAGAAAGTTAGGTCAAATTCTGAGTTAGCACGTTTTGACTGAAGTGCTAACATAGCTTCGGTATTTTGGCGATAATATTTTACTCCAAACTCTGATTGACGTGATTCTCACGGCATTAGAAAAAGAACAATAATATCTACAATATTTGTGGATTAACCAACTTTTGAATAAAATGTTTTGGGGGTCACAATTGAGCTGAAATTTGGGTCAAGTTCGAACTTGCCCAATTCCACCTTGATTTTGAGAAAATACTTAAATACATAGAGATTATTGATAATTAAGATAAATCATTAATATATCATCATATATGTGATATAGTTTTAGAACGGGAGGCCATCGATAAAGACCTTGCATTGCTTGTGTACGACTCCGAACCTGAGGTAGGAGAAATTCACCATCTAATTACATTTTTTATTTTTATTCATAGATAATGTGATGTAAGTGAATGTTTTATAATTGTTTTAAAAAATATGAAAGATTTGAAGTATGAATTTGTAATTGAACGTATGTGTGAGTCCGTTTCGTTTATGTATTGGTTTTTGTTTCGTTTATGTATCCGTTTGTATTTCGTTCCGTATCCATTTGTGTTCTGTTTCGTTTCTGAATTCATTTATGTTTCCGCTTAGGAATTTGAATTGAGAACTGTGTGAATCTAAAATCAAGTGGCAAAGAGGGGTTGAGCTCTCGGGGTTTTTACTTTGTTCCCGCTATGGGATGCTTTGACCCAATGATATGTTATATTTCATGATATGTTCTATCTCTGATATGTTTTATTCTCCGTATACGGGATGTCTATGTGATTGTTCTTTGGTTATACGAGGTTTGCAAAGAGGGGTTGAGTCCCCGAGATTTTTACCTTATTCCCGCTATGGGATGCTTTGACTTTCAGATATGTATGTTCTGTTCTTTGATACGTTCTCGTTTCTCGTATGTTTTCATTTGATGTTATGCTGCTCCGTTTTATTATATTCTCATCATGATATGTCTCCGTTTCTAATATGTTTCTGTTTTGACATATTTTGTTTTTGATTTGCTTCTGTTTCTAACTATGTTTTGTTCTGATCTATGTTCGTCTCCGATATGCTCTGTTTTAGCTTCACTTTGTTTTAAAAATGAAAATGAAATATTTGCAACTTTGTTTGACACGAAATTGTTATGAAATTCTATCACTGAATTTATGTATTTCAATGATAAGATGCGAATTATGTTTGAATTTCTTCTACCGAACTTAAGATGTTAGCTCACCTAGATTATACGTCACAGGTGCACTACTTGATCAGGATATAGGGCTTGAGGTGAGTCCAGTTTGCGTACCAGAAGAAGTAGATCTTTTGTTGATGATTTTACCCATAGATTGGAGATTGTGAACATTGGTAAGACTTTGAGGATTGTAGATTTCTGACTTGGTGCATCTAGGTAGGTTGTGTAAGGATAATATCAATTTATATACATGTCTTATACACCACTGTTTGGTGATGGTTGGCTATCACCAGTGGGTTGTTTTAATATACTATTTATATTGAATATTAGAACTGGAGATTTAAATTATGTCATATGTATTGTCTGCTTTGTTTTTCGCATGTGTGTGGATGTATCAGGTATTCTGTATTCTGATCGTGTTCTGCGACCTGATGGTCTGAGTTTTCCCATTTGGATTTGGTGAAAAGTTAAGAAAAAAAATATTTATAGCTTGAAAAATTTGGGATGTCACAAACACACGTTTGCATCCAACCCTCAGCCAATGTGTATCACAGTGTCCCACCCAGCCCTTGAGTGCCTCTCTCTTTACCGACCCATGTGCACCCCGACGTCGGTCTCGGATCACATGACAACCTCACATTGGGTGACACACTACATTGCTTCCGAGGCATCGTCCTAGCCCAATCCTTTCAAGCGTATGAGACACTTGCGCACCCTCCAGCGACGCAAGACCTCGTGTGTGTGAGAGCAACTCGCCTTTCACATAGATAGTTCAAACACCATCTATGACCAAATAATCCGAGGATCTCAAATGTATTTGTTTGTCATACATCCATAGCACACAGACTCTTTCCGTGGCACACTGTGTCATGCCCCACACTACTACGCCCATAACGCCCCGCATCAACTTCCCATGCAAAAGTGTTGCGACCGATTATGCCACCAATCAAGTTCAAGACTCTTATGCTTTTCTGCTGCAAACCAATCAACTCTAAGGTCTCCACGTCTTCTTGTTGTTACTCAGAGTATTGGCCTTGTCACAATAAGTCTCTTTGATCTCGTTTATATTTTTATAAGAGGATTTAAGAACTCATTGATGTTTCGGGTGGCTCCGGCTTCCATCTTTTAAGTTAAAATAAACTCATGCAAACACCAAAGCCTAAAGCTGGTTTTAGCTTCTTCCAACTTTGACCTATTTTCAGCATTAAATGTTTTTGACAAAAGATATTTTAACTTGTTGACAAAAGCTATTTTTAACTTTTAAATCGTCTAAGACCGTAGTGTTGCTTTCATTGTCGAAGTTAGGAGCGGGCCTTAATGAATCACGCCAAAAAAGGGAGCTGTGAGAAAATTGAATAGGAGCCATTAATTGCGCCTGCTTTTCAAGTGACTGCACTAGATTGCACCGAATTATAAAAGAGGACTTGTAAATATAGTGACCTCTAGTAAGTGAAAATATCATTTAAGCCTTTTGATTTAAAAGCCATAATTTGATTTAAAAGCCATAATTTAAAGGCATCGATTATAAAAGATTAGAGCAAAATATAATTTTCATCATTTAATTAAATAAAGTCAATGATAATTATATGATTCAACATTTGACTGCGATAGTTCATATAACAAGTATTGTGTTTTGCATCAATTTTATGTACTAGAGATCTATTGATCATGAACTTCAAATCAGACAACCCATATTACATTTTTACATATCACACTTCTCTAAAATATCAAGTCTTTCTTTAAATTCGATGTACAAATAATGGGCTCCCAAATTAAATTTTTTTCCATTATACTTGTATTGTCGCACATTTCATTGACCAATTCAAATAAGTAAAGTTCACATTATATCTACCACATGGACTAAATAGGATTGGTCAAGATATGCCACATCACAAAAGAAGTGAGCATCCCATCTGTTGATCCAGGTGACTAAAGAGTCCATCTCTGTCGCTAACTTAAAGTAACTTCATTATTCAGTTCTCCAAATGGACGGTATTAGATTTGAGAACACAATCAATCTCTATTCTTGACTGGACTTTTACACATTTCCTCAAAGTGGATAAGTAAAAGGTATATCCGTTATTTTAAAAGAAAATAGGAGCATTCAGTTTGCCTGTTTTCTATTAAACCTGATGATGAAGCCTGGCTCTGTAGTAGAGATAAAGATAATGAAGAGGGTAGCAGCATTTTTGGTTCTCTTTTTGTTTCTCATCTCCTCTCAAATGGAGGCCGTAGAATCGTTGGCTTATGATTGCATGGACGCCTGTAGTACTGGATGCGTACAAAAAGACGGTAATTTTCAAACGCTGTCCATCGAGATCTGAGCCGTTGGCAGGGCTGCATCCGAGCCCGGCCGAGCCTGAGTTCGGGTTGACTCTGGCTCGACTCTACTTTATACAAGCCTCGGCTTTAAGCCCGATGAGCTCAAAAATTTCAAGCTTTGAGCAAAGTATGTTCTATTATAAAGAAAATTTCTCCCTAATTTTAAAAACTTTTTACTCAAATTAAATATTTATTCTATAAAAAAAAACAATATATATATATATATATATAAATCGATAGATAAATTAGGGCAAAAGTTCATATTTTATCCTTGAAAGTAACTGATAAATAATCTTAAATGATTAATTTGAAGGATAAAATAGACCTGTCAAAATTAATTACTTATATCGAGCCCTAGAGCCGAGCCGGCATTAGCTTGAGCTCGGCTTTATTTATTTCAGCTACAAACTGTCCAATTTGGCTCTGCTCTTGAGTCAAACTCTACAAAGAAAAGCTCTTAAATTTTTGGGCCGAGATGAGCCGAGTTATTAAACTGGCTCGTCTCTGTTGCAGCCCTAGCCGATGGATCAAGCCTTCTTTTCCTGTGGGATTCTGGATTAAGAACCGTCGGATTTTTTTATGATCCATCGGCTCATAATCAGTGTGTGCTCCTGTACGGCTGTTCCGCCATATCCTAGAAAATTTCCTAGATTACCGTTCTTTTTTTGATTTTTTCAGCGAGGCTCATGCAACGGTGCGAGGGCAAGTGCCGGATAAAGTGCGGTCCAGGTAACTCTGTAAACTATGAACTAAGTGGGTACTGCGTACGCGAGCCCGTGTAGTGCACGATGCATCATATTGAGCACGTGGCATGTAGTTTCACATTCAACGTGGCAGGGCATAGTTGCTGAGGATTCAGATTTGAGAGTTTCAGCCCATTAGATGGGGCGGAAATGTTAGTCATTTTTTTGTCCGTGACAGCTACAGCACTTGATCAAAGCAAAAATTGATGACTCCTTTGAATAAGATGAAGAGTATCATTTTTAATGAGTTCACTTGGTGGGAGTTGTGACTATGATTTAAAATATCGGGTTATCGATATGTATCGTCCGAGCTCTAAAACGATACGTATCGGACGATACATTGAATATATCGTTCGATACATTCAATACATTTGAATGTATCGAATGTATCGTTCGAGTCTAATACCGATACGTATCGTCCGATACGTATCGGTATCAGACGATATTTTGATCCATGGCTGTGACACTTGTATCAACATCTGATCGAATAATGGTAGGCTATAGTCTCAAGATCTATTATGTGAAAGATTGGAATAAAAAAATATCTCAATCATCCCATTCAAAGCAGTAAACAAATTTTTCCTTTATTAACATAAAGTAGTGTGGTAGAAACACCCACCATGAAATCCAAACCTTAATTTTACTATACGCGGACCCCCTAATTTTATTTCTATGGGATGAGAAAAAAAAGCAGTGCTCATAACATCCCTCAATTATGTAATGCTCATGTATTATTGTTTGTGCAGGGTTCGCCTCGGTGGGAGATCACCCATAAGGACCACATGTGAGTACCAAGTTTAAAGGGTGAACTTAAAGAATTTCTTCTATGTAATAAAATTTTAAACCAATTTTAGACTGATGTAACATCTAATCTTAATTAATGCCTTGGGCTTCCTGAAAAATGTAAACTATTAGGTATTACTTGATTTGCGCTGCGATAAGGCAAGACATTTTTTTTGACTTTGGGCAATGGTCAGGTCGAACTGAGACCAATCAAGTAGAATCAGATTTTCAATCCTAACCTATCTACTACCCTTGAAAATATGAGAATCTTACACGCCATGCTATGAAAAGTAGAAACTAAAAAAGTCAAGATTCTCTTATTTACAAAGGCAAAAGAGGAGGTAAGTCTTGGATATCCGATTCTATTTGATAGGACCTGACTGTTGCCCTACAATTGTCTCAATGTAGGCAATAAATCAAAATCTTGGCAGTTGTACATTTATTTCGACTTTTATGACATGCGTACTTTAGAGAGCAGAGTCATTGGCAAACCTTCAAATAAATGCACATCTAACAAGACAACTTCGTTAGTCATTGTAGTTAAACCATTTTCTCTCACTTGTTAGGTGTTAAAATGCCCTACTAACGACTGCAAAGATGTGGCTCTTTTAGTTTTACAAAGGCGTATTAAGGCATTGACAAGTTTTTATTTGTTAAGTCGTTATAATAACAAGGGTGTTATAACATTTATAATAGCCGTTATAAAGGTGTTATATTATTACGTAGTTAATTAAGGTTTTTAAAATTTTAAAGTTAAAAACATGACATGTATCAAAATCCTATGGCCTCGTTGAGGTAGTTTCTTATATTTTTTAGAAAGTTCAAATTCTTGGGCACACAGATTCTTGGCAAACTCTTCGCGACTCGCTTTTCCCATAGCGTTCTTAAGTTACTTTGATTCTTGACTTTTCTTATAAAAGATGAAAATTCTTTGTTTTTAAGTTCCTCTAAAAAAATTCTCGTAATTGATTCAATCAGTGATTATATTATGACCGTAGAAATGTGATCTAATCATCGATTTATGTACCGTACTCGAATTTCTCTCAAAATTTATGGGCAATAATTGAGTTGGAGTTGAACATATTTGACGGAGTCTTTTTTCGAATCAGATTTAATAGACTATTACTTTTAAAATGGGCCACTAATACCCAAGATAGTCACCAAATTGGGATTCGACGAGGTTAAAATTCGAAAAAATCTAGGAAATCAAGGAAGCTCGGAAAAATATTCGGAAGAAAAATCGTGAGAAAATTAAAATAAAAAAATAAAATTAAAATTATAAATAATATCTACCATTTAATTGATTTTAAATGGATGCTAATGTAGGAAAATATCTATCATTTAATTTTAACATAAGTTTTTAATTATAAATAAAAGGTATTAACTTTTATGGCATAAACGATTAATCGTACAGCTAAACGGACTATGCTATCACGTTTGAAACGCTGAAAAATATAAATTCCATTTCAATTTCTTGAAATAAGGTTTGCGTCATTTTAAAAGTTAAAAATACATATTTTCTATAGTTTTAAACTTTATGTTATAATATCAATTAACTGATATATGAATTATGAGTTTAATTCATTCAATCTGATCCATCGGATTGAAAATAAATATAAAATAATTAGGGGTAAGTCACTGGATCCAACCTCAAATTTTACCTTTAGGAACCTTGATCGCTAAATCAAAGATTTGACAAATCAATGATTTTGGTGCACTGATAGCCACAATAAACTCTTGAGTCCTACCACCCAATCTAAATCGTTAGATTGAAAGATCACCTTGCTTTAAGGTCCACAGTTTTCGAATAAAGGTCCCAAGTCTTAAAATAATGATTATATAAATATATAAATATTATTCATTTATGGTACGCAAAAGAGTTACACTATGCATATAGTGTAACTCAAAGCAACAAATACAAATTTAGGGGTGTTGCACCTGGAACCCCACCACACTAGATAGACGCTCCTTCAAGAGAGCTATAGTGATCTCGCCGGATCGATCACACTGTATCCGACGGTGGATAATGCTGGTCGGTCGGCCCGGTCTCCTGTGTTCGGTCGGTATTGTTTTAGTTGCCAGAAGGTCATTTCCGACGGCGGACTGTCGGCCCAATGTGCAGCGGCAAGTTTTTGTTTTTTTTGATAAACCTGTAATTGGGGAAGAAGTCTTCGTTTTTTTTGAAGAGAGAGAGAGAGAGAGAGAGAGAGAGAGAAGAAGGTGTTTTTTTTTAAATAGAGAAATAGAAGAAGACGTCTTCTTCCTCTTTTTTTTTTTTTTTTTTTTTTGGCTTTTGCTGTAGCAGCAATTTGAAGGAGTTGTTGGGCTTAGGTCCTGTTCTCCTCCCAGTTTCCTTTCTCTTTCTCCCTCTAAGGGGGTCTTCTAAGCAACAAACACAGTTAATCAAGGTAAACTACCCTTGTTTAAAAAATAATAATAGTAGATTGAATTTTGAATTAGTTGGTTGAAGTATTATAAAATTAGAAATCGTGATTGACTGAAGAGTATGAACTGAATTACAGGCGTTGAAGATAATGATGGTAAGCAATTTGGGGAAGGAAGGGAGTTGGGATCTGTTGTATACACTTTATCTCAAGTATACAATGCCGCCTACAATTCGAGCTCAGATTCTGAGCTATTTCGAGCAAATTGGGTGGACGACTTGCTATCGTTTTCAGTCAAAAATCACTAGGAATCCCACTTCCTTAAGAAAACTCTCGAACGCCAAATTCACACCAAAAAACTCAAAATTTGGCTATAATCTGAGTATAAACTCAGATTCCGAGTTATTCCTATCTCTCGAATAAACCCTACGGCCTCGTTCGAGAGATTTTTTTGCCCAAATTCTGCAAAGAATCTGAGTTTTGCAAGCAAAATCCGAGTTTGGACCACGTTCGAGAGTTTTTTTGGGAACTGGGAATCAGAGCTATATCCAAGTGAAAACGATGTTTCAACGTCCGAACAAATTGCTCGGATTAGCTCAGATTTTGAGCTCAGATCTCAGCTGTGAAGTATACTTCTCCTTGTGAAATACATGAGATCCTCCCCAAACAGCTACGTATAGCTTCGTTGAAGCTATGCATTGTCTTCCCCTACTCGAGAAAGGAAATGGTTTTACATGGCAACAGGTAGGGGGTGAGAGGATTTTTGGGTATTTATTGGTAGAGAGGATTTTTATTATAACTATATAAGTAATTATAGAATGTTTATCAGAACTATAAAAATTCGTGCTACTCTTCATCTTTAACCATTTATAACCTGTTTATGATGATCAGAAGAGAATTTCTTTATTTACATTTCTTTCGTTTTATGTGCTAGTCTGAGGTTATAGCATCTGCATCTGAGTCTCTATAAAATCATGTGTTTGACTACATTTGTGATGGCGATTGGTCAATGTACCTAACGATACAATTCTAATTTTATTGTTAATTTTTGGTAGGTGAAGGAAATAAAAGAGTTCCTTTTAGGTACCCAGCACATGTACCGTGGATGATGCATGCATCATCTCTTTCCGGTAAATTGGTTAAACGGTGGGAGATGCACTGATGATAGTGCCGAGGTCAATCTCTTAATGCCAAAAATGGTCAAAATTTGTTAAGTTGACAACATGAAAATCAACTTAAGTGAGTTGCTAGTTGTTAGTACAATTACGTGTAGAAAAATTATAAATAGTGGATAAATTTTGATAAATAATTTTACTGGTAGCTTATGTGGCATGCCATGATTGGGCTATAGTGTTTGGGCCCTATT
This sequence comes from Chloranthus sessilifolius, assembly GCA_021018995.1. Taxonomy (NCBI): domain Eukaryota; kingdom Viridiplantae; phylum Streptophyta; class Magnoliopsida; order Chloranthales; family Chloranthaceae; genus Chloranthus; species Chloranthus sessilifolius. Next base: position 156,860,591 of record CM037587.1, read on the forward strand.
ATACGTGCAGCTAGTCATGTTGCGCCAAATAAGCTGCTTGTAAATTGTCCACTATATAACATTGTCTTTACTTGTATGAGATGAAACACACCGACTCCACATGGCAGACATCCCAAAAAATATCCCTCACCATTAGATTGTATTTGACTATTTTGAATTGGATGGTGGAAATCACATATTGTGGTGAATGAGGTTTTCTACGAGCCTGGTCTAAATGTAATTTGAGAAGCCATCCATGAAAGATAGCATCTTATGCCAAATTATATTGTCGACCTCATTCACCACTTACCTAATACTAAATCAGGTATCTTTAATTGCGCCTATGCATTCCTTTGAATCAGATGATAGGGATCATTTTTACCCCCCATCTTACACAATAGATCTTGAGATCATGGCGCACCTATCAACCACTCAGTTTTGTATTCCATGTGTCACAAATCCCTCAAATTTGGCCTTAAAATCATATGACACACATCAAGCTCAAACGTGATGATTTTAGTAGTACATATCACTCTCAAGCATGATTTTAGGGACATTTTTTTGGGATCTGTGGCACATGGAATCACAAATTGACTGTCGGTGATTTTATTCATGATCATCTTGATTTGGTTTATGATCACAATTACCCGATAGTTTTAAACTGTTGCCATGAAAATTGTTTAACTCTGGTGGCTAGAAAGATTGACATTTTCCCGATGGTTACAACTGTCGATGAAGGAAACTTATTGCCGACGGTATAAAACTGTCGGGAACACCGCCGGGTATTAGTGGCCCATTTAAAAAGTAATGGCCATTAAATTAAATTTGAAAAAAGACTTTGTCAAATATATTCAGCCCCATCTTGATTGGTTGCCCGAAAATTTTGAGAGAAATCCGAGTACGACACATAAACCAATGATTAGATCACGTTTCTATGGTCATAGCATAATCATTGATTGAATTGATTCTGAGGATTTTCTGAGAGGGACTTAAAAACAAAGGATTCCGAGTTTTATAAGAATCTGTCAGGACTCTGAGTAACTTAAGAACATATATAGGGAAATCAGAAATCTGAGTCTGCCCAAAATCTGTCAGGAATCTTAGTGTCTAAGAATTTGAGCTTTTATGGGAAAAATAAAAAAACACTTGAACAAGGTCCACAAGTCAACAATTACAACCACCCTTATCTAATATGATGTAAATAAAATAACAAGTTTATATATCCCACCTTTATAACCTATCATAACGGAACAATTGAGACCATAGTTCAAAATTTCGGCCAGTAACTCAAGTTATCGGCCGAATTGTTCCACTTTCGATCCCCACAAAAATGATAATTTGAATTGAAATTTCAGTCCAAATATAAATGGAGTGAAAATTATAGGCCGAAATTTTGACCAAAATTCAAATTTCGACCAAAATTTCAGTTTAAAAATTTAGTTTCGGTCATGCCCAAAATGGAAACCGCTATTTGGATCCTTGATTGAGAACTGTTACAATTGTATACCTTTATAACAACTGTTATTAAAACAGGGTAGAAGGGATTAGATTTTGCCCTAGTGGTGATACCAAGTGTGTAGCGTTGGGGCTAGGGTTATTCCTTGGAGCAAGTGGAAAAAATCTACCAAGAGTGACCCCTCAAAAATTAGAAGGAACGCAAAATGTGGTGTAAAAATCCTTATAAAGTCCTTGCACGTCTAATTTTATTAATAATTTTCACATGCGGAGAAAATAATCAATAACCAAATAACAAATAATACAAGAAGATAGAAAGAGAAAAAAAATCACACCACAAATAAAAACAAGATTTATGTGATTTGGCCTAAGCCTACGTCTACGGACAGTCAAACAAGGTGTTTCCACTATCAAGAAAAAGATACACAAATGCTATGAACAATTGAAATTGTATTATCTAATCTTACCCAACACAAGAGATTTACAAATATCTATGCCTAAAAGACTAAGACACATGCAAAATAAAACCCTAAGTTTTCTCTTTCTAACTCACACACAAAGAGATCCAAGTCTAAAAACTCAACCTCATCCAACATGATCTCTCACTTTTTTATTCTCTCTCACTAACCAATTATAACTTACCTAATTTTCTATTTAGACTAAGATTTTTTTTTTTTTTTTTGTTTTATAATTTTAAAGAATGGCACAAGTTTCCAAAATATGTTGACTTTGCGCAAATAAAAATAAACTAATATAAGATGCTATTGACAACCGACCAAACCAAGTTTCATTAAATAACACTAGTTGTAATAGTAGATTGAGCCACAACCCAACAAAAGGGAGAGGAGAATTAGTGCCTCCAATATAAATTATCTAACTATTATAATGCGAGAAAGAGGTGATAATTACAAGGGCATTTGGGTTATATTAAAAAAATAAAAAATCTATCTCAAGATTCGAAAGATCTCTCCCACCTAGAAAGGGGTGATAATTATAAAGGTATTCATTGTATTTTAAAAAAACTCATAAATCCATCCCAAAATTTCAAAGATCTCACTTCCTAAAAATCTCTCCAAAACGTTTTTTCTCTTGCTCATGTGCATCACACTTCATTCTACTCGGCAAATATAATGAGAGAACCCTAAAGTGAGACATTCGTAATCCCACACTTTATCTTAATGTCCATGCAGGTTGGGCATCAAGTGAGCTGGCTGAGCCTGAGCTTGGTTGAGCTCTAGCTCGGCTCTATTTTATATGAGCTGAGCTAAAATTTTGCCCTATGCTCTGAGTTTGAAAAGTTTGAGTTCTAGCTTGGCTCTATCGAGCTTGAATCAAGCATAGCCAAATTTCGAACTAAATAAGTTTTATTATAATTTTTTTTTTTAATGTTATTTTAAATATTATCTTCTTTTAATAGATGAATGCTTTAATAAAATTTAATAAATGAAAGCTCTAATATATTTTAATCCCGTAGTCCTTTTAGATTTAATGGATCGATTTGAGAAAAAGTTGTAAAAATTTGATATGCTAAATATTGATTAAGAGCATAAGTGTCAATCATATATTGATTGGTTAGTCAATTGCGGTGCTAGTGATTTTTCATTAAGATGAGTAAAAAACAACTTTAATAGTTGCGGAGAGAGAGAGTAGACTTCAATAAAAGATCATAAGAATTATATTCTTATATATAATATATTTGATTATATATAAAAGTATTATATACTATTATTCAAGTTGAGCCAAGCCGAGCTTTAAAGAAAAATCTCAGCTTTGACTCTCAAGCCAAATTTAAGAGAGCAAAAGCTCTCATTTTCAGGGGAAACAGAGCCGAGCTAGCTCGGCTCTGTTACAGTCCTACATGCAAGCAACAAACTTAGTGGGCTCATATGAAGGAGTCTTTCTTTTGATATCCAAATCTTCTAAGAGAGTTACACAAAAATAGTCTATCAATCACCTTACCTTGCTGCTAACCAGCTTCGTATCATCTTTTCTTCTGGCTAGCTCTCCACTTATCCCTTAGGCTCCACTTAGTGGCTTCAAAAGAGCATAAAAGATCTTCGATGACATGTTATTTATAGCTATGGAGATTATATATGGGAAAATTGACAATCAATTGCCTACGTGATAATTTGACATGTGAATTACAAAGCCGAACTTTAATCACATGTCAAATTTTTTATTATATTATTTTTCCTTCTCGCACCAAATCACTAAGAATCTCTACGGGCTGGGCCAAGTTTGGGATGGACCTTAAACAAGCCCATCCTAATCGGGGTTTTTTAGGTTGGCCAACACCTGACCCATTTCTTGCTCGGGTCGAGTCAAGCCTATTTATTAGGCCGTCCAATTTATAGAGAAGGGCCGAGTTCGAGCTGAGCTTAAACCGGCCAATTGTTAATCGCTGTTTTCGAGCTAGCAAATTTAAAATAATATTATTTGTTAAATGGCATTTGAACAGTGAAATAAATAAGCTTTATTTGTTAAAATTATATTTATTTTAGTGATTTCAAATAATACAATAATATTTAAATCTGTTAAATGGCATATGAACAATGAAATGCCACTTTTGACATAGCATGGGTGAGCATCAAATCCACAAAAGATTTGACACTTTGATTCATGGTTCAGAATTTCAGTCGAAATCTTCTAAAATCTAAAAATTTCGGCAGAAATGTTTCAGTTTCGGTACCAAAACCGAAATGAAATCCAAATTTTTAATCCTTGCTTTGATTGGAGTCTTATTTTCAAATCACCATTTTTTTTGCGATGTAAGCAAGGAATCAAAAATCGGCTGATACCGATACGTATTGATATCCCAACTCAGGTATCCAATACCATATTAGCCAGTACGTTTAATAAAAAAAAAAAAAGAGTCGATGTGTATCAATATTGGCCGAGTCATATCAGTCTTTGGCAAACCGATACCGGAGACCGATTTTGATACCTTGGTTATAAGTCCCTCGTTGGATTTGACATAGCCCGTTAAAGATGCTCTAATAGATACATACTTAGCTCTGCTTCCCTTGGGCATACTAGTTGCTATAATTTAACAAAATGATCCACAATCTTCTTACTCAGCTCGTCTTCAAAGACTCTGTATTTGATGTCAAATCTAATTACATGGTAACCAACGCATTCGCAAGGAAGATTGAGAACGACTCATTGATTTAGGACGCATGGCACTATTTTCCTAAAAGTAAGCCACATGATGTGAAGGATACAATGTAAGATCTGCTGAGTAGAAGATTGTATTGACAAAAAATATCTCCATTATCTAATTCAAAGCAGGCAAACACCTCAGCTAGAACTGGTTTTAGAGATTTTAGTTCATTTTAAAGGTGTTAGTTCCGAATGCAATCTTTGACTCAGATATTTAAATGATCTTTCTTAACCTCACTTCGAAATCATAAACCAGCTCTTAATTAACACTTGGACACTAATTCAGGCTTATTAGAGATTTCTACCTAGCTTATTAGAACACCTTTTCTGCCTCAATGTGAGACATCCATGTTAAGGATATGCTACAGCACAAGCTCATACGCCCGGTGGGTTTCACTGCATCAAAATTTCCACATCCAGCTTAGATAATAGTCAGCACATATAATATGAACGGTAAAGAAGTCACGTGGATCCAAAAACAACAAAAAAATGGCACAAAATCCATGATCCTAACCATCTGATCAATGAACTTTTGTGCATTACATACAGACCCTTCAGATTTGGTTTAAGTGTTTTATTTCTTTAACGGTCTAACCTCAGGCTTTATTGAACTAGATTTTGAGTTGGTCCAAGTGTCCAACCATACTAACCAAATTGGGATTCGGTAATCAGTCAGTGGGGTGTCAGTTTGGCTTACTTCACATAAAACTGGGAAAAATTCGGAAAAAATTCAGGGATTATAAAAAATAATAATAAATTACTAAAATATATGAAAAACAAATAAGTTAATCTATTTAAAGTTAAAATTGATATCTTTTTCCTATAAAAAGAAAAGAAAATTGATATCTTTAAATAATAAAATAACTGTATTCCATAATCTGCATGCATTAATAATTTAGGGTCATAAAAAGCAATACAAAGTATGATTAAAGCACTAATCACTATGAAAAAAATTAGAAAAAAGTTTATAGAATCGACGAGTCAGTCAAATAGTCGGTGAAAAGTTTGGCCGACCACCTATTTAGAGAATTTTGATTAATTCGGATAATTTTGTGCCAGAGGGTGCAACAAGTTTTGGATTGCGGTGGAATGGCCTACTACACTTTAGAAAGCAAATAAAGGTCATCAGATGTGAAGACGTGTGCTGTTAACTCCCATAAACTTCAAGAAATATACTATCCGTCCAATAATATGTTCCTTGGTGTTAGATTAGTTTATATAACTCTAGATGACTTCCTGCTCAGCAGTTTTTAGTTCGGCTAATGACAACTTAAATAATCAAGTAAACACAACAAAAGGTGAAGAGCTGTTTTTGGTGCTTTGCTACAAGCACCAACAATGGTGCACAAGGCATCTATACTATTGACTTTAGTCGCAGGAATCTTCTATTCAGTCTGCAGGTTGCTCCTACTGCTTTCGATCATAAAAAAGCTAAATTTCAAGCTTTTGATGATGCTTATGCTTCCAACTTATTACATGCTTCGTGCCACTTCCACTAACAAAGTAAGAGAGTATTGCCACTCGCCATTCGATCAAATTCACAACCTGGACCCCAATTAAGTTTGGCTGCAGAAAAGATTGCACTACTTGAAAAAATCCTAACCACCCAATCAATGTATCGCATGAACTATAAATGAGCAGTTAAATTGATTATGGGAAACAATCAATGTATACCATGAAAAGGTGCACTGATTGCGATCCTAAAAATTCATATAAACAAGTTTGTATTCTCGTCACAGGTCGTGTACTGCCGGCAGTACATGGACCGATCTCAGACCACCTGCACAATTAAACCTTGGGATGTGCGCACATACTAACATCCACGAAATCCATGCAGGTACACTGTTAATCATGACCGTTTCCCCAAATTAAACTCATCAACAAAAGTTTAACATCTGACATGCAAAAATGCAAGAAGCCCCAACTATATTATGATAAATTAGATCGGAGCCATGGGTTAAAATGCCGGAAAACCGGTACGTATTGTCCGGTCAAAAAACCGGTACGTACCGGACGATATGTACCGGAACAGTAAAAAACCGGACGATACATTGAATGTATCGTCCGGTATTACACATATAAAAGGGCGATACGGTACTTTTAATGTACCGTATCATCCACCTCCGATACCGATACGTATCGGTATCGGACGATATTTTGATCCATGATCGGAGCACACCTATTAAGTCGTTAAGGAGAAGCCCATAAATTTGACCTGTGACGCACCAAATACGTAGGCGATCTAGTATTGGAAAGTATCATCTTATTTTTTTGCTTTAGGAAGTGTCTTGTTTGCCTTATTGTTTTATTTTAGAAGTTTCCTGTAGAGTTGAGAGGTTTTTTTAGTAAGTTATTTTGGTGGAGATAATAGGGAGAGGACTTGCAATCAGAAAGGGACACTGTTACTTCCACATTGCTCCTGAAAAGGGGAAAGGAATTTGCAGGTCAGAGTTCCATCTATTACTCGCATGAAGAGGTAGTGGATCTACCGAGGCATGTTGACCCAACAGCTGACATCGGTGGAACACTCATCATCTCATGATGATGGAGACGAAACTGATCTTGAGTTCCACAACCCTTTCCATGATGTCGCACCAAAGAATAACTCAAAGGTTCATGCCTTTGGCAGAGAGTCGTGAAGATGAGAAGTGGGTCTCGAGATTGAGATCCCAGAGTTCTCTGGAGTTCTAACTGTGGAGGAGTTCAATGATTGGCTTTATAGGGTTGAAGAAGTGTTAGAATTTAAGGAAGTGCTGGAAAATAAGAAGGTCCAATTAATGGCAACGCAGCTTCGGGGACGAGCTTCAGGCAGTCACAAAATACTCTGAATTATTGAATAAATTCAGTGAATCAAGTGCCAAATGATTTGGCGAATATTCAAAAAATTCTTCTCATTGCCGAATATTCGCTAAATTTTGTGATGATTTTTTAGTTTTATTTTTAATTTTTTTCTCTCTTTAAGTTATATACATATCTCTCTTTTTCTCTCATTCGACACCCAACAAGATATCGTCCCTCTGCTATACAGCTATACCCCTATGAAATTGATGAAGAATGAACTATTGAATTATTTTGTTCTTTTTTGTTCATTAAAAACATTATTTCTAACTTGAAATATGTTACCATAAAATTATTTTTTATATATTTTTATTTCCCCAAAATTTTGTCGAATTTGACCGAATTGGACCCTTGCCGAATTATTGCCGTCAAGGTAGCAAATCAGGTACCAGTGTTTGGTATCGGTTCTTGGAGGACCGATACGTATCGATATCAGCCAATACGGAGAATATTTTTTTTGGAAAAAAATCTAAAAAATGTTATAAACGTAGTCTTAAAAGTATCATAAAAGACCTATACTTAACTATTAGATGGTTATTTTAATAAATAAAAAAAAATATATTTTTTTAAATTTCAAATTTGGTAGGTATCAGCCGCTACCTGAGCTGTATCAACCAATACTGATACCAGTATCGGGGTGGTATCGGAATTGGTTGGCCAAGATACTGATACGTATCGGTATCAGCCGATACTTGATACCTTGATTTTCATATCCCGATTTTGTGACTATGGCTTGAGCATGGTGGAACCAATAGAAGCTTACACAGTTGCGCAAAGGCAAGAAGAAAACTACTGATGCGGAAAAGATGAAGAATAAGAAGGACCAGTATATGATGATAATGGAAATGAGGTTGAAGAAGAATTTATTTATGGAGCTGTGGGTGGGAGAGGCTCTAATCTCCTTGCACTTGCCAAGTTCACTGAAGCTCTTGAGGAATCGGGTGTCGTGTTTTCTTTCAAGGAAAAGAGAAGGCTGATTTCAGTTCTGTCCCAAACAAAGTCCGACTCCTATTAAAAGAATTCTTGGAAGTGTTTCCCGAAGAACTACTACCTCGATTGCCTCCTATGCGTGATTTGCTGTTGGTGTGTCCTTAGTATTGTGTTCTTAATTGGTGTGAGTGTGTTACTCTATGAAAGTGTGAGTGTGTTACTCTATGTAAGTGTGAGTGTATTTAGATAGTTTATGGATATCAATAACATTTTGTAAATGATATAAATATCAATAATATGTGGACATTAGGATACTAGAACTAAACCCTAATTCATTCTCTTCTTCCTCTTTTTCTTCTTCCTTACCTAACGCTAACCCTCAACTAATCTACTTGGTATCAAAGCAGGTAACCAAAGGGATGTAGAGAGACATGCTACACGTGAGGGGGTGTGAGTGATAGTCCCACATCACCTGAGTTTCATGGCCTTGGGCTATATATAAACCTGGGGCAATCCTCAACTTACAAGCCGGTTTTGTGAGGTTAAGTTAGGCTCATGGGATTCTACATTTGCAACATCATATAGACTTGGTACCCGGAGCTAGTCTTCCTAACCGAGTCGTTAAAGAACAAGTCCTATGGAGTATGAAGAACTTAGTAGGCAAGTCAATGAATTGATAGAGAGAGGATACATCCGAGAAGTACGAGCCCTTGTGCAGTCTCAGCACTGTTAGTACCCAAAAAAAGGGTACTTGGTGAATGTGTATAGATAGTAAAGCAATAAATAAAATCACCGGAAATATTCCATTACTAGATTGGACGACATGTTTGATCAGTTGTTGGGATCCAAGGAATTCTCGAAGTTAGACTCGAAGAGCGGATATATCAAATTCCCATTAGGCCCGACGATGAATGGAAGACCACTTTCAAGACTTGTGAAAGATTTTACGGGTGGAAGGTGATGCCTTTTGGGCCTGAGCATATTCACGAGGATCATGAATCATGTGCTAAAACTCTTCATTGGTCGATGTGTTGTTGTATATTTTGATGATATACTTGTTTATAGCGATGACGCCGATCTACATGTGCAACAACTCCAAGATGTGTTATCTACCTTGTGTAGAGAAAAATTGTATGCCAATCTTAAGAAGTGCTGCTTGATGGCTGATCATGTCCTATTGTTAGGATAAGTGGTCTCTAGTGATGGAGTTGCAGCCGATCAAACCAAAGTACAGGCTATTGTTGAATGGACGATCAGTGAAGCTCGTAGCTTTCATGGATTATCATCTTTCTACCGGAGGTTCATTCCCAGCTTCAGTAGCATCATAGCACCCTTCACGGACTGCATAAGGGTCAATTTAGGTGGATCGCTGAAGAACACAGCTTTGTTGAAATTAAGGCCAGACTCTGCTGCCCCAGTTTTAGTACTACCCAATTTCAACAGGCCATTCAAGGTGGATTGTAATGCATCAAATGTGGGAATAGGTGTTGACCTAAGTTAAGATTGAAGGCATGTGGCTTATCTCAGTGAGAAACTAAGTGGTGCCATTTTTGCTATTTTCTTTGCCACATGCATCACACGTGTTTCTGACAAGTTGATAGCTAAATAAGTGAACGAGGCAACTAGATAGGGGCTTGTCCTCATATCTCAAAGGATTCCATCTGCTAGCAGCCATGGAGGGCACATGACTCTCTAAAATAACAGGTTCTGATCTTGTGTTAATATCACATTATCAACTTCTTTAATATATATACTATTCCCTAGTAAGTATCATATCAATGATTTGAAGTTCAATTTAATTTTCAAAGTTCTAACATGCAATAGAGTTAGTAAGTAGTAATGCAAGTGCTCATAGGAGGGAAATCCTTACATTTTTGGAGGATTGCTATGTGATCTTCATTTGTTTACTTCTTGTTCCTTTATGACATCAGAGACAAATATGCTACCAGAATCGCACCATCCAGCCAAAACATCCCTATTTGGGCACTGTAGTGCAAGATAAAAATTTAGAAATGATGAATAGTTGGTAATACAATGAATCTCCCCACTACTTACAATTGGTGCACCAACCAAACTGAATGGTGCAACTAATGAGCCACTTATTGGTTAGGCATAGCCCCAAATATCTCATGGATCAAATGATCATAACTGTTCGATCAATTGCTTACTTTTAGGTGATCTAAAAAGTTAATGGCGAAGTGAAGAGTGAGAGAGCAAAACATACTTTAGTTAACAGAAGGGTTCACACATTATAAATATTAAGCTACTAGAAGAACATGACGCTACATCTTGAATGGCACAAAACTTAGAGACAAAAGCTCCTTCATAAAGAGGATCAACCTAGTACAAAAATGACATCCAATTTGAAAAGAAATCTACAACACACTCAAACAAAGTGACAAAATACAGGTACAGGTTTAATAGGGTCAGTGAGAAAATCGGAAAAAAAATGGCGACATATGGGAAAAAATGGAAAAATCGAGAGGTAGAATATGGAAGACGAAAAAAATGGAAAAATCAAGAAAAACAAGATAACGTTAAAAAAAAAATTTTAATATATTTTTTTAAAACTATGGTAAAATATAGGAAAAAACGTTTAATATGCAAAAAATGCATTTAATATGGGTATTATATGAAAATATGCCTTTTATTAAAAAATACGAGCATTATATGTGTTTAGTATGTTGCGGAAAAAAAACGAGTATACGAGTATTATTTTAAAAAAAAGCTGTCTCTTGTCACAATGCACTCAACAAACAACAAAGATAAAATTGAAAAGCATATCTCAAGCAATGTTGAGTTTGTATTCTAAAGTCTAAACCCAAAGATCACAAAATATGTCAACTGATTGGGTAGTTAAGATCATCTGTATTGCAACAATTTTGTGCCATATACGAGGTGGCCCGCCTCTTGGACTATCCAGATTATTTAGCATGCACACCTGATGGTTGAGAAGTAATGGAATCGCCCATGCAGTAGTGTAATGGGTCACTATAGTACTTATTACTACTCTTTAGATGCTTCCAAGAATAAATTTCTAGAAAGACTCGAGGAGGATGTTTCCATTCAGCGGAGAAGAGAATACCTTATTAAATCCCAGCCAATTAGAGTCCCCTCTGAATGAAAATATTTTCATGCACTCTTTCCATTGCCCGCAAGAAACCTGCAAAGAGCGAGTTTAATCCTGAGAACGGAGAAAGATGCTTCATTAAAAGAATTTCACAAGATATCAATTCAAGTTGTTGGTAACTCGTACCAAAGAGATCAAATATAGAGATGAATTGTACTAATTTAATTGATATGAAAAATGTATTCCTAGAATGAAATGTAGTCACATAGTAATCCGATGCAGGATTCATGCATAAACAGGTTTCAACCATTGGATTCACAAAAAAACTCAATCCACAAAATACATCTTGTGGATTCAGTCTCTAGCTGAGCTTGATTCCACCATGGAGTTTATTGGAGTCGAACATCCCATGGATCCAATGATAGAAGCCCATTGAGGTATGAATACCTCCCATTCAAAAGACTTTATGGATCACTCTCTTTCCAAAAAATAAATAAATTCACATATTATAGTGGTCTAAGTATTTCAAGTAGATAGGGTTGTGGATGTTAACATTTCCAAAGTCTCAAACTATCGACATTTTGGAAAATCTCAAACTATTAAGTTAGACACCGAGTTTTTTCACTTTGTTGAAGAATTTGACTAGTTAAAGTAGATATGAATTCCCATGCAGGTTCCTGAGAGACGTAGATATATTGGTGAAATTTTTATGCCTTGTATATCTTTGATATCAAAGAGAAAGTGCAACATCTTTCGGGGTCAGTTTTGTGATTCCTATTTCTCCATTCATTTTCTGTTCAGGGGTAAACTCATTTACTCTACGACCCTTCATAATCTCCCCTTTCTACTTAGTTAATTTGTAGGTTAGGCTTGGGGTGAGGTGAGGAGGAGGAAGGAGACGAAAGAAAGAGGAAAAAATTAGGGTTGAGTTGATGATACTCATACCCATTTGTCTTTTATATATATATATATATATATATATATATATATATATATATATCATTTACAAAGTGTTATTGACACCACCGACTATACTAACACACCCACACTCATGGATCAAAATACTGGAAAACCGGTACGTATTGTCCTGACCTCCAGGACGATACGTATCGAGTATCGTCCGATACATTGAATGTATCGGTTTGATACATTGAATTTTTTTTTTTTTTTTTCAAAAAAATCCCGAAAAATACTAAAAAAATCAGAAAAATTACATTTAATGATTTTTTATTTATTTCAACTTTTTTAAAATTTACTTTAGGCTTATTTGATGCATATTTCATAATTTTATCAACGCAGAACCTAAATTACATTGTACATAACTCACTGTCAAAATTAAAAGGTATATTGTACATGAAAAACTTACTTTAAAGCCGCATTGAATTTCGCAGTGGTTCTTCCCCCTCGTGATCATCATCATCGGTGTGTGAGCTTTCTCTGTAATGTTGGCCATATTGATACCCATGATCATATGTGCCCTCTTGAAATTGAGGCATTAGTGACGAATATGGCTCAGTATAATAAGTAAAAGTCGGTCCTCCAAAAATTTGACTAACGAAGTCATATGGCCCGGGGTAGGTTGGTTGAGGCTAGTAGTATTGGTTACTGATTGTTGAATCTTCGGTGTTTTGCAAACTAAATCCTCCGAAGCTAGAAGTCATATAACCCACATAATCTTGTGGACTTTGTGGTGGTGGTAGTGTTTGGTAAGATTCTGACGTTCATCTTCCTTCAATCCCTCCACCTCTAAATGTAGGAGTGTCATACATTCTTACCGGCTCATCATCCCATGAGGCAATACCTCCATAAGAATAAGAGAGATCAACATCATCTCCTCCACCACTAGTGCCAACATGGGTTTCATTGCCTCCACCATCACCACAATACCCCCATCATCGTCATTATCACTATCGGGGTGCGTTTCATCATCAAATTCAATCACTGAATGGCGATTCAATCTTCTTTTTCGCTTCGGTGGTTGGGAAGTTTGCTCCTCTGCTACTCTTTCAACATTGTCTAGCCATGCACTGCCTTCAGTATCCAACACTGGCTCTTCTCTCTCTTCGATCCACTGATTTAAAGGGTCATCCTCCGTGAACATATAATCCAACTGGATGAGATCAAAATATTCACTATCTGTAAGGTAGAATATGATAGATGAATTAGTATATGCCTCATCAATTACATCAAATAAAAATTGTTTGAACTAAGACTTCATATAATTGCTTACCACGGTTGATCCTTTGCATATTTCTGACCCTTAATCGCATGTTGTAATGGCAGTAGACTAACTTTTTCAATCGTTCCATAGCTAGCCTATTCCTTGCCTTCGTGTGAATGAGAGAGAAGGTGCTCCAATGCCGCTCACAGTTGGATGAGGAACATGTTTGCGATAAAACCTTCATTGTAACTCGCCTCAGTATCAGACCATCACCTCCATAGTGCATCCACCAATCAGCGAGTTTATCTTACTTGATTTGGGATTGCGCCAACAGAGTCCCAAATGACCCATGTCTCTTACGGAATATGTCAATCTACAAATATGGAATACAATAACCCACATATCAATATAATGTTCATATGACATTTGACTTATTAGTTATAAGGTATAATTACTCACATCTCTGATGGCTTGACCTTGGTCGGCCAACTTAGGGAGCATTCGTTGGAAGTAAACCGTTGTACACTTCATCAGCCTCACTCAACTCGAAGCGTCGCGTATACCGGAAGATCAAATTCAATTAGTGTGCTATACATCAAATATGAGCAATCTTATTAGTATATGAAAACAGTGAATAATATGAAAAATAATAAATAAATAAATATCACTACATAAACAGTTTAACATGTTATACCTGCGGCATGCAAGTACTGGTGGAATTGTGCATCCCACCTCTTGTCGATGATTGCCCAATATCGTTTATATTTTGTAGGGCATTTGACTTTAATAGCCAATTTTGCCTTATCCATTGACTTGTAAACATATCCCATCATTGGTTTCTCATCACCATCTACCAACCTCAACACTTGTACCAACGGGGTAGTGACGGCGATCAGGTGGTTAACATCTGCCCAAAACTGGGGGGTGTAGATCAGGTCACCAACTTCATTCAAAGCAGGTCTCTTTGATCCTGGGAGCTCTAATTCATATTTTCTCCTTTCTTCGGAGTTGATCATGCTTTTCAGCTCACGACTATATCTAGTCAAGCTCTGTAGAGCTAGAAATTGGGTCACAAATCGTGTAATCGCAGGCCGGAGCAGCTCGTTCTTAGTGAAGTCTCTCATTAGATTCACCAACTTGTTACTATTGTACAAGTAGGAAGTAATCATTCTTCTCTTTTAAATAAGTGCTGGTGCCTTGCTTCTCTTTCCCAAATACTCAAGAATGAGGTCCACGCAATGAGCGGCACACGGAATCTAGTACAAGTGAGGTCCCTTCAACATTAACTGTCTGCCTGCAGCTTTGTAATTGACATCATTATCTGTTATCACCTGCACAACCCGCTTCTCTCCAACATCTTCAACTACATTATCCATTAGTTGGAAGAGGTAATCAGCCGTCTTCGCATGCTTAAAAGCATCAACTGATTTTAGAAATACTGTCCTGACATTGCTGTAGACCAAAAAGTTGATCAAACTCTTCTTTATGGGATCGGTCCATCCATCCCACATAATTCTGCAACTTCTCTCATCCCATACTTCGTGAAAGTTGTCCACATAAGCTCCTATCTCCTTATACTCATTATCTAATAAGGGCCCAGACACCTCGTATGCAAAAGGCTTTTTAACTCCTGGACCAACTTCTGCACTTGTATCAATTATACTTTTAAAGTATGACGACTCCACAACTTGACTCGAAATGTGATTGTATATCACGAACTTTACAATCAATTTTTCAAGTCTCTTTTCTCCCATTTTTTCAGTGAAATTGCACTCAATTTAGTTTGCTTGGAGCTTTCTGTCTGATACATGAACCGATCCATGGGACCTGTAGTACGACTTGTAGTAGACAACCTGGTCTCCCTCACTGATGCTGACCTATGTAACCCGTCAATCTTATGAATATCCTTATCATCATCAACAATATGTGGCCTATGACTAGATCCACCACTAGCAACAGGCATGGATGGGCCCATCAACCTGGACCGAAACTGATAATCGGCTTCTTCCTGATCTCGTCACTGTCGTGCTTCTCTAGCATTCTCCCTCATGACTCTCATTGTCTACTCATCCTCTCAGATCCAGGTGCAAGAAACTTTAGATCTCCCCTCCTTATTCTTTCATACATTTCTCTATCTCGGTCGGCTTTTGCTTTTTTCTTTCCCTTTATCGCCTGTAAACTGGCTCTGACATCTTCTCTCACCTCTCTGAATACATTGGGACATCCTTTTGTCTCTCCCTTAACGTGACTCAAATGTTCCTTCAACCGTGTGATACCTTCTCCCAGCAATTTTTTTTCACAAAGCTTGCATTCTATTTGGAGTCTATCACCATCTATTGTTGTGCCGTATTGCCAGGCTAGATCTTGTCTACGTACCATATTTATTTATTTCACCTGTATGAATTAGTAAACAATTGGACTAAATTAATGATTACACTTGAAAATTAAATTTATTTGATATTATTCTTATTTTTAAAATATTAGATTATAGTTTACCAAATTTATTTGATATTATTCTAATTTTTGAAAATTTATTTGATATTAACCTTATTTTTAAAATATTAGATTATATTTTACCAAATTTATTTGATATTATTCTTATTTTTAAAATACTAGATTATATTTTACCAAATTTATTTGATATTATTCTTATTTTTAAAATATTAGATTATATTTTACCATATTTATTTCATATTATTCTAATTTTTAAAAAATTTAGATTACATTTGAAAATAGTATTTAGTTGATATTATTCTAATTTTGAAAACATTAGAAAATCATATTATTCTAATTTTTAAGATATTTGAAAATCATATTTATTTCAAAATCATATTATTTGAAAATCATATTTATTTGAAATTGATGTGCCACATGCATCATGGGGTATGTTCGTATGTGTGACATGTGTAATTGATTTGTCACATACCTCATGACACATGCGACACATGTGTAATTGATGTGTCATGGGGTATGTGTCACATGTGTGACACATCAATTACATGTGTTACGACACATGTGTAATTGATGTGTCACATACTCCATGCCACATGCGACACATGTGTAATTGATGTGTCATGGGGTATGTGTCACATGTGTGACACATCAATTACATGTGTCGCGACACATGTGACATGTGTGTAATTGATGTATCATACATGTATTTGATGTGTCACATGCGTCACATACCCCATGACACAAGTGACACATGTCACATGTATTAATAACTCAAGGGATATATATATATATATATATACACACACATGTGTAACACATGTCCCATGTCCCATTTTAATTAATTTTTATAAATAATTTAAGAGTAGATCTTGAAATTTTAACCCCTAAAATGTAAGAAAATGACAAAAAATCGTAGAACACGCACCTTCTCTAAGTTCTTCGGTGATTTGGCAGCGAGCCCGCACTTTTTGGGCTTCGATTCGGCGCCAAAATGGCAACTACTATGTTCTCCGGTGGAACCACAACAACAAAAGGAAACAAAGGGGCTGCTGTAGAAAAAACCCGAAGAAAGAGGGTTTTAAAGCCCTTTTCGTGCATCAAATTCGAAGGGGGGACCCACCTGAGAAAACATGAAATTATCGTCCGATAATTTGAAATGATCGGACGATACGGTTAAATTATCGTCCATATCCTACGATAATTTGGTGGTTTTAGAGAATCTTCAGAAAACACGAAATTATCGGACGATAAATTGCCCGCCGATAAATATTATATTTTAGGGGGGATACGATAAAAACTCATTTTATCGTATCGCCCATGTCCAAAACTGATACATATCAGTATCAGACGATATTTTGACCTATGCCCACACTCGCATTAAAGGAACTAACACATAAGCACACCAAGTGATAAAACCTAATGACACACGAACACACCCACACCTACATTGATCTCCAGTGTTGAATTAAGGGATACTAAACACCTGAGATTCCACCTTTCCTCTTACAAATGACAATCAACTTCAATGTGTTTGGTCCGCTCATAGTAGATGGGATTTTTGCTATATGTTTTGCTGCTTCATTATCCGCATATAATTACATTGGCAGATTCACATTAATACCAAGATCAGCTAGGATGAAGCGAATCCACATCCCTTCTCTAGCAATTTAGGATATAGCCCTATATTCTCCTTTACAACTAGAACTTGCAACCATGCTGACGCGGGACGAGACATTAAAACCCTAATATGCGAATTTGGGATTAACTTTAGATTGAATTGAATTGCGGAAATATTCGAAATCACCCCACGCATAAAATTAATTCAATGAATTCAATAAAACAATTAGATTAATCTATTTTAGCGTTCGCATGCATGAAGATTCCCGATCTAGAAAAACGGCTCCAATGAGGGAACTCGAGGTTCGTTATAGTTTAGGATAGGGCTGTACATTTTTTTGACCGAACCGACCAAACCGACCAAACCGAACCGAACAGCCGGGTTTGGACGGGTACCCGTTGGGGTTTGGATTGGAAAAAAGGAAAACCGAAAAGTTTGGTTTGGTTTCGGTTCCAAGCCTCCCCAAGCCGAAACCAAACCAAACCGAATGTAGCTTGTTAGTAATTATATATATATATATATAGGCGAGAATTTTGATTAATTTTAAAGGGCATTTAAGTAAAATGCATATTTTTATATAAAACCCTACTCTTGTCTTTAGCCTATTCCTAAATCCTAAAGCGGTAAAGTAGAACTTATAGAAAAATCGGTTGAGAAGTTGAGAAAATTTTGATGTGCAAGTAGAACTTATAGGAAAACCGAAACCGACCGAATGAAACCGAGCCGAATTGAATCGGGTTGGTTTGGTTTAAGAATTTGACGGTTTGGTTTGAAAAAACCCGATTAGGACCGGTTTGGTTTGTGGTTTTGGTCCAAAACCGACCAAACCGAACCGAATACACCCCTAGTTTAGGACATCAAGCAATAATTACAATATCGTCTCTTGACTCTTCGGGGATTTTAAATAATTTTTTTTTTGAAGAAATAGTCCATAAAAGAGGGAAAATCAAAAGATATCAAGAAATAGGGTTTTGGGATTTTATCAACGGAAATAAAGGAAGATATTACCTGACAATAATTCTAGAAAAGACAACTAAAGGGATAGTGTTCCAAAGTTCACACCAAGGCTTCCCACCAAGTCGTACGAGAAATGAAGATCCACTCTTCAAATTTGAAGGATTCACTCCCTCGGTTGAAAACTCTTCGCAAGTCTTTTAGGGTTTGCACAAAAGCAAGCTCCCTTTTTCATTCAATCAATTCATTAATTTAATAATGTCTTTACAAGCCTTTATATAGGCTAAGAAAACCCTAAACAAACATAAAATTCGAAATAGAAGAGTCTTAAAACAAATAAAACTCAAAATGACAAGTTTTCGCCACAAAATCCGTTATTCCGTCAAATCTCGGACGTATCTTATAGATGTTTGCCCATAGGTCACAAACGCCCGTTACCTACGCTACGCACTAAACCAATGAGTGGCTCTTTCCACGGACGCCCATCAAGGGGTCACGAATGTTCTTCAATGGTTCACGGATGTTCTTCGTATGCTGACGACGCTGATTCTTTCTTTCTCTTTGCACTTTCTTCTTTTTTGTCTGTGTGACGTTCCTGTCAATACTCCCCGGGTGGGAAAAACTCATCTCCGATGAGTTGCGAAACCCACGGATGCCATACTTTGGAAGCTCAACTCTTGGCTTACCTTTCCACGCTGTGAGATACTCATGATGTTTACCTGCATTGACATTGAAACTTGGAATTTCTATAACCTCCTCATTCGTCCTTTTCTCATATTGCACAGGTAAGGTACATGATATGAACTGGGTAAGTGGGCGTGGTTCGATTGGTTGCTCAATAAGGGATCAACGGGTGTGGTTGTTGGATCTAGAATAGGTGTAAGATTCGATATTGCAACTATTGGATGGTCGCTCTTGTCTAGAGGAAGATCTAGACCTCCATCATTACCTTTTTTTGAGATAAAAAATGCTTCCACATGCTCAGGACTATCAGGAATTAATATAAAACAGTTAGTATCAAACTCATTAAACATATTCAATGTGTCAGTACCATCAAACATATTTCCAATGCTCAATAAATTATGATTGTTAATCCCATGCAAGTTAGAATGATGATATGCTCCTACCAACTCTAAGGACTCACTTGGTACAGGCACACTACCAACACTGTCCTCGGTAATAGAAACCTTCCTATGATAACCTACGGGTTTCACTAGAGTTCCATTCTCTTCGTCACTAGGCGTTTTAGCGGGTTCATAAACTTCTTCGTTGTTCTCTTTCTCGATATCCTATTGGATAATCAAGGTTTGCGATCTACTGGGGCACTGAGACGCAAAGTGACCAAAGCCTTAGCACTTATAACATTGTTGGGGTGCGCGCCTGGAATTATCGATCAATGTTTCGTTATCAATCTGAGCACTTACGGGTTTTGAGGATTGATCATGGCCATTGTTCACCGTTTCAGTAGGACTGGATCGAAAATCGGGCTTGGAGGAATTAAATCATCCTCCAGTTGGGGTGTCGAGATTCCTTTCTAACTTTTGCACCCTAGCATAACATTCTTCTAAACTCTCAACAGGATGAGGAATGAATTTTTTTGTAACTCAGGACTTAGACCAGTGCAAAACCTAGATAAGGTGACGCGTGGACTCTCATAAGCGTTAGCCCGATATACATACTCCTAAAACTTGTTGATATAATCATCAACCGACATGCTTCCCTGTTTTAACCCATGCCATTGATCCATGAGTCGTTGGTTGTAGGACACGGGGAGAAATTAATCATGAAGCTTTTCTTTCATGTCCGCCCATGTGGCGGCGAGTTCGCACTCGAGAGCTTCTCGGCATCGTTTTACACTTGTCCAATAAAGTTTGGCTTGTCTTACCAGTTTCATTTTAGCAAATCGCACTTTTCGCTCATCCGTCATTTCATACCAATTGAAATAATGATCCATGGCGGCTACCCAATCTATAAAGATTTTTGGGTCCATCTTTCCTTCGAAAGTGGGAGCGTCAACCTTGACTGACTTTAGAACTCTCTCATCTGGGTCGGGACGATTTTCACCCCTAGAAGGATCCCTCATCTCCTCAAGGTTAACCCTATGATGTTCACCATGAGTCACTCTAGACAACTCTTGGAATTGTGTCGATAATTTTGCTTGTTGGGTTTCCTGGTCTTACAATTGACCTTTTATGGCAGCCATTTGGGTATTGAAATTTTCTATGAAAGTAGCTAATTGGTCCGGATTCATCGTGACACCAAGAAAACCTAACACTTATATGCAATGAAACCTAAAACTTAATATGGGTAATCCTATATGGCTAATCCTAAACTACACACTGTGCTTTGATACCAAAAACTGACGCGAGACGAGATGCTAAAACCCTAATATGCGAATTTGGGATTAACTTTAGATTGAATTGAGTTGCGGAAATATTCAAAATCACCCAACGCATAAAATTAATTCAATGAATTCAATAAAACAATTAGATTAATCCATTTTAGCGTTCGCATGCATGAAGATTCCTGATCTAGAAAAACAGCTACGATGAGGGAACTCGAGTTTCGTTCCAGTTTAGGACACCAAGCAATAATTACAATATCGTCTCTCGACTCCTTGGGGATTTTAAATAAAAAAAGGCTTGAATAAATAGTTTATAAAAGAGGGAAAATCAAAAGATATTAAGAAATAGGGTTTTGGGATTTTTTTGTGATTTTATCAACGGAAATAAATGAAGATATTACCTGACAATAATTCTAGAAAAGATAAAAATAAAAGGATAGAGTTCCAAGGCTTCACACCAAGGATTCCGAGGCTTTACACCAAGGCTGTACGTTGACTTTGCACCAAGTCATGCGAGAAATGAAGATCCACTCCTCAAGTTTGAAGGATTCACTCCCTCGATTGAAAACTCTTCGCAAGTCTTCTAGGGTTTGCACAAAAGCAAGCTCTCTTTTTCATTAAATCAATTCATTAATTTAATAATGTCTTTACAAGCCTTTATATCGGCTAAGAAAGCCCTAAACAGACATAAAACTCGAAATGGAATAGTCTCAAAACAAATAAAACTCAAAATGGCATGTTTTCGCCACAAAATCCGTTATTCCGTCAAATCTCGGACGTATCTCACGGATGTTTGTCCGTGGGTCACGGACGTTCGTTGCCTACGCTGCGCACTATACCAGTGAGTGGCTCTTTCCACGAACCTCCGTCAAGGGGTCACATATGTCCGTCAATGGGCCACGGATGTCCTTCAATGGTTCACGGATGTCCTTCGTATGATGACGACGCTGATTCTTTCTTTTTCTTTACGCTTTCCTCTGTTTTGTATCTGTGTGACGTCCCCGTCCCATGCGTTTCTTTTGGCTCTTCCATGTGGCAAGATTACCTGCCAAGAAGGTACAATAGTCCATGGTTGACCTCTTATCACTTAAGGAGCCAACCCAGTATGCATATGTAAACAGCTCAACATCCAAATTCCCATGGTTATTGTAAAGGATCCCTTTTTCCAAGGCTCCCCTTCAAATACCTGATAATCCTATACACAACATCTAAGTGTGTGATCCTCGGAGAGTACATATATTGGCTTATAACAATAACCGCATATGTTATATCGAGGCGCGTCATGATTAAGTAGATCAACTTCCCCACTAACCTCTGGTACATTCTTGCATCTTTGAGAACTTCACGACTTCCACTACTAACCCGAAAATTCTGCTCAATAGGAGTAATTGCATACTTGCATCCTCGCGTCTCTGTATGATGTATTAAGTTCAATGTGTACAAAATAATTGATAGGGCTATTCCCTTCTTCGATCTAGCAATATCAATCCCCCAAAAATATTTCATGGGGTCGTCTTGGATATCAAAGACTTTGCTAAGATAACTTTTCAGCTTGATCTTCTCCTTACTATAATCACTAGAATATCATCCGCATGTACTGAGAGAACAGTGGTGCAGTCCCTCTCTTCACAAAGAGTGTGATCATAATGACTCCTTTTGTACCCAAATTTCAAAATTGCATCACTAGATTTCTGAAAATACCACGCCCTTGGGAAATGCTTTAATCTATCGATAGACTTTCCAAGCTTGCAAACTTTACCGGTCTCTCTCTGACAAGTGAACCTTGGAAGACAAGCCATATAAACTTATTCCTTTAAATCCCCATGAAGAAATGCATTCTTTACATCTAACTAGTAAAAAGGCCAATCCTTATGAGCAACAAATAAAAAAACTCTGATGATATTAGGCTTAGCAACAGGCGCAGAGGTTTATTGATAGTCAACTAATTGTGTCTAGGTGAACCCTTTTGCAACTAACCATGCTTTATATCTCTCAATAGTCACACCAGGTCTATACTTCACAGTGTAGATCTACTTGCATCCCAATACTTTTTTTCTTGGAGGAAGATCAACAATGTCGTTGTCCTATTATTATTATTTTTTTGATCGGTAATGTAGATTATATTAAAAATAGCAAGGCGCTGAAAGCCAATACAACCCCGACAAACACCCACCAAACAGGCAAAAACATTAAAAAAGCCATAAAAAAGAAAAACAACATCACAACACTATCTCAACCGGCCCCACTCAACCCGGGTCCCAGCAGAAAGGGTTGTTAGAACCTTCGACCCCCCCTCTCGCCACCCAAAAGCTCGCCAGCTTCGTGACATTTTTAATGATCATCCCCACCGGTTTCCTCTTATTCTCAAAAACCCTGGCATTCCTTTCGCACCATAAGCACCAAAAGACAGCGAACATAGAAGCCCTCCAGTATTCCCGTCTCGCATCCTCAATATCCGCAGCCGCCCAACTCAGCATTTGCAGATAAGGTGTCGCCGGCGTAACCCATCTCATCCCAAAAGCCTTGTAGATGACCCCCCAAACCGCATAAGCCACCTGACAGTGAACTAGGAGATGAGCTGCAGACTCCTCCCCCTCGGAACACAACCCGCAAGCATTCGAGATATCTCTACCCCTCTGAATCAACTAGTCCTTCGTTAGGATTCTATCCTTACAAAGCGTCCATCCAAAAAACTGAATCTTCAGAGGCACAGGTTCCCACCACAACCAAGCACCTTTGAACCTAATGAGCGGACGCCACGACAACAGCCCAAAAAAGGATTTGACGCTGAACTAACCGTCTCTTTTGTAGTTCCAGACGCGAAGGTTTGCCCCCTGCGAATTCCGCTGCATCTCATAGAGCCTGAGCATTAGGTCCGAAAAACTATCAACCTCACTATCCCTCAAAGCCCTTCTAGTGCCAACCTGCTAGACAGTCCCCCCATCAGATTGAGAAACAAATTCTTCAATCTTCCCGCCCTGATTCGAAGCAATGGCGAAGATATCCGGAAAGGCAGCTTTGAGAGGTCCCCCATCAAGCCAGACATCTTCCCAGAACTGGATGCTGGAACCACACCCCCAACTAAATCGCACCCCTTTGTCAAAGCTCTCTCCCTAACGCTGCAGACTCCTCGCCACCACGCCGAAATACCCCTATGGGCCGTGGAACAGATTCCCCAACTACCAAAGGATAGCCCATATTTTTCGCCCAGCACTAGCCACCAAAGACTATCCCTCTCCTCATCCTTCCCCGCCCTCCATAATCACTTACCCAACAGAGCTAGATTAGTCTGATATAAGTTGCGGATACCCAAACCACCATAGGCCAAAGGCAATTGGCAAATGTCCCAGTTCACAAGGTGGAAGTGTCTATTCAAACCCGACCCCTCCCATAAAAAAGATCGTTGGATTTGTTCCAACCGATTGATAATCTCCATAGGGCACTTGAACATCGACATAAAGAGAATTGGCATTGATGAGAGCACCACTTTTACCAAAATCAGCCTACCTCCACTACTGAGAAGATTTCCTTTCCACGCCGACAATCGCTGTTCAAACCTTTGCACCACAGGATTCCAATCACCAATCAATGGTCGTCTCAGACCAAGTGGCAACTAGAGGTACTTTATGGGCAACTTCTCGATGGCACAACTAACCACAGCCGCCAAGTCGGCCAAACAGGAATCCTCGACACCAATCCTCGTGATAACGAACTTGTGAAAATTAATCCGTTGCCCTGAGACCGCCTCATACACCGAGAGAACATTAGCCAAGGCACAAAATTCCCTCACATCCGCCTTCCCAAAAAGAATCGTGTCATCCGCGCAAATGTGAAATGAACCTGCCCTGAGCTCCCACCTAAATGCCAGTAATAAGATTAAGATCCCTGGCTCACATGATCAGTCTCGCTAACGCCTCGCCGACCATATTAAAAAGAAAAGGAGATAAAGGGCCCCCCTGTCTGATGCCCCTGGAGCTCTTAACATACCCAGCCGACGTGCCATTTATCATAATCGAAAACCACGACGAGGAATAACATCCACGTAACCATTTCCTCCACGTGTCTCCGAACCCCAACCGGCCCAACATATAGTCGAGACACTCCCAATTGACGCGATCATACGCTTTTTCCATATCCACCTTCTAGATGGCAGCCGGGTAACGCTAAAAGTGAGCCGAGTGGATAGTCTCATGGGCCACCGCCACAAGATCCGCTAACTGCCTCCCACGCACAAAGGCCCCCTGATTGCCGGAAATAACAATGTTCATCACAGCTTTGAGCCTATTAGCAAGCACCCTCGAAATGATCTAGTAGAGGCAGTTGGTGAGACTTATCGGGCGATAATCGGAGATGTTCTCGACCCCATGAATCTTGGGAATAAGAGTAATAAAGGTGCAGTTTAAAGATCTCCCAATAAACCCAGTTCTGTGAAACTCCCTCATTACCTCCATCAGGTCTTCCTTAATAGTCGCCCAAAAAGCACAATAGAATTCTTTAGTGAACCCATCAGGCCCCGGCTCTTTGTTCTTGCCACCATACCTGACCGCCCTCCACACCTCTTCAGAAAAAATAGTCTCCAACCCCAACCTCTCCTCCGAGATGGAGGTAAAAGTTACACCATCAAGCTGTGGCCTCGAAAGACCCTCATCCTTATACATCCGCTTATAAAACTCGACTATGTTTTCCCGGACATTAACGTCACCCGAGTATGTCACCCCATCAACAATAATGCTGCCCAGAAATTTCGTCTTATTACGAGCGTTGGCAATCGCATGGAAGTATTTAGTATTAGCATCCCCCTCTTTAAACCATCTAACTTTGGCTTTCTACATCCAGAAGACTTCTTCCGCCCTACACAAGCTATCGAACTCCATCTTCTTTCTGTATCTTGCCTCCCTCTCATCAGCCGTAAGGACTCGCACTTCCTCCCAGTTATCCAGATCCTTCAGGCTGACGAGCAACCGCTCCTTGTTGACGTGGACCCGGCCATACTCGTCCCTATTCCATTCCCTAATTCAGTCCTTGAGCCGACGAAGCTTAGAAATGAAATGATAAGCAGCTGTCCCCGGCATCACAGGGTCGCTCCACCACACCGGAACCTTCTCTCTAAACGACTCGTCCAACAACCACACGTTCTCAAATCTGAAGGGAGATGGCCCCATCCGTTTAGATTCACAAATCAGGCCGAGCGGGCGATGATTGGAGATCACATGCGCAAAAGCTTCCAATCGAGCCTCCGGGAAAATATCTAACCACTCCATTGTGCAAAGGAACCTGTCCAGCCTGCTAAGAGAGTCTATCCTAGAGATTGGACCACATATACCGCGCCCCAATCAAGGGGACATCCATCAGCCCCCAATCCAAGATGAATGAGTTGAAATCCTGCATAACCCCCCTATTAGGTGGCCCGCCTTGCTTTTTGAACCCCCATCGGATCGCATTGAAATCCCCACCCAAGCAAAATCCCATCTAGCAGCAAGCGCAACCAATTCGAACCAGAAATCACCCCGCTCTCAATCATCCAACGGACCATAAATATCCGCGAACATCCACTGTTTCCCAGTCACCCTGTCACGAAGCACCACGAAAGCCGAGAACCTCCCTAACTCCTCATCGATCTTGTCAAAGAGTTCCAATGACCAGGCCACCAAAATACTCCATGAAGCACCAACGGAATCAACGCCGATCCAATCCCAAGAACCACCACCGAGAACCGCCTCAACTCTCCTCTTATCGCAGCAGCCCCATTTGGTCTCTTGGAGGGTAACAATCACCGGTTTAAAGGTAGCAATCGCTTGTTTAAACCCCACCCTTTTAATCCACAAATTCCCCTCACATTTCACGAAAATATCTTCAAAAAGAAATTGTCGACACCCGCCCCAAAGCTGCAAAAGGGAGCTTATTCCCTTCACCCCCCCCGACCCTCTCCCATTCGACATTCCCCAGTGCAATCGCGCAAGTTCCCGTGACCCACCACGTTGCTTCCTCTTACTACCCTGACGACTGTTCAAAATGGATCTAAACACCTCCCGCAGTTCCGCCTCAGACCCCTTGAAAGACATCCCTAGATCTCGACCCAAATCGATCAACTGATCAATATCTGCGGAGTCCCCGTTCCCCAGAGCAATCCCCTCCCCACAATCACCATGATTCTCAAGAAAATGCAACCAACTCTCCACATTGATCCCCTCCTCCTCCCTAACAATCTCCGGCAAGCTCCCCCTTTGTCGCTCCACCCCTCCGACACCACCAGCGGAAGTCAACTCAACTAGACTTTCGAGTGAGCCCTCCCGGAAGTCGACGCAGCTTTGCCAAGTGGCCTTCAACCCCAACCCCTTCAGTTTGGAGGACTCCCAACTCCCCCCTCCTCATAAACCCACCGGGTCCCTACCGTCCCACTCCAGGGTTGGTCCCGCTTCAACAAACTAGCCCATAAGTGCCCGTTAAGACCCAGCAAACTGACCCCAACAGAGACCTGGGCCAACCGTACATAGGGTTCCTGGCCCGATAGAATTTCACATCCGACCCGGTCCTCCTCACAATTAACCCAGCGAAAGCCCCGCGCCAGCTGTCCCTTCCATGGGGAGCCCCCTCCCGTTGACCTCCACGTGCCATTCCCGATGGGATCCCCAGAGCAAACCCTCAGCAGGGCACGTGGATCCTCCACTAAACCAGTACCAAGGCAGTCCCACCGTTCAAACCGATAGTCAAAACACCCAACGGCTCAGATGTAACTCCAGAAGCTTCCACCGTCAGGCGACGTGTCGTCTTCCCAGCTCCTCGCAGTCCCCGAGGCCTCCCATATAAGCTCCTTCTTCGGAGATAAACCCTAAACCCTTTCTTGGTAGCAGAGGCAGCTTTCCTAATACGGTACCCGACAGCTTTAGTCTCCATCGGATCCCAGGTGCGACAGCTAAACTCGTCCCTCCAATCCGACGTCTCCCACCTCTCACCTACCCCCTCTCTTTGCAGGTATTCTATTTCGACAACACCTTATAAGCAGAGCTCGACCGTAGGGACCATAGATAGTGGAGGATCCGAAGACCCATCCCCAGTGTCGCCGGAGATCACCGCGACGGAAGACCTCCCCACTCCTGAAGATTCCTCAGCCGCTTCCGCCACTTGAACATGAGCCATCCCCAGCAACCTAGAGGGAGATCGGTCACTCACCGGCGCGATCGCCCTCCGATGTGGGCCCAGACCGAGCGGGGAGTACGTGGCCGAGCTCCACTCCGAGTGTCTCGGCGACACCCGACCGGACCGCTCCATCCCTCCCCCGATTGGGTTGGGAGCCGACTGAACTACTTTTGTGAAAACACCGGGAGCATCGATGCCATCGACCCAGGGCCCGTCGAAACCTTCACCCACTTGATGCGGGATGATCACCCACTCCAAGCACGTGATTTCTATGATGAGTTGAGCAACCTGGCCTCCAATCAGAACTTCACAGCATCTGGGGATGTAATCCAGGGATTCAACTCCGACGAGGATCCGAACATGGTCCGTGTCCCAGAGTTCAGCGGAACGTCGGTTGGCCATGATGAATCGACCGAACCGGTCCCTGATCCCTCGAAACACCTTCGGGGACCAAGCATGAATCGAAAGCCCGAAAATGCGAATCCAGACCCCACCTCTCTCCCGATGTACCAGTAAATCTCCCACCGTAGGAGACCAAGGCTGGCAATCCACCGGACACCCATGAATGTATATATGTTTATAAAGGCAAAATTCCTTCTCTCCCTTCTGAAATGAAGTAGAAATTTAGGAGAGATACTAGAAGCCACCGGTCTCCCAACAATCCCCCACCTGTTAACGATCCACTTGTGTATAAGTAGTAAAGATAAAGAATCCCTGTTAGAATAAAGAACCACCTAGAAGTAAGGCAGATTGCGCGCGAGAGAGATGGATTTCGGAATGTCAAAACTGAGCATCCCAGAACTCGATCTCAAAGTATCTCTCTCATCGGCAATATCAATCCGTCCAGGCCCCGGGAGATCAGCAGAGGGCGGCCTTAGCCGCTGCTTTGCTAACTCCATGGTAGAAGCGTTAATCTGCCTGCACGCCTTCCCGGCAATCGACCAACCCCGCCACACATCACTCAGTTGCAATTCCGAAAGGATGGGCTGATGCAGATTTCGCGTATGAGGAAATCCATCATCCATCGATTTAACAACCTTACCTTGAGGCCGGGTAGAAGCACAACCGTATCGGAGACAAACAGCAAGCTGGCGGAAATTGACGTTACGACACCGGTCACAGATCCAATCCCCCACCCTTAGAACTAGACACAAGTCCTTGTCCTATTATGCTTACATTTCCTGCACCATTATCTTTTTCCAAAGAATTATATATAGAAATATCATCTAATGATGAGACATAACTGAAATGAGAAATAGATAAGCCTTTATAGGGAACAAATTTTTGGATAGGACGTCTACGTTGGGAAATAGGAAGATCAATATCAGAGATAGATCTGTTTCTGGAGAAGGTCCATAGTCAGTGGCCTAAGATGGAAGTTCTTCTTGAGGCTCTTCTTGAACATCTTATTGGACAACTTCTTGAACTGAAGGTTTTCGAAACCTTTTTCTCTCAAAGAATTTTGTAAATTTTCCTTGAAGTGGTTTCCTATACCAATCAACTTGGGGTTGCTCTAGCTCTTCTACAATTCCCTCTCTATATTTATCAAGATCCACAATCCCTTCATCTAGATCATCTCTCACATCCATGGTAGGAAGCATACCAGGGCTCTCTTCCAACGTCATAACATTCTCCCCAGAAGAGGGCACTTGATACTCTCTCCTTGAGGTTTTGAGAAAGGAGTATTCTAAAAAAAGGTGGCATCCATGGTTACAATCCTCCTTCTAGAGATAGGATCATATACCTTGTACCCTTTCTGTGATGGAGGGTAGCCAACAAAGATGCACTGGGCTGCTTTGGCATTCAACTTATCATGATGAATATCATAAATTTGGGCAAAACATAAGCAACCAAAGATTTTAGGGGGAACTGAAAAGAGAGGTTTGGAAGGGAACAACATGTTTTGGGAGACTTCATTGGAGGACTGGTGTGGGGATTCTGTTAATGAGAAAACATGAGGTGAGCACTGCTTCACTACGCAAATTTCTGGTAACATTTCCTCCAATCAATAAAGTCCGAGCAACTCCCACAGGTGATAGTTTTTCCTCTCAGGAATCCCATTTTGCCGAGGGGTATATGGACATGATGTCTGACACTCCATACCATGTTGTCGTAGGTAAGATTGAAGGAGATGATGGCCACTTCTATTGAAACTAGGAGGATATGGAACTCGTGTATATGTTTCCATCTCACACGATTCACATTTGAAGGGGATGTCATGAACATCCTTGAATTTGTGGGAATACTATCCTCAACCTTTGTAAGGGAACATCTCCACACCATGCATGCCACAACTCATCCTCCTCAACAGTGATAGTAACAACAACGATAGACTTCTGAATACTCTGATTTGCACCCTTAGTCCTTCAAAAATATACATGCCTCTAGTCTCCAGACCTATGACCATGGTGAGAGGTATAATAAGAGCATGTGGTAAATTATGTGGAGATCTTAACTCTTGCAGCCAAGATGACATCCATTCGAAATATACTAACTACTAAGGTGAAGAAGGGATGGCCACTTGAGCAGCTGTATGAAGATGTTAGAGCTGGGATATAAGTGAAGACTAGGATGACCTTGCCTGTGAGTTTTATGATCATGCATGGCCATCCAATGGTCCAAATAGGCAAGGCTTGGACTATATCCAATGTTAGCAAGGAAGAAATGGACCCATAAATGGGCTTTCAAACGGCCTGTGAAGAAATCAGAACCGGGCATAAAGGAGGGAAACGAGGCGTAAAGATGAAAATTCTGGAGAAAGGAAGGAGCAAATGGCAAATTCGATTGATCGAATTTAAATGTCGATCGATCTCAATCGAATGTCGACGGCGATATTTCATATATATGAATTTTGATCGATCGAATTTCAATTTCGATCGATCGAAATCGCGCCGAGTTAGTTTAATTTTTTTTTATTTTTCTATTTCGAATTTAAGTTTTAGGGGCTTAATTGTCTTTATTTAGTATTTGTTTTAGGGTTCCTATATAAGGTCATTAAGAAGAACATTATAGTTAGTTTTATTATTATTGAATGAAGGAGAGTTGCTTTTGTGTAAACCCTAGAGAGCTTGTGAAAAGTTTTCAACCGAGGGAGTGAATCCTTCAAAACCTTGAGGAGTGAGCAATCGTTTCTCGTAAGACTTGGTGCGAAGCCAACATACAACCGTGGTGTGAAGCTTCAGAAAATCCTTGGTGTGAAGCCTTGGAATCTATCATTTTAGTTTGTCTTTTCTCTATTTGTCAGGTATTATTTTTTTTCTTTCCATTGATAAAAGAACAAAAATCCTAAAAGAGTCGTATTCCATGATATCATTAATCTCCATTTTGAACTATTTATTCAAGTTTCATCTCCTTCAAAATCCCCGAGGAATCAAATCCGATATTGAAATTATCGCTTGATGCCCTAAACTAGAACGAATTCCGAGTTCCTTCATCGGAGCCATTTTTCTAGATCGGGAAATTTTACGCATGTGATGTTAAAATGGATTAACCTAATTGTTTTATTAATTTCGTTGAATTAATTTTATGTGTTGCTTGATTTTGAATATTTCCGCTATTCAATTCATTCTAAAAGTTAATCCCAAATTCGCATATTAGGATTTTAACGTTTGTCCCGTGTCACATATATAGAAATGTGCTTCCATGGGTACACCCTATACATGTAGGCGTGTACAACACACATGTCGCCAACGATTGTGCTCTAGCAATTAGGGCATAACAGTTGCAACCTCAACCTCATAGAATGAACCCCAGCCTACACCACCTTTCCCATAAAAGATTGCTTTAAATGATATATAGAGCAACAAATCACATCGAAAACCAAGCCAAGGTATATAGTAGTCCATTATGCTACCAAATGGTTGTGGTTACTAAGCCTGGTAACTCCATCATTGCAAGTAACTATCAATTATATAACCAATTGTGTACTCTAGCAATTGGTCCCAGAATCGGTAAATTCTCAGCAGATCAACAGAATCTGGAGAAGAGGGGAATGATCCATGAACAACCAATGTGACATAACAGTAACCCCAGACCTTCTATTTTGTCATCAAATGTAAACTCCATAACAAACTTATTGGTGCACTATAGTTATAATTATAATATGAAATATATGAGCATATATAGCAAAACCATTCTTTAGCAGTAGAGTGAAATTTATGATAAAGAATCTGACTCTTATTAATTGTCCAGTTATTTTCAAGATATAGTATAAATAATCAATAGAGGCTGACAGAAACCCTTTTGATAAGTTTAGCTGTAGCAGGACCAGAAAGAAAAAAAAATATAAACATTCCTGCAAATTAAAAAAACTGTTTCTCAATCTGCCTAAGTACAAAATGATTAGATCCTGATTTCATAATTGGTGGTTACTAAACCATTATAAATTTGAAGCTAATTGGACAATAAAAACAGAAAGGACCTATATCTTTCAAGTTTCAGCTTTAACTAATTACCTCATAATCAACACCTTGTATGTAGATATAATCCGAGTCAAGTGATGAGAAAGCAAGTCCGGTTATCTGTGTAATAAACAATAGAAAAGTCACAATATGTTCATTAGATGCTTCAGTGGACTTAATATGCATCTATAACTGCAGAAAAGAAGTTTCAAACAGACAAATATATTGAAGAGATAATCAAGACTAAGTGATGTAGGTTTCCCAATATTTAAAGAAAACGGTAGACATTCAGGGATGGTAAATGTGAGATGAAAATGGATAAGCTTTTTTAGTAAGTAAATTATTCAACAAAATTCCAAAGAAATTCATTCACCCATGAGTTTTGCAGTTATCTCTTATACCACAATCCTGAGGCGTTGACATTTTATAGAGAAAATTTTTTATAGACATTTTATATAAATTCTAACTTGTGCATACTTGAATATGTGACTCTACATGTAAAAGTTTCTGGAGACTACCAAATATTTGAGAAGTGTGAGACACTTCGAACCTGGGCAAGGCAAGTTTCAGAAAGGAAAAAAATGTTGCTCATGGCTCTCAAAAAGTTGCAATACCATAACTGACATTTACCATCCTAAGATGTGCAAATTGAATAGGGGAATAGAAAACAATACCAGGTTTCCCCCTTTTGAATAAAATAAAAACAAACTCATAGATATTAGCAATAACAATGGAAATGAAATTCCAGGATATTAAATCACCTCGTATTTTGAGCAGTTAACCCATCTTGACAACGCTGACCATCTGCATTCAAGAAGCCAACCACACCTAAAAGTCAGGTTTGATTATTATGTTTCTAAGAAACCACAATTTCAGAGTTAATAGACAAGTCTCTAATAGGTAAAAAACATTACCTCAGCCCCATGAAATTGTCTCTTTACAGGTGCATCGTTCATTGTGCACATTCCGATGCAGGATGGGGCCGAGGAGGAGATAGGTGGCTTTCGACCGATCAGTTTGATTGGTTGTCTGTACAAAGTAATAACTCGAGTGCTAGTCTTCAAAAAAGTGATTGATGGCATCATCAGTCCTACACAGGGAGTTTTCATCAAGGGCCGCCGGATCTCTGAGGTGGTCATGCTCGCGCATGAATGTCTCCACTTGAGACACAAGGATAAAAAACCAGGGATTATTATCAAACTAGATATGGAAAGAGGGTATGATCGGGTAAATTGGGAGTTCGTGGACAATATTTTACGCAAGATGAGGTTCGCGTCGAGATGGTGCAGATGAATTAGGGAGGGTATCCGGATTCCAGTATCAGATGAACTCGGTCATGGTCAACGGATGGCCCAATGGTTACTTTCCGGGTTCCCGTGGTCTTCGGCAAAGGGACTCCTTGTCTGCTTTTCTATTTAACATTGCCGACGAGTGTCTCAGCAAATTAATCGATAGGGGTGCAGATTTAGGTGAGATTTCCGGTTTCAAAGTAGCGAGGGATAACAAGCCTATCACACCTCTGCAATTTGCTGATGATGCAACCATTTTCCGTGGCGCAAGTAAGGAGGACTTACTGCATCTTTGTTGAATTCTCAAAGCGTGTGAAGCATGTACGGGCCAAAGAATCAACATTGAAAAAACTAAGCTGATGGGGGTCCATTTAGAGCATAGTGTAGTAGAAGATCTTGCAGGTTATTTCGGGTATAAAGCTGGCTCCTTGCCTACTACATATTTGGGATTACTTTGTGTTTAGGTGCACCCTCTCTTGGTTTGTGAGATCCGATCATTGCGAGGATGGAGAAGCGATTGACGGTATGGAAGGCCAAGTCTTTATCCATGGCCGGAAGAGTTACATTAATCAGGTGTGCTAATGGGGAAATCCGATTCAAGCAACCGCCCGTAACTTATCGGAGGAGAAAGAAAATTGTGAAAGTGGGCCAAAAGAAGAACTGCACAAATTCGAAGGACTAAAGAGTGTTTTGGTCGATCGATCGATCCTAGCTAGTCGATCGATCGATTGAGGACAGAATTTTGGGCGCACTTATATTTCTCAGTCGATCGATCAATTCCGAATTATTGATTGATCGATTGTGGTCAGAGACTTCGGGTGATTTACTTATTTCTCAATCGATCGAAAGACTCCAAAATCAATCGATCGCGCAAGATATGACGGAATTTTAGTTTCTTTTGGCAAAACTTGCCTTTTTACTGTTTTAAGTTGTTAGGACTCCTTTATTTCGAATTAGGGTTTGCTTAGCCAATTTAAAGGCTTGTAAAAACAACGTTTAATTTAATTGATGGTTAATGAAATTTGTTTTTGCAACTTTGAGAGTTTTGTGATTAAACTATCTGTGAGGGTGTAATTCTCTCAACCGAAGAGCGATTCTTCGTCCTGCGTGCAGTTTGGTGCAGGCCAACTTTTCCTCCTTCTCTATATTCTTTTGATTTACTAGTTGCGTAAGTATCATAACCCTAACCTATCCCTTTACCATTAAAATTCATTATTTGCCTTGTTTTCTCTCGGTATTGAAAGTACCCGCTTCCAAGTTCGTTCGACGCCCTAAAATTGTAGGAGATCTAGTCATTTGCTAAGAACCTTAAATCTTCTAGATCCGATAGAGAACGTAAACGAAAGTAACACTATTTTGGGCCATCAATTAATCGTTTAATTGTATCTCTTGGTATTTTCTATGATAATTTGTCAAGGAACATTGTCTTTTAATTGTTTAAATTAATTCTCAGCCCTAACATTGCATCGTGTTAGTTTCTGCATCAGATTTGGTATCAGAGATTTGTTAGTTTAGGGTAGTCGGTGTTCATATAGGTCTTAGGGTTCATTTCTTTTAGTTTGTTTTGTCTTGCATCAATTTGTTTTTGTTTTGCATAGTCATGGATCCCATTAAGATAGAAGCCCTCCTTAAGGAACTTACGGCTAGGTGACTGCGAGTCAAACCGATCTTTAAGCCCAATTGACCGATCACCATAACCAATTGCAAAACCAATTGCATGATCAACAAGTCTGACATGAGGCTTTGGTGACCCGTGTTGAAGAGATGAATGAGGTCATTGCTGAAAATCATTATCGCGGCCACATTAATGACCGTAGGAGAGATGATCCTCACCGACGTGATATCCAAACCAATCAGGATGACAAAATCATGAAGTCCATTAAAATGAAGGCTCCTACTTTTGATGGGAAAAGACAATCTAAAGTCTTTCTCCAATGGGTGGCTGACATGAAAAACTACTTCAAGTGGTATGCCATGTTTGAGGAGCGAAAAGTCTGGTTTGCCAAAGTTAAGCTTATGGGTCAAGCTAGGCTTTACTGGATGGGATTAGAGCGTCGTAGGCATCCCAGGGTCTTCTTCCTATTTCCACCTAGGATGATATGAAGATTCAACTAAACGAGAAGTATGGTCCTCTTTCTATGATGAACGTATTCTTGATCAGTGACAATCATTGCGCCAGGGGAATTCACCGGTCACAGAGTACATTGACAAGTTTGAAGACCTAATGTCCTAGGCCAATGTGGATGAGCCGGAACGAGTTACCTTATCTCGACTTCGAATGGGCCTTAGCACCAAACTACAAAGGGAACTCATTCCATACCCCGTCATAGACCTAGATGAGTGTTTCTCCGGAGTCAAAGAGTTAGAATGGTACTTGAAGACCCCTCAAACCAAACGTTTCGATTCTAGTGGGTCCGGTTATAGGTCTAACTATCCTGAGTCAAAGCCCAACGTTCATACCCCGTCAGCTAGGCCCAATTCAGTTGCTACACCAGTGGCTAGAGTTGATAAGGGTAAAGGTCTTATGCTGGAATGGCCCCACCCGAAACTTGTTCATAGCCGAGAACCCTAAGAATGAACACGATGAGGGAGAAGAAGTTTATGAGCCTGAATCGTTCCCTGGTGATGAAGAAGATTTTACAGGGGAATGAACTGTGGCTTGTCTTAGGGAAGTCTCCTACCCTGTTGAGGAGGGTAATAACTCGCGGGCTCTTGTTGTTAGATGTACCCTAGCCCAATCTAAGGAGAGTGATGATTGGCGGTGGGATAACATCTTTTATACCGTAGCTAGCTGTGGCGAGAAGGCTTGTCGAGTCATTATCGATAGTGGAAGCTGCACCAATGTTGTTTCCAAAAGTATAATTTCTCGCCTAGGGCTTGCACCCGTAGCTCACCCGCGACCCTCTAATATTGCTTGGGTTGATTCATCATCAATCCCCGTTTCACGAAGGTGTCAGGTTCCTACACAATTCGGCTAGTATAAGGGCACCTTGTGGTGCGATGTTGTACCTATGGATGTGGAGCATATCATCCTTGGAAGGTCGTGGTTGTATGATATGGGCGTTACATTGTTCGGGAGATCGAACGTGTGTTCTTTCACGCACAACGGAAATAAATAAAGATCAATCATTTACCTCCTAGAGTACCTACTGTGAAAACGAACAAGTCCAATGATAAAGGCCTAATTGAGAGAGAGAAGACATCTAAGGCCATTCACATCATTAGCCCATTAGAGTTTGACCTAGGTGCTAAGACTGAGGACATTGTTTATGTCCTTGTAACAGTTGAAAAATCCAATGAGTCTAGTGTTGAGTGTTTGAAAGAGGTTGAACCGATAATGAGCGAATTTTGGGACGTCTTTCCCAAAGACCTTCTGGATGAATTACCACCTTTACGGGACATCCAACATGCCATTGATTTAGTTCCCGAATCTACTTTACCTAACTTGCCCCATTATCGCATGAATCCATCCAAACATTCGAAGTTAAAAAGGCAAGTTGATGAACTTCTCCAGAAGGGATTCATTAAGGAAAGTATGAGTCCATGTGTCGTGTCAGCGTTGCTCACACTAAAGAAAGATGGAACTTGGAGAATGTGTGTTGAAAGCCATGCTATTAATAAAATCACGGTCAAGTATTGGTTCCCTATACCGAGATTGGATGACATGTTGGACATGATGGTCGGTGCCACTATAGTTTCGAAGATCGAAATGAAGAGTGGATACCATCAAATCCGAGTTCGTCCAGGGGACGAATGGAAAACTGCCTTTAAGACCAAGGATGGTTTATATGAGTGGTTTATCATGCCTTTCGGACTTTCAAATGCCCTGAGCACATTTATGCGAATCATGACACAGGTGTTGAGGCCTTTCATAGGCAAGTTCTCTGTGGTTTACTTTGATGACATCCTTTTTTATAACCACAACAGGGAACAACACTTAAGCTACTTAAGGCAGGTTTGTATGACTCTCAGAGGAGAAAAGTTGTACGTGAACTTAAAGAAGTGCACTTTCATGCCATAGAGCATTGTCTTCTTAGGGTTTGTCATAACCTCTGAAGGAATGACCCTGAAAAGGTCAAGACTATTGTGGAATGGCCTAAACCTCAGAACATCCACGAAGTCCATAGTTTCCATGGGTTAGCGGTTTTTTACAGGCGGTTCATCCGTAACTTCAGTACGGTAACATCCCCTATCACCGATTGCATGAAAAAGGGAGAGTTTAAGTGGACACTTGTTACGACAAAAACCTTCAAGGAGATTAAGTCTTGAATGACGGAAGCTCATGTCATGCACCTTCCTGACTTTATAAGGTCTTTGAGGTAGTGTGTGATGCGTCAGGCGTAGGTATTGGGGGAGTGTTAAGCCAAGAGGGTCATCTGATAGCTTATTTCAGTGAGAAACTAAATGAGGTTAGGCGGAAATACTCTACCTACGACAAAGAATTCTATGTTGTAGTGCAATCTCTTAAATATTGGAAACACTATTTGCTATCCCATGAATTTGTCTATTTCTCGGATCATGAAGCCCTTAGATTTTTGAGTTCCCAAAAGAAGTTAAACCCGTGACATGTGAAATGGGTTGAACAACTTCAAGGGTTCAACTTTGTGCTAAAACATAGGGTTGGAGTAGAGAATCGAGTTGCTAACGCGCTTAGCCGTAGAGTGGCGACGTTGCACTCATTGAGTGTTGAGGTGACCGGATTCGATCGTCTCGTAGATGATTATCCCACATGTCTGGATTTTAGTGAAGAGTGCACGTTACTTCTGAGTGGACAATCTGTGAGAGAGATTAAGTATATCTTATAAGACAGGTATTTGTTCCTAAAACACCGCTTGTGTATTCCACGCACTTTTCTACGAGATTTTCTTGTTTGGGAATTACATACTGGAGGGGTTACCGACCACTTTGGTCGCAACAAAACTGTTGCCTTGGTTAAAGACCGATTTTATTGGCCCAATCTCACCCGAGATGTTGTCAAAATCATCAACCAGTGCCGTGTTTACCAATTGGCAAAACAAAGAAGGCAAAACACCGAGTTATACAGACCTTTACTTTGCTACACACCCTGTGACAAGATCTCTCTATGGACTTTGTGTTATGCCTTCCCAAGACCCTCCGCAAGCACGATTCAGTGTTCATCGTTGTGGACCGTTTTTCGAAAATGGCCCATTTCATCGCGTGTTCGAATGCCTCAGATGCAAGTAACATTGCTACATTTTTCTTTCATGAGGTTGTTCGTCAGCACGGTTTGCCTAAAATTATAGTGTCTGATCGTGATGTCAAGTTTGTCAGTTACTTTTGAAAGACACTGTGGCACAAAATGAGGACTAGGCTTCAGTTTTCGTCTGCATATCACCCCCAAATTGATGGGCAAACTGAGGTTGTAAATCGAAGTTTAGGTAACTGGTCATAGTGCCTAGTAGGTGAGCATATTAAGAGTTCGGATTTCATCCTACTTGTAGCGGAATTTGCATACAACAATTCGGTTTATAGAACCACAGGTATGAGTCCATTTCAAATCGTGCAGGGGTATTAAACCTAGGACACCCGTAGACCTCATCCCGATGTCAGTTCATCAAAGGTCATCAAAGTTTGCATCTACATTTGCACATCGCATTCATGAATTGCATGCTGAGATTAAAAGAAGAATTAATGTGAACAATGAAAAATACAAACTTTTTGCAGATTTTTATAGAAGGTTCAAAGAATTTTAGGAGGCTGATTTTGTGATGATTCGGAATAGACCTGAGTGATTCCCTCAAACAATTGCCAAGAAGTTACAAGCTCATGGTGCTGGACCCTATAGGATTTTGAAGCGTGTTGGTTCTAACGCTTACATCCTAGATTACCGTTAGAATTAGGGATTAGCACGACTTTCAGCATGGAGGATCTCGTTCCGTTCCATGGTCATTCAACCATCCCACCCAACCCATTTGAGCTTTCCACATCTGATGTTACCACTATTCCCCTCCCCACGCATTCCCTCCACCTACACGACCATCTCGTGAGATCATTGAAGATGTATTGGAGGATCAGATTGCATCCACCAACTAAGGGGGACTTAAACAGATTGATCCGGATCTCCTCGACCTTTATCACAACTAATATTCATCGGGGATGAATCATTCTAACCCGAGGATAATTGATGGGGACCTCCGATTCAAGCAACCTCCCTAACTTATCGGAGGCGAAAGAAAACTGTGAAAATGGCGCGAAAGAAGAACTGCACAAATTCGAAGGACTAAAGAGTGTTTTGGTCGATCGATTGATCCCAAATAGTCGATCAATCAATTGAGGACAGAGGACATAGTATTTCAGGCGCACTTATATTTCTTAGTCGATCGATCAATTCTAAATTATCGATCGATCGATTGTGGTCAGAGCCTTCAGGCGATTTACTTATTTCTCAGTTGATCGATCGACTCTAGAATCGATCGATCATGCGAGATATGACAAGATTTTAGTTTCTTTTGGCAAAACTTGTCATTTTAGTGTTTTAAGTTGTTAGGACTCTTTTATTTCGAATTAGGGTTTACTTAGCCTATTTAAAGGCTTGTAAAAACAACTTTTAATGTAATTGATGGTTAATGAAATTTGCTTTTGCAACTTTGAGAGTTTTGTGATTAAACTTTAAGTGAGGGCGTGATTCTCTCAACCGAAAAATGATTCTTCATCCCGCGTGCGGTTTGGTGTGAGGCCAACTTTTTCTCCTTCTCTATCTTCTTTTGATCTACGAGTTGCGTAAGTATCGTAACCCTAACCTATCCCTTCACTATTAAAATTCATTATTTGCCTTGTTTTCGCTCGGTATCGAAAGAAGCTGCTTGCCAGTTCGTTCGAAGCCCTAAAACTGTCGGAGATCTAGTCGTTCGCTAAGAACCCTAATCTTCTAGATCTGATAGAGAACGCACGTGAAAGTAACACTATTTTGGGCCAGAATTAAATCTTTTAATTGTTTAAATTAATTCTCTATTTAATCTTAGTCCTAGCATTGCATCGTGTTAGTTTCCACATCATGTTCTCTTTCAAACTTGCCGATTTATTATTTATCGATGTCCTACCAAGGTGGTGCACAAAATTGGAAAGATTATGAGATTTATTGTGGTTGGGAGGTAGCGAGAGAAAGAAACTGCATCTTCTGAATTGGGATATGGTATGTCTTCCTAAATTGGAGGGTGGATTGGGATTCGTAGTGTTGTATGAACAAGGCTTTTCTTTGTAAGTGGAGTTGGAAGCTGGGCAGCAATGCCAATTCCTATTGGGGCTCTTTGGTTTCTAAAAAATACAAGTTGATAGGCAGAGGCTGGGATGCGCTCTTTCAAACTTGCCGATTTATTATTTATCGATGTCCTACCAAGGTGGTGCACAAAATTGAAAAGATTATGAGATTTATTGTGGTTGGGAGGTAGTGAGAAAGAAACTGCATCTTCTGAATTGGGATATGGTATGTCTTCCTAAATTGGAGGGTGGATTGGGATTCGTAGTGTTGTATGAACAAGGCTTTGCTTTGTAAGTGAAGTTG
Source organism: Chloranthus sessilifolius (assembly GCA_021018995.1). Lineage (NCBI taxonomy): Eukaryota > Viridiplantae > Streptophyta > Magnoliopsida > Chloranthales > Chloranthaceae > Chloranthus > Chloranthus sessilifolius. The sequence goes on from CM037587.1 coordinate 156,901,901, forward strand.
GAAGCTGGGCAGCAATGCCAATTCCAATTGGGGCTCTTTGGTTTCTAAAAAATACAAGTTGAAAGGCAGAGGCTGGGATTTGGGGTCTCAAGGCTATCAAAGGGGGTCGGGATGGTGGAAAGTTACTGTCGATCAACTCTCGGATATTAGGAGGGGGGTTCACCACATTCAGACTATCAAATTTTGGAAGAACTCATGAGCGACGACGAGGCCTCTAAAGTGATTGTACTTATCTCTATATGTTTTGAGCAAGAAGAAAGGAGCAATTATCGCAAGTTGTTGCAACGAGGGAAGGGACGAAATACAATGGGAGTTGGATCTCTAGGGATTTAAGGGGTGCCGAAGACTGCGATTTAAATGGGCTGATGGTTGGCATACCTCTGCCGGTGTTTAAAAGCGATGACGACAAGAGAGTGTGAAACTTCCAAGAGGATGTAGGTTCTCCGTCAAATCGGCTTACCGTTGTCTATGGCGTCGCCCTCTGATCCATAAGGCCTGGATTGGAGGTTGGAGAGTCAAAGCGCCGCCCAGATATGTCCTTTTCGTGTGGTTCACTGCTCAGAATTGACGGTCGATACTCTAGTTAGAAGGGGGATGGTTTTTCCAAATAGATGTATTATGTGTTGCTTGGAATCCGAATCAGCGGATCATTTATTCATCCATTGCACCATTGCGGCTCAGGTCTGGAACGTTTTACGGGTTAGTTGGAAGCTTAGCAGGTGTATGCCGAAATCGTGTAGAGAGGTGATCTCCGAATTCTGTTGTAAATTTTTCAGGAAGAATCACCCTCACCTCAGCTTTCTCCCATTGGCCATCTTTTGGGTCATTTGGTGAGAGTGGAATGACAGATTTTCAAGGGGAAATTCAAGTCCCATTGGCGGATCACTAGTGAAGTTGCCAGGGACATTCGGGTTTGGAGCAAACTATGGGGGAATCTGGAGGCTTACGAGATGTTGCTGGATTGACTATGCTGTTTGTTTCTGTTTTGGCATGAGAAGTGGTTTTGCTCCACCTCCAGTGCTGATGTAGGTGTACTAGGGGTGCTTTGTTTTGTTTTTTATTTTTCTTTTCTTTTTTCCATCTTTGTCGAGCTTCTCACTCGCCCCTGATGACGATTGTATTTTCGTTTCTTTAATGAGAATCTAATCTATATCTGGTATGTCTCTTGACATACCAGATATAGAAATTAAAAAAACAAAAAAAAGTACACCCCTTGATCCACAGGATTAGGTCTTTAGATACAAAGCTCTAACACTAACATTAAGTTTGGAAGAAACCCAAATTTCTCAAAGCTAATAGACTAGTCTCTATGAGGGTGAAAAAAGACACCAAAGTCCAACGAGATTGGTTTTTCAAAACTCACAAAAGGGACTATAACCACATCCCTTAATGAGGGAACTAAATACAGCATACCAATCATGTTAAATTAACTACTAATGCACAAAACATAATAATTCATCACATAAAATTATAAAGATAAATTTTAAAAGAAAGGTTACATATAAAGACAAACTATTACTAGAAATGCTCAGCCTTATTCTGATACATATCCTTGTCCATAGTAGATTCTGGAAAAGGTAGTGGCCATGCTAATCCATTAACATGCTGCAGTTGAACATTATTTAACCTAGAATTCCACTGATCACTAACCTGCGAGGGTCATAGATGGTTACAGTGCGATCAGATCCACCAACTGCAATAGCCCCAATTGAGGAACAGGAAACAGCATAAAGTGGATCCCCAATAGGGCCATAAACTCGCTGTACACAACCACCATTATGCTTTGTTCTCAAATCCCATATAGTCAGCTGCAGGTAATTCCATAGGTGAGGCAGAAACAATTTTTTTTGTTATCAGTCAGATAAGACAGAAAGGTCAAGACATGAAACTTCAAGAAATAAAAGTTCAACCATTAATGGATCTATAATGCATACAAATCCAAAGCTATACCTGGCAGCCCTCAGCAACAGCTAATACAGAAGAATTTTCAACCCCAGATAATGAACTTTGTAAAAAGCAAACTGAATTTGGATACCACAAGCTGCAACAAAACCCATTTGAAGCTAACAAAGTTTCCCAAAAATTCTTCAAATAAGTCTGATGCTTTTGGGAATTCAACGAACTTCAAGCATCATACAAAAATAAATGAAATGACTACAGGTTCAACAAGTTGGGTCGGCCAGTCAAGTTGTCAGGCTAGCCCCAGCTTGGACCAGCTTATCAAACCCCATGCACCAATCCCAGGAATAAAGCTGAAGTCCAATTATTAATTGGTCCGATCTAGGCCCAGGTTGTGTGGAATTCCAACCTCCAAGATTTCATTGGAAGCACCCCTAAAAAGCAACTTTTTAAGCTTTGTGTGAATAAAGCGGAGACATTCTTATAAACTCACATCATGGCATTTGTATAAATATCATGAAAAGTTTGTATGATTTGACAATAAAAAATGATGACTCAAAGAAAACACCCTAATTTTCATAATATTTACATTAATACTATGATATGAAAAGAATGTCCACATATTGTTCACACAAAGACCAAAAAATGGCTTTTTAGAGATATTTCTCTCCAATAGAAACTGTCCAAAAAATTGAACCTCTCTCTCAAAAAGAGAGAGAGAGAGAGAGACAATATATAAGTCCCATGTCGTATTGAAAAGAATGTCCACATATTGTTCACACAAAGACAAGAAAAGTGTCTTTTTAAGGATATTTGTGTCCGACAGAAACTGTGGAAAATTGTAACCTCTCTCTCTCTCTCTCTCTCTCTCTCTCTCTCTTTAAGAGAGAGAGAGAGAGATGGTATATACATATAAATTGCAAATAAGCCCATGCCGTATTGATAATTATGAAAATCTCTGTAATGTCTAACACTGTGTTTGGGTTAGCTCTTATAAGAGCAGAAATAGCTCTCTGCCTACTCTCCGCCAGAGCAGGTTATCACTTAAAACAGTTTCCCGCCAGAGCAAATGGGGCGAGGAGGTGTGTTACCAAACGTGAAAGCAGTTCCCCACCAGAACCAAAGAGTGAAAGAGCTGCCCTTTGCCACAAAAGAGCTAACCCAAATGCAGCATAGATGATGTTTTGGTTAAGAGGTAAATGCCAATTTGACCCATGTATTAGAAAGAGGGAAAAATCGAGTTTGACGTGTTGGAGCACATGTCGGAGCAGCAACTTCTAATTTTTTTTTACTTTCCTTATTAGATAGAAAAGTGTCGCACAAATACGACCGGCTACAACCAATCACCATTCATCTCAAAGGTTCTTAAATGGCTAACAAGCAAAAAAGGCGAGGGTAATAAATAAAAATTACCCTAATTTTTATTTATTATCATATATGGATGATAAATAAATAAAAAACAGCTCCAAATCAAAACCGATCTGAAACAAACAAAAATACTATGAGAAGAGAGAAAAACAACAACTCAAAGGAGAAAATTAGGGTAATTTTAAGCAGAGAATTGACTAGAAGGAAGTGGAAATAGGGGTAGCAACGAGCTAGATTCAGGCAGGGCCAACTCAAAAATTACAGAAATGAAAGCCCAAGCTCGATCCACTGCCACCCTTACATGGAACAGACAGAAACACAGATATGGGAAATCTGAGATTGGCAAGGCTGTTGCTGGTATGTATTCAAAGCAGTGTAATATATTAAAAGAAATGCAAAATACAAAAGAGAGAAGATCTTGCACCTTCAGTATGCTGATGACAAGTTGATCTTCTGTGATTCTACTAAAGACAGCGTGTTTAATGTTAAAGGTGTGATTTGGTGCTTCGAGATCACCTCCGATAAAAAAAGTAAATCTATCAAAATCCATGATTATGAGAATTTGTAGGTGAGAGGAAGAAAAGGAGTCTCTTGCAAACCAGTTCGGCTTCGCATGGGACAACCTTCCATCAACCTACCGCAGACCACCACTTTGTATTGGTAAACCTCCTCTTGCTATGTGTGATTCATTCATCAAGAAAATCCAAAGGAGATTGGAGGTTTGGAGAGGCAAAAATCTCTCAGTTGGGAGAAGGCTAATGTTATTAAAGACTGCACTAGTGAATCTGTCGCTGTTGCAAATGCCAGTATTTGCTCTTCTAGCTAGTGTGGCGAATAGGATTGAGAAAGCCTTAAGGGAGTTCTTATGGAGTGGAGACGGTTTTGAGAAGAAATACCACCTGGTTAACTGGGTATGGCATGCATGGATAAGAAAGATGGTCACCTGCATGGTTCCACTCTGCAAGAGCTCCAAATCATTCTCTTAAGAGCATCCACTTTCTGAAAAATGATCCTCTTGCCCGAAATGACCTGGCCCAGTAAGGAAATCCAAATTCATTGGGCCTTCCGATATAAGCAAATAGATTGCTACAAGGGCGTCATATTCTAAGAGCCCAAATTACGTGTGGCGGGTTGAGGGCTCCTTCTCCTTTCCCTTCTTAATTTGACCAATCAGATATATTAGTGAGGCTTTACTAGTAAGTGGATTTGGAGCTTGGGAACCAAACCTAATAATCTTGGGCTCGGCTGGTAAACCAGAAATATGGATCTGGTAGAGGTGATTGGGATGTTCGAGTGGGGAGGCAACAGGCTGCCTTGACTTCGTGAAAATCTATATGTAACGTCTTTGCCTCTGTTTGAAACCGAAATTCACTTCAAGGTGGGAAATGGCTTAGATATCAGATTTTGGGGTGATTGCTGGCGCGGTTCTAAAAAATTTGAAAACAGATTCTCTAAGCTTTCAGTGCTGGCAGTACAACCAAATGGCGGTAGTTTGTGACTACTTTGACATTGGAAGCACATAGAACATTATTTTGAGGAGACATCGCAAAGAAGATGAGATAAGTCAGTTCATAAAATTCGGCGGACCTCTTCATAAGGGTAAAATTCTCCATGATTGTAGAATATGGGGATCGAAACCTGATGAATTTTTCTAATTGCATCATTTTTTCATAACCAAACTAAAAGATCTCTAATTCACCAGGAGTGGCTTATCAATTGGAAGCTACAGGTGCTTAATTGTATCCAATTTTCCGTACAACAGACAACTTGGTAAAAAGAGGTAAAAAAATCTAACAAATAAATGTTCATGCAATGGTCAGCTGAGAGTATGGACCATCATTTGATCCTATGCCCATTTGCACCAGTGGTAGGGAGAGGCATCCTTCAAAAGTTTGGAATCAGCTAACATCTACCAGATAAAATTAATGGTAGTTGTTGGTTTGGGGACAAATTTTGTGGAGCGTGTCCATGATGGCTGCCCAATGCAGAATTTAGGGAGAAGGAAACTCGTGCTTCTTCCAAGGCAAAAGGAGGGGGGGAAACCAGGTCTGCCAGCACATTTTGAGGGATTTTGCTTTGGTTGGTTCTTTTGATATGTGGATTGAGTCGCATTTTATTATGTTTGCCCTAATTATGTCAAGTTTTTTTCGAGTGGCAGCTCTTGTAACCTAATTGAAACTCTTGAAGAATAGTGAACCCTGGGTGAATCTGTGGACGTAGGCATCATTGACGAACCACGTAAAATCGTTGCATTTTCTCTGTGTGATTGATTTGCGTTTTTATCTTTTTCTCTTTCTTTCTTAACAGGTTCTGATGGAGTTCTCAAGTTCCATGCTTAGAAGGTCACAAACTACACTGCATTTTCATTTTATCAATTAAAGGCAGATTCCAGTTTTTATTAGAAACAAAAACGAGTAAATTGTACATCATAATATGCTTTGTTGTCAAAGCTGTGCCTAGGCCCCACTTAGGGAGGGTGACTGCCTAGGTATAGCCCGCTAATGCTTTACCCGCCTTTGTTGTCCTAAGGAGACATGCTAGATTTCTAGCAGGTATTTAGGTGGGCCTAATAATGACCATTTCAAGATATTAAGTGAGATGATAAATACTGCAACTAAGTTTATAAATTGTTCATTTTTTAAAATAATCCTAGCCATATGTCGCGATTTACAGCCCTGACTTCAAGTTACATGTGCATCCCCACTTATGTTCAAGCCCAATCCATTAAGAACACAAATTGTACAATCTTTTATAGACTAATTAAAACAAAATTAGATCAAGTCACTCTCTTGAAACTTTTTCTAAAAAAATTTCAACTTATCAAATTAACTTTAGATTTGACCATTATCAACCAGTAGATGCTTTTAAAATCCCAAAATTCTAAAGCTATTATGCTTTGAAAACAAATGATCTACTTATTATTTTGTCTGTTTAATATGTTAAATGTTTTTTGCTCATTGGAAGTTGTTATTTACGTTTTCAACCAATTTTACATGATGAGTGACACTTGATGAGTAAATAATCACATTTTTATCATTATTTGCTATTCTCACAAATTTATCATAAATTATAGATCCTCTATTGATTACTATAGATAGGTAAAAAAAAAGAACTACAATATCACAAGGCCTCACCTCCTAGGCTCCACCTAAGCCCTGGTTAGTTCCAAGGGATCTAGTGCATTTAACAACTATGATAATATGAAATCTAATGATTTTGGGAAGTAAAAAACTTGGGAAAAAAGGGTTGAAATTTCACCATGGTAATTAGGAAATGAAGGAACAATTCAGCATTTATAGTACACTTACGTACGTAAACTTCGGAGATGAATGTCTTGGTCATAAACATCTATGCTTTTGCAGAAACTACGAGAAACTGCTGCCTGTGAAGTTAAAACTGCCAGATTCAATACAAAAGGTTCAAATAAATGAATTTCAAGTGTAAGCTCTAAACAACATTTTACCTAGTAAAAGTAAAATGCATCTTTAAGATAGTATGCCAAATATGTTTCAGCTGTAATTTGTTCAAAGACAAAAAAAATTCTGTACCGTGGACCAATGACTTGGGCTGAAGCAGATACCAGCCCAACTACCCTCTCCTATACCACAATCCTGAGGCAGTACTGAATATGTAAGCCGGTCAACATCTGAAAAAAAATCAGTAGTGCCTATTAATAAAATAAGCCATTGCTACTCCCCCTGAGCATAAGTTCAATAATATGTCTGCATAAAGCAGATAGCAAACCTAAAGCATGCATAGATAAGGTATTAGAGATTGCACCAAAATCCAATGAATCACAGCATGACATATAAGCCCTCAGAAAGTTTGTCAACCTCTAGAATCCTTTCACCTAGACCTGGAGTTCCATGAATTTCTTATACATTATAGACAATGTTACGAAAACCAGATCAGATCATCTAACTTGCTACAGTTTCGAACTGTAAGCCATAAAACCATAGGATTTCTATAGATTTTTTTTTAAAAGTATAAAAAATGAAATACTATTAAATAAATCTTTAAAATATATATAATAAGGCCAAGTCGTCAATAATTTTTCATACCACACAACATTTCATTATCTTCCATTATCTATAAATCGATATTTCATTTACAAAGAAGGTCTCTAGCCATGTTTAATTTCTAGCCACACAAAGCAAAATGATGATCAAACTTCAAATATCAACATTTTGTTCCCCTGGAAGACTTCAGTTGTGTTCAGACTTCCTGTTATTTTAATGCACATTATCTTATTTGATGCTTTTGAAATCTTTTTATGTACAGTTTCGTTAGGTTATATTTCTTCTCTAGTCCCTTTGTTGTCAGGTCCTTATGATATTGTATGAGTAACCCCTGAGATTTATGTATATGAAGTTTGGGACGTTACAAAAAATGTCATCCACTTAAACTATTAAAGCAGTAATCCGGACACCCTTTTTTACGAAATAAGGTGTGGTCGAATTGACTTCTTTGATATCCAAACTTATCAATTCCATTGCTAATACTGTTTCAACCCATAGAGACAACACACTTGTCCTGGACCCCCCTCATGGAGAAACCATGAGGGAATGCCATTTACACTTCCTTTTTAAGATCTCCTTTGAGAAATGCATGTTCAACATCAAATTGATGTAGCGGCCATCTCTTATGAGCTGCAAAAGATAAGAAGATGCAAACATAATCGAACTGGGTAACGGGAGTGAATGGGTCCTTATAATCAACACCATAAGTTTGTGTAAAGCCCTTCGCTATCAATCTTGTTTTATATCTTTCAGTCGAGTCAATTGGCTAACAGTTCGCTGTGTAAACTCACTTACAACCAACCACCTTCTTCATTTCTCGCAGCAGTCACTTCCCAAATATTGCTCTGCTCAAGTGCTTGCATTGTTTATCAGAGCATCCTTCCACTATGGTTGAGAAAAGGCATTACAGACACTAGAAGGAGCCAAGTAGAATCCAAAGATGAATCAATGATGACTGTAAAGCAGACGGAGTACGATAAGATACAAACTTATTGATAGGATGAGAAGTAAGGATCGAGACCATTATGCAATGCAATAGGCGGGTACATATCGAATACAAGAGGAGCTTTACTTTCTTGAAGACTAGCCTCAAGGGTTGGTCCATGATCAGAGAGAGAGTGGGCGTGTTCTTCATCCATGTCCCCCGGTGAGGATCTCACGAAGTTTTCTTGTTTCTTATATTCTTTTTATTTGTCCATCTGATGAACAAGTTGTTTGAACATTTTCTTCCACATTTTTTTGTCCACTATTGGGCAGGTTCGCTTGCATATCTTCATCTCCTCTTCACAAACACAGATCTTCAATCTCAGACGATGCCTCATGTATAGGATATGGTAATGACAATAATAAAGTGCTCCCTTCCTTTCTACTTTCCCCCTGAAGAGGGCACATCTTACTCGTGGAAGGAAAATATAGCATGGACTGAAAGCTTAACCTCAATAGGCACAACCATCTACTAGATAGGGGATCATAGCACTTGCATCCCTTCTTATATGGAGGTAACCAATGAAAACACACAAAACAGCTTTAGTATCCAATTTGTCACAGCGAGTATCAGGATAATCGTGGATGAACTGGAAAGAGAGGAGATGAGGAACACAACAACCAAAATGGGAATTTCCATGAAGTACAAAAGTGGCATTATGTTAATAAAAAGATGTCATGAGAACAGCTTCATTCCGCAAGTGTTATATGGACGTTCCTTCCAATCAATAAGGCACGAGCTACCTCGAGAAAATGGGGATTTTTCCCAGCCATTCCATTTTTTTTAGGAGTGTATGGACGCATAGTCTACTACTCAATATCATGATTACTAAGATATGACTAGAGGTGCTAGGAAGAATAATTGACGCGGGACAATGACCCTAAAATGCGGAATATGATTTTTATGCAGATTTGCCGAAATTAATGAAATTAAATCAAGTTTAATCGCAAAATTATCTTCGATACCTTTAGGGTTTTGCAGAATTTTGATGGGTAGATCACACAAGATCCAGGTAGGGTTCAGTCCGATGCGCAAGTACTTTTAAAGTCAAGTCGAGATCGGCTTAGTGATAGGACTCTAGCTTTTCTAGGCGTAGGCGTTCGTCTTCAGTCCGAAGTAGATTCATGGATTCCAAATCGGGTTGTAAAAGGGAATTAGGGTTTGTAAAAGGCTTATGACTTTAGATCGGTTTGTGGTTTTGGAAAGGGTATTGGCTTTGTGTGGTTTAGGGCTTCAAAACAGGTTTAGGGTTTTGGATTTGAAAGGAAACAGTTATGCTATGGTTTAGAGAAGCAAACTGACGGGGACGCCACTTACATGGGCATTGGATGTAGACAGCACCACTTCTACTGGCGAAGAAAGAAACAGCGGAAGGAAAGTCAGATCTAGGCGAAAGATGAAAATTTCTAAAAAATTCTAAAGAATTGAGGGAGCAGGAAAATTTGACCGATCGAATTCACATTCCAATCGATCGAAGTCTAATTTCGACCGATCGAATTTGTCGACGGAAATATCAAGTTCTGGAGTGATATTTCGACCGATCGAATCATATATATTCGATCGATCGAAAATTTTGATCGATCGAAATTCAAATTCGACCGATCGAATGTCGACGGCGATTTTCATAGAAATATGAAATTTTGATCGATCGATTTTTAATTCGATCGATCGAAGTCGCGCAGAGAATTTAGTTATTTTAAGAGTTTAATTTCGAACTTTTGTTTCAAGGGTTTATTTGTCTTTTATTTAATATTCGTTTTAGGGTTTTCTTTTATTGTGAGACCTCCTATATAAGGTCTTTAAACAATGTAATTAAGGGAGTTGATTGATTATTGAATGCTTTTATGCTTGACTAATCTTTGCCTTGAGATGGGTTTGGTGTGAGACCAAAGGAGTGATTTGCATGGTTTGCTTATATTTGATATCTCTAAATCTCTGTGGTCTTCTCTAGCCATAGCCTAAATCCCTCCTTGTGATCCTCGAAACCCTAAACCCGTTTTGAAGCCTAAACCACACAAAGCCAATACATTTTCCAAAATCATAAACCGATCTAAAAGCCATAAGCCTTTACAAACCATAAATTCCTTTCACAACCCAATTTGGAATCCGCGAATCTACATCGGACCGAAGACGAGCTCCTAATCCTAGAAAAGCTAGAGTACTATCTCTAGGCCGATCTCGCCTCTACTCTAAAGTACTTGCGCATCGAACTGGACCCTATCTGGATCTCGTGTGATCTACCCATCAGAATTCTACAAACCCTAAATGTATCAAAGATAATTCTGCAATTGAACTTGATTTAATTTCATTAATTTCGACAAAATCTGCATTAAAATCATATTCCGCATTTTAGGGTGTGTCAGTTTTGGTATCAGAGCCCTATGTTTTCTAGGTTAGGGCATCTTTGCTTGTCATATTTATTTTATTGCATTATTTTTGTGAGTCCATATTGCATTCCATATTAGAACCCTAATAGACCTTGTGATCACCATGGACTCGAGTGCGATTCTCAATGCCCTTAACGGTATGTGAGAAGAGTTGGGTGCGATTAGTGCACGTTTGAATACCATTGAGCAAGCCCAAACATCACTAGGAGTTGGTAATGATAGATTACGTGATCGAATCAACCAACTGAAAGCGATGGGTGGGCTGGAAAATCAACACCAAGAGCGTGAGTGTCAACACTTTGAACGTAATGGTCGCCAAGACAACCGGAGCCGTAGGGATCATCATAGAGATGACTATGACCCTGAAGTTCAACTCCTTAAGAACATCCGAGTTGAGATTCCGACTTTCGATGGAAGAATGGACCCTACAGTCTTCCTCGATTGGCTTTCTAACATGGACCAACACTTTGATTGGTATGCCATGAATGACGACCGTTGCGTTAGACTCGCTAAAATGAAGTTGGTTGGTTAAGCTCGACTTTTCTGGCTCAATGTTGAGCGCATTAGGGTGAACGCAGGTTGTCCTCCCATTACCCGTTGGGACGACACGAAGGAACGACTTACTAAGAAGTATGTTCCTTTATCATACCACCAACGCCTCCTCGACCAGTGGCAAAATCTACGCCAAGGTGGTAATCCTGTGACCGATTACATTGCCAAATTTGAAGAGTTCATGACGAGGGCAAAAGTATCGGAAGACCCTAAAATCACTCTCTCTAGATTCCGCATCGGATTGCGACTTGAGTTGCAAAAAGAGTTGATTTCTCACCCCGTAGAAACTCTTGAAAGATGCTATGCCGTTGTGCAAGATCTCGAACGGTATTTGAAGACTACGGTGGTGAAAAGAACCGAGCCACAATATGGTAACCAACAATCCGGTGAGGGACGATTAAATCCTCCTCCCAAACCTACACAACCTGCCCCTACCAATTCTAGGTTTGAAAAGGGAAAAGGTGTAGTCGAAGAATCCTCAAGGGTTAATTCTCAAGTAAAGTGCTATAGATGTCATGGGATGGGACACTTTGCCGCCCAATGCCCTACGAAAGAACTCCAAAGGACTCTCTTCATTGAGGGAGAGGAGGATGATGATGAGGTAGTGGTTGAAGAAGTATTTGAACCGGTTAGCACACCTAGTGATGAGGAGGGTGATGCTATTGGTCATGCTTTAGTTGTGAGGTGTGCCCTTGCACAGCCTCAACGGGATGAAAAGGATGGCTGGCGAAGGGAGAACATCTTCCACACCTACGCCAGATTTAGGGCAAAGAATTATAGGGTCATCGTGGATAGCGGTAGTTGTACTAACGTAATATCAACTCATGCGGTACGCCGCTTAGGGCTTACACATGAAGCCCACCCGAGACCTTATAAAGTCGCATGGTCAATTCTTCATCCATTCCCGTGTCGAAAAGGTGTTGTGTACCAATTTAGTTAGGCTCTTATTCAGACACCTTATGGTGCGATGTGGTGCCGATGGATGTGGGCAATATCATTTTGGAAAGGCCGTGGCTCTACGACATGGACGTGACTCTTTCTGGTCAAACAAACATATGCGCGTTCATGCATAAGGGCAAAAAGATCACTTTACACCCTTTGCCTCACAAAACACCATCGACCAACACCGTCGAAAAGAAGAGCGAGTCTTCTAAGTCCATTAATGTTGTGAGCCCTTTTGAGTTCGAGAAAGCATCGAAAGATGAGAGTGTGGTGTACGTAGTTGTCACTGTAGAGATTGCTCCCGAGTTGATGAGTGAGTGTCCCCAGGAGGTTGAGCCGATTTTAAAAGAGTGTACGGAAGTCTTCCCTGAAAACTTGCCAAACGAACTTCCTCCCCTACGTGATATCCAACATGCAATAGACTTGGTTCCTGGATCTACCTTACCGAACCTGCCCCATTATAGGTTGAATCCAGTTGAGCACGCCGAGTTGACTCGACAAGTCAATGAACTCCTTCAGAAGGGGTTCATCCAAGAGAGTCTGAGCCTGTGTGTCGCACCTACCCTACTCGCTCCTAAGAAAGATGGTACGTGGCGCATGTGTGTGGATAGTCGTGCGATCAATAAGATTACTGTTAAATATTGGTTTTCCATACTAAGGCTCGATGACATGCTTGATATGATGGTTGGTGCCACGATATTTTTAAAGATAGACCTTAAGAGTGGCTACCATCAAGTCTGCATCCGCCCCGATGATGAGTGGAAAACCGCCTTTAAGACTAAGGATGGTCTTTATGAGTGGATGGTCATGCCATTTGGGGTTCTAATGCCCTGAGTACTTTCATGCGACTCATGACCCAAGTGTTGAGGCTGTTTCTAGGCAAATTCCTTGTTGTTTATTTCGATGACATCTTGATCTATAGTCACGACAAGGATCAACACTTGACCCACCTTAGGCTGGTTTGTGAAACCCTCAAGGGCGAAAAGTTGTTTGCCAATCTCAAGAAGTGCACTTTCATGTAACCTTCTGTTGTCTTCTTGGGATTCATTATCTCGGCCAATGGAATGGTAGTGGACCCCGAAAAGGTTAAAGCCATTGTGGAGTGGCCCGAACCTAAAAACATACATGATGTCCGCAGCTTCCATGACTTGGCTATTTTTTATCGTTGCTTCATCAGAAGTTTTAGCACCATCATGGCCCAAATTACAAATTGCATGAAAAAGGGGGACTTTAAATGGGACAAAACGGCGACAAAAGCTTTCGCTAAGATTAAACAACGAATGAGTAGTGCACCCGTCATGCGATTACCAGACTTTTCTAAAATCTTTGAAGTTGCATGCGACACATCGGGTGTAGGCATAGGAGAGTGCTTAGCCAAGAGGGTCACCCTGTGGCCTATTTTAGTGAAAAACTTAACGAGGCGAAGCAAAAATACTCCACCTATGACAAGGAGTTCTATGCGGTCGTTCGATCTCTTTGGTATTGGAAACATTACCTTAGACCGCAAGAATTTGTGTTGTTCTCTAACCATGAAGCCTTACGCTTCCTTGCTTCACAAAAGAAGCTGAACCCAAGGCACGCGAAGTGGGTCGAGTACCTTCAAGGGTTCACATTCGTGTTAAAGCATAAGGCCGGTGCTGAAAATAAGGCCACTGATACACTTAGTCGGCGAGTGGTGACTTTGCGCACAATGAGCACCAAGGTCGTTGGGTTCGAAGAGTTAAAGGATGAGTACCCCATGTGCCCAGATTTTGGGGTTAAGTACACTGCTCTCCTTAGTAACCCGACCAGCACACACTCCGTGTACACCATCCAGGATGAGTACTTATTTAAAGGCAACCGCCTTTGCATCCCTCGCACTTCATTGCGTGACTTTCTCATTTGGGAGTTACATGCTGGAGGGATGGCAGGACATTTTGAGCGTAATAAAACTGTTGCGCTCATAGAGGATAGGTTCTTTTGGCCTAGCCTAATGAGAGATGTCACCCGGGTCGTTAAGCATTGTCGTACTTGCCAAATGTCAAAACAGACCAAACAAAATACCGGCATGTACACCCCGTTACCCGTGCCACACACACCGTGGCAAGACCTCTCTATGGATTTCATACTTGGACTTCCTAAGACCCATAGGAAGCACGACTCCATCTATGTTGTAGTGGACCGACTTTCTAAGATGGCCCACTTCATTCCTTGTTCCAAAACCTCCGATGCATCTCATATTGCTAAACTGTTCTTCGCGGAGGTAGTACATCTTCATGGGTTACCCAAAACCATTGTGTCTGATAGGGATGTTAAATTTACGAGTTATTTTTGGAAGACCCTTTGGCACATGATGGGCACATTGCTCCAATTCTCTACCGCTTACCACCGTCAAACGGATGGCCAAACCGAAAGCACCAATAGGAGCCTTAGGAATCTCCTTCGTAGTCTTGTCGGTGATCATGTTAGGACCTGGGATATCATCTTACCCACAACTGAGTTTGCATATAATAATTTTGTCAATAAGTCCATAGGCATGAGTCCTTTTGAGGTAGTGCATGGTCATAGGCCTAAGACCCCATTAGATTTGATCCCTATGTCTGCATCCCATAGTGTCAGAGTCCGCCGATGCATTTGTACAACATATTCATAGCTTGCATGCCGAAATTAAACAGAAAATTAATTCAAGCAACAATCAATATAAATTATCTGCAGATGCTCACAGGCGATCTAAAGAATTTAATGTGGGTGATTACGTGATGGTATGAGTTAGGCCTGAGCGGTTCCCATCGGGATCCGCTCAGGAAGCTCCAATCTCGAGGTGCTGGGCCTTTTAGGATTTTGGCCAAGAGTGGTCTTAATGCATAGGTACTTGAGCTTCCTCCAAGTACGGGGGTTAGTTCAACGTTCAATGTGGAGGATTTGGTTCCTTACTGGGGTTTCACCCCACCTCCTGAAAACCCACTCCAGCCACCTCCTAGTCCCAACCCCAATCCAACCTTGCAACCCATACCTCTTCCTTCCCCAAGCAGACAGAGATCAGATGAGATAGAAGACATAATCAACGATCATGTCGTCTCTACACATGACGGGGGATTCCAGAAATACTTGGTTAAATGGGTTGGCAAACCGGAGTCCGAAAACACTTGGGTCCACGAGAATGAAGTTCGCCGCTTGAACCCTAACCTGCTAGATATCTACCACGAGCGTGTTTCATCGGTGATGAAACCTTTTTGGTCTAGGGGAATTGGCGGGGAAGCCACTTACATGGACATTGGATTCAGACCGCACCGCTTCTACTGGCGAAGAAAGAAACAACGGAAGGAAAGTCAGATCTAGGCGAAAGACAAAAAATTCTGAAAATTTCTGAAGAATTGAGGGAGCAGGAAAATTCGACCGATCGAATTCACATTCCGATTGATCAAAATTTTCGATCGATAGAAATCCAATTTCAATCGATCGAATTTGTCGACGGAAATATCAAGTTCTGGAGTGATATTTCGACCGGTCGAATCATATATTCGATCGATTGAAAATTTCGATCGATCAAATGTCGACGGTGATTTTCATATAAATTTGAAATTTCGATCGATTGATTTTTAATTCGATCGATCAAAATTTCAAATCAATTGATCGAAATCGCGCCGAGAAGTTTAGTTGTTTTAGGAGTTTAATTTCGAACTTTTGTTTCAAGGGTTTATTTGTCTTTTTATTTAATATTCGTTTTAGGGTTTTCTTTTATTGTGAGGCCCCCTATATAAGGTCTTTAAACAATGTAATTAAGGGAGTAGATTGATTATTGAATGCTTTTATGCTTGAGTAATCTTTGCCTGAGATGGGTTTGGTGTGGGACTAAAGGAGTGATTCCCCAATATTTTCCTTATTGTTGTTGATTTGCGTGGTTTGCTTATATTTGATATCTCTAAATCTCTGCGTTCTTCTCTAGCCATAGCCTAAATCCCTCATTGTGATCCTCGAAACCCTAAACCCGTTTTAAAGCCTAAACCACACAAAGTCAATACCTTTTCCAAAATCATCAACCGATCTAAAAGCCATAGGCCTTTACAAACCATAAATCCCTTTCACAACCCAATTTGGAATCCACGAATCTACATCGGACCGAAGACGAGCACCTAATCTTAGAAAAGCTAGAATACTATCTCTAGGCCGATCTCGCCTCGACTCTAAAGTACTTGCGCATCGGACTGGACCCTATCTGGATCTCGTGTGATCTACCCATCAGAATTCTGCAAACCCTAAAGGTATCAAAGATAATTCTGCGATTAAACTTGATTTAATTTCATTAATTTCAGTAAAATTTGCATTAAAATCATATTCCGCATTTTAGGGTCGTTGTCCCACATCACAAACACAGATCGAAAGATAGCAAATATAAGAGATCGCGCAAGTTGAAGACAATAAATCAGAAGATATATGGGAATCACTCCCTTGGTTTCACACCAAACCCATATCAGGCAAAGATCACTCAAGCATAAAAGCATTCAATAATCAATCAACTAAATAAAAGTCTTTACAAGCCTCTATATATAGGCCACCAATAATTAAGTTCGAAATAAAAGAGTTTTAATACTAATAGAACACAAAAAAGGAAATTTCGCATAAATTTTCGTCTGAAGTCGTGTCGTAGCTCGCTCGAGCGAGGATTATCATCGCTCGAGCGAGGATTATCATCGCTTCACCTTGTCAAGTAAATGGCTATGGCTTCATGCTGACTTTAAGTGCTCGCTCTCTCTGCTGTTCGATCTTGCCATTCCCCATCAATAATCCCCCATTATCTAATCGTAACACTTTCATAAAGGCATTATACTGAGTCTGAACTAACTCGTGGAACAAAGGAAAGATGGTAGCAATCTCATCTTTGGTTTCATCAAGTATAAAGTTGTGAGGCAAGTACAATCATCAATAAAGGAAACAAATAACAATGTCTAAACCTAGAGGTACGACGAGATGGCCCCCACACTTTAAGAATAAACAAGGTGGAATGTAGTAGGTAACTCTAACTCTAACTCACAAGATGAGAAGATCGATGATGTTTGGACAACTGACAAACTTCACATATGAACGGAGCCATCGAAGGAACTGAATAGCTTAGGGAACAAGACATGTAACCAAGGTACAGGTAGCTAACCAAATCGTGAGTGCCAAAGATGTACAATATCCAAAGCTATAGCAAATGTAGTAGGAGTGGAAGGAGTCTTCACAACAGACCCTTCAGCATCAAAGACGTATGCCCCCCCTGTCCTCACGACCATGACAGGAAAATCTTCTTTGTTGCTAAGTCCTTAGTTACCAATAGTAGTAGGAAGCGTGTAGTAAGTTGGAAGCAGGAGCATCACCAAAAGTTCAAAATTGAACAATTTTATGATCAGAAGCAAGAGCAGGGTCGAGGTTTCAAAGCAGGAGCAACATAATGGGTTGAAGATTCCTGCTACTAAGTCTGAAAACCCCAATAGGAAGGGGAAAAAGGTTACTACGGTTAAGTGTTTTGATAATGCTACTAACAGACAAGATATTAATGGGGATATTTGGAAAATGGAGGGTAGATTCTAAAATTAAATCAATCTAAATCGTCCCATTTTCCAGTAACAGGAACAAGGGATCCATCGGCAATAAGAACATTACTCTACTTTTTCCAAAGGACAAATAGCATAAAAAGGGAAGGCATGCTAGTCATATGATTAAACGCTCTAGAATCGATGATCCAAAGAGATTGAGAGGGGATGGTAAGATGAGTAGACCCAAAAATACTTGTCTAAGCCAAGTGAGATTGATAAGGAAAAGGCATGTCGTCATCACTGATAGAAAGTGGAATCCAAGTGTTGTCCCCATGGAACCCCTGATTTTCAGCACTGATGTTGTACACACCTCCTTTCATTTTCTTCATTATAAAGGAAACGCAGCCTTCTTTACTCAAATAATACTGCATTTGGGCAAACAAACCACTCAAACGAGTCCTCTACATTGAGATAAACCAAGAAATACTACAACACTACGGGAAATACACTCAAGCACGCCCTATACAGCCTCCAAGAAATGTTGCACACAAGGCTGCATTACTGCAGCAAACACCGGCAGCCATTATCACTGCAATACTGCAGGGATAATGGCTAAACCATCCACCCAATATCCAAAAAACTATGTCTACAAAGAGGCTGCAATAACACCAAACTTACACAGGTCAATCCCAAAATTACGCAATGCTCGCCATGTAATACAACAAGACTACCTGACGGGGGCGCCACATACGTGGACATTGGATTTAAACCGCATCAATTCTACTGGCGTAGAAAGAAGCGGAATGGAAATCAAAACTAGGTGAAAGATGAAATTCTGGAAATTAAAGGAGCACAAAAAAATCGATTGATCGAAATTGAATTTCAATCGATCGAAATTGAATTTCGATCGATCGAAATGTCAACGGCGATATTTTATGTATATGAGAATTTCGATTGAACGATTTTCAATTTCGATCGAATGAAATTCAATTTCGATCGAACGATTTTCAATTTCGATCAATCGAAATAGTGTCGGGTTATTTTAGTTGTTTTAGAAGTTGAGTTTCGAACTTTTGCTTCAAGGGTTTATTTGCCTTTATTTAATATTCGTTTTAAGGTTTTCTTTTATTGTAAGACCTCCTATATAAGGTCATTAAGAAGAACATTGTAGTTAGTTGATTGATTATTGAATGCTTTTATGCTTGAGTAATCATTGCCTGAGATGGGTTTGGTGTGAGACTAAGGGATTGATTCCCCTATATTTTCCTTATTGTTGTTGTTGATTTGCGTGGTTTGCTTATATTTGCTATCTTAATCTCTGCATGCTTCTCTAAACCATATCCTAATTTCTTCCTTGTGATCCCCAAAACCCTTTTGAAACCCTAAACCATACAAAGCCAATACCTTTTCCAAAGTCATAAACCGATCTAAAAGCCATAGGCCTTTACAAACCGTAAATTTCTTTTACAACCCAATTTGGAATCCCCGAATCTACATTGGACCAAAGACGAGCGCCTAATCCTAGAAAAGCTAAAGTACTATCTCTAGGCCGATCTCGCCTCGACTCTAAAGTACTTGCGCATCGAACTGGACCCTATCTGAATCTCGTGTGATCTACCCATCAGAATTCTGCAAACCCTAATGTATCAAAGATAATTTTGCGATTAAACTTAAATTAATTTTTTTTATTTTGGCAAAATCTTCATTAAATCATATTCCGCATTTTAGGGTCCTTGTCCCGCGTCACTACCATTACAAAACCACCACAAACTATATAAAAACAGTTGATTCCATGGCTTTAAAACGCGAAAAAATCGACTGAAAAGTCAATTGAATCGGGTTAACTTGAAGATTCAGATAAATTCGACTCGCTCTGACTCGGTAATTTAGTAAATATTTCTTTAAAATATCGATTATAAAAAATTAACAAGGAAAAAGATAGAAAAATATGTTGGTAAATAGGTAGTTTAATATTATTTATTTTTTTTTATCGGAGATGGGGTTTCTAAAATCTTATCCATGAGAATATTATATATAAGAGTAATTTATGAACCATGGTTGCATCATCTTAGCGAAATCTCAACTTGACTCAGACTCAACTCGAAATCTCAGACAATCGAGTAACTCAATCGAGTTAACTCGTTAACTCGCCGAACTTATATTTTATTTCGTGAAGGTCCCAAAGAAATCTATTTTCACAAGAGGTCTTCCTGGATTCTTTTAGCATTGGGACACGTCCCAGTGTTGTGTGTGTCTTAGCAACCATACCAAAATTGATTTTTTAGCATTAGGACACGGCCCAGAGTTATGTGTCTTAGCAACCATACCAAAATTGATTTTCACGAGAGGTCTTCCTACATTCTTTTAGTACAAATTCATTGTTAAGGAAGAAGAGTTCTCTTTAAAGCTCTTTATCCCTTCGACCAAGGCTCGCTCGCGCTGCTCCACAACTTGTAGTCGGGGGGTTTTGGACTTCTCAAAAGGATCAGGGATAGAATACGTATAAGTGCATGTTCAATAACCCTTTCTTAGTGGCTCTCCCTCCGTCCTTACCAACATGCCTCATCCTCTCCAACTGACATTGTACAACAATAAAAAAAGGTATGTAGCGCAACTTGGTAGCACATTCAAAATGTCACGGGTTCAAATCCTGTCAACCCTACTATGACTTCTCCTATAGGCAGTAACGAGGGATCACTTGAGCCCTATGCTTTCCTGGTCAAGCGTCAGATTCGGATGGTTGTCTTATCTGTTGGAGAGAGGTGCAGAAGCTCCCCCTTTGACTCAGGAGGCATTCTGCAACTGCGACTGATACGGACGTGGTTTCTTTGTCGTGAAAGAAGTAATGAAAAGGAAGCCCCAAAGATGAAACTGTCCCAGGTGACAAAGCGTACATCAGTTTGATCAAGACTATATGATAACGAAATCAGACCAACATCATTCCTCGCTTCTCGAAACTAGACTAGCTTCATACCTTGCATCACATAAGGCTAAGGAACGATATCGATTAATTTGTGTTAACACGGGAGAACACCTTTCTAATGCTAGCCCTGGGGAAGAGGGTACGGAACCAATACGAGCAAGCAATCAATGCCTTCCTGGAACCTAACCTAACTGTCAATCCAGGATCGAGGAACGTAGCACTCCCTTTCAATTATCCATGGAGTATTCCCTAACCATTCAAGGAGTGGGTCTCACCTCTCCATATCTTATTCCACCTCCACTAGCCCTACGTCAACATGTACTTCTTGAATACCCTTATTCCAACGCCAATGAATTGTCTACCGCTACCATATAATATTCATCTTGGTGATAAATAAACCATCTGTACCACTTTTGATCTCTCAGAAATTTCATTAAATGGACTCTCTATAGACCCCCAATGACCAATCCCTTATTCACCTTTTTTTCATTTTGCCTTAGATTTCATTCCAAGGCAAAATGAAATCCACAGGAAAATCGATCGAATTTCTTCTTAAAATCCAAGATTATCACTTGCACGAACATAAAGAAGACAAAATGTGAACTGGACAGAGTTTGAAGGTTTTGAAAAATTAGCAAAACTCCCTTTATACTTGTCATACTTTCATAAGACAAATGTCAAATGACGCATAATAAAAATCCAGTGCAATAACTGTTAATTATTAGAGTTAGGGCTAGGTAGAAGTACGGGGGAGAGAGGAGAAAATTAGGGTTTGAGTGTTATAGCACTCATCCCAATGCATTATGTATTTATATGATCCTACAAGAGACACAAACTATGGTGTCACAAATGTAAGTTAAACATACTTACACCTAACACCCTACAATATAATACTCACACACCCATATACAATAATAGATATCTCTACACTCCCCCTCAAGTTGGGGCATATATATCTATCATACTCAACTTGCTCGCGATAACATAAAAGTCGATTTCCGCTAACTGCCTTATTAAAAACATCCGCTAATTGATTTTATGATCTGACCCGAGGAATACACAATTCTTTAGATTCAACCATTTCACTAATAAAAAGGCAATTCACCTCGATATGCTTGGTCCTCTCATGATAAACCGGATTCTAAGGGATACGATGAGCAGCTTCATTGTCTCCATACAAGATCATACGAAGTTTTACCTCAACTCCCAAATCAGCGAGGATATGTCTCATCGACATTCCTTCCATAGTGTCGTGAGACATGGCTCTCTATTCTCCTTCGTCACTAGAATTTCAGACCACATGCCTTTTAGATTTCCAAGTGATCAAATATCAGCCCAAAAACGTGCAATAGACAGTAGTAAATCTCCTATCATCCAGAGAACCAGCCCAGTCAGCATTAGTAAAAATTTCTATATCAAGATGACCACAATCTCTATACAAGAATCCTCTTCTCGGACTACTCTCAAGTACCTCAAAATTTGATAAACAACATCAATATGAATATTCCTTGGAGAATGCATGTCTTAACTAACAACCCTCACTGCATATGCTATATATGGTCATGTCATAGTGAGGTAAATAAGTTTAGCAACAATCTGTTGATACATGCGAGCATTCTTGAGTAGCTCTCCTTCATGGCCTCTGAGTCTGAATCTGCTCAATGGGCTGGCTTACATTCCATCATCCATGTATCTCTAAGCACATCCAAGGTGCAATTCCTTTGGGACAATGCAACACCCTTCTTGAATCTCGCAATCTCGATTTCAATAAAATATTTTAACGGTCCCAAGTCTTTGATCTCAAGGACTTTACTTAGATGCCCTTTACACTAGCATATATAATC
This sequence comes from Chloranthus sessilifolius, assembly GCA_021018995.1. Classification (NCBI taxonomy): domain Eukaryota; kingdom Viridiplantae; phylum Streptophyta; class Magnoliopsida; order Chloranthales; family Chloranthaceae; genus Chloranthus; species Chloranthus sessilifolius. Next base: position 156,924,315 of record CM037587.1, read on the forward strand.
ACTTTCATCACTTGTGACAATGATGCCATCAACATACACCAATACAATTGTAAGACATACCTCTTTTTACAAACAATATGTGATCATAATGACTCCTATGATACCCGATCCTCATGACTGCTTCATTGAACTTTTCAAACCAAGCTTTAAGAGACTGTTTTGATCCAAAAATTGATTTCTTTAACCTACATTCACTCAGGTTCCCCCAGCTTTACAAAACTAGGAGGTAAAGACATGTAAACTTCCTCCTTTAGGTCTCGGTGAAGGAAGATATTCATCACACCCAACTAATATAGTGGCCAATTCTTACAAGCAGCCAAAGATAATAGGAAACAAATAGTATTCGATTTTGCTAAAGAGCAAGAGTTTGTTGATAATCAACACCTTGTATCTACGTAAAGCCTCTTGCCATAAGACGAGCTTTATAACTCTCAACAGTACCATCAGGTCTATACTTCACATTATACACCCACTTGCACCCGACCACCTTCTTTCTTGGAGGAAGATCAACTACTTCCCAAGTATGGCTGGATTCAAGGGCATTCATTTCCTGTAACATAGCATCCTTCCACTTTGGCTGAGACAAGGCATTAGACACAGAATTAAGAATAGGAATGGAATCCAATGAGCTAACAAATGCACGATGACAATTTGGCATATTGACAGGGAATTTAGATCTGCATGTTTGCATCATGACTGGGCCAATCGAAGCAAGCCAGCAAGAAAGAAATGGACCCATAAATGGGCTTTCAAAAGGCCCGTTAAAGACCCGATGGCACATTAATTTAGGCAATATTTTATTTAGGTTTAGTTTCCTTTCTTATTAGGATTCTTTTAATAAGTGGCTTGTTTTAGGACTAGTTTCCTTATTTGAATTATTTAGGGGTCAGACACATATGTGATATGTGACTGTTAATCTCGTCACTTTCTGCGCAACCATCGGAAAAGTGGTCATAAGTCTACCAATATGTGTCGGAATTGTGTGATTCATGTCTTGTTGGAAAGCTACTTTGATAAGCTTTCAAACAAGACTAATTTCACGTCAATTGGACATCGTTTGACCCTTCAAAAGTGATCGCATAATAAAAAAAGGGATTAATAGTGAAATCAATTATGACCGTTAGATTAGAAAGTTTTAATGATTGATTAGGAGTTTTATTTTAAGTAGTATTCCTAGGGTTTCTTTTCTTTATAAATACACATTGTAATCTCTTATGAGAATTAGTATTGATGATGAATGAAAATTATGAGTTTTCCTTTGTGCGAATTCTAGAGAACTTGAGATGAGTTTTCGATCGAAGGAGTGATTCTTTCAAAACCTGAGGAGTGAGCAATAGTTTCTCGTACGACTTGGTGCGAAACCGATGTACAGCCTTGGTGCGAAACCTTGGAAACTCGTTGGTGCGAAGCCGACAAGCCTCTCTAGAGCGAATCCGGAGATCTCCTATCTTCTTCTTCTTTTTATTTTATTTTAATCAAAGGTTTAAGACCGTAAACCCCTTCCACGCGGGATTCTGCTATTTTAGGGTTAGCTTGCGATACCGTCCCGCGTCACATATTTTTGTAGGAAACATACTTACTAATAGGATGGTGAGTGCATGATCGAGATGACTTTTGAAGAGCAATCCAAGAAAGAACCTTGGTCAATGGTCTCTGAAGGAGGTTCTTGTTGTAGCTCTTGTGGCACACTAATAACCTTGAATTTCTTCTTGACATAAAATTTTTCCTCTTTTCACTTTCACAAACTTATCGAATTCAGATTCAGATTTTTCCACCTCTTCGACTCCTCCATTCATTTCATAATCGAACTCATGAAATGCATCATTCTCATATTTGGTAACACACTCATGCGCTCTTCAACACAATTCTTCCCCTGAAGAGGGCAGTAAGCGTTCTCCCTCTGTCGTGAATAGAAGGGGGTATCTTCAAAGAATGTCACATCCATAGTAACAAAAAAAAATCGAGAGCTAGGATCATAGCGCTTATACCCTTTTGGTGTAGGAGGATTTCCAACAAATATACACGAGTGGCGTTAAGACCAAGCTTAGACTGATGCCCTGCAGGAACATGGGCAAAACACAAGGACTTAAAGAAATGAGGACTAGAGAAAAGAGCACGATCCCAGAAAACTAACTTTCATGGGGATTTTTCTTGGAGGTAGGAATCGGTGAGAACAGACTCTCCCCAATGACACTTGGGAACGTTCATGCCCAACATAAATGATCAAGCAAGTTCAAGTATGACTTTTGTTCTCGTAGCTACCCCATTCTGTTGGGGAATATACGGACAGGTGGTTAGCCACTCTATGCCATGCCCACATAACGTAAGTATGCCTGAAGATGGTGCATGGAATATGCCCCCAATTATCAGATTGTATGATCTTAGCCTGAACATGGAACTAAGTGTGAACTAACCTATAAAAATGGAAACATAGAGGTCACTTCATCTTTGAGTAAGTAAAGCATAGAACAACGAGTGCAATCATCTATAAATGATAAAAAATATCTATAACCATGAGCAGGAACAACCAGGGATGGACCCCAAACATCATAATGAATTAATTCAAAAGGAGATTTACTTCTATTTTCGTTAACAGGATAACAACTTCTATGATGTTTTGCAAACTGACAAACTTCACATCGCAATAAAGACAAATCATAATTCTGAAAATTTTCTAGAAACATGAAGGAAAAACAAGAATAGGTAAGTGGCCACAACGAGCATGCCACGGCTGAAGCTCCTCCAATCTATCTCTCCATCCTCTGAAGATCTGGCACCTCAAACAAGTAGAGTCCATACTCCTCAGGACCATGACCAAATGTCCACCCTGAAGTCAGGTCCTAAAACACACAATGAGAGGATAAAAGGTTATGCAAGAGTTTAGATACTTGGTTAAATGACTAACAGACAGACAACAAATTGGGAGGCATTTTAGGAACAAGCAGTGTAGACTCTAATTGTAGATGTCCTAACTGGATGGTCCTTTTCCCGTACACAGAAAAAAGAGAACCATCTGCAACACAACATGAATCTGACAACTATTAGATACACTAGAGATGGTCATAATAAATGAGATATACTCGACATATGGTATGTAGCCCCAGAATCAATGATCCATGGGGACGAGGAGGAATATGAGACATGCACAAAGCCAAGGTACCTGACTCAACCAAATGGGATGAGTTGGAGGAAGGTCTTGGTACTGAAGGCTCCGGAGGTCCTAGTACTCCTTCTGAGTAAGGGTGGCATGCTCGGATGATGATGCAATCACTGGAAGAGCAGAAGTAGGTGTAGCAATAACAGGTAGACCTATCCCCTCATCACTAGTTATCTGATATACTCGAGCCCCTGAAGGAAACTAGGGCTGGCCATGAAGATCCCAGCACGTATCTATTTGATGTACCTTCCTTCCACAGTGAGAACATTTTGGCTTTTCTGCATCTCTAGAAAAATTACCGCGACCACCTCTACCACCAAAACCTCCATTATATCGGCCTCCACCTCTATGAAACTCAGAAAGTATGGAGCAGAGACCTCTCTGGACCACCACTCAGCGACCAGCGTGCATATACTGCCTACAACTCTCCTCATGAAGCAACTATGCAAACACATAACCAATTGGGGAACATTCTCCTCGTCCCAAAATATTAGCCGGGATGCTTCATATTTAGGATCCACACCCCTCAACAAGTCAAATACTTTCTTTCAATCAACCATCTCCTGAACCTTGCCACTAAACACACTGCGCATATCGTTCTCCTGATATTCGGCCAGCTCATCCCACAATGGTCGCAGTTGAGGGTAATAATCACTCAACGATCTCTCCCTGACGGAGGTTGCTAATCTTGTCACTAATCTGAAATATCTTTGTCAAGTTTTGTTGTTGTGAGAAGGCTTCATGAACAGCCTCCCACAGAGCATGAGCAGTATGCAAACTCAGAAATTACTCACTGATGTCCGACTGCATAGAATGAAGGAATAGGGTCATCACATAACAATTTTCATATTCCTAGTCGTCACACTTGGGATCTGTAATAACTAGGGGAACTATGGTACCATTGATGTACCCCAACTTCTACTTTTCCCCCAATACCATATAGTAGATCTAGACTATGATGTCGTCGAACTTCGTAGTAGTAATTTGGAAGCCATGGGATCCATCAACACCACCACCAATACCAACTTTAGAGTCTTCCAGTATAGAATCCTCTCAAACCAACAGTAGCACTATTGTTTTTATACTAAGGAAGAGTTACACCACTCTTCCACGGCTACAAAGCCCAACAACTTCCCACCACGAGATCACAGCCAATGGCTACCACACATTAGAGGTAGATTCACAAATAACTCCCCCAAAGCATAGTTTCATCTCCATTAACCATTCCACACAGCGTCCCAAAACAACAACACGACCATTCCACATATAAAACTAATTGAAAGATGAATATAACGTTGGAAAAAGGAGGGAAAACAGGTTACCTATATTGTCCGATGCAAGAAAAACATGGTTCCGGCAAGGTTTACTGTGTCTGGGACCTTTCTGCGATGCTATATCCACTTTCGACGGCACAGCAAGGCTTTAAGGGACTCATATCAACAAATAACAGTGAAGGGAAGCCTTATCGAACCATTCCGGAGAGATCTGGTAGGGTTTCATTACCTTTGCGCCAGTTTCCGACGTAGCAAATCCTTTCTCAACACTTTAAATCGTCAGCATACCTCTGGCACACTGTTTCTGACAGCTGTCATATATCTGAAAGGATTCCGGCAAGCAGATACGGTTATCCAGCGACACAGCTCGACATCCAAGGGCTTAGATCCTCATAGATCTTGTGAAAACATAAGATAGAGGCATTGAAATCCACTGTATTTATGATTTCAATGCCTAACATTTATTTCAGAAGGCTGTAGAAGTTTTCAAAAGAAACCCTAAATCTCTGCAACTTTTGCCGAGGAGTTAGCTCGAGGTTGAAGACGACCTGAAACCTCAACTTTAGATCGTCAGATGGTAACGCCGTAAGAGCAAAAAATGCTCGGAATGTTGATCCGACCAAAACCCAAAAAAATTTGAAGGATTCTAGTGACTTCCAGCGTTGGCTGACATCAGCTCATCGCAGATGACATCAGCAACGAGATAGAGATAGGGTTGCGTCACGTAGATTCTATCGTGGATCGATCTCTCTGATATCAAGTTAATTATGAGGATTCACTTGGTAAAAGGAGAGAAAGAGGAGAAATTTAGGGTTTGAGTGTTATAGCCCTCATCCCAATGCATTATGTTTTTATATGATCCTATAAGAGACACGGACTATGACGTCACAGATGTAAGTTAAACATACTTACACCTAACACCCCACAATATAATACTCACACACCCATATACGATGATAAATATCTGTACAATAACTTGTGATTAGCATGAGTTTCTATCACACGGAGATTGAGAGCACCAAAAAAAACGGAACATCCAAATTTCACAAATCCCTTTAAAACTTCCCTAAATAGTCATTAGAACTTAATAATATCTTTGTTAAAGTTATTCATCTTCAAAAGCCGATCAAAAACATGTAAAATTTGGCTCCATCCGGGGTAAACTTTGAACGGGCTGGCTTCAGCTTGAAGTCATGTTGGCGTCAGCAATAGCAGGGTGATGTAAGCGAAAACCTGGTCCTAAAGAAACCTACTCAAATACCAAATTAAGTTTGGTAATGACAAGATTAGTTTTTGTAGACTAGGGGAGGAGAAGAAGAAGAGAGAGAAATTAGCCAGGGGTTAGGGTTATAAATTACATCATTTACCCCCTTTATATATATATATATATATATATATATCACAAATGATAGAATCTCATGTACATCACTAAGTAACAACTACAAGTAATATACTAACTAATGACACACCTAGACTAATACTAATGTCAAACCAACATAAACTACTCTACAGACATTAAACAATAAGCTCTAGGGTTTAGGATTTCACAAAGCAAAACAACATGAATAATCTAAAATGTGCATAAAGGGAATATAAAGGGTCTAAAGAGCTTTTTATAAGCCTCTTATTTATGAAATCTTGAAAAATAAGAGCTTTAAGCTTTAATTATGAAACTCAAAACAGAATTCTCATTTTCTTCATATTATGTGGTTGAGCCAAAGTGAACCATACAACTCAAAGCAAAACAGTACAAATCAAATTTGTTGCAATTAAATAATAAGAAATATTTTTACAGTGGTTCAAATTGAATCATACGAAACAAATTGTGAGTTGTAAATGTTTAACTATATGGGTTGTTCGTGCAACTAAAGGAGAGACATGAATATGCATACAATTGTGATGTAGAAGCAATGAATTTACCTGAAATGATATCTTAGATATTAGAATAACCTTTACCACAAAACTAGACCACCTTCACTCGGCGGCTACACAAACGTATGATAATCGACTCAAATTACCAGAAAATGGGTTCGTCTATGCCTAATATGTGCAAGGAAAATTCCATTGGAAGCCAGAAAACAACATCCAAATGAAAATGAACGCGGTTATAAACCAAAGCACAATTGGTGTGTGAGTAGTTGTCTAGATATGTGTACCACTTATGGTGCGAGTGTAATAACTTTGGGTGTGTGAGTTGTGAGTGCATTTATTTGTATAAAGGCTAGTAGGGTTCTCATAACCCTAACTAAGCTATTCTATTTCCAAACTCTCTTTTCTCTCCTCCTTTAGTAGGGTTCTCATAACCCTAACTAAGCTATTCTATTTCCAAACTCTCTTTTCTCTCCTCCTTCCTCTCCTAACCCCTAACCCTAAAAGCAAGTTGGTATCAGAGAGTAACATCATAAGATTTCATCGCAAACATCAGCGGAGCCGCCTGCTGATGACGCCTATCATTGCTTACATCAGTGCTAACATCAGCAGGTCAAAAATTTGACCATCTCAGATCATCACCAAACTTTCCAGATCTAGTTGAAATTCATAGAGGAGCAACTTTGTCTTCTTCGCCACCGCTGTCTGATGCCTGCAACATTGAAAACCGTGACAATCTTTGACCAGCAAGTCAAACATTGGCCCTCTCACATCGACACCAAACTTTCTAAATCTGGTCATAATTCTTAGAGGATCATTTTCTTCTTTTGTGTCATCTTCAACTGAACAGTCTATCACAGTTTTCCAAGCAAATTTGTGATATTTGCATTCACAGTTTTCTAGGCAGATCTCCTTCGTTTATTTGCCGAACTGTGTTTCTGGTATGGATAGCTGCATTCTAAGCATTTTGGTATATTATTTGCATGATTTGATGAAGATTTGAGGGGGTTTTCTTTGATTTTTCATTTTTTTTCTTTTATTGCCCAGAATCATGGTTTTCTGAGTTTTAGATTTCTGGAAAAGGATTTGATCTGTTGGTTAAATGCTTTCACTTCCTCTTTAACCCAGCTTTCATTCAAAATTGGTCTTGTTGTTTTCAAATTTATATTGAAGCAGTGGTGATGATTTTTCATGGCGGCCCTAACCCAGTTTACTCTTTCCCCTATTTTTCATATATTTCACCTAATTTTCTGTGGAAAAATCAGTGGAAGCTTATCGCACTGATTTAATCTTTCGTTTACATTTGCTTCCGTGTGTGGATGTTCATTCCCACACTCGTAATTTCATATGGAGCCAAAATCGACAATTTCCATTGGATCTCCCCATTCTTTTCCAAGCCATGGCATCACTAGTATGAAGTTAGATGGGGGCAAAACTTTCGTCTCAGACAATCAAATTATACTTGGGCAGCCGTGGAAACTTCGGGCATATCCTTAGGTCCGTCTCTAAGGCTTCTCCCTCCAGTTCCACATTTGCGCAATGGGAGATAAACAATTATATAGCGTTGGGTTGGTTGTTTTCTTCGATGAAGGAGCCCATTTACACCATGTTCATGTTCCACGAGACTACTGCAAAGCTATGGGATGCATTGACTCAAATGTATTCTCACGCAATAAATGATACAGTAATCTATCAATTATTCCGTGAAGTCTCTCATGCCGAGCAGGGCACCCGATCAGTGTCAGAATACTTTGGATATCTTTAGAGTCGATGGGATGAATTGTATAAGTATGAGCCTCCATCTGAGCACTCTGGTGAGGGATCTAGGATTGTGGCATGTCGCTGGAGTGCCAGCAGGCGTATTGTTTCTTTTGGGTCTTTGACCTGAGTTTGAGCAAATTCGGGCACAGATCTTATTTATTGATCCTTTTCCACCTCTCTTAACTGTTTATGTGACGATTGATGGTGATGAGCAATGCCACAGTCTTATTGTTCCCTCATCCTCTACTCATACAAAGCATACTACTCTTGCCTCAGATATTCAGGGTAGGGGAAGTGGAGGTCGAGGAGGTCATGGGGGTCGTACTTGTCATCAAGGAGGTCTGGGTGATCCTCTCCCCGTTTACTCTTTATGTTTTTAAGCGGGGTATGACCACTCGAAGTGTTACAAGCTTCATGGCTTTCCTTCACGTCAGGATCCTTCTACTGCACATGTTGTTGATGCTACTGGTGTTATTGGATCCAGCTCCTCTGATGCTACATCCTCCACAGAGATTCTTGTTGAGACTCTGTATGATATATCTGCTCTATGAGCTAAACTTGTTGATTTGTGTGGACGTCCTCAGGTTCCACAGCCTAGCATGCCTCTTGCGCCGGGTATCTCATTCGCCTATTCTGCAACTCTGTCCCTGTCATCTACATCCACATCTCATTTAATCATAGATTCAGGAGCCTCTGATCATATGACTGGTGAGTCCCATGTATTTTCATTTGTCTTTCCTTTGTCCACTCATAGGCAGGTACATATTGTTGATGCTTCCTTTACTCCTATCACTAGTCAGGGTAATGTTCCCCTATCAGCTCACCTTCTCTTCCAAATGCGATGCACATTCCTAATCTTAAAGAAATTTTTTTGTATGTTAGTAGTCTTACCAAATCTTTAAATTGTTCAATAACTTTTCTTCCTACTCATTGTGTTCTACAGGACCTGACTACGAGGAAGACTTATGGCATGGGGTTTGGGCGTGGAGGTTTATATTATTTTGGTGCTGAGAGATCTATGGCCCCGCCCGCTTTGTCCTCTTTACCATTTGCCTTAGTAGTTGTGTTTTAGATCTTTGGCATGCCCGTTTGGTGCCTATTTGCGAAGTTTATGTTTACTTTTTCCCAAATTTAAAAATATTTCTAATGGTTTTAAATTTCAACGTCAAACTTGTCAACTTTCAAAGCATAGTAGATCATCTTTTGTTTCACATACTACTCGTAGTGAGTCTTTGTTTGATCTTATACATAGTGATGTGTGGCAACCTATTCCTTTATCCTCATTTGATGGTTTTAGATATTATGTTACATTCATTGATGACCACTCTAGATGTATATGGGTATATTTGTTCAAGTTTAAAGATGAGGTGCTCTGCACCTATATCACCTTCTCTACCATGATTCATACTCAGTTTGGGAAAACCGTTAAGGTTCTTCGATCTGATAATGGTGGTGAGTACTCATCCTAAGCCTTTCAGGATCAGGACCATCTCCAAAAGGTTGGGACCTTGCATCAATTCACATGCCCTTATACTCCTCAACATAATGGTATTGCTGATAGTAAGAATCGGCACCTCATGGATGTGACTCGCTCACTCCTGTGTGGCATGCAAGTTCACAAATCCTACTGGTCTATGGTCGTTCTCACTGCGACTTTTCTCATCAATCGCACACCCACGCGCATCTTGAATGGTCAAACTCCTATACATATCTTGAGATCGGGTGTCCCTCTGTTTTCTATTGAGCCTCGTATCTTTGGATGCACGTGCTTTATTTATAATATTTGCATCCAAAGATACAAGTTAGATGATAAGGCAGTTAAATGTGTTTTCGCGGGGTATTCTGGAGTATTGAAAGGGTACAGTTGCTATGATCCCAAGACTAAGAAGCTTTTTACCATGATGCATATATCATTCTTTGAGGATACACCTTATTTTTCTCATCAGGTTTCTACCTCTATGGTGCCTCCTACGATACTTCATGTTCCTATGCATCTTCCTCCTATTAAACCTACTCCCTCTCGTGGCCGCTTGCCTATTCGCATAAGATGTCAGTGCCATAGTAGATCTGCGCCACATGCTCTTGCATCATTGCTAGAGGTACCCTTGGAGTCAGCTCCCTCAGGTATGCCTGCACCTCCTCCATCTTTGGATTCTCCTGTTATTGTTCCTATCTCTATTGTTAATGATCTTGTCTTCCTATTGCTCATCGTAAGGGTAAGAGGAGTTGTGTTACCTCTTATCCTATTGATCAATATGTTTCTTACCAGGGTATCTCTCACTCTTATCGAGCAGCCCTTGACAGAGCTTCTACTATTTCTATTCATCGCTCTCTCAAAGAAGCTCTCAAAAATCCTTCTTGGACTATTGCCATGAATGATGAAATGGCTACTCTTGAAAGAAATAAGACCTGAGAATTTATTGATCTTTGACGGGGACGCTGACATTGTAGACATTGGATACGAACCGTTTCGTGTGTATCGGCGTCGGAAGAAGCGGGACGGAAACGGAGATCAAGACACGAAATAAAGAATTGGACATGCTGGAGCAATGCCAGTCAATCGATTGACACTTGGGTTTCAATCAACTGACTAGGCCTGTGAGGAATTAATTTTGACGATATATATGTATGTCAATCAATTGAATACTATATGTCAATCGATTGACTGAGGAGCTAATTTTGACGATATACATGTACGCCAATCGATTGAATACTATATGTCAATCGATTGACTTCGTTAGAATTCAAATTTGAATTTTGAAGGGCATACTTGTCTTTGTTTATTTTTGTTTTAGGGTTTTATTTTTCTTTTGTGGGGCCTCCTATATAAGGTCTCTAAATAAACATTGTAAGGGATGATGATTGATTATGAATGAAAGCTATTGCCTATGTGCTTGATATAAGCCATTGTTGAAGAGCGATTCTTCTTCGCTTCCTGAGAAGGGTTTGGTGTGAAGCCAAGGGTGTGAAGCCCCAAAATCTATCTTCTACCTATTTTTTCAATTTTCATTTTTTTCTCTGCTTGTTTTGGATCCCACAAACCACAAATCCAGCCATTATCCTTTTCCCAAAACCCTCAAAATCAGAACCGTCGATTCCAACCCTAGATCTTATGCGAGCCATTAAACCAACCGAATCAGAACCCTTAGAGGTCTCATGATTCCACCATTGAATCTCGAGCGGCACCCTAATCTGGAAAAGGTAGAGTTCTACCTCTAGACCAATCTACACCGCGAGTCTAACGGATCTAGCGCACGGACCGGACCCTACTCAAATCTAGCTCGATCTCCCCAGGGAAAACTACGAAACCCTAAGGTATCTGCATTAATCTCATGGTTTATTGTTTAATTAATTTAATTTAATTTCGACAATAAATCCAATCATGGCATTCACGTAGTTTAGGGTCCTTGTCCCGCATTAGTTTTGGTATCAAAGCCTAGGTTCTAGGTTAGGGCATATTGTGTGGCGATATTCACTGTTCTCGGTGTCAATCGATTGAGTGCTCTTATTCAATCGATTGATTTTGATTGAATCTATTTGTTTCGCCAAACAGAGCATTCAATATCAATCGATTGACTTCGCAATATCAATCGATCGACTAATATTCATTGGTTTATTGCATTCCATTTTTCTCTTTGCATATTATTTTTATTGTGTTCAAAAGTGTGTGCACGTCTTGTGTTCAATAAAATCCCTCTTTCATTGTGGTCCATATCTACATGCTCATTTAGAACCCGTCTTAGTAGTTGTGGTCACCATGGACATGAATGGGATTGCCAATGCTCTTAACGGCATGAGATTTGAGTTGAAAGTAATCACTGATCGAATGACTGCCATGGAGCAAGCCCAAAGGACCTCGAAACCTCCAATGAAAGGTTGTTAGACCGAGTCAATCAGTTAGATGGAGATGACGAATACATTGAGCAACGTCGTGAACATGATGGCCCACATTTCGAATGCAATGGTTACCAACGTGATCGGAACCGGAATCATAAGATGGATCATCGTGGAGATGACCACGACCCGGATGGGAAACTCCTTAAAAACGTTCGAGTTGAGTTCCTAACTTTCGATGGAAGACTGGACCCTCAAGTCTTCCTCGATTGGTTATCCGATATGGACCAGCACTTTGAGTGGTTTGGCATGAGTGATGAGCGATGCGTCAGGCTCGCCAAAATAAAACTCATTGGTCAAGCTCGATTATTTTGGGTCAACGTTGAGCGCATCAGAATGAATGTAGGTTGTACTCCCATTACCCTTTGGGAGGACATGAAGGAGCGACTTACAGAGAAGTACGTTCGTTCCTTATACTACCATCATCTCCTCCAAGGATCAAAATTTCGATCCAAAATTTTGGCCGAAATTTTGGTCCAAATTTTCAGTTTTGGTCATGCCCGAAACCAAAATTTGAGCGAAATTTTGATCCTTGGTCTCCTCGATCAATGACAAAATCTACGCCAAGGTAGTATGCCCGTAGCGGATTGCATTGGCAAATTTGAAGAATTCATGATGAGAGCCAAAGTATCCGAAGACCCCCAAGTCACACTATCTAGATTTGGCATCGGATTGAGGATTGACTTGCAGAAAGAGCTAGTCTCTCACCCGGTTGAGACTCTTGCCGAATGTTACACCGTCGGCCAAGACCTTGAACGATATTTGAAAATGACGGTGGTGAGGCGAACTGAGTCTCATATTGGTCAACCTCGTACCGGCGAGGTAAGGAGTAGTGCTGGAAACCCACCCCCCAAACCCACACAATCCACATCCGATGTGCGGTTTGACAAAGGAAAGTGTGTGGTAGGAGAATCCTCGAAGGGCGGTTCTCACATTAAGTGTTACAACTGTCAAGGGTTGGGACACTTCGCCGCCCAATGCCCTAAGAAAAACCCGCAAAGGAATATCTACGTCGAGGGAGAGGGCAACGAGGATGACGGAGTTTTTGAAGAAGAGATCTTTAAGCCGAACGCCACACCTAGTGATGAAGAGGGTGATGACATGGGTCGTGCTCTAGTTGTGAGGTGTCTTTGCACAACCTCAACAGGATGAAAAGGAGGACTGGCGAAGGGAGAACATCTTCCACACCTTCGCTACATGTGGAACAAAGAGTTGTAGGGTTATCGTGGATAGCGGACGTTGCACCAATGTAGTGTCAGAACATACTGTCACCCGCTTAGAGCTTAAACCCGAAGCCCACCCGAGACCTTACAAAGTCGCATGGGTTGACTCCTCATCCATTCCCGTGTCTCAAAGGTGCCGCGTACCAATACAATTGGGTTCGTATTCTGACACCTTATGGTGCGATGTGGTGCCGATGGATGTAGGTCATATCATTTTGGGAAGACCATGGCTCTACGACTTGAGCGTGACCATTTTTGGCTGAACTATCATTTGCACGTTCAATTATAAGGACAAGAAAATCACTCTTAACCCTGTGGCTCCCAAAGCACCATCAACCAATAAAGCCGAGAAGAAGGGCGGTCAGTTCAAGACCATTAACCTTGTGAACCCTTCAGAGTTTGAGAAAGCTGCACTAGATGAGAGTGTTGTGTACGTACTTGTCACCGTTGAGAGTGCTCCTGAGTCAGTAAGCGAGTACCCTAAGGAGGTCGAACCGGTCATGAATGAATTTGCGGATGTCTTCCCTGAAGACTTACCCAATGAGCTTCCTCCCAAGCGTGGCATTCAACACGCGATCGAGTTGGTTCTCAGATCTACCCTACCAAACCTACCCCACTACAGGTTGAATCCGATTGAGCACGCCGAGTTGGATCGATAAGTCAATGAACTCCTTCAAAAGGGGTTCATCAAAGAGAGTCTAAGCCTGTGTTCCGTACCCGCCCTACTCACTCCTAATAAAGATGATACACAGCGCATGTGTGTGGATAGCCGTGCAATCAACAAGATTACGGTTAAATATCGATTTCCCATACCAAGGCTCGACGATATACTTGATATGATGGTTGGCGCCACTATCTTTTCCAAGATAGACCTTAAGAGTGGCTACCACCAAGTTCACATTCGTCCTGGTGATGAGTGGAAAACCGCCTTCAAGACAAGAATGGTCTTGCCTTTTGCGCTATCGAATGCCCCGAGCACATTAATGAGGCTCATGACCTAAGTGTTGGGGCCGTTTCTCGGCAAATTCCTTGTCGTATACTTTGACGACATCTTGATTTACAGCCATGACAAAGAACAACACATTATCCACCTAAGGTTGGTTTGTCAAACCTTGAGGGGAGAGAGATTATATGCGAATCTCAAGAAATGCAAATTCATGCAACAATCCGTTGTATTCTTAGGATTCATTGTCTCGACTGATGGGATGGTTGCGAACCCCGAGAAGGTTATGACCATTGTAGAATGGCCAGAGCCTAGGAATATTCATGATGTCCGTAGCTTCCATGGATTGGCCGCATTCTATCGTCGCTTCATCCAGAACTTTAACACCATTATGGCTCTAATTACCGATTGTATGAGAAAAAGAGAGTTTCAATGGAGTAAAGCCACGACGAGGGCCTTTGCCGAGTTAAAAGAGAAAATGAGTACTGCACCCGTCATGCGCATACCTGACTTTTCTAAAGTCTTTGAAATAGCATGTGACGCGTCGAGTGTGGGAATAGGCGGAGTGCTTAGCCAAGAAGGCCACCACCCAGTGGCCTATTTTAGTGAGAAGCTTCATGAGGCGAAGCAAAATTACTCCACCTATGACAAGGAGTTCTATGCGGTCGTCCAATCTCTTTGGTATTGGAAGCACTACCTTAGACCGCAAGAATTTGTGTTATTTTCTGACCATGAAGCCTTACGCTTCCTTGCATCATAAAAAAAGTTGAACCCGAGGCACGCCAAGTGGGTCGAGTACCTTCAGGGGTTCACATTCGTGTTAAAGCATAAGGCTGGTGCTGAGAACAAGGCAGTTGATGCACTTAGTCGACAGGTGTTGACTTTGAGCACCATCAGCACCAAGGTCGTTGGATTCGAGCAGTTGAAACAAGATTACCCTGACTGCCTAGATTTTGGGCTAGATTACACTGCTCTTCTTGATAATCCGAACAACATTAACTCTAAGTATACCCTGCAAGATGGGTATCTATTCAAAGGAACTCGCCTATGCATCCCTCGCACCTCACTGCGTGACTTTCTCATTTGAAAGTTACATGCCGGAGGGATTGCAAGACATTTCGGGCGCAACAAGACCATTGCTCTCGTTGATGATAGGTTTTATTGGCCTAGCCTTATGAGAGATATTTCACGGGTCGTAAAACAATGTCGTACATGCCAAGTGGCCAAACAAACTAAACAAAATACTGGTTTGTGGTTTGTACACCCCGTTGCCTGTACCATACACCCCGTGGCAAGACATCTCTATGGATTTCGTGCTCGGACTTCCCAAGACTCAACGGAAGCACGATTCCATTTTTATGGTGGTGAACCGCTTCTCTAAGATGGCCCACTTCATACCTTGCTCTAAAACCTCCGATGCGGCTCACATAGTCAAATTAATTTTCAGGGAGGCTGTGCGTCTCCATGGGTTACCCAAAACCATTGTGTCGGATCGAGACGTAAAGTTCACCAATTACTTCTGGAAAATTTTATGGCACATGATGGGTGCCATGCTCCAATTTTCTTCGGCCTATCATCCTCAAACCGATGGCCAAACGGAAGTCACCAATAGGAGCTTAGGTAATCTCCTTTGTTGTTTAGTCGGGGATCATATCAGGACCTGGGATTCTACGTTACCAATTGCCAAGTTTGCATACAACAATTCTGTCAATAGGACCCTAGGCATGAGTCCGTTTGAGGTCGTACATGGGCATAGGCCAAGAACACCATTAGATTTAATCTTCATGTCTGCATCATATCGAGTGTCTGAGTCCGCGGACGCATTTGCACAACACATCAATAGCTTGCACGCAAAAATTAAACAAAAAATTAATTCGAGCAATGAACATTACAAGATAACTGCGGATGCGCATAGGCGCTTCAAAGAGTTCCAAGTGGGGGATTATGTGATGGTTCGGGTTAGGCCTGAACGATTCCCATCGGGAGTCGCGAAGCCCGCGATGCTGGGCCTTTTAGAATTGTCACAACGAGAGGGCCTAATGCGTATGTTCTCGAACTTCCGCCGGATATTGGGATCAGCTCTACGTTCAATGTGGATGACTTAGTGACGGGGACATCACATACATGGACATTGGATTCGGACCACATCGTTTCTATCGGCGTCGGAAGAAGCATAGAGGAAGCTCGAGTACCGCGAGGAGAACAACGCCGCAGGGAATCCTCGCGCGAGCGAGCACTTAAAGTCGCTCGAGCGACGATAATCCTCGCGCACGTGAGCTACGGCGACGATGTCAGACGCGCGAGCGATCACTTAAACTCGCTCGAGCGAGCTACGACATGGAATTTTATGCGAAAACTTCCCTTTTTATGTTTTATTAGTATTAGAACTCTTTATTTCGAACTTAATTATTGGTAGCCTATATATAGAGGCTTGTAAAGACTTTTAATTAGTTGATTGATTATTGAATACTTTTATGCTTGAGTAATATTTGCCTGAGATGGATTTGGTGTGAGACCAAGGGAGTGATTCCCATGTATCTTCTGATTTATTATCTTCAACTTGCATGATCTCTTATATTTGCTATCATTCGATCTGTGTTTGCTTCTCTAAACCATAGCCTAATTATTTCCTTTCAAATCCAAAACCCTAAACCTGTTTTGAAGCCCTAAACCACACAAAGCCAATACCCTTTCCAAAACCACAAACCGATCTAAAGTCATAAGCCTTTTACAAACCCTAATTTCCTTTTACAACTCGATTTGGAATCCGTGAATCTACATCGGACTGAAGACGAGCACCTACGCCTGGAAAAGCTAGAGTCCTATCTCTAAGCCGATCTCGCCTCGACTTTAAAAGTACTTGCGCATTGGACTGGACCCTACCTGGATCTTGTGTGATCTACCCATCAAAATTCTGCAAAACCTTAAAGGTATCGAAGATAATTTTGCGATTAAACTTGATTTAATTTCATTAATTTTGGCAAATCTGCATAAAAATCATATTCCGCATTTTAAGGTCGTTGTCCCGCGTCACCTAGTCCTTTCTTTGGGCTCAACCCCACCCCCTACCAACCCTTTCCAAGCAGCCTCGAGCCCAAATCCCAGCCCCACCCCGCAACCTCTACCATTCCCTTCCCCACGCAGGCAGAGGAAAGATGAAATTGAACGGATACTTGATGATTTTGTAGTATCCACACATGGTGGAGGGTTTCAGAAATACTTGGTTAAGTGGATGGGAAAGCCGGACTCCGAGAACACGTGGTTAACTAAAGACGAGGTGCGACGCTTGGAACCCGACGTGCTGGATCGCTATCACCACGCCACTTCAACGGTGATGAGGCCTTTTCGGCCCGGGAGAATTGACAGGGACGCCGACATTGTAGACATTGGATACGGATCATTTCGTGTGTACCGGCGTCGAAAGAAGCGGAATGGAAATGGAGATCAAGACTCGAAATAAAGAATTGGACGTGCTGGAGCAATGTCAGTCAATCGATTGAAACTTGGGTTTCAATCGATTGACTGGGCCTGTGAGGAATTAATTCTGATGATATATATGTATGTCAATCGATTGAATACTATATGTCAATCGATTGACTGAGGAGCTAATTCTGACGATATACATATAGCCAATTGATTGAATACTATATGTCAATCGATTGACTGTGTCAGAACTCGAATTTGAATTTTGAAGGGCATACTTGTCTTTGTTTATTTTTGTTTTAGAGTTTTATTTTTCTTTTGTGGGGCCTCCTATATAAGGTCTCTAAATAAACATTGTAAGGGATGATGATTGATTATGAATGAAAGCTATTGCTTATGTGCTTGAGATGAGCCATTGTTGAAGAGTGATTCTTCTTCGCTTCCCGAGAAGGGTTTAGTGTGAAGCCATGGGTGTGAAGCCCCAAAATCTATCTTCTACCTATTTCTTCAATTTTCATTTTTTTCTCTGCTTGTTTTGGATCCCACAAACCACAAATCCAGCCATTATCCTTTTCCCAAAACCCTCAAAATCAGAACCATTGATTCCAACCCTAGATCTTATACAAGCCATTAAACCAACCGAATCAGAACCCTTAGAGGACTCGTGATTCCACCATTGAATCTCGAGTGGCGCCCTAATCTGGAAAAGCTAGAGTTTTACCTCTAGACCGATCTACACCGCGAGTCTAACGAATCTAGCGCACGGACCGGACCCTACTCGAATCTAGCGCGATCTCCCCAGGGAAAACTACGAAACCCTAAGGTATCCTCATCAATCTCATGGTTTATTGTTTAATTAATTTAATTTAATTTCGGCAATTAATCCAATCATGGCATTCACGTAGTTTAGGGTCCTTGTCCCGCTTTAATCTTCCACCAGATTCGTGGGTTGTTGGGTGCAGATTGGTCTTTACCTTAAAGTATTGTGATGATCATACTGTTGACAGATATAAGACTCGCTTGGTTGTTAAGGGCTTTACCCAAGTTCCTGGCATAGACTACACAGCTGCTTTTGCCCCTGTTGTGAAGCTCACCTCAATTTGGGTCCTTATTTCTCTTGGTACTCATCATCATTGGTCACTCTACCAAGTAGATGTGAAAGAATGAATTCCTCCATGGACATTTAGATAGGGAGATATATATGACACCACCTCCTGGCTATCAGCTTTAGGGGGAGTATTCAGGGAAAGTATGTTGTCTTCTCAAGTCGATTTATGAGTTAAAGCAATCTCTTAGGGCCTGGTTCCATCACTTTAGTACTCTTGTTCTCGTCATGGGCTTCATGAGGTGCCATTCTGACCATACATGCATCACTCACACTAGTTCTGCAGGGCTTCATACTATTCTTCTGGTTTATGTTGATGATATCATCATCGCCGATGATGATGATGCGTTTATAGCTCAAGAGCCTTAGATGTGAAAGATTTAGGATATCTTCAGTTCTTTTTGGGTATTTTGAGATTGCAAGGTCCAATCGTGGTATATCTCTCTCCCAAAGATGGTATTCTCTTTAGTTATTGAGGGACACTGGCATGTTTAGATGCAAGCCTGCAAAAATCTCCTATGGATTCCAAATATTGCCTTCATGCTGATGTTGGAGATCCCCTTCCTAATCCCTCTGAGTATCAACGACTTGTTGGAAGGCTTATTTACCTTACCAACACTTGGCTTGACTTGGCACTTTCAGTCTCTTTCGTAGCCCAATTTATCCATGCTCTCAGGGTATTCTTCGCTACATTAAGGTCTCTCCTAGTCGCGGCCTATTCTAAGGTGATGCTGGTCACCTTTATCTTAGTTGCTTCACTGATGTCGATTATGAAGGAGCTCCTATTGATCGTTGACCCACTTCAAGCTATTGTGCCTTTCTTGGTGACAACCTTGTGGTGTGGAAGAGAAAGAAGTAGGATGTCATATCCAAGTCAAGTGTTGAATTTGCGTACAGAGCAATGGCCCATGGGACTTGTCAGCTTCTTTGAATATGTTCTCTACTCAATGACCTTGATTTTCCACCAACTCTTCCTATGCCTCTTCATCGTGACAACCAAGTTGCCATTGATATTGTTGGATTCGATTCTTCACGAGAGGACCAAACATGTGGAAGTAGAAATTTACTTCATTCGCGAGAAGATCAAGCAAGCCTCATAGAGACTCCAAATGTCTCATCTTCTAAGCAACTTGCAGATGTTTTTACCAAAGCTCTTGGTCCTTCACTTTTTCAGGATATTGCTGTGACGTTGGGCATGATAAATATTTATGTACCAGCTTGAGGGGCAGTATTGGTGTGTGAATTGTAATTATGGGTGTGTGAGTAGTTGTCTAGATATGTGTGCCACTTATGGTGTGAGTGTAATAACTTTGGGTGTGAGTTGTAATTAGTTTTATTTGCATAAAGGCTAGTAGGGTTCTCCTAACCATACTTAAGCTATTCTATTTCCAAACTCTATCTTTTCTCTCTTCCTCCTTCTTCCTCCTCTCCTAAACCCTAACCTTAAAATAAAGTAGCACCAGCCTCTAGAGAAAGAAAAAAAAAAAAAAAAAACTTACAAAGGAGATAGCTTTTCTAAATCTCCCAGAAATATACCTTATAGCATATTAAGTTTAAAATGAGTACCACCATGAGTAAAAAGGAAACAGAGAAATTATACCTTCATCACTTGTATCCAGTCGAGACACAATAAGGTGGCCGAAAGAATCCACTGTCCCCAAGATTATGCTCGTATCACCTGTAGATGTTGTATGATCAGAAAAAATTGAAACGCAGAAGATTTATCACTATCAATGGGTGCAACAAGATTGTTGCAAAAAAGTGCATACCACTACAAGCCTACAAGGTTTTTACAAAAACAATGCAAAGGGAAGCGAAACCCAAATTCAGTAATAAAATAATATTGAACAGTTCTAAAGAATGTCTTTGCTACATTGCAGTGCATTACAAGAATGATACTACCATTTATCAGTAATCAACATTCCATAGCTTCCCTGTTGTGCGCATCTAACCACACCATTTTGGCTTACCATGGCAATGAGAGAGAGACAATCCATGATCTTATATTTTCTGGCAAATACCACACCAACTTGGAAATTATTATACCATTACTCGAGGACAAAAGAGCATTCATTAATAGATTGATCGGGGGGAGGGGGGGGGGGGAGAGAGAGAGAGAGAGAGTTTTTCATTTCCAAGGAAAAAACTCACAGGCAGAGATTTATTTTTTTAAACAAAATGTATTGTTGCAATAAAACTCTTGAAAAAAAAAAATTAGGCTTGCTTAGAATAAGGTAACTAAGAAAAACTTAGAAAATAACTGAAAATTGGTAAATTCAAAAGTGCAATTTTTGGTTGCACTGTTAGGTTAAAAATAGATTAAAAGAACATATTAAAAATAGTGTTAGAAAAGGATCGCTGGGGCTTCAAAGGCATCATCATTTATGAAGAACCTTTAGCCACTGATACCATTAAAAGCTTATTTTCTCAGAATTCAAGGATCTTGGAAGCTTGCAGTAGTCAGCTTTCGACAAAAAACAGTTGGCTACAAGACGTTTCTAATAGTTTTAAATGGACTGCCAATACTTCTAGGAACCATTCAACAGTTTGAAGAGACACCATACACATAAATAGAGGGAAAATTTTCAAATTTAAGATTAAACTGTAAGTCACTTCCTCATATAGATACCAGACTACCGGTATGATTTTATTCTACTATTTCTGATTATAGTGGGAAATAGAGCTCAAAGCATTATATATATGATCTACAATCAAACCTAGGGTACTATAACCTCCAATCAATCAAATAATTCTTGGACAAGAGAGTGTAACAAAAAAAGCATTAAAATAAAGGGGAAATAACATATTGGGGTCTCTTTTAGTTAATAATACCAAAAAACCAGCATAAAATGCAGCCCATAACTAAAACCAGCTCCCCCCCCCAACACACACACACACACACACACACAACCACCACCAAAACAAAAAAGTCTTGACAACATCAGTCCATTTCAGAAACAAATTAAAGATTACTACCCAGTGAACATCAAACTGCTATTGTGCTAGTGGAATCATACCAGTAGTCACATAAAACCCTCCCAAAAGCTTAAATTGCTCAAACAGAGTGCTACCTTTTTTCCAGCTACATGAACCATCTTCCATGGCACAAAAGAACCCATCAACCACATAACATGTCCTCTCGAACGTGTTTGGCATTGCAGATTCAGTTGGAAACTGAACCCTCTGATTTGGAAATCAAACTGAATTGGATGTTTGCTTGCAATTTAAGGCATGAATCATAAGTCTGAAAATGATCCATTTTCTGAGCCTTTTGGATTCTCAAATTCCGAGGTTTACCCTCAGAATTTGAAAATCCAAGCTCTTGAAAACTTGGGAGAAAGAAAATTAGACCCTCTTCCACGTCTATCACCTTAATTCAACCCTCTTCCTTTTTATTTTTTTCATTTTTTCCATGAATAGAATTTATAATTTAATTCAGTTTGTGATTGGTGTTCATAGCTAACATCCTTACTCATGCAGAGAGTATTATTACATGGTCAAAGTCTCATAGAGAAACTGGAAGAAGTCAGACACATAATCCGCAGAGAGCATAACCCTTTAGAGTTCCTAGTTATGATTGATTATGGCAGGGCTAGGTATCGATCACCACTTCTATGAGGAGATAGAAGAAGTTCTAAATCACCATTATAGGAATCTTGAAGATGGCGGAGATGCTAAAGGTTGTTTATTTGATTACGCTCTTAGTTTTCGATTGTTAAGACAAAACAGGTACAACATATTGGCAGGTGAGTAATGTATTCTGCTAAAAATCTGCCCTTCAATTTGTCATCCAAAATATAACAATAATAATACTAATAATAAAATCCACCCTTCAATTTTACATAATAATGAAATATTTATTAAAAATGGATATCTATCAGATTTGTTTACTAACATCAAAGATGAGAAGCGGAGTTTAAACTGTAACTAAATGAGGAAATAATGGGAATGTTGACTTTGCTCGAAAACCCTATAGGCGTCGATGACGACCGTTTCGGATCAGAACCTGTTTTGTTTTTTGATATGCGAGTGGTTATGTTAGCTTGGACTTGAATGTTTGGATCTCCTTTTTTATATTTCAATAGGTGAGTGGATATGTCTGGATGCTTGGATCTCTTTTTTTTATATCTCGATATGTAAGTGGATATGTTAGCTTGGACTTGAATGCTTGGTTTTGTAAAACATAAGTGGCAGAGAATTAATATAATTAAAATACTCTCCTTAAAGGGACACTAGTTTGACATAAATACCTTTTTCCAGACATTGGATTCCAGAATTCAGACTACTTATCCAAACACTAGATTCTGATTTCTTGTACATTTTCTAGAGTAGCAGTTAGGCTATCGAAACAGCAATAGAAATCATGCGGATTCCTGCAAGCTCGGAATCCATGGGATTTGTAAAACCAAATCCGTGAATTTTCAGAGTTTTATCTAAACAGAGCCCAAAATCAAACTCTAAAATAAAAAACAACTCACTTCTACTGAAAATCAACAAAACCACCCCCAAACTCTCAAATTTTCCTCAAACCAACTTCACAAACCCACTCAAAACCATTGAATTCTATGGAAAGAACGCCCTAACATCCAAAACTTCCTAAAAGATAGCGAAATCTAAGCAGGTCTTCCCCAACTCAACAAAAGAAACCAAGCTCACCTGCATACGAACCGCAAACCTAGTATTACATGCTAACTTGCATAGAAGAAAGAAACAGACAAATCCTTATCCTATGCACCAACCTTTTCTTCCATGAAGAAAAGACTAGTTAAGGTCAAAATAGGGTATTTTAGGAAATGACTTCAGTGAAGGTTTTTGGGTTAGATTTAAAGAGATTTAGGGTTTTGGAGTTAGTAATGAAGGTTTAGGGTTAGGTTTAGAAGAAGAGAGATGAGAAGGATAGAGAGAAGAGTTATGGCAATGGCTTAGTTGGGTTTAGAGCGATCCTACTAGCTTTTATATTAAACACCAAGGACTGAAATTCCCTTACAACACAAAATGGTCTGGTGGCATTTGGGGCTGATCGAGAGAGTTATGGAAATTTTTTTGGTGACATAGGTCTCTTTTTTCTCACTTTTTGTCTATTTATCTAGTGGTGTGATATGGATATGGTGTTGTAGCGGCTGCATAGTTGCTTTCTACTACCTATCTGTGTTGGTTGTCGATCTTTGAGAGTAGTTGGCTTGATAATGTTGTAGGTCATGAGAA
Source organism: Chloranthus sessilifolius (assembly GCA_021018995.1). Lineage (NCBI taxonomy): Eukaryota > Viridiplantae > Streptophyta > Magnoliopsida > Chloranthales > Chloranthaceae > Chloranthus > Chloranthus sessilifolius. The sequence continues at coordinate 156,948,169 of CM037587.1, forward strand.
ATAAGACCAGTTTGTGATCTTCCTGTGGCGAGTAGTTGGCCCTTCTCTGTTCTAGCATTTTATGTTGCAACTTCTCCTAAGATGTGCTTGAGTGTTGGCTTATACAGCCAGATTTTGGTATGTTGGAAAGAACAAAAGAGACAAAAAGAAAAGAATGGGGAATGGTTGGTGTAAAAAATGGTACAACTAGTTCTGGTGTATAAAGGAAAAATAGAAAAGAAAAGAAATAGACAAAGAAAGAGCGCCTTTTGGGATATGGTGCAGGCTTGTATAGCCTTTTATTGTGTATGATCCTTTATAAAAAAGGGTGGCCAATAGAGTTAAATGGTGGTAGTTGGTTGGCATCTTTGGTTCTCATTGATGGATGGTGGACAAGTGTATGGGCTGTTATGGTTGGCCGTGAGTTGGAGGTGATTGGTTTCCCTGGAACCACGACTTTCATAATCTGCGCACTTACAAAGTTTATTTTATTATCTGATATTGGAGGCTTTGTAGTTGGCCTATGGATTTTATTTCATAGATAGTTTACATAGAATGTTTATGATGGATAATTATTTGATGAATGATGGTTTAATTATGATGTGAGTTACGGTGACATAGGTCTCTTTTTTTCTCACTTTTTGTCTACTTATAGACAAAACTATAATCTAGGGTTAGGGTTTAGTAATAGGAAGGACGAAGAAGAAGAGAGAGGAAGAGAAAAGTAGAGAGATACTAAGGATGAGTCAATATGACTCAAATCCTAAAACAAAATACTATTTATATCATCTTAGCATGTTCACGTATTACATGGTTGCCGAGTTAAGTGAATTGTGTAACCTGAAATTCACTTAGCTACACATACACACAAAGTTACTTACTACACACCCAGACAACAGAAATAGCATCGCCAACACTCCCCCTCAAGTTGGAGTATAAATGTTGATCATACCCAACTTGAAAGAGATGTCATAGTCTCTTGCCACCAACACCTATAGTCAAGATATCAGCAAGTTGATCCTCAGTTCTACCTTGAGGAATACTGATTTCTTTAGACTCGACCTTCTTGTGAAAATAGTGACAGTCCACCTCAATGTGTTTTGTCCTTTCATTAAAGACAGGATTCTCTGCAATATGATGGGCAGCTTCATTGTCACCATACAAGATAATTGGAGAGGATACAACAACCCCCAAGTCTGACAAGATGAATTTAAGCCATATGCCTTCTCTCGCACCTTGGGACATGGTGCAATACTCCCCCTCGGCACTGGAGTTTGATACTACATATTGCTTCTTAGATTTCCATGTGACCAAATTACCCCCCAAGAAGATGCAATATCCGATAGTTGATCTCCTATCATCCAGAGACCCGGCCCAATCGGCATTAGTAAATATCTCTACCTCCAAATGACCACAATTTTTATAGAGAAGCCCTTTTCCAGGACTTCCTTTCAAATACCTCAGGAACCTGTGAACAACCTCTAAATGTACTATCCTTGGTGAGTGCATATATTGACTCACCGCGCTTACTACATAAGCAATGTCTAGACCGGTCACGGTTAGATAGATTAGTTTACCAACTAATCTTTGATAGGTACGTGGATCCTTGAGGAGATCACTTTCTTCAACATTTAATCGGTAATTTTGTTCAATCGGGGTCATAGCAGGCCTACACCCCAAAAACCCCGTTATCATGAAGGAGGTTTATGGTATACTTCCGCTAGGATAATGAGATGCCCTTCTTAGATCTCACCACTTCAATGCCCAGGAAATATTTCAAGCTTCCCAAATCTTTAATTTCAAATACTCTTTCAGTTTAAGAATCTCATGACTATCATCTCCAGTAATGATGATATCATCAACATAGACTAGTATGGCGGTCATCTTGATTCCCCTTTTACAAATAGAGTATGATCATAGTGACTTCTTCGGTACCCGAATCTCATAATAGCATCACTAAATTTTTAAAACCAGACCCTTGGGGATTTCCTCAATCTACACACTTTTCCCTTCTCCCCTTCTTTTACAAATCCAGGAGGAAGGTCCATATAGACTTCTTCCTTGAGATCACCATGAAGAAATGCATTCTTCATGTCAAGTTGAGAAAGTGGTCAGTCTTTTGTGGGCAGCCAGAGATAACAATACCCTGATTGTGTTAGACTTGGCTACAAGTGCAAAGGTGTCTTGATAATCAACTCCTTGTGTTTGAGTGTACGCCTTTGCTACAAACCTTGCTTTATATCTTTCGACAATACCATCAAGTCTATACTTAACTGTATACACCCATTTGCAACCAACTCTCTTTCCTTCTGAGAGTTCAACACTTTCCCATGTTTGATTATAATTCAGAGCATTCATCTCCTGAATCATAACATCATTCCATTTTGGCTGCAATAAGGCATCAAAAACAGTAAGAGGGTAATAGAATCAAGAGAACAAATAAGACCATAATGAGATTGATGAGAGATTGTGATATAACACATACTTACTGATGGGATGACAAGTACATGATCTATGAAGTTTTTTGTGAGCAATGGGTAGATGAAGATCAGAAACAAGAGGGCCCTCTTCAGGTAAGGGATCCTGCTCGGTATTCTGAGGTGACTCATCTACATTCTCATGCCCAGTGGCTTTAGCGATACTTTTCTTGTTCTTTCGCACATACATCTTTCCCGTTTCATATTAATCAAAGGTGGGTTGTTCGCTTTTCTGTGACTCAACAGCTTCATCATCCACTTCTTCACAATCTTCACCATCTTTTATAGGTAAAGCTCTAAACATCTCAGAGTGCTCTTCATTTTTAAATTGTTTCTCCCCCTGAAGAGGACTCGGAGAACTGGAAAAAAGAGTGCCCTCAAAGAGTGTGACATCCATGGTGGCTATCACACGACGAGTGAGAGGGTCAAAACACTTGTATCCTTCCTGAGAAGAGGGATATCCAATAAAAATACACTTGGTAGCCTTGGATCAAGTTTACTTCGCTGAATATTGAGGATATGTGTAAAACACAAGGAACCAAAGATACTTGGTGGCACCAAGAACAAAGGTTGATGAGGAAACACAAGTTGGAAGGGAGAATGTCCTTCCAGAATAGACGTAGGCATTCGATTGATGAGGTAGGCAGCGGTGAGGACAGCTTCACCCCAGAGATGTTTAGAAACTTTCATATCAATCAACAAAAATCGAGCAACCTCAAGATGATGCCTATTTTTCCTTTCAGTAATCCCATTCTGTTGGGGTATAAGGACAAGTAGTTTGTCACACAATCCCATGAGAGTGAAGATATGATTGGAGAATGTGAGGAATACTCCCCACCAGTATCCAATCGAAGAACCTTAACATGTCCATGAAATTATATGCTAATCAGTTTGTGAAACCATAGGAAAAATAGAGGAAACCTCATCTTTGGTGCGCATAAGAAAGAGCATAATGAGTCTAATACAGTTATCAATAAAAGTAACAAAATAATGATAACCATTCAAAGCAGTAACAGGGGACAGCCCCCACACATCAGAGTGAATAACTTCAAAAGAAATAACACATTTACTACCAGTCAAGGGAAAAGAATTGCGAACATGTTTAGAGAACTGACAAGTCTCACAATTAAACAAACTACTATCAAATCCATGAAATTTTTCTGGATATAAAAGTTTCAAACGACTAATATGAGGATAGCCACAGCGAGAGTGCCACAATCTTGCTTCATCAATAGAAACCACCATAGCTACAGGAGCAGATGCACCACGTAAATCTTGAAAGAGGTAGAGTCCCTTCTCTTCAGTACCATGACCAAGGATCTTCCCCGATTTCAGGTCCTGAAAAACACAATATGAAGGAAAGAATGTCACACTACAATGTAAGGAATTGGTAATTTTACTGACATATAATAGATTCATAGGCATGTTAGGAATCAAGAGTAAAGTCAAGAGACAAGGTGCCTAATTGAACACTCCTTTTGCCCTTTACAGGAACAAGGGATCCATCAGCAGTGCGAATATAAATAGAATCAGAAAGGCTAGACACGGATAAAAATAAATCAATCATACCAGACATATGATCCGTAGCCCCAGAATCGATGATCCATGGGGACTGAGAGGAGGTCACATGTGCAAACCCATAGGTACCTGACTCAGCTATGGGGGAGGAAGTTGTTTGTCCCTGTGTCACTGTCATGTGCTGAAGGCGACCCTGGAGATCCTGAAGCTCTCTTTGTAAGCTCTGAAAAATCAGATGGAGGGGGAGACGAAACTGAAATAGTAGGAATACTCTGACCACCAACTGGATTAGAAGTTTCCTAAGTAGAGGACTGGAATGCACGAGCTGGAAGGAATTTCGATTTCCCATATAATTTCCAACATCTTTCTCTGGTATGGCCCTTCTTGCCACAATGAGAACACAATAATTTCTCTCTTTCTTCACGTGAGAGGCCCCCCACGACCTCTACCACCAGATTTGCCTCCAGCAAAACCAAAAGAAGTGAAAGATGGTAGGGAAGATCTCTCAGATACATCACTACCAGGAATCTGCATAAATTGTTGTCTACTCTCCTCATGCTAAAGGAGGGCTTACACAGTACCAAGTGGAGGACACTCCTCTCCGCCTAGAATGTTTGATTTAGCATTCTCATATTCAGGTCTAACCCCTTTTAAGAAGTCAAACACTATCCTCATTTCAGCATTTTTACTAACCTTACTGGCACACGAGCTGCACAGTTGTTCTTCTTGACACTAGGCTAGTTCATCCAACAAACTCCTCATTTGAGTGTAATACTCTCCAATAGCCTAATCACATTGCTTCATGGAGTTAATTTTGTCACTAACTTGAAACATTTTTGCGATGTTTTGTTTCTGCTAGAACGCATACCTCACAGCCTCCCATAATTGCTTAGTATCACTGGCATACATAAAAGAATCACTAATGTCTGGTTGCATTGAGTGTAGCAGCCATGTCATGACAGTTAGATTCTCACTTTCCCAATCAACGTACTTAGGGTCATCTTCTTTGGGTTTTGGGATAATCCCGTAAATGTGACCCAATTTTTTCTTCATCCCTAAGTACATAGTAGTAGGCCGCGACCACGAAAGGTAATTGGCCCCATTCAATTTCTTCGTAGTAATTTGTAAGTTATGAGAGGTATCTCCCCCACCAATGATCCCGAATTTATTCTCATCCATGATTAAGAAATGTCGAGATCAAAACAATTCAAAAAATAGAAGACCCACAACTTCCAAACAGGGAGAACACTGATTAATTCCAAAACAACATTCAAAAATGTTGGCGCAGCAATTTTCTTAACGATAAAATAGACGAACATAGCCTATAGCAGCCACTAAAACATCCATAACTCCTTCAAATGAACTTTGAATTCAACGAAGCTTGAACCATCAGTCTGCACATGAAACAAGCTTTCAAACAAGCCATACCATGCCAGACGAAAAGGCAATCAACAATCAAACAGAGGAGATTTATGTGGTTGGGCGGAAAAAGAAGGATTCACGATAATCGATTAAATAGCACCACAATAGATCCAAAATCAAAAAAGGAGTACACCATCAATCTTGTATGATGATTCGGTCCAACCTGGTCCAATCTGAAGCTTCTTTAAGCCTTCACAGATCTCGGCGATCTAAAAAACCGGAAAAAAAAATAGAAAACCCTTCGAAACTCCATGTTCCCGACTTTAAATCACTTCGAGCAAGAAAAAGAAAATGGTGAGGGGAAAAGAACGATCAACCCCCCCCCCCCCCCCCTCTCAAAAAAAAAAAAAAAAAACTTTGAAAAAAGAGGTCAACGGGTGACCCTGCTGATGTCAACGATGACGTGGATGGCTTCAATAGGGCTGTAAAAATTTCAAGGGTTAGAGTTTTGTTGGCTTTGATACCAAGACAAAACTATAATTTAGGGTTAGGGTTTAGTAATAGGAAGGAGGAAGAAAAAGAGAGAGGAAGAGAAAAGTAGAGAGATATTAGGGTTGAGTCAATATGACTCAAATTCCAATGCAAAATACTATTTATATCATCTTAGCATGTTCACGTATTACATGGTTCCCGAGTTAAGTGAATTATACAACTTAAAATTCACTTAAAACACAAACACACCCAAAGTTACTTACTACACACTCATACAATAGAAATAACATCACCAACACTTATCTAGTGGTGTGATATCGATATGGTGTTGTAGTTGCTGCATAGTTGCTTTCTACTACCTATCTGTGATGGTTGTCGATCTATGAGAGTAGTTGGCTTGATAATGTTGTAGATCATGAGAAATAAGACCAATTTGTGACCTTACTGTTGTGAGTATTGGCTCTTTTATATCCTCGCATTTTATGTTGCAACTTCTCCTAAGATGTGCTTGAGGTTGGCTTATACAACCAGTTTTTAGTATGTTGGAAAAGAACAAAAGAGACAAAGAAAACAATGGGGAATGCTTGTTGTAAAAAATGGTACAACTAGTGATGGTGTATAAAAGAAAATTAGAAAAGAAATGCAGGTGAGGTTCAAACGAGGAAAGGCTTCCAATGGATACCTAGGCACCCAGAGACGAGGAAGGGGGTAGCAAGCGAGGAAATGCTTCGGGGAGTTAATCGGTTATATTTTTCATATGCTCTCCTCTTATAAATAGGATGAAAAAATTGAACAAAGTTCATTTTGTATCACTTTGCCCCTCTTTTTTACAGATAAAGAAAGAGTGGTTATTGGGATATGGTACACGCTTGTATAGCCTCTTATTTTGTATAGTCCTTCATTAAAAAACAAAAAACAAAAAAGAGGCAGATAGAGTTAAATGTTGGTCGTTGGTTGGCGGCTTTGGTTCTCTTTGTTGAATGGTTGATGGGGACATCAAGTTCAAGGGCGTTGGATTTTGGACCGCAACAGATTTTTCAGCTTCAGAAAAAGCCTAAAGGAGCACAGCACAATCAATCGATCGCACAATCGATCGATCAATTGAAGACAAAGAGTTGTCTTTTGGCGTATTTAATTTTCTCAATCGATCGACCAGTTCCAATTTTTCGTTCTATCGATTGACAACAGTGACTTCGGAGATATTTATTATTTCTCAGTAGATCGATCGACTCTAAATTCAATCGATTGATCGACCAAGTAAGTCCGCCAAAAGACAATTTCTTTTTTTTTTCTTTTATTTCGAGTACTTTAGGGTCGTTTCGTAAATTTTCTGTTTTAGGGCTTTATGTTTTGAGACCTCCTATATAAGATCATTAACAAACATTGTAATGGATAATTGATTATGAATGAAAAGCAAATTGCTTCAAGCTTGAGATGAGCTTCTTCGAAGAGAAAATCTTCTTCCTGCGAAGGGTTTGGTGTGAAGCCAAGGGTGCGAAGCCCACAATCTCTATCATCTATTTTCCCTTTGATTATCTTTTTTTTTATAACATGGGTGTCAGAGCCTCTTAGAGCACCTGCCTAATCCCAAGGGCACATGCGCACCCTAAATTCAGCACATGTCGGGTCAACACAGGATATAAATCCCTAGGGTGGCCTCAAGGGGGGAGGGGATTCGAACTCAGGTCTCCTGCTTTTTGGAAGCAGGTACCTGATCTCTTTGAATATCTTTTGCTTTTGTATCGATTCCAAATCAACCTATTTCAGCCATTACCCTGTGTTTTTCCTGAAAACCTAACGCTAAATCTGACCAGAGCCAATAAACTCATCTAAACCGTGGAATCGACCCGATTCAATAGACCCTGGAAAGAACCAACGATTCTACCTTGGATCTACGAGTGAGCGCCCTAATTTGGAAGCAGCTAGAGTTCTATCACTAGGATCCTCCCTCTGCGAGGCTAACGAATCTAGCACAATGGACTGGACCCTACCCGAACCAAACGCGATCATCCAAGCGGAAAACCATGGAACCCTAAGGCATCACGATTATTTTAAGAATTGTTGCTTAATTAATTTAATGTCGGTAGATAGCACTCCATCATCATTCACGTAGTTTAGGGTCGTCGTCCCGCGTCAATGGTGGACGAGTGTATGGGTTGTTATGTTTGGAGGTGATTGGTTTCCCCAGTACCGCAACTTCCATAATCTATGCGCTCACAAAGTCAGTGTATTATCGTGCCCTCCTTGATGTTGTTATAGGTCATTGTTTAAACCTTAGGAACATGTTGTTCCAACAACAACATATTATTGTAGGCTAAGTAATTTAGTCACTTGTATAGATCATGGTGTGTACCACAGCTACTTCAGTGCAGAGTGTTGCACCAAGTTGATGGTGGGTGCAAGTGATTGCACTACGTTGTTGTTCGTTATTGTTCTTGGATTGTGACCATATCAAGTTAGGGGGAGATAATGGTATAACATTATATATATATATATATATATATATATATATATATATATATATATATATATATATATGTATATATATTGTGTGTGTGTGTGTATGTATGTATTTGTTGGCAAGTTGGGCATCATTATCATGGATTCCCAACTTGAGGGGGAGTGTTGGGAATAATATATTTGTATGAATCCACACATGTTTAGGTATAGGTAAATGAGTCTAGTTATTTTCTGGGTATAGGTTTAGTCGTGTATTAGCTGGAAATGAGTTTTGTATCAACATTGCTCGCTATATATAGAGCTTGTCTCATGTAACTCACAATTTCAAGATTATCAAAGTAGTCTTTAAGCGTTCATTGCTCTCTCTTCTCTCCCCCTCTTTCCCTCCATCTCTCGTCAAATAAACCTTAATTAGGGTATGCTTCTTTTTAGTTATTTCATTTCTTATATTAGTATATTAGTAGCTTCTACAAGTACAAGATAAAAATTTTGAACTCAAATGGGGGAACAAGTAGAACCTTTGAAAGCAAGAGGTTAGCTGATAGAGGAACACTCCCCTTATTAGTAACAAGAGTGAGGGAACCGTCAACTAAAAGTACCTATATATCAATGGCACAAGTCCCATAAGAGAGAAGTTGAGACCAAGGCAGTTAAGACGGTGTGGCGAGGTCATGGCAAAGAGACTCGCCATGCTATAACGAGGCCATATATTGATTTTTTTAAATTATTTTCATTTTTATTTATTAATCATTAAAAATATATATATATATATATATATTAATTTTTTACTATTTTTAAATTTTTTATACAAAAATTCAACTAGTCAATTAGCCAGATTAGTTGTGGGGAAAGATTGGAACGACCATCTGATGATATTTTCATGATCTCAATATCAGTTGTGGGGAAGATTGGAACGAACAACGTTCTTTGTCAGTTTGATTCAAAGTGTCAACGGTCAGTTGTACCTAATGGGGAATATTCAGCATATAGTAGGGGGTTAATAGCAGCCCCACTCCCCAAATATATATATATATATATATATATATATATAAAATAAAAAAAAGATGACAAAATAATAAAAAATAATTGTTGGTATTAAAGTTCATAAAAATAGTAAAAATATAAAAGAAAAAAAATCATGCATGCGCGTGGGTTTGCGAAGAACTTGAGTGTTGACGGGCGTTGATTGATTGCGAGAAAGTACCGATCAAAAAGAAAAGAGAGACAAGAGAGAGAGATTAAAAAATATATACAAACCCACGTTGAGAGAGAGAGAGACGAGAGAAAGGAACTGCGAGAGGGGCTGCAAAAGAGACTAGAGGGTTTCACTTAAACCCCTAATTATGATGGATATAACTTATAAGTTATAAATTATAGGATTATAACTTATAAGTTATAAGTTATAAAATAATTCAAAATACCAGCCATGGCAGCGCCTTTTACCATTCTTCCATGACGTCGCCATATATACATTCTGGCCATATAAGTTCATATGGCGATATGCCTCGCCATGGCCTCGCCTTGACAACTATGGTTGAGACTCACTGGTCATATGGTCTAAAGCACTAGAGTCAATGACCTAAGCACCGGATGGTGGAGAGCATATGACAACATGATATGCAGATGGAGTACCTAGAGAGTAGAGAAACATGAGAGGAGATCGATAGGATATTTGAAGTCTCTCTTTAATATCAGCAAGGTTAGCACGTAGGGCACTTCATATCAAAGGAGGCATTTGTAGGAGCACTAGTAGAGGAAGGAGCAGTAGAACTCGATGTATCAAGAGTAGCAAATTAACCTCGATAGTTGTGGGAACATGTGTCGACGAAGAAACTCTCAAAGCATGGAGGGTAACCGTGCAACTTAAAGCAGTTGGACCGGTCATGACCAGTATTATGGCAGAAGGTGCAAACAACAATACTGCATCGACATCTCCCAGAAGAACGACTATGAGCACAACCTCTATCACCTCCCTTACCATGAGACTCAATAATTAAAGCAACATGAGCATATGGAGTAGCAAAAATAGAAGCCATAATAGCAAGATTGCACTAATCACCATCAATAATGCCATAAATAGAGGAAGGGAAGGGAGGGAAATAAGAGGATCAGTGGCAAGAATCTATGCCCATAATTGCTCATATTTTGGATGAAGCCCCATTTTAGAAAAAAAGAGGAGATTTGTTGACATTCAAGCTGCGAATAAATATATTATTAAGTGGCTCATATTGATCAAGTTCATCCTTATGGATTTTGAAGATAAGCAAAGCATTAAAAACAAAACGATCCCCTTGAGCACGGGAAACCTCACAAAATACCTGACTGATGTGTGTTTTGTTCTCGACACCAGTATAGATATGAGTAAGGGCTTCCCATAGAGATGAAGCAGTCTCATGAAAAATAAACATAGTGTATATAAGCTTTTCCATGGAATTGAATAATCACCCTAATACCATATAATTGTACATTTCCCATTGTCCATGCGTCGGATCTGAGGATGAAAGAATAGTAACAGTCCCAAGCCTGTGATTCAACTTCCCATGCTTCAAAATTTAATATGACAAAGCGGGCCCATGGAAGGAAGTTACTACCATTGAGTTTCAAACTTGCAATAACATGGGTAGGTGTGGAATCATAGAATCTGCTAACAATGGTGGTCTTAGGCTCCATAACCGACGTAAGAGGCTGATGACACAAAGGCTATAATGAATGATATTTGGAAATACATCCACTGGCAGGCCAGATTCAGGATTAAAGTGGGAAAAATCCTCCACTTAAATTAAGTTTGGTCAATAATACCCCATATGATCCCAAGGAATAGCATAATAGCAATGTCCAGTCTCACCAAGAGAGAAAACTAATTCAAAGAAGTAATGAAAATAGCCTAATGAGAACAGAATTTCTTACAGATTGAGAGACAAGGTCCGAACAAGGCTAAAAACTCTCACTATACAGTTATCGGCAGCATGAGACAATGGAAAAAATAGCTCTGTGTAGACATATAAGATTGCAGATCAGACACCGCAAAATGAAAGAGGGGAAAAGAAGCCACTCTTTGTGGAGGAAAACAAAAGCAGTGGATCGGAAGGTCATTGTCTACTCAAAACGTCAATACGAACATTTTTCCATCTAATACAAACTGAGTAAAACTCCAATCAACCAGCATAAAAAACCTCTAAAAACAATGACAAATCATCTAAAATCATTGGAGAATGACACAGGTGAAGCAGAAGATAAATCCACTCAGCAAGCTTTTAGAATCATCCACTAGAGGGAATCGAATCGATGTGTTGATTGGTTGGCCACTCAGGGTGCATATTTGGACGAGATAAATTGATGGCTTGGCGAAGATAATATTCATGCCATTGTTTTTAATTATTCTACAGAGGATTTTAATATTTCTTATACTTGGATGTAATCTCCTTTTTCATTAAGAAAAGGGTGAGGACCTTCCAACCTCGCGTAACTACCAAAAAAATCATCTAAAATCACCAGCTATGATAAACGAATCTTCAAACTAGGTTTTGAGGTCAAAGGGTTGACTTCATGTTGACGCCAACACATAAGGGGTCTAGTATCAGTCCCAGGGTCTGGCTCTAATATCAAAATGACTTCAGTGAAAGTTTTAGGTTAGATTGAGAGAGAGAGAGAGAGAGAGAGAGAGAGAGATTTAGGGGTTAAATGTTGGTAATGAAAGTTTAGGGTAAGGGTTAGAAGACGAGAGGAGACAAGAGAGAGAGAGAGAGTGAGAGAGAGAAAGGAATTAGGAAAATAGTCTAGTTAGGGGTTAGAGGAAACCGTAAAAGGATTAATATTAAACACCAATGATCAAAATACCCTTACAACACACACCCATATATATACTCCATGTAAAATGCACATATCCCAATATCAGGTTACATTTTTCTTATAAATGGTTGACCAAAAGAGCTCGTTTTAGACATTAACGATATTTTAGGCTATCTTTTGGTATTAGTAACCAAAAGAGGCGCAATGAGTCATTTTCCCTAAACTAGAGCATACAATAGAGTAACTTACTCTCTGTCTCGGCAAGTGCCACACTTTGAATCTCAGAACGATGTGGGCAACGGTTGACTAATGAAGAATGTATGACCTTCACAAAGACACACATCAAATCACACACGATCAATATAAAAAGAACAATTAGGTCCACTGAAATTAAACAGAAAGAATTTTTTAAGCTTCAAAGACAACAAACTTTTTATCTGTAAATTATCAAAACTCTTCTTGAAGCTAGTATAACTATAGAATCATCATACCTGAGCATGCAAAGGAATCAAAAGACTCTCCTTTCCCTTGGTAACCACAGAGACTTCCATTGCTATCTAAAGGATAGTGAAAACAAACATTAACTAATGAAAGAGGCAACCCAACTTACCTACCCAACAAACGCAAACAAAAAAAGATTACTTCATTCAATATATGCAATAATTTCTATTGATAAAGATGAATATTCCATCCATGAAGAGAAAACTCAAAACAGTCAAAGGCCCATGAATTGTTCAAAAATTCAGCAAATTCTGAATTGATCAAGGAATTTGGCATGTAGCCCAATGGAAGGTTGACAAAATTGCAATGGACATGTTAGAACTAGGTTTACATGACTTAAACTTCATACGTATAGCACTTCTTGCTAGATATATAAAGGCTTTTAGGCGTATTAATGAGTACTATTTGGATACATGTATATGCATATGCAGTTTAATGGTGTGTGTTAGAGATAGAATGGTGTGTGCATAATGCATGTAAGGATACTTTAGCCGTTTGGTTTAATATATAAAGGCCAGTAGGGAATCAAACCCTAACTAGGTCATTTGCTTCTCTCTCTCTCTCTCTCTCTCTCTCTCTCTCTCTCTCTCTCTCTCTCTCTCTCTCTCTACTCTTCTCCTTCTTCCTCCTACCTAACCCTAACGCAAATCATTTTACAAAAGTCAAGTTGGTACCAGAGTAACCATCTTGGATCATATGATTGCTAACGCCACCCAAATCTGTGCTGACATCAGGACGATGCCATGCTAATGTCAGCAAGGTCAAACTTTGACCTCATCATATCGGAACAAATCATACATATTGATGGAATCATTTCGACACGATATACAACTTTAATAAAGGGTATTCATGATTTTGAGCAACTGAAAGTGAATTTTCGAAGAGTTTCTAACTCTAGATCTTAGATTCGGTTTTCATAGATTTCTTTGTGAGCAAACTCCTGCAACTCATCAGAGCTGTACGATTTTGGTCGAAATCTTCTCTAGCTTCTATTCCCCATACCTTTTGTTGGTTTGATCAAGAGTTGAAGGTGCTTGATCATACTTTCAATATTCACGTTTTTTACCTCAATTCACAGTTTTCTGGATTTCTGAGATCTATGCAGCATTGTAACATGTCGATCTATATGGGTTAGCTTGCTTTCTTCCCTAGAGACGGTTTGGATCTTATTTTGCTCGATTTGGATGAGATTCAAAGAAGATATGTGATTTTTCGTGAAGTGATATGCCGAGAACATGCAGTTTTTTCTGTCATGTTGGTGCTAGAGGAGCCAAATCAGCTCTGTTTTGCGCTGGAACTCCCTATTAGCTTGCAGATTTATTGGATAGATCCTTTGACAGGGACGCCGACACTATGGACATCGGCTTTGGACCCTATCGCATATACCGGCGTTGGCAGAAACGGAAAGGGAACCAGAATTACATAATTGAGAAGATTTGAAGCGTGTTTTAGTCGATCGAACGATCCCAGATATTCGATCGCTTGAATTAGGACAGTGGCTGTTCTTTTAGCAAACTTATTCTTCTCAGTCAATCGATTGAATCCAAACTTTCGATCGATCGATTATGGACAGAGACTTCAAGCGATTTTATTATTTAAAATCGATCGATTCTAGAATTAATCGATCGATTGATTGTGTAAGTCAAGTCCGCCAAAACACAAAATTTAGTTTTTTTGGGCAAAACGTGGTGTACGTTGTCATCACCATCGAGCGTGCTCTCGAGTCTATGGGTGAACACCCTAAGGAGGTTGAGCCCATTTTGAAAGAATTTATGGATGTCTTCCCAGAAGACTTACCCAATGAACTCCCTTCAATGCGTGACATTCAACATGCCATAGACTTAGTTCTCAGAACTACTCTACCAAACATGCCCCATTATAGGTTGAAACCAATTGAACATGCCGAATTAACACGGCAAGTCGATGAACTTCTTCGGAAGGGGTTCATTCAAGAGAGCTTGAGTCACTGTGTCGTACCTACACTACTGACACCCAAGAAGGATGGTACTTGACGAATGTGTGTGGATAGTCGAGCCATCAACAAGATTACGGTCAAGTATCGATTTCCTATACCGAGGCTCGACGACATGTTAGATATGATGGTTGGTGTCATTATCTTCTTCAAGATAGACCTTAAAAGTGGCTACCATCAAGTCCGTATCCGCCGCAGTGATGAGTGAAAAACCACCTTCAAGACCGAAGATGGCCTTTATGAGTGGATGGTCATGCCTTTTAGGCTTTCTAATGTCCCAAGCACTTTCATGAAGCTCATGACCCAAGTGTTGAGGTCGTTTCTAGGTAAATTCCTTGTGTATTTCGAAGACATCTTGATTTATAGTCATGACAAGGACCAACATTTGACCCACCTTCGGTTGGTTTGTGAGACCTTGAGGGGAGAAAGATTGTATGCAAATTTCAAGAAGTGCACATTCATGCAACGATCCGTTGTCTTCTTGGGATTCATTGTCTCGGCCGACGGGATGGTTGCAAACTCAAAAAAGGTTAAGGCTACTGTGGAGTGGCCCGAACCTAAGAATATTCACGATGTTCGTAGCTTCCATGGTTTGGCTGCATTTTATCACTTCATTCGAAGTTTTAGCACCATTATGGCTCCCATCACCAATTGCATAAAAAAATGGGAGTTTTTCTTTCTTTTTTTTTTTGATCGGTAATTGATAATATATTGATAACCAGTAAGGTGCTGAAAAAAGCAATACAGAAACAGGCCAACCAAAAGGAAAGAAGACATTGACAACCCAAAACAAGGGCCCCACCGAAAAAATAGAAAATACAAAAAAGAGCCCTTAGAATAGGGGCCAAAACTCCTAGCTCCCCTTTCTCCCTCATTAACCCGGGTCCCAGGGATCAGAAGCTTCTCTGTTCGTATCGCTGTTAGTAGATATCCATAGCCCTACCATATCTTTGGCTGCTTTCACAATTATACCCACCGGTCTCCTTTTCTGCTCGAAGATTCTCATGTTTCTCTCTTGCCATATACACCAAATTACAGCAAAGATTGTCACCTTCCAATTCTTCCTTATTCGGCCTACCAGATTAACTGCGTCCCATGCCAAATAATGAATATAAGGTGTGGTTGGCATGACTTAACACGTATCAAACATCTTTAGGACAATGCTCCAAATCTCGGAAGCTGTTGCACAGTGGAGGAAGAGATGTGAGACCGACTCCTCCCCCCCGGAGCGTATGACGCAGCAGTTGGTGGTATCTTGTCCTCTCTTGATGAGTTGATCCATTGTTAGCACTTTGCCTCTGAGTAACGTCCACGCGAAGAACTTAATCTTGAGCGGGACGGTAGCCTTCCACACCCCAGCTCCTTGAAACCTGGTAAGCGGGCGACGCGACAACAATCGGTAGTATGATTTGACAGTGAATATGCCATTATTGCTAAGTGCCCACACCCGCCGGTCATGATTGTGTGGATTACGGCTCATCTCGTATAGAGCCTGTAATAGCTTCGAAAAGGCTTCCTCCTCATCACCTCTTAGATTTCTGCGAGTACTAACTACCCACAGTTTGCCTCCGGTATTTTCGGAGACAAAATCAGCGACTAGTCCTATAGGATTCAGAGCTATGGAGAAAATATTTTGGAAACTCACTTTGAGTGCCCCTCCCCCCTCGACCCAGTTATCCTCCCAGAACCGGATCCTGGTTCCAATACCCCAACTGAAACGAAGTCCCTTTGAGTAGAGATGTCATGTGCCACAAATATTTTTCCACCAGGCAGAAGTGTCTCTGTTAACCGAGGTATTAATGCCCCAATTAGAGTCTGTTGGCCCATACTTTTCAGTCAAAACCTTTCGCCAAAGGCTCTCCAATTCCTCCTCGTTCCCCGCTTGCCAGAACCATTTACCAAGCAGTGTAATGTTGGTCCACCTCAAATTATGAATTCCCAGCCCACCACAACTCATCGGAAGCATACATGTGTCCCAATTGATGAGGTGGTATTTTTTGTCCAAGCCCGACCCCTCCCAAAGGAACTTACGTTGAATTTGCTCAATCCGATTAATTACTCCCATTGGACACTTGAACATAGACATATAGAAAACCGATAAGCTTGCCAGGACAGCTTTAAGCAGGACAAGTCACCCACCACTGCTAAGCAATTTTTCTTTCCACGTGGACAGCCGTTGTTCGAAGCATTGAATCACCAGCTCCCACGCCCTAGCCGTAGGCTGTCTCAGTCCTAACGGCAGCACCAGGTACTTGATTGGGAATTCCTCGTTGTCACAATTAACCGTATTAGCTAGCTCCTGTAAGCTTGTGTTATCGAGCCCAATACCCGTGATCTTTAATTTGTGGAAGTTAATATGCTGCCCCGAAACTGCCTCATATACTGCTAATACCTCCGCTAACGACCTGAATTCCTCCACTTCACCCTTTCCGAACAGGATAGTATCATCAGCATATTGGAGTATCGAGATATACCTACAGTGGACCCCCACCCTGATCCCCAATATGTGGTTCAGTTGTCTCGCCCACTCAATGAGGCACGTAAGCACTTCCCCCATCATGATGAATAAGAAAGGGGAGAGAGGATCACCCTAGCGAATGCCCCAGGAGCTCTTAAAGTACCCAGCCGGTGTGCCGTTAATCAGTACTGAAAACCATGGTGTAGCGTAGCAGCCCCGCATCCATTTTCTCCACTTAACACCAAACCCAAACCTGCGTAGCATATACTCCAAACTGCCCTAGCTAATTCGATCATATGCCTTTTCCATGTCCACTTTCCACAAGGCTACCGGAGAACGATCCTGATTAGCCGAATGTATGACTTCGTGTGCCACCGCCACCTGATCCACTAATTGTCTCCCCTGCACAAATGCACCCTGAGTGGATGAAATGATCGTACCCATTACCGACTTCACTCTGTTAGCCAGCACCTTAGCAATTATCTTATATAGACAATTGATAAGGCAGATGGGGCGAAAATCAGTAAGGTCCTGGGTGCCCACCCTCTTAGGAATGAGTGTAATGAAAGTCGAATTGAGACTGCGGCAAATAAAACCTGTGCTATGGAATTCGCGAAACACCTCCATCAGCTCATCCTTCAGCACCGACCAGAACACGCAGTAGAATTCCATAGTAAATCCGTCGAGGCCCGGCGATTTATTCTTACCTCCGCTCTTAATTGCTCTCTAGACCTCCTCTTCCTCAAACGGGGTTTCGACACCGTCACACACATCTGACATAATGGCTTGGAAAGATAACCCGTCCAGCTCCGGGCGGATCAGACCTTCATCAGCGTATAGTTTGGAGTAGAACTTGACAACCTGATCCCGAATCTGCTCATTCCCGAAATAAGAAACTCCCTCGACATCCATTCTGCCCAAATAATTCGATTTGTTCCGTGCGTTGGCAACTGCATGGAAATATTTGGTGTTTAAGTCTCCCTCTTTGAGCCACCTGACTTTCGCCTTTTACTTCCAAGACACCTCCTCGGCCAATGTTACCTTGGCACTTCTACTTTTGGGATTTTTGTCATGCCGACACTTGGTGGCACTTGGCACCCGTGTCGACACCTGGACACTCCTCAAACAACACGAAACTTCTAGACATATATGAAAAACCTCATATTACTATTAAAATGCTTATCAATTTGACAACGATAAAATGAAATTTGTTTCAAAAGAAAATTGTGTAAAGTTAAATAACTATTGAACAAAGGTTTGAGTCGTTGAAAACGATTTTATACTATAATATATGTTTATTAGGTTCACGACATATATTATGAATCTTTTCATTACATATCTAAATTGGTTCTCAAAGATATCCCTACAATTTTATCTATATATGTTTTATTTATTTATTTTATTTTTCTTATGGACGTGGAGCCGTATTTGAATTTTTAGAGATTGGCGTACCAAACATCTATTGGCACGTTGACACTTGGCACCAGTGCCACGTGTCCAGGTAACACTGTCCTCGACCCTACATAAATTACTGAATTCCTGCTTTTTTTGGACCCTTTCTTCTCTTTCTCCGTTTGACAGTACCCTACTTTCTTCCACGTTGTCGAGCTCCTTCAGCCTTAATAGCACAGCGTCTTTGTTTAGGTGGACCAGGCCGTACACCTCTCTGTTCCACTCGATGCTTCACTTCTTGATCCATCCGAGCTTTAGAGATAAACCGGTACGCCGCTGTACTCGATAACCTATGTTCTCTCCACCAGTCTGTTACCAACACTCGGAATTGCTCGTCAAGCAACCACATGTTTTCGAATCGGAACGGAGTCGCCCCTTTCCCCCTCGATTCACACGTGAGCACCACTGGGCGATGGTCCGAAACTGCCCTTGCTAAGCATTCCAGCCTAGCAGCCGGGAAAATCTCTAGCCAGTCCATGCTGTAAAGGAAACGATCAAGCCTACTCAATGAGTGAGTATCTTGTAGGTTGGACCACGTGAACCTAGCACCAATTAAGGGAACGTTCACCAGCCCCCAGTCCGATATCCAAGAATTGAAGTCTCTCATGACCACCACATCTGGAGGTCCCCCCGTGTTTTTCGTACCCCCATCTAATGGCATTGAAGTCGCCCCTCAGACATAATGGAAAGTCCCATCTGGATGCAATGGCAGCCAGCGTAAACCAGAAGTCGCCCTTAAGCCTGTCATTTGACGGCCCATAAATACCGAAAAACATCCACGACTTACCGTTATTTTTATTTCGAAGGACCACCGATGCCGAGTATAACCCCACCTCTTCATCTATCTTGTCGAACAGGGCAGCGTTCCAAGCCACCAGGATACCGCCTAACACCCCCGCCGAGTCCACACCTATCCATTCCCAATTCTTCCCACTAAGCACGGACGCGACTTTTCCTCTGTCACAACTACCCCATTTAGTCCCTTGAAGCGTGACCACTACTAGGTTTACCAACGCTATCACTTGCCTGACCCCGGCACGTTTCGCTCCGTCACATATGCCCCTCACGTTCCATGAAAGCATCTTCATGATTAAAACTTTGCTTCGCCCGCCCTCCAATCGAGTATGTGTCATACTCCCCAAGCCCCCTTTCCATCCGCCATTCCCCATTGTAGTCGTGCGAGCTCCCTCTCACCAGCCCGACATTTCTTCCTGTTTACCGGTCGCCTAACTAGTATGGCTCGAAATACCTCCCGCAATGACTCCTCTGACCCTTTGGACGACATACTGAGTTCACAGCCGACCCTGATTAATCTATCGATTTCAGTCGAGATGTCGAGGTTAACAAGCACCCCGGTTGTCTCTATAAGCTCCTCCGCCGCAGAAGTGAGGGGAGTCGAGAGAGACAACGAGTCCGAGATCTGCTATGGCATCACCTGGGGAGAGACGACAGTGTCTTCAGCAGAGGACTCCTCTAGCATCGCCGGATAGTCCGAGGTACTAGGTAGGGGGCTAGATCTTTCGCCCTCATTTTGAACCCAGCTATCAAATTCCGATCCCCGAAAGCCCCAATACAGCCAGCCCGTAGTGAACGGGCCCATCCAAAGCCGGATCGTAAAGGGTGTGGCCCCTGGGCCCAAGTGGGACAGATAAACGCACGTGTCGCATCCACTTAAAACCCACGAAGCTTCAATAGGACGAAAATCTCTCCTCACCATATTATTGACACGTGTCGCCATTGTCACGTGACCGATACCCTCTTCGTAAGTCAACCCACTTACAATCCCCAATTTTATACTCTCGCAATGAAACCAACGACCAAGTTCGGGAAGGTTCTAGTGGTTGACGTGTCTCCATCCCATCCATCCTCGCAACCCTAGCAGACCAACGTGTCGACGATCCATCCACACTCGGGTTACACCTTCTCTTAAACTCCCTCCTATGCAGATAAACCCTAAAGGATTTTTGGTTTCCACTGGGTTTGTCTCTTTAAGGGAACTGCACAGCCTCCAACCCCATCAGATCCTAGGTACGACCCCTGTTGTCGAGCTTGGATGTCAGCACCTCTGTCTGCTCCCCTGCCCCAGCTTTCTGCGTCTGCAAGTTAACGTTGTTGGAGTACGACTCGATCTCGTCCATTGGTATCATCGATGGTAATAGATCCTTAGAAGGTACGAGGTGTTTTTTCCGTTGTCGGAAGTCGTCGGAGAGACGTGTTCCGTCGGAGACCTCGGCAACAAATTCCCCCTCCTCCAGTTCAGCAGCATCAGAGGAATCCATTCCTTCCTCTAAATCCGCAGAAGAGAGATGAGTCATGTCAATGGTTCCAGAGGAAACACTTTCCCTCGCCGGCGTGGACGTTCACCTTTGTGGCCCCAATCGAAGCGGCGAATCCGCAGCCGAGCAACCCTCCGAGCCACTCGACGATATCCGACCGAGACGTACCACCCAACCCCTGACTAGATCGGTGATCGACTCGCCTTTTTAGCGGGACGACTAAATATGTCTACGTCGGTCTGCCAAGCTCCCTCGGATCTACACACGACTGAACCGGAACGAGCACCTACTCCAACAATGCCATTTCTATGAAGACCCCTGAATATTTGTCCGCCAACGCAAACTTCACAGCTTCTAGGAATACTTTCCCACGAATCGATGGCAACGAGAATCTGGGCAGAAATGGGAGTTTCAATGGAGCAAAGCCGCAACAAAAGTCTTTGTCGAGATTAAGGAGAAAATGACTAGTGCACTTGTCATGCGTCTACCAGATTTTTCTAAAGTCTTTGAGATTGTATGTAATGCATTGGGTGTAGGTATAGGCGGAGTGCTTAGCCAAGAGGGCCACCCAGTGGCCTGCTTCAGCGAAAAACTTAACGAGGCAAAGCAAAAGCATTCCACCTATGAAAAGGAGTTTTATGCGGTCATCAAATCCCTTTGGTATTGGAAACATTGCCTTAGACCGTAAGAGTTTGTGCTATTTTCCGACCACGAAGCCTTACGCTTCCTTGCTCCCTAAAAGAAGTTGAACTCGAGGCACGAGACATGGGTCAAATACCTCCAAGAGTTCACATTCATGTTGAATCACAAGGCCGGTGATGAAAACAAAGCGATAGATGCGCTTAGTCGTCGGGTGGCGACTTTGCAAAACATTAGCACCGAGGTTGTCTAATTTGAGCAATTGAGAGAAGAATATCTCGAGTGTCCAGATTTCGGGATGGAGTACAATGCAAGGATCAAAATACCGGAAAACCGATACGTATCATCCAAGCCTCCAAGACAATACGTATCAGGTATCGTCTGATACATTCAATGTATCGATTTGATACATACATTTTTTTTTTTCAAAAAAATCTTGAAAAATACTCAAAAAATCAGAAATTTTAAATTTAATGATTTTCTATTTATTCCAACTTTTTTAAATTTTATTTAAGGCTTATTTGATGCACATTTCATAATTTTATCAACGCAGAATAAAAATTACATTGTACATGACTCATGATCAAAATTAAAAGGTATATTGTACATGAAAAACTTACTTTAAAGTCACATTGAATTTCATGGTGGTTCTTAGTCCTCGTGATCATCATCATCGATACGCGAGCTTTCACTATAATGTTGGCCATATTGATACCCATGATCATATGTGCCCCCTTGAAACTGAGGCATTAGCAACGAATATGACTCAGTATAATAGATAAAGGTCGGTCCTCCAAAAATTTGACCAACGAAATCATATGGCCCGGGGGAGGTTAGTTGAGGCCGGTAGTATAGGTTATTGGTCGCTGAATCTTCAGTGTTTCACAAACTAAATCCCCCGAAGCTAGAAGTCATATAACCCACATCATCTTGTAGACCTTGTGGTGGTGGTAGTGTTTGGTAAGATTCACTCATCTTCCTTCAACCCCTCCACCTCTAAATGTAGGAGTGTCATACATTGTTACCGACTTATCATCCCATGCGGCAATACCTCCATAAGAATAAGAGGGATCAACATCATCCCCTCCACCGTTAGTGCCAACGTGGGTTTCATCGCCTTCACCATCACCCCCAGCACACCCATCATCGTCATTATCACTACCGGGCTGCATTTCATTGTCAAATCCAACCACTAAATGGCGGTTCAATCTTCTTTTCCGCCTCCGTAGTTGGGAAGTCTGCTCCTACGCTACTCTTTCAGCATTGTCTAGCCATGCAGTGCTCTCACTATCCAACACTCTCTCTTCTCTCTCTTCGATCCACTTATTCAAAGGGTCATCCTCCATAAATATATAATCCAACTCGATGGGATTAAAATATTCACTATCTGTAAGGTAGAATATGATAGATGAATTAGTATATGTCTCGTCAATTACATCAAATAAAAATTGAATGAACTAAGACTTCATATAATTGTTTACCACGGCTGGTCCTCTGCATATTTCCTGACCCTTAATCGCATGTTGAAGTGG
The DNA here is from genome assembly GCA_021018995.1 of Chloranthus sessilifolius. Lineage (NCBI taxonomy): Eukaryota > Viridiplantae > Streptophyta > Magnoliopsida > Chloranthales > Chloranthaceae > Chloranthus > Chloranthus sessilifolius. The sequence continues at coordinate 156,971,076 of CM037587.1, forward strand.
CAGTAGACTAACTTTTCTAATCGATCCATAATTAGCCTATTCCTTGTCTTCGTGTGAATGAGAGAGAAGGTACTCTAATTCCGCTCACAGTTGAACGAAGAACATGTTTGCGATAAATTGCACATTGCATCCCGCCTCAGTATTGGACCATCACCTCTATAGTGCATCCACCAATCAGCGAGTTTATCGTAATGGATTTGGGATTTCGTTTACCTTATCCCAACTGACCCATATTTCTTACGAAACATGTCAATCTACAAAGATGAAAAACAATAACCCACATATCAATAATATGATCACATGGCATTTGACTTATTAGTTATAAGGTTTGATTACTCACATCTCTTATGGCTTGACCTTAGTCCGCCAACTCAGGGAGCATTCGTTGGATCACATTGAGCAAACCGTTGTACACTTCATCGGCCTCACTCAACTCGAAGCGTTGCGTATACTAGAAGGTAGGATTCAAGTAGTGTATTATACATAAAATATGAGCAATCTCATCAGTATATAGAAACAGCGAACAATATGAAAAATAATAAATAAATAAAAATCACTACATAAGCAGTTTAGCATGTTATACCTGCGGCATGCAAGTACTGGTGGAACTGTGCATCCCACCTCTTGTTGATAATCGCCCAATATCGTTTATATTTTGTAGGGCATTTAGTTTTAATAGTCAATTTTGCCTTGTCCATTGACTCGTAAACATACCCCATCGTTGGTTTCTCATCACTATCTACCAACCTCAACGCTTGTACCAACGGGGTAGTGGCGGCAATCAGGTGGTCAACATCGGCCAAAAATTGGGGGTTGTAGATCAGGTCAGCAACTTCATTGCAAGCACCGTCTCTTTGATCGTGGGAATTGTAACTCATATTTTCTCAATTCTACGGAGTTGACCATGCTTTTCAGCTCACGCCTATATCTAGCCAAACTCTGTAGAGCTAGAAATTGTATCGCAAATCATGTAATCGCAGGCCAGAGTAGTTCGTTCTTAGTGAAGTCTCTCATTAGCTTCACCAACTTGTCACCGTTGTACAGGTAAGAAGTAATCGTTCTTCCCTTTTGAATAGTTATCTGTGTCTTGCTTCTCTTTCCCAAATCCTCAAGAATAAGGTCTACGCAATGAGCGGCACACAGAGTTCAGTACAAGTGAGGTCTTTTCAACATTAACTGTCTTCTTGCGGTTTTGTAATTAGCGACATTGTCTGTTACCACTTGCACAACTCGCTTCTCTCCAACCTCTTCAACTACCTTATCCATTAGTTGGAAGAGGAAATCAGTCGTCTTCCCGTGTTTAGAAGCATCAACTGATCTTAGAAATACTACCCCGGCATCGATGTAGACCAAAAAGTTGATCAAACTCTTCCTTGTGGGACCGGTCCATCCATCGCACATAATTGTGCAACCTCTTTCATCCCATACTTCATGGAAGCTCTGCACATAAGCTCCTATCTCCTCGTTCTCATCATTTAGTAAGGGCCCAGATACCTCGTATGCAAAAGGTTTTTTAACTCCTGGACCAGCTTCTACACTTCTATCAATCATACTTTTGAAGTACGGCGATTCCACAACCTGACTCGGAATGTGGTTGTATATCAGGAACTTTACAATGGATTTTTCAAGCTTCTTCCCTATTTTTTCAGTGAGATTGCACTCAATTTAATTTGTTTGGAGCTTTATGTCCGATATATGAACGGATCCATGGGACCTGTAGTAGACAGCCCGATCTCCCTCGTGGATGTTGACCTATGCAACCTGGCAGTTTCCTGAATGTCCTCATCATCATCAACAAAATGTGGCCTATGACTAGATCCACCACTACCAGCAGGCATGGATGGACCCCTCAACCTGAACAGAAACCGATAATCGGTCTCTTCCTAATCTTGTCATTGTTGTGCTTCTCTAGAACTGTCCCTCATGACTCTCGCTGTCACCACATCCTCATCCTCACCATCCCCAAGTCTAGGTGCAGGAAACTCTGGATCTCCCATCCTTATTCTCTCATACATTTCTCTATCTCGGTCGGCTTCTGCTTTTTTCTTTCCTTTAGTCGCCTGCATGTTGACTCTTACAGCTTTTCTCACCTCTCTAGGTACATTGGGACATCATTTTATCTCTCCCTTAACGTGACCCAAATGCTCCTTCAATCGTGTGATACCTCCTCCCAACAATTTCTTCCCACAAATGTTGCATTCTATTCGGCGTCTATCACCATATTATTATGCCGCATTGCCAGGCTGGACCTTGTCCACGTACCATATTTATTTATTTCACCTGCATGAATGAGCAAACGATTAGAATAAATTACATGTGACACATCATCGCATGAATGAGCAAACGATTGGATTATTCTAATTTTTAATGACATGAGATAACATTTGAAAATATTATTCTAATTTTTAATGACATTTTAAAATATTATTCTAATTTTTAATGACATTTAAAATACTATTCTAATTTTTAATGACATTTAAAATATTATTCTAATTTTTAATGATATTTTTAATAAATTTTTAATAAATAAATTAAGTTTTTATATAATAAATAAATTACGTTTTTATATTAATTTACTAACACAATTTATGTGTGACCTGTGTCACATGCATCATGGGGTATGTGTCACATGTGTCATGAGGTATGTGTCACATACCCCATGACACATGCGACACATGTGACACATGTGTAATTTATGTGTCATGGGGTATGTGTTACATGTGTCACACATATGACACATCAATTACATGTGTCATGGGATATGTTACACATGCGTAATTGATGTGTCATACATGTAATTGATGTATCACATATGTCACATACCCATGACACATGTCACATAAACCCCATAATTATTATCAAATTGAGTTAAAATAAATAAATTAAGTTATAAATTGACCCATATAAATCCTATAATTATTATCAGATTGACCCACATATTATTATTTAATAAATAATTTTGTAAATCGACCCATATAAACCTCAAAATTTGACCCTTATAGGCTCAAATTATAGTAGTTTAACACAAAACCCCCTAATTTGGGCTTAAAAATTCAAGATTTAACGGTAGATCTTAAATAAATAAACCCCCCAAAATAAAGATCTAGTTTTCACTAGATCGACCACATTTATGGGTAGATCTAGTGAAAATAGCTTCAAAAATACAAGCAAATAAAGAAAAAATAACTTATATGATGGAACATGAGACCTATGCGATAATCTTCGGCGAAAACGGGACAATTCCGAGCTTTCCGAGCGGTCCGTAGGTTACCTTTTGCTCTCCCGATTGTTAAGGTAGAGGAAGAAGAAGCTACAGCTGAGAAAGAGGAGAAACATGGGGGGGGTGGGGGGGGGAGGAAGGGGCTGAAATCGCATAAAAACCCCCCAAACCCGCGGGTCTAAAGTGGCTGGGCCCATAGCCAAAAATTGAAATTATCGTCCGATAATTTGAAGGTTTTAAGGCTATTGAGAGTTTGTTGAAATTATCGTCCAATAATTTCAATTTATCGTCTGATACGAGCGATAAATTGCCCATATCGGACGATAATTACATAGTTTTAAGGGGCATATGATACAAAGCCATTGTATTGTATCACCCAGGTCTAAAATCGATACGTATCGATATCGGACGATATTTTGACCCTCCTTAGTAATCCGACCAGCACTAACTCCCACTATATCCTACAGGACGGGTATTTGTTCAAAGGCAATCGCCTATGCATCTCTCGCACTTCATTGTGTGACTTCCTCATTTGAGAGTTACATGCTGGAGAGATTGTCAGACATTTTGGGCGTAATAAGACCATCCCGCTAGTGGAGGATAGGTTCTATTGGCCTAGCCTAATGAGAGATGTTTCTCGGGTTGTGAAACGATGTCGTACATGCCAAGTGTTCAAATTGAGTAGACAAAATACTGGTATGTACACCCCGCTACCCGTGCCACACACACCGTGGCAAGACATCTCGATGGATTTCATGCTCGGGCTCCCCAAGACTCTGCGAAAATACAATTCCATTTTTGTGATAGTGGACTGCTTCTCCAAAATGGCCCACTTTATACCGTGCACTAAAACCTCCGATGCAGCTCATATTGCAAAACTGTTTTTCGGGGAGGTTGTGCGTCTCCATGGATTGCCTAAAATCATCATGTTTGATAGGGACGTCAAGTTCACTAGTTACTTTTGAAAGACCCTGTGGCACATGATGGGTACCATGTTGCAATTCTCTTCCACCTATCATCCTCAAACCGATGGTCAAACCGAAGCCACCAATAGAAGCTTAGACAATCTTCTTTGTAGTCTTGTCGGTGATCACATTAGGACTTGAGATTCTATTTTGTCAATGGTCGAGTTTGCATATAACGATTCTGTCAATAGGTCTATAAGCATGAGTCCATTTGAGGTCATACATGGTCATAGGCCTAAAACACTCTTAAATCTAATCCTCGTGTCTGCATCACATCATATGTCCGAGTCCGCAGATACATTTGCAGAGCATATTCATAGTTTGCATGCCGAAATTAAACAAAAAATTAATTCAAGCAATGATCAATATAAGTTATCAGTGGATTCGCATAGACGGTTCAAAGAATTCCAGGTTGGTGATCAAGTGATGGTTCGGGTTAGGCCCAAACGGCTGCTAGCGGAAGTCGCGAAGAAGCTCCAAGCCCGCGGCGCTGGACCATTTAGGATCGTGGCAAGGAGTGGTCCTAATGCATATGTTCTTGAGCTTCCTCCAGATACAGAGTTTGTTCAACGTGCAATGTAGAAGACTTAGTTCCTTATCTAGGCTCAACCACACCCCTTTCCAACCCATTCCATACCTCTCATATTCCTGATCCCAACCAACCTTGGAGCTAATACCCCTTCCTTCCCCAAGCAAACAGAGAAAATAGGTAATTGAGGAAATATTAGATGATCTTGTGCTATCCACCCATGGCGGAAGGTTTCAAAAGTATTTAGTAAAGTGGTGGGTAAGTCGGAGTCTAAGAACACCTGGATCAATGAAAGCGAAGTCCATCGCCTAGACCCCGACATGCTTGAGCACTACCATGCCTCCACTTCATCGGTGATGAAGCCGTTTTGGTCTGGGGGAATTGACGGGGACGCCGACACTATGGACATCGGCTTTGGACCATATCGCGTATACCGACGTCGGCGAAAACGAAAAAGGAACCAGAATTGAAGAATTGAGAATATTTGAAGCGTGCTTTAGTCAATCGATCGATCCCAGATATTCGATCGATCGATTGAGGACGGTGGCTTGTGTTCTTTTGGCGAACTTATTCTTCTCAGTCGATCAATCGAATCCAAACTTTCGATCGATCGATTGTGGACAAAGACTTCGAGCAATTTTATTATTTAAAATCGATCAATCGATTAACCGCGTAAGCCAAGTCCGCCAAAAGACGGAATTTTAGTTTTTTTTGGCAAAACGTGTCATTATAGATTTTTATTGTTTTAGGGTCATTGTCCCACGTCATCCTTGGGTAGTTATAATTTCAGATATGGCTTTTGGATAGCCTCCTGAACCTCTACTATTATATGTTCCGATCTGGTTTATGGCTGGACCTTGGCATTATCAGGGTTATGCAATCTGGTTTGATTTCAAGGTCATGTAATTTGAAGCATACCCAATCATGTGTTGGTTCTTCTGGTTGGATTTGGTGGACAGCACTAGCATTGGTTTATGTTCTTTGCAGATGTTTTCTCGCTTTGAATATAATTTGCACACGTGTTTCCCACATTTTCCGATAGGTTGTGTTACAGGACCGCCATGTGCTTCCGCATCACCGGCATATTCTGCTATGTATTCTTCTCGGCCTTCAACATGGATTATTGATTCCGGAGCCACAGATCATATGACTGGTGGGCCTTATTTACTGTCGTCATCAGCCCCACACACCATATCTCGGCAAGTTCATTGATGGATGGCTCTTACATCCCCTGTTTACAGTATGGGTGATGTTCCCTGATCTCTTGAACTCCCACTCATTCTTCATGTCCCAAATCTCCATGTCAATTTGTTATCTTGCACCATTTAACCAAATCTCTGAATTGCTGTGACCTTTTTCCCTCCTCAGTACATTCTTCAAGACCTCAGGTCCAAGAAGGTTATTGGCAGAGAAAATGAGAGGGATGTCTCTACTACTTTGACATTGATAGGAGTTCTTCCCTTACTCCTAGTGTTCATGTTTTGTCCCCAACTACTCGCAGTTCCTTTACCAAAGACACTTGAGGTTTGTAACATACTCATCTTGGGCATGCGAATCTTCAGCATTTGGATCTGTATTTCTTGCATTCAAAAGCGCATGCAGTGCTCATTAATTTCGATGTCAAACTTGTGAACTATCAAAGCATACACGTGCTTCTTTTCCTTCTCATATGCATCGTAGAAATTGCTTATTTGACCTTGTACATAGTGATGTTTGTAAGAAAAGTAATGAAAATAAAAGTGCACAAAGGTGATACGGCTTGATTTTGTCCCATAGATCTCGTTGTGTACGTGTTTTTACCATTATCAAGGTCATTAGCTTGTCATTCGAACAAGGGCAAGTTACCTAAATGCGCTGCCTCCTATCGTTTTTAATTACCAAAAAAAAAAAAAATCATTTTAATCACCAAAGCAAACGACCGTGCGGTTAAGGGGCATGTTAGATTACCATTTTACCTATGGTTGTCAAGGCAAGGCCATGGCGAATGGCGAGGCAAATCGCCATATGAACCTATATGGCAAGAAGGCATATATGGTGATGCCAAGGTGGAATGGCACAATGGCGCCTCCATGGCCACTATTTTGAATCTTTTTATAACTTTTTACCTATGAGTTATATTTATAACATATAACCTATGTATGATAAGTTATATCCATCATGTTTAGGGTTTAAGCGAAACCCTCTCTCTCTCTCTCTCTCTCTCTCTCTCTCTCTCTCTCTCTCTCTCTTATTTTCTTATCGATACTCTCTCTAGTCTCTTTCTCTATCGTTTTTTTAATTTGATTTCTTTTAATCCGATTAGTACCTTCGCAATCAATCAATCACCATATGCTGAAATATAGCCCATTAGGTACAACTGGCCATTGACGCTTTGAATCAGACTGACAAAGATCGTTTTTTGCTCCAATTTTTCCCACAACTGATCTTGAGATTATGAAAATATCATCAGATGGTCGTTCCAATCTTTCCCCACAACTTATATACTTGATTAATTAGTTGAATTTTTTTCGTCCTCTATAAAAAATATAAAAAGTTAAAATAGTAAAAAATTAATATATATATATATATTAATGATTAATAAATAAAAATAAAAATATTAAAAACAATTAATAAATGGACTCGCCATGGCGTGGTGAGCCTCTTCGCCATGACCTCGTCATACCGCCTTAACTACCTTGATTTTACCCCTTTAAGCAACAAAAATTTTCAAAAGTTGTCATCCATTTAAATCTTGGCAAGACGATGCAGAGGTTGAAGATGATGTACAAAAAACAATGCATGCAGAGGTTGAAGATGTATGCAATGAAGATGATGCAAAGGTTAAAAACGCAAAGGTAGAAGACGATGCAGAGGTTGAAGATAATACGAAGTTGAAGATGCAGAAGTAAAGGCGATGCAAGTTGCTACTCGCAGAGGCTGAAGAAGATGGGAGGCTGCTAGAGGTTGAAGATGGCAGTTTTGTAATTTTTGAGGGAGAAGGTGTTTTAGATCGATCCAATAGCTCATTTGCTCACTATTTCCAAAATATTTGATGCACGGGAGATTACTTGATGGATTGCAAAGTTGCTAGAAAGGTAAAGATTATTACAGGTGATGAATTATGAAATTAGGGTTACCATAGGATGACGAAGATGGCCATTTTGTAATTTTGAGGGGAAGGGTAAAATGGTAATTTCAAACTCATCACTATGATGTAATGAGAAAGGAGCTCAATTTATAGTGAAATTTCTCCAAGATGAGCCATTCGTTTCTTGACAAATGTCAAGCTCCTAGGACAAGGATTATGGTCTTTCTCCTTTGGAGATACCCTTGGATGTGACAATTGTCACTAATCCAAGAATTGTTCTAGAAAGGGCATGGAGCAAATAGGTTAAAGGATGTGAGTTATTAGGTAATTTCCAAGCTATTAGGGTTTCTAAGGATTAAGCAGGCCTAATTGTATAGATTTAAGTGAGCTAAAATGGTTGTTGTAATGAGGTTTTGAAAAAGATTGAGAATGCAAGGGAGAAGTCGAGGATTCCTAGGTTTGGATGCCCACCCAAAGAAACAGGTATTAAGGGAATTAATAGGGATAGTTCAAGGATGTTTAAGACAGATGGGTGCAAAGTTTGAATTCAACAAGTCAACGAAATTGATTTTAGAATGCACATTAGTACCAGATTCTGAACTTCAAAATACGGAATCTATGTGTGTGTATTACATATGCACGACTTAACCATCTGTGTGTTATAATAGCAGGTGTTAGAAAAATAACAGGGGTGCAGCCAAGGGTCTGCACCTCTTTAAATCGGCTTCGGCTACCTTGATGAAGGTCTAGGGAAGCCTCTTATTCACACCTTGAAAAGGATATGATCATCACCACAACAGTAGTTGGACCTTTGACCATACCTGTGCAAAATTGAGGTGTCAACAGGACTTCTTGGGAGATCTTACCCAGCTCAAACATAAGGGATCTGCTTGAGTTATCAAAGGGGGTTTGAAGGGTTTTTTAATCGATCAGGAAGGATATCACCCTCTCAACAAGCTTGGCCTAGAGGACAATATATGTGATGATGTCCAAGCTGCTCTTCCTGCAGCCTTATCGGTTGCAGTGGGTTTAGCTCATGTCCATGAAGCCAAAATTCAATCTTAATGGCGAGTTATGTCTTCTGAAGCAAAATATAAAATAAACAACGTTCACTACTTCAAGACCAACCTTACCTAGGACTCAAGTTTCTAACATCAAAAAACTTTCACCTGCAAAACTCAAGGAGAAAAGAGATAAAGGGCTCTGTTTTAATTGCAATGAGAAGTCGCGGCAAGCCATCGTTGTAAAAAGCTCTCCTTATTGAAGGATGTTGGCCGGATGTTGATGACGAGGACTTGACGAGTGAAGTTGTAGCTGAAACCGAGGATGAAGTTGTCGAGGAGACTCTGAAAATCTCCCTGCATGCTATCTATAGCGCTCTTTAAAGGTCATGTCCTTATTGTTTTAATGAATTCAGGTAGTACTAATAATATTTTGAATGAAAAAATTACAAAAAAAAAATGAGGCTTTAACTAAAGAAAGAAGGATGCTTTGAGGTAATAGTAGCAAGTGGTTTAAAGTTGGCTAGTTCTGGGAAGTGTCAAGGAGTATGTATGACACGTCAAGAAGTTCCAATAGTTGTGGACTTCTATATTCTTCCTTTAGAACAGTGATTGAGAACCATAGTCCCATTTTTTGGAACTTTTTAAAATGCAATGTAAGTTCAATCAAGGTGAAAAGGAAGTCATGTTACAAGGCATCCCAACACCTGCCAACTCTGTTGTCAAAAGCCCCGCTTAGCCGCCTAGGACACGTCTAGCACCTAGCGCCGACCGCTTTAGGTGCTAATGTAAAAAGTAACTGCTTTTTGTTTCAAAGTGGGAGTTTCGCGCTTAAAAGGGGAGCTTGTGGGCAACTTATAACTATAACTTTTCTAAGATAAATAAGAGCTTATATAACTTATAAAATTATTCAGTTATATAAGTTATACAAGCTATAACTTATAACTTTATAGGTATAAAAAATTTAACATTTAAAATGAGTATAAGTTTATTTCTTGAGAACCAAAACGATTAGTAAGATTTATTTTTGCTTCTCGGTTTTTCATCTCTACCAAAGTCCCTAAATCTTGTATGCATTGTTGCTCATCCATTGAAAGAAAAAAGAAGACAGCTCTCTCTCTCTCTCTCTCTCTCTCTCTCTCTCTCTCTCTCTCTCTCTCTCTCTCTCTCTCTCTTATATTGTTGCTCAGGGGTTATACCAAGAGAAAAACAAGAGTGATCTGTAAATTAAGGGACAATATTAAGGAAAATATCTTGCAAGTATGTTCTTTCAACTTGCAAATATAATAGAGAATATTTTAGACAAGTAGCATGCATTTTGATCAACTCGTAGGACCCTAGTCACTTTTCCCAACCATTGATCTGCTCACTTTTGTTCACTTAATGTGGTCAAAAACTACGAGCTGAAATCGTTCATTCATAAACTGTATGATATTGGTCAAAATTGTGTACCACTATGGTTGTATGAACACTGTTTAGAAGGAAGGTGCGTCCCCACTGGAGTAGTCAATGACTCTCAGACTCTAGACTCGAGAAGTTGTCTATAAGGTGCATAGGCATTTGACCAATTGGGGTACGAGTGTTACCAACTTATGAACAAGTGTTCAATTGGCATGTCAACATATAAATGAGATTCAGCCCAAAATTCAATCGCTAACCATTTGATCAAACAATAAAAATTGATTGAATCATCTAACCGAAATATGGACATATATCAGTTCATTATATTAGCTTATTGTTAGTAAATGTTATTTTCCTTTCCCATAATCCATGTTAATCATTTGTATGGTAGTCTGTATGGTACAACAGAGCATGTTCTAAACAATTTTTAATAAAATAAAAAATTACTTTTTCTTGACGCCAAGACCTGCTTAGGAACCAAGGGGTTCACCGCCTCGAACCAGCCCAACGCTTTGACAACATTGCCTGCAAATAAGTTTGTTGACATCAACAAGAAGACCAAGAAGAAAGAATGTGGAATCCTCTTACAACTATATTCTCTCACAAAAAGGCCAACCACCCCAATCATTTACTATCTATCCAGATGAACAACCAAAAAAATTTCTGGAATCTTTCCAAGACATGTTTGCTGAAACTATGAGAATGCAGTCACCCAGGTCATGTGACCACAAGATTCCCTTGGTTTAAGGGAAAAGACCTGTCTGTGTTAGGCCCTATCATTACACTCATTTTCAAAAGACTAACATTGAGATATTAAAAAATGACATGCTGGCATCTGGCGCTGCTCGACCCAGTAATAGCCCTTATTCATCTCCGATTACTAGTAAAAAAATGACAGATCATGGAGGCTCTGTTAATTATTGGATGCGCTGCACGGAATGCAATTCTTCTTCAAATGACATTAGGTCGGGCTATCATCAAGTTCGCATGCATCTTGCAGATATTTAAACATGGTGTTCCGAACTCATCATGGGGCATTATGAATTTCTCATAATTTCGTTCCATATTCCATTGCACCATCGACATTTCAAGCACTCATGAATGAAGTCTTCAAGGAGCAATTACATAAGTTCATTCTTGTTTTCTTTTATGACATTTTCATTTATAGTAAAAGTTGGGAAGATCATTTAAAGCATGCTGAAATTATTTTTTTGCCAATCTTGAGGACTCACAAGTTGTTTGTAAAGATGGAGAGGCGCCTATTCAGTCAAACCCAGATTAAGTACTTGGGTCATGTCATGTCCCATGAAGAAGTGGTCGTTGATCCTGAAAAAGTTGCAGCCATGGTTGATTGGCTGAAACCCAATACACTAAAGCCTTGCGTGGATCTCTTGGGTTGATGGGTTATATTATTGTAAATTTATTAAGAAATATGGGAAGATCGCTAGCCCATTGACATCCATGTTGAAAATGGATTCTCTCTTGGAACCCTTCAGGGAAAGGCATTTGAGCACCTTAAGATGGAAATGACGCATGCTCTGCTTTAGCACTTCCCCATTTCTCTAAACCTTTCTACTTTGAGTGTGAAGGGGTCAAGAATCAGAGCAGTACTGATGTAGAACAAAAGACCCATTGCATTCAGTTCAGTTCTTCAAGGCAAAATTTGGCACTGCCAACATATGGGAAAGAAATGTTAGCATTAGTGCTAGCGGTGAGCAAATGGAGGTCATGTTTTTTGGGTGGACCCTTTGTAGTCTGAATGATCAACGAAGCTTAAAATTTCTTTGAAAGCAAATAATTACCACGATTGCACAACAAAGGTGGCTCGCCAAGTTGATGAGACATGATTCCGTCATCGAATCTAAAAGCAGATCCGAGAATTTAGTGGTTGTGCTTTATCTCATCACGTCAAGAAGGTAGACGTATATGTGATTTCCTAATCTGTTCCTTTGTGGTTCGAACCGATTAAAAAAGAAAACATGACACATCCTTAGCTTCAATGATTGGCTATGATGTGTCAAACAAGGGAAGCCGAAAGTCCTTGGGATTTTCATGAGGGAGTTCTTTTCTTTAAAATTTGATTATTTAAGAGAGCATTCTCTTCTTGTGACAACTATCTTCACGCAAGCACTCGTGAGAGCTACCAAAAAACATGGCAACCGGTCCAATCTAAGATATATTGGAAAGACATAAGACAACATATCAAGAATTGCATCAAGAATTGTGATATATGCCAATGTCACAAGGCCAATAACACATCTCCTGCAAGCTTGTTGCAACCATTGCCAATCCCTACTCAAGTGATATCAGATATATCAATGAATTTTATTGAAATGTTTCCCCCCCATCTCGTTGTAGGGTGGATCGACTCTCAAAGTTATTCCCAACTAACATCCGTATATGACTGCTAGTATGGCTCAAATTTTCTTCCATCACATTTTTAAGTTGCACGACATGCCCCAATCCGCAGTTTGTGATCACGATCCTACCTTCACAAGTTCCAAAGAATATTTAGGTTGAATAGGATTGATTTAACTTCAGTTCATCATACCATCCCATAAACGAATGGACCAACCAAAATAGATAATCGAAATTCAAGACGTATTTGAGGTGTTTTACAAGTTCTTGACCAAAGGATTGGGTCCCATGCAATGTTATCAAAAGCACTAATCCCTTGGGTCCTAGGCGGGGGGAGGGCCTAGGGGTCAAGAAAAAGTAATGCTTGATTTTTTATAAATTGTATAGCTCACGATCCGTTGTACCATACAAACTGCCATACAAATAATTAACATGAATCATGGGAAAGGAAAATAATATATAATATCAATAAGCTAATATAATGAAATGATATATGGTATGCTTGTCCATATTTAGGTTAGATGATTCAAACAATTTTTTCTATCAGATTAAAAGATCAAATAGTTAGAGAAATGAACTTTCGGCTAAGTCTCATTATATGTTGGCATGCCAATTGAACACTTTTTCATAATTTGATAACACGTACCACAATTGGTCAAATGCCTATGCACCTTATAAACAACTTCTTGAGTCTACAGTCCGAAAAGTTGTGTTGAAGGCTCCAATGGGGACACGCCTTCCTTCTAAACAGTGGCCACATAGCCATAGTGGTATGCAATTTTGACCAATATCACACAATTTACTAACGAATGATTTCAACGCATAGCACTGGACCACGTTAAGAGAACAAAAGTGCATCGATCAATGTTTGGGTAAAGTGATTAGAGTCCCACAACTTGATAAAAAAGCATGTTACTTGTTCAAAATATTCTCTATTATATTTGCAAGTTGAAAGAATTTACTTGCAAGATATTTTACTAAACAGTGTCCCTTAATTCACAAATCACTCTCGTCTTTCCTTTTGGCATAACCCCCTATGCAACAATATGAAAGAGAGAGATACCTAGTATTGTTTTCTTCTTTTTCTTCCAATGGGTGAGCAACAATGCAGAAGAGATTTAGGGACTCTGGTAGAGATGAAAAACCAAGAGAAGATGCAGAAATAGATCTAACTAATCGTTTTGGTTCCTAAGAAATAAACTTATACTCATTTTAAATGTTAAATTTCTTATAAAAACTATATATACTTAAACAATTACAAATTATATAGCTTATATAATTTTGCAAGTTATATAAGTTCTTATTTTTTTAAAAAATTATATTTATAAGTTGCCCAAACGCGCCACTTTGACCACTTTTAAACGTGAAACCAGGACCGACCCTGGGGCAAGGCCCATCAGGTGTTCGCCTCAGGCCCTCGAAATTTTTGGGGCTTCCTATTCTTTGAAGTCTTTATGGCTATTGGTTAATATAATTATCAATGTACAAAAATTGTAAACCAAGTCAATTGGTTTAGTTGGTTAAGCTACTTGTGTTGTTTTACTTTTTACCCAATAGGTTATGGGTTCAACTCTTCCCAACCCCATATTTACATATATTTTTATGGGCCGGATCGGGTCTCTGTCGAGTCGGTGTTGGTCATGGGTCGGGTCATTTGTCTCACTAGGCCAGACCGGCCTTATGTATTGACCCAGTGGATTCTCTAGCCCCATTTTGATCGGTTTGAATTTGTTTGACCGAATCCTTTATATATACAAATTTTTCCTTATTAAATGACCCAACTTAAAATATCGATCTCGTGCTCGTTACAGCACAATTTTTCGCAAATGACCTATCAATTTGGGTCAACTTGACGAGAGTTATCCAATGAACCTATTGATGAAATCTTTTAAGACTGTTAAAGTGCTAAGAACTGGTAAGAAAGATTCAATGGCAGTTAAAGTGTTAAAAAATGTCATAGTGTTATTAGTTGCATTACTTGATTCGTGGGGTACGTTCTACTATTTAGTTTTTCTCTTTTTGTGTTTTATTTTCCTTTAATACATATTTTCGTTAACCTATTAGTTGCATTTTCAAATTATAAACAGTAGAATGGAATATGCAGATATTCGTAATCTAGGTGCAATCATGGTGACAAATTTCAATTTCGACAATATTTCAGTATTTCGGGAAAAATTCGAATAGTTTCGAAAAAAATTTAGGGAGTACAAAAAATATTATGTATAAATTATATTTAATTTTTATAAAAAATTTATTTATTATGCAAAAAACGAATAAAATTAAAATAAATTCATTAAATTTGACAAATTTTTGTTAATTTCGCTGAAATTAATGAAATTTGGCGATTTCGAAGAAATCATCGAAATTTTGCTGAAAGTTACATCCAACTTCTGTTTTGGTAAATTTCAACGAGATTTTGAAAAACATTGGAGAAATTTGTCACTATGGGAGAAATGAGTATTATTAATATCAATTTTCTTTTTAAGAATGGATTCAATGACTCGAGTCATTGGACGACAATAATAGATTCATGACCCAAGAAAAAAAGAAAAAAACACAGTAAATCAAAGATTCAACAATCGGAGCTTCAAGTGTTACAACAGAGAAAGATGAGTGCTCCTCTGGTTTTATGAGCGGGAGATTATGTAAGGTATGTTGCAACCTCAACTTCCGAAGGCAGAAGGTTTGTCATTGTAGCGGGTGTTCTTCCACCAGGGAGGTGAGGGTGGTGGTTAAATCTTCGGAGGACGGGTGGAATAGGAATCATCAGCTGATTCTTACGGGGAGCCAGGGGCGTGATCTTGTAGATGGGTGGTCGGTCGCTGGCAAGCGGTTTCAACAGGTTTCTTGTTCAATGGCGGGGGGAGCACATCACTGTTTTGATGCCTCCTTTGTCGAGGTAGTGGGGAAGGACAGACATGTCCGGGGGGGAACGGGAGTCGATGGACGACTCGTTTATCCCGACCGATTCTGTGCCGTCCCCCAATGCCGATGGGGGGTCACATCGCCTATGACGGGAGTTTAATTCCGCACTGTTTGCATCTCTTTCTTCCAACTTACAGTATTACTGGGTGGTGGTGCATGTTGTTCAAGATACATTATCACTATTTAATATTCACAAGTGGATACAAAGTCACTGGGATTACACTAAAAGACCTGCCTTATCGATAATTACAAAGACAAAATTTCTATTAAGGTTCCCGTTGGAGGATGAATGCTTGGCTCTACGGTGCAAAAAATCCTTCCGGATTGCTGGAGCCCCAATGGAGTGTGGAGTCTGGGAACCTTCGGTGGGTGATCAGCAGTTACAGTGGTGGGAAGGGGGGTATGGATCCAATTGATTGGTCTCCCTATTCACGCTTGGACCACTGAGGTCCTGAGGGGGGTTGGGGATCTCTGTGGTAGGTTCTTGATCGCGGACCGGAGCTCTGTCAACCTCTGGGATACCCGCGATGTTTGGATCCTCGTTGTTGTTGATGCCTGGGAGCGCATTCCCAGATCGTGCCAGATTCGCCTCTGCGGCCATGAATATCGGGTCTTCATAGAAATGGTGCTCGTGGAGAGAGTGCTCGTGCCAAAACAACCGAGCGATGAATCCTCGGGGCCCCGGGACACCGGGGTAGCCATACTCGGTTGTACCACAGAAGAAGGCTCGTTGGCAATCGAACCATGCGGGGACGTAGCAGGGTCCAGATGGAATGAAGCGCGGCGGCCAAAGGGAGCTTGTCCACGGATTCGGGGCTCCGCGGTGTACACTAGCGTCGTCCTTGTCGACGACGGGGATGGGTCCTTTAGGGGGTGTTAGGTCGAGTCATTGTTCTGGTGGCGAGTTGGAAGAGGGTGAATGCGTTGGGGATTTTCAGGCCACGAATGTGGAGGGATCTTGAGTGAGGATAGGAGACGGGGATGCTTTGGCTTGTTCTCAGTCGCCGGAGCTGCCAGTTCAACACAGATCGCCTCAGTTCACGAAGGATCTCCCACCGTCGATGTTTCCTACGACCGAGATCTTCTCGTACGTTAAAGCCGACAAAGTACAACTACATAGGAAGGTGGTAGGTGAGTCGATGTGGATGCTGGAGAGGAAAGAGAAGGTCAGTAGTCGTACCTAGGATCTGATGGAGACCGAAGCTGTTGGTTGCTTTTTGAGGAAAAACCTGCCTGCAAACAAAAAGGGGCTTAGGGTTTTTCATCAAAGGAGAAGGCTTTATGTGGGATCTCGGGGAGTGAGAGGTACTGGGGGATCGACACGTCACCGACCAAGGGGAGTCTCTGGAAGCCCTTCTGAGTCACTGAAGTTGTTTGACCAAAGGATACAATGGAGGGACGATATAGTGGCTTTATATGGTGATGGGTCACGTGACCAACAGAGGGGTTCCCCTTTGGGGCCTTTACGTGCTGCCATGTGGACGCTAAGTGATGCGCACCTTTCAAGTAGGGGACAGCTAGCGAAGTTCACTGGGTTCTTTCCACGGCAGACCCGTGGGGGTACGATTTAATTTTCAGTCTGGGGTCCAGGGTGAGGATGGTCCGTATTTCTATCAGGCTGAATTTCCTGGGTCTTAATCCTCGTATGTGGGGATGTATGAAGGAACAGGACCCGACTTGGTGTGTGGCTGGGGCAACTCAATGGGTTAACGTAGACGGGCAACTCGGATTGGTTTCAAACTCGAGAGGCTTTGTGATGGAGGCTGCCTGGCTCCGCAATCTCAAATTGAGGGAGGTTTTGTCGGAGCAGGTATCCGATATGAGTCTTGTTCATGATTGCATGGTGTAGGAGCGGCGTTTGGGGAGAGTGACAGAGCACATAGGACGAGGTGGGGCACCAGAAGGACTGTGCTTTGCCCAACCAGATCATTGATGGCATCAATACGGATAGGCCTGTTGAGGGGACCGGAGATTCTGCGGATATTGATCGACTGATATGTCTGGGTCGTAATCTCGGTATGTCTTTCAAAGGGTATAAGGCAGACCTGCGGGAGGTGTTCTGATCCATTTTGGTATGCCGCCAGGATTACAAAAGGAAACGTCATAGTGCGTCGCGGGAACTTGCGCGATTACACTGGGGGATGTCGGATGGGAGGGGTACGAGGGGTGCGAGGGGGGTATGATCCTCTCCTTCTAGTTTGGGCGGGATGTAGACCAGGTTGATCATGAAGATGTTATCATGGAATGTGAGGGGTATTTGCGATGGAAGTAAACGGGTTGGGGTTAAGCAAGTGATTAAGGTTGCTAAGCCGGTCGTCGTTACTCTTCAAGAGACCAAATGGGGCAATTGTGATAGGAAGAAAGTTGTGTTGGTGCTTGGAGGAGATAGATGGGACTGGATTGGTGTCGATTATGTCGGTGCGTCTAGGGGTATTCTGGTGGCATGGAGCTCGTTTCTATTTGACAAAGTGGATGAGGAAGTGGCGGTGTATTCGGCATCAGTGGTCCTTCGGAACAAGGAGTCTGGGAAACAGTGGATGTTTGCTGGTATTTATGGGCCTTCTGCTGACAGAGAGCGGGGTGATTTTTGGTTCGAGTTGGCTGCCCTTGCTGCTAGGTGGGATCTTCCTTTTTGCCTAGGGGAGATTTTAATGCAATCAAATGGAGATTCGAGAAGCAGGGTGGGCCGCCGGATGTGGGAGTCATGCGGGACTTCACTCTTTCATTTCGGATTGGGAGCTAATGGATGTTCCGTTAACAGGGGCGCGATTCACGTGGTCGAATCTCCAGGAGAATCCGTCTTTCAGCAGATTGGATAGGTTCCTATGTAGTTTGGAGTGGTTAGATATTTTCCTGGGGGCTAGATTGGAAACCCTTGCTCGGGTTGTCTCTGATCATCGACCATTGGTTTTGACTTGTGATACTATGGGGAAGGGGTCGTCTCCGTTCCGATTCGAAAACATGTGGCTGCTAGACGAGTCTTTCCGGGAGAAGGTTCCATTGTGGTGGAGTGAGCCGGTACCTTCTGAGACTACTGCTTATAGGTTCATATCCAAACTCCATCGGCTTAAAGACAAAATTAAGTTGTGGAATCGGGATGTGTACGGATTGGTACACGTTAAGGAGGTTTTACTCTTGCGGCTGAAGGAATTGGATAATTTGGAAGAGGTTAGAGTACTTACGACAGACGAAAGAGATGAAAGGTATTGTAAAAAGTTGGAGTTCAACAGTACCTGCAGGGCCGAAGAAGTGAGTTGGATTCAAAAAGCTAAGGTTAGATGGCTCAAGGAGGGGGATGCTAACACTAAATACTTCCATGCGGTCGCCAACGCACGTACCAAATCAAGGTATTTGGGCAGCATTGTGGTTGATGGGGTGAAGTATTCGGGTGACGATCAAGTCTGTGAGAACATTGTCGCTTTCTATAAGCGCATGTACACGGATGATGGATTATTGCGACCGCAATTGGATGGGTTACCGTTCAATGCTATTTCAACGGAGGAGAGTATGGGGCTAGAACATCAATTTAACGAAGAGGAGGTGTGGCGGGTGATCAGATTTGGTGGTAGAAATAAAGCGTTGGGGCCAGATGGCTTTACCATGGAGTTCTTCCAATCCTTTTGGGCGACTATTAAGGAGGACCTGATGAAGGTTATGTTTGAATTTCATACTTCTAGATTCATCAAGAGGTCTCTAAACTCCACTTTTATCACCCTCATTCCCAAGAGAGATGGTGCCGAGGATATCGCCGATTTCAGTCCGATTAGCCTCACCAATTGTGTCTACAAGATTATGTCGAAGGTGCTTGCGAACAGACTTAAACTGATGATGAATAAGGTCATCTCCAGTAATCAGGGGGGTTTTGTTCAGGGTAAACAATTAGTGGACCTGGTGGCGGTTACGCATGAGACTATCCATTCGGCTCATAAGCATTGCCGTCTGGCTGCGGTTTGGAAGGTGGATATGAAAAAAGCGTATGATCGGGTGACTTGGGAGGGGCTCTATTATATGCTCCAGAGGTTGGGTTTCGGCGCTACCTGGAGGAGATGGATGTGTGGTTGTTATTCCTCGTCGTGGTTCTCTACTCTGATTAATGGCAAGCCGGCGGGGTATTTTAAGAGCTCCAGGGGTATTAGACAGGGGGATCCGCTTTCCCCTTTTCTCTTTAATATGGTGGGCGAGGCTTTATCTGGGCTGATAGTGCGCGCCAGGGAGCTCAACCTTATTACCGGTATTTAGGTGGGAGTTCAAGGTAGATTCATCTCGCACTTACAATACGCGATGACAAGATTTTATTTGGGAAGGTTGATGTTTTGGAGTTCAGTGCTTTGGTTGATGTTCTTTCGGTGTGTGAGGCGGTGTCGGGGCAGCGTATCAATTTTCTCAAGTCCGCTATCACGAGGATTGGGGTTGAAGAGTCTTTATTGGCTGAGCTTGCGCGAACGATGAGCTGTGTAATTGAAAAACTCCCCATTAAGTACCTCGGTCTGCCACTTGGACTAAGGCAGCCCACTATGCGCGAATGGCTTCCGGTTGTGCATAGGTTCGAACAGCGGTTGTTATTGTGGAAAGGAAAGCTTCTAAGTAGTGGAAGTAGGCTGGTTCTTATGAAAGCGGTCCTTTCGTCGATGCCCATTTTCCTCATGTCAATGTTCAAGTGCCCGATGGAAATCATTAATCGGCTTGAGCAAATTCAACGGTCATTTCTATAGGAGGGGTCGAGTATGGACAAACGTTACCACCTTGTAAATTGGGATACTTGTCAATTGCTTGTAGCGTGTGGTGGTTTGGGTATCCGCAGTTTGAGACAGACCAATTTGGCGCTTCTTAGAAAATGGTTATGGAGGGCGGGGAGAGTGGAAGAGAGGGATAGCCTTTGGCGTTTGGTGCTAATTGAGAAATACGGGATATCCTTTGGTGGTTGGGGGATCGGTGTCATAGCCCATAGGAGTACTTCGAATTGGTGGAGAGGTATTGGTAGCACTTGGGCGAACTTTGCTAGAGGGTTGCGGATTAGTTGGGGGTGTGGTACTCGCATTAGATTTTAGATTTTGGGATGATCTTTGGCTGGATGGGGGGCCACTTAAAGCCTCCTTTTCGGATATCTACGCCATCTCTTTGAATCCGGGTGGAAGGATTGAGGAATTTGTCTCTCATACTCAAGGGGGGACTGTGTGGGAGGTCACTACCAGAAGGTTATTGAGGGACGGTGAGGTGATCGCATTCTCTAATCTGATTCAGAAGCTATATGAGGTGCAGCTGAATTCACACGATTTTGATCAAAGGGTTTGGGCCTCGAGTGGAGAGGGAATTTTTAGTGTCAAATCTTTTTATAAGTTGCTGTCGCGGCGTCCGCTCATCGGTTTCGAAGGCAAGTGGCTGTGAAAGGAATTTATTCCACCGAAAATTAAGTTTTTTGGGTGGACACTTTCTAAAGATAGGATCCTAACGAGGGATTAGCTTATTCGTAAGGGGAAAGATATTCCAAATTGTTGTGTGATGTGTGCCGAAGGGGAGACCATTGCGCATCTCCTTTTACATTGTCAGGTGGCCTACGAGATCTAGTGTGATGTGATTAGTTCTTTCGGCTTGAACTGGGTTATGTCGGCTACACCATATCTACACTTGCTGAGTTGGTCGTCCGTTCAGATTGAGGGTAAGAGACGAGAGTACTGGAGGGCCTCCTTGTTCGCCGTATTTTGGAGTTTATGACACGAGAGAAATTTGAGGATATTTGAGAATAAGAGTAGGCCAGTGGGGATGATCATAAAATCGATCACGGAGTTGGTGTGGTTTTGGGTGGATAGAGGCGGGGTTGGTTCTAGGCATGACTCGTATATTTGGGATCTGGGCTAAGTTGGTCGGCTGCAATCATTGTGTGAAGTGTCCTTGTTTTTCATTTCTTTTTTCTTTATTTCTGTTGTCGTCTGTTTTTTGTCGTTGTTGTATTGGTCTTTTAGTGTCTTGTTGCGCTTCAATATAGTTCTATTACCGATCAAAAAAAAAGAAATGAGTATTATTTTATTTATTAAAAAACAAAAAAAAATTGTCACAATTTTTTTTTGGATTAATATAAAGGAGGGCCCCATTTTAGGAACTCGTCTTGGGCCCCCAAAATCTCAGGGCCGGCCCTGCTCAACACCCCCACTTCGAAACAAGAAACAAGTGCTTTTTATAGTGACGCCTAAAGCGATCAGCTCTTAGGCGCTAAGCATGCTCTAAGCGGCTCCTAGGCAGGGCCCGGGTGCAGCTTTTGACAATAGTGAGCCCATGGGCTGAGTTTTGTTAAAATAACAGCTAGCACTTTCCACAAAAAATACCCCATTTGAAATTGTTTACGGACAGGTTCCACCTACACCGGCATCATATGTCCCTGGAATTACCAAGGTGGCTGCTATTGATCATGAGTTGGGGCTCGTGATCAAGTCTTTGAAGAAGTTATGAGCATATGAAGAAGATATATGACAAGTGCAATGTAGACAAGGAATTTTCTATAGGAAACTGGGCCTATGAAAAACTTCAGTCACATAGATAGTCTTCTCTCTCTTTTAGAAGAAATATGAAGGTACCTCCTCAATTTTGTAGGTCGTTCCAGATTATCCAAACGATGGGACAGGTGGCATACAAACTGGATTTACCTTTTGAATCATGTATTCATCCGGTTTTTCATGTATCCTTATTTAAGAAGCAGCTTGAAGCCAAAAGTATTTTCAATCATCACTTCCCAATCAACTCTGAAAATGAATCGCTCATGCCTACAACGAAGGCTATTCTTGATTGAACATAGAAGAGGCATCATAAAGAAGTCTTGGTTCAATGGCAGGGTCTTTCACCGCTGAATGATGTACGCAGTAAAATTAAATTTCATGATCTTGAATGATGTACACAGATGTTCGTATGTTGCATAGATGATCCAATCACCATCTTATTTCTTCTTACACGACCAAGTAATGCCAACTCATTTTCGAACCATGGATCAGCTGTAAGAATATGCAAATTACTATATTTAAAAGAGAAGTGGGAAGATGGGGCGGGATGATGCCCCAGACGCCACGTGGTATCTGACACCTAAAACAACACCCGTTTTGAATTGTTCAGCAACATCGCATGTGATTTTATATATATATATATATATATATATATAATTAAAATAAATAAATAATGAACAAAAATGTACTTTTTTGTCCCCATTTCATGGGTCAAAGATGACATAACGTCCCACAAATTTGGTTCATTGAATTTGGACCTTTGACCAAATTTTTATAGGTGGATATGCATCGGATCATGCCTACATTATTTGGGTGACAGTTGATGGAACTTATCCAAGTTGCCGTTGCACCTGATTCTGTGATGGATGCCACATGGTATCCAGCTGGTCTGGATGCAGCCCTCAAGGTTGCATCCAGGCGCATAGTCCCGAGACTCTATTTAAAATATGTGAAAAGGATCATTCTGTTTTCTTTATTTTTTTCCCTTGATATCTCTCGAGTTAGTTACAAAAATGAGAAAGGAATCCTTCATTTACTTTAAAATAGTACATTTACCCTAACAACTATTCAATGATACTCACATTAACAGTCAATCCAGAAAAAAGGGGAAAAAGCTAAGATTTCAGAGAACAAATAGATAACATGTTAGATTAAAAAAAGCACGCCATCAACAAGTTAAAAGTTTTCTCAGAGAAAATTTAAGATGTTTGAGGCGTATATTACCTCAAATTTGTATATACAGCTCCCCGAAGCAATGTAGATCCAACAAGATAAACCGTCGCCATTAACCTGGTGAAGATAGAAACAGTTAAAATAGAAGAGAGAGATGAAAATGGAGATATTAGGGTTAGGGTTTTCACGTGGAGAGCGAGGCGAGTAGCCTGGAGGCTTGCAGGAGATGGATTCTGAAGGAGAGAGGTAGGGACAGTCGCCTTTCTCAGACTCTTGGCCTCCAACATTTCGTTGAGCGGGAAAACGAAGAATGCAAATGAAAAATAGTGAAAGCGATCAAACTTGCGCGCGGTGCTTAAATAACTACCACTCTGATTAGACGTTGGTCGTTTCCTCCAGCATTTCGTGTACCTGACCCGATCACTGTCATTTTGCGATGCACAGCAGGATTGCAACTCTTTTAACAGGTAGCAGCACAAAGAACCCCAATCAAAATAGCCCTCAAGAGTCGAGCCCAATGAAAATAAGTTGGGGAATCTCCACTTGTTTTCGCATGTTTGCTGGAAATCCCCACATAATGATGTCCCGTCGTCAGTAAATAGGTGACTGCAAATAGAGGTTCCCAATAGGGTTTTTTCCACGATTTTTTAAAATTGCCAAGCGCATAATAGAAGTTTTTTGAAATTTATGAGAGTTATTAACTTCCACTGAATTTATAAACTAGTCAAATCGTCCTTATTTTTATTAAAACATTTGACAAAAAAATTTCTCACACAAAATATGCCTACGCTCTAGGAATCCTTTGAGAGATTGAACCCATTTTGAGAGACCTCAAAGGCAAATCAGTCTCAGAGGTCACTTCGACTTTGATCTATAAGAGATTGAGCCCATCTATGACATATCGGAATGGTCTTTGAGAGACTGTTACGGTCTCTCATGGATGGGTTCTGCCACTCATAAATTGAAACATTCTTTGAGAGACTGTTTACTCCATACCAGTGTTGGCTTTCCGCCTCTCATAAATTGAAACGATCTTTGAGAGACTGTTTACTCCATGCCATTGTTGGCTTTCTTCAAGCGATCGAGTATAATCTTGTTGGGCCATGGGTTTAGGGGATCCGCGGACTCATAAGCTGTCCGTACAATTGTTAGAAGGCATTTTGGTAATAGAAAATGCATTAGAAGCTCTAAGTGTTATTATTTTTCTTTATTAAAAAACTATAAGGTGGATCCATGAGACAAATGACTCAAAGCAAATTCAAATCATCAATGACATCATAGAGCTAAGTGGTCGGTCTGTAACAAGCTGATTCGATTTCCAAGACAAATAGACCTAATTGCTCTCTAATACAAATGACAACAAATTAACATTATACATAGATGCTGTCTTTAAGAGGCCATTTCGATCTCTAAGAGACCGAATCTACCTCTCATGGATGGATTTGGTTTGTTATAGATGGTCGGTCTGTAATAGACCAATTGTGTCTCTAAGCGCTCATTCGAGAGCCAAGAAAGTCTCAGCTCTCTGAAGCTGAGACTTACAGCAAAAAATTGGCTTTTCGAATATTTTCTAAGAGTTTTTTTATATTCGAGAGTTTTTCTTGAGCTACGGGTTTTTCATGCATTTTATGTTAAAAGCAACGTATTGTTTTCGGAGGTTTTTTTTCAAGAAACCTCATAAACTAAGCTATTGAGAGTATACTCCACTCATAGAAAATTATTGGATCAATTATTTAAAAGTGTCAGCCAACATCTTTATTAACTACCAACTTTTGCAATTAAACATATAGGTAGTATGACTTCAACGTCTCTATTAACTTAACCATATAATAATTAAATAAATAACTCAATTAAATTCATTAGGCCTAGTGTCTTCATGAACTTGTACAACCAACTATATAGTGGAATTTAACACCATACCGTGACTCAGTTGATGTTCTCTCAATCAAAACCATCAAATAAATGGGTCTTCTCTTTTACGGATCATGAACCAATAGCTATAGGGATTATAAGGTTATGACAAGTCGCGCAACATCTCCATGTATCAGCTCAGTCGATTTTCGGCTTGAGAAGGTCCGGAATCAAAACCAAATTGAACTTTTTTATTTTTATTTTTACCAAACCAAATCGGCTCCGTCCAAATTGGACCAAAACCGCTGGTTTGGTCCGATTTTGTCAGTTTGGCCCAAAAAATGCACAACCCCGCTCATCGACGGCAGCACGCTGAGTGTAGGATCAACCTTGTAATACTGGACCCACTAATGTCGTAGCCTGTACCACAACCCCAACGTCGACTCCCTCAACTACCACTTGTGCCCCCCCAACAAAGGGCTCCTGCACCACCACCAATTCGCTAGCCCGCCCCAGCAGTAGCTCCCGCTCATCATCCACCAGCAAGCAAAGGCCATAGCGCCTTGAACTTATAATACCACCTTATCGACCCGGATATGTCGTACTCCCCCATTGACCATTTACAGGCAAAAAACATCAATGGGGAGTACGGTGTAACCCCGTCTTAGTAAGCTCGGACTCTTCTTCTTCTGAGACGGATGATGCCCCGACATTGTAATTTATTCGACAACCTTGACGTTGCAACCGGGTCCCCAAAGCATACTGCGACTTCCACTCACTCATCTGATGATGACAAAGATGCCTCTTCTCCTCTAGCATATAAGTTTTCACCTTCAGTAAAAACTTTTTATATGATGGTTTATATTAGGCCAAAATTTTATATGTTATGGCATAATCGAATATGCTATTATGGTTACCCAATTTGTAATATTAGTAGGCTTCTATCCACACTACTTTTTGCTCTAATTCTAATATATACATAATATACTAACAACCGTATTAAAACCCCATATTAAAAATTGTATTTCAAAATTTGTCCGACAAAAGTCTTCAATGCATTATCGATTGAACATATATAAAATTTGACAATCATCCAATCAGTATAATCGCTTCGATGAACGTCATAAATATGTGCGGCTCTAATGCACAGAAGAAGACATTGCATTTTCTAACATTTTCTTGAGAAAATAAAGAACACAAGAAAAGAGTTAGAAACGATAGAAAAATGAGTTTCTAGGTAACTCAAGAATGTTCGCAAGGAAAATAACTTTCTGCGAATTTGAAGTTTCTTCGCAGAAACAGAGGTGCTCATTTTTTGAGCTTTTCTCGGGTATGCTCAAAAATTGCCGAACGAGGGCTAAGAGACTTATTCCACCTCCCATATAAGCATTTTTATCAAAATAAAAAGTGATTCAAGCATCTTAACAAAAGGTGAGGATAGTTTTGTCATTTTATCCAATATTTAGTAAAATTCTCTATAGTAGCCCCTCCTTGAATAAATTATCAAGTAAACGTTATTCATAAATCGCCCAATAAGTGGTGAATTAGCGATTAATCACCATTGGCCGAATTTGCAAGCTTTAAAAAATTGTCGTTGAAAAGATTGTGGTGTTTTTCTTTCATTCAAAGGCTATGTTTGGGTTAACTCTTATAAGAGCAAAAGCAGCTCTTTGTAAGAGTCAATAAAATATGCTTTGACAGAAAGTTATTTTATCACTTAAAATAACTCTCCACCAGAGTAAATGGGACGAGAAGCTGTGTTACCAAACATGAAAGCAATTCTCTGTCGGCGCCAAAGAGCAAAAGAGCTGCTCTTTACCCTGAAGGCCAGAAAGAGTTAACCCAAACACAACCTAAAAAGTGAGTTCATCATTATAATTTTTATTTAAAGTCACCTCAAGATAAAGTTGTCAACATTACATGATGCAACACTTGTATTTCAATATATATATATATATATATATATATATATATATATATATATATATATATATATATATATATATATATATATATATATATATATATATATACGGGTTTTATTGCATATAATCCCTTGAGATATGCCGATATTACATCAAACGCCCCTGAGTTATGGGTATTTATTCTGCAGCCCTTACTTTTGTGTTTCTGTTTCATATACGCCCCTCCGTTAACTAGCCGTAAGCTACCGTTACCCAACCTATTCGTTAGAATACTAACCGACGGTTAGTATTTAAGTAAAACCGGAAATGCCCCTAAGAAGTTGTTTTGATTGCAAAGGGTTTGAGGAAAGAAATCCTTCGTTCCCAAGGCGCTAAAAACCCACCCGAAAAACTTATTGTTCCCAATCTCCATCTCCAGCACCTTAAACTCTAAACCCTTTGAAGCACTTAGCCCTTTGAAGCTCTCCAGCGTCGCGCCCTCTGAAGCTTATCTCCATTGCCCTTTGAAGCTCTCCAATGCCTTTGAAACTCCATCTCCAGCCTTTGAAGAGGGCCTGGTTTAGATTTCTCAGACTTGGTGCAATTGGGTATGAAGGGAATTTGCTGATAAGATCTCTCTCTCTCTCTCTCTCTCTCTCTCTCTCTCTCTCTCTCTCTCTCTCTCTCTCTCTCTCTCTCTCTCTGTGAATTAACAAAATCTAGCAGATTTGAATATAAGTGGGGGTACTTGAAGGAATTTGAATAAGTGATCCTAATTATCTGGCTGTTCTTCAAAGGCCTCCCTTCATTAACCAAGCAATCATCATAAGCTATTCTCTTGAAAGCTCTTGGGTTCACTATCTTTGCTGAAGCAAACCACCCACAGTGGACAGGTACATTTGATGAATCACTGCTCGGAGAGATGCATGTCTCTGTTTGTGCAAATTTCTAAGCCAAAAAGTAGATTCCCACATGAGAAAATTAATCAAAAATAAGAAATCAGATGGTTTTTATGAGATAAAATGATAAAACAAAGGAGATTGAGAAATGGGTTTGTTTTTTATGGATTATAGATAGATTTTACAATGTCTCAAGAACTTCCTGCATGATGTTGATTGATTATCTTCAGAAATTTGATGTAGGCTCTTATTTGGTGTAACCCCGTCTAAGCCGTATGATTTGAAGGCCATGATGTAAAGATCTTTGCTTCCAAAGATCGGCAGGAAACAAGATCTCTATCATTGGTTTAACACAATCAACCAATGAATCTGTTGTTTGTCTTTGACTATGTTAAATCAGATGATCGAGATGACATTTCGTGCCGAACTTAAGCAAGAAAGATCTTTATATCACGGCCTTCAAATTAAACGACTTAGATGGTGTCTTATGTAGCACAAATATCGAAAATGCAAATACCAAAAAAAATTCTTCTAAGCATGTGCCATTGTACCAAGAAACAAATGCATCATTTGCCACAAATCTTCCATTGGTTGAGTATTCGTCCAAATGTTGGCATGCTTTAATGGGGAAATCACCCATCTAATGGGTCTTCACATGGCACACATCTTAGAAAAGTGACCTTAACATTACGTGCACGATTAAAATTGGTTTTAAGGTCACTTTAATAGGTGTGTACCCCATGAAATAAAAAAATCGGCCATCTGATGGTACACCCATGATCTAAAGATCGATCTCATGAAAGATTGGGACGATAAACAATCTCCATCGTCTGATTCAATGCAATCGATGTGTTTCAACGTGGGCGTACTCAAAGATTTTGCGGGTGGATTTAAAGGTACTCCTTTTAGAACGGTGGTAAACTATAATGGCATGACTTGTAAATAAAGGTGAATGAAGGGCCTTTTAGAATGGTGGTAAACCTTAATGGCATGACTTGTAAATATAGATGAATGAAGGGCCTTTTAGAATAGTGGTATTTTTAGAATAATGATTTCATTAAGGGCAAAATAGTCCTTCCGTCCATAAACTCACGGCTAGTTAACTACAGGGGGTCTGTGAAACAGAAACACAAAAGTAAGGGCTGCAGAATAAATACCCATAACTCAGGGGTTTTGATGCAATATCGGCATATCTCATATATATATATATATATATGGAAATTTATTGGATCGACTCTGTCAGATACACCTTTTTCGTCAGAGACCCTATATTTTCACTTTTAACCAAACCGACCAGCTCCAAGCCGAGCCAATTATAGCTAGCACAAAAAGTCCGAAATACCCCTTCTTATACTTTTTTTCGTTCTACATAGTTTAAAATTTTAAATATTTGCACTTGTTTATATTTACGGGATCGATGCCGTCTGATTTGAAAGCCCCCATATAAAATTGATGGTGCCAAAGATAGATACGAAAAAAAGGCGATATCGCCTCTTAAAAGAAAAAAATTAAATTAAATTAAACAATCGATGCCGACTCTTTAATCAGTCAATAGCGACTCTTAAAACAGTAAGTACCGACTGCTTAAAGAGGCGACATCGACTGTTTATTTTTATTATTTATTTATTTTATTTATTTATTTATTTTTATTTTATACAGTCGATGGCGATTGTGTAAACAGTTGATGTCGCCTCTTTAAGCAATTGGTACCGATTGTTTTAAGAGTCGCCATCGACTGTGTAAAGAGTCGGCATCGATTGTTTAATTTTTTATTTTTTTTTAAAGAGACGATATCACCTTTTTTTTGTGTCTATCTTTGGCACCATCGATTTTATATTGTAGCCTTCAAATCAAACGGCATAGATCTCGTTTCGCATCGCGTAAATATAAAAAAAGTAAAAATATTTAAAATTTTAAACTATGTAGAACAAAAAAAAGTGTAAGAAGGGGTATTTATGACTTTTGTGCTAGCTGAAAATGGCTCGGCTAAAAGCTGATCGGTTTTGGGTATAGGGTCTCTGACGGAAAAGGTATATATATATATATATATAGGGAGCCAACTAGGTCCTCTAATGGAGGACGGTGATCGTCTACAAAGACCCACGTGGAGCTCCATGTGGCACTCAGAACACTTTTTGGGTGCCACGTGGAGCACAGGTGGACAATTTAGATCAATATTAAAAAAAAAAAATCGATTTTTTTTTTTATTTCACAAGTCAAAGTTTGATGATTTTCATTGATCCATATTTCACGGTTCAAAAAATACATTGTGGAGATGAATTTTGAATTTTTTTTTTTTCAAAGATGATCTAAGCAATGCACCCAAGGTCCACGTGACATCAAAATAATATTTTGGGTGCCACGTAGAGCTCCACGTAAAAGGTTGGAGGACGATGACTGTCTTCTATGAGGGGGATCCATTTTCCATATATATATATATATATATATCCTGAGTCATGGGACATAATCTCATGACTTGAGCTCCTATTGATTGTATGTCACATCAGTAAATTTTGAAAAGTTAAATGATAAGGCATTCAATTAATAAGAGCTTCAGTCATGAAATTATGATCCGTGACTCAGAAGATCATTACCCATATATATATATATATATATATATATATATATATATATATATATATATATATATAAATTTTATCATCCACTCCTCCTGAATAAAAAATTAAAAAAACCTAAACCTATCCATTGCTCCAAGCTTTAAATTATATATTTTTTAAATGCAATATGGGACCCATTAAATCTGTTCATTGGGTCCTTCTATCAAACGGCATACCTTGATAAAAATAGTAACATATATACCAAATCAGTTATTCATTCCAATGTAATTAAAGCCCGTGAATACTATCGTTACCGTTGAATACATTATTTTATTGTATAAATACATCTAAAATTTTATCCTTTTTTTCCGAATCAATTTGTGACTTTACCCGAATCCACCCCTTGCTTGTCGAGAAATTGTTGTGCCCGAACTTTATTACTACGAATACACGGGGCACCATATGAATGATAGAACAAGCGTCCTATAAAAGCTCATTATAATTACAAGCCGTTATATCTGTAGTGTAATACGCTCTAAGCCTAGCAAACAACTATATTACAATAAAGTCGGCAGGGCGGGCAGGACGTCATACCATCAACCGCCATTTTAAATATTTAAGCTTTTTTATTTTTCAGTTCTCTTTTACAAATGGTTTGGAAATAAGTCTACCTGAGAAAATTTTGAAAAAAAATAGAATAAAAAATTTGGAAAACAAAGACACGGAAAAAATATATATATATGAAAAGAGTATTAAAATTCTTTAGAAAATTCCCAAATTATAAGCAATATTTTGAAAAGTCAAGAAGAAAACATGACCTAAAATTAACATTTTTTTCCCAACTTTGTCAAAAAGTCATTACATTTGGTGTGAAATTTTTTAAGGTTATATTTGGCATTGCTCTTTGGGAGAGTAGCAAAGAGCAACAATTGCTCTTTATTATTGCAAAGACTCGTGGGGAGAGAGAGAAAGATTGAAAGAATATAAAAGTAAGGCTGCTCTTTAAAATAAGAAAAACACCCATTTTTAAAAGAGCATAAGTGTTTTTCTTATTTTAAAGAGCAGCTTTCTCTTTTTCTTCCTCCAATCCTTCTCTCTCTCTCCGTATTCATTTGCAACAATAAAGAGAGAGCAACTATTCTTTTTTACTCTTCAAAAAAGCAATGCCAAACACAACCTAAGACTCTCCTTCCCTCCTTTCGCAATAATTGCGTATTTGCTTATTAATCGTTTATCAACCACCCGTTTATGATAACGGTTATATATGCACTTCTTTTCACTCATCTTAAATCTCCAAAACTAAATGATTTCAGTGGCACTCCACTAGTCATCTAAATATAGCCCGTCACACCTCTATAGAATCCTTGCATTAAACATAAAATTTGTTGCCACATGTAGTCATATAGCCGTTGTGCACTAAGGTAGTGAGAAACAGAATCCTACCCATATAGCTGTTGTATGTTATCTTAAAGGGAAACAATCCCGTTTACTCGAGACACTTTCAATGTGCGCCAGATTTATAAGAGAATGATTTCTCCATAGTGTCGAGTAATTCGAACATTAGAAGATCTATTGCGCACCTATAAAAGGGGGCTTACCACCACCTACAAAAGACATCTAAAAAAAAAGATATTATTAAGGTTGGAAGATGAACATCCGTTCCCAAGAAAGCACTCACGTTATCGGTGATCTCCAATCTCGCGACAAATCTCGTATGGATCCGACTTATATCGGACAAGTCAATTTATTTAGGTGCTTCATTCTTTCAAAATTTAGAAAACCTCATTGACACAAAATGATTTTTATAATGTGCATGTGCATCCCACGTGCATTTTTTCTAGTCATAAATAAATTTTAAAAAGAAACAGTTTTTCCTCTTAAACCAAGCAGAATCTCCCTATCATTGTTACAAGTTACAGCTACATAAGGTTAAAGGCCACCATCATATGTATTGCTCTGAAAATGAGAAGCAAAGGCACGCCACCTTTCCTATTCACAAGCCAACTTGGTGTCAAAGCTACTCAAGCAGATGGCAAAAGCCTGAAAAGCCGAAAGAGGATACCGATAATCCATAGTGAACATATCCTTCCCAACCTTACCAAACTGCAGTATGATCTTATCATGATCAGGGCCCGCTGCCCGTGCAGGCAATGATGGTGTCGGTGCTGGAGCACTCGGCGTAGCTGCAGCAATCAACTGAAAATTCTTCACAGAGGCAACAGTCACACGCCCACGGAAATTCAAACACCAACACTGTAACTGCTCGTGCCACCTTGGCGCTTTGTTCCGGAGAACCAACGGCTTTTCTTTACAGTCATCAGAATTGACGTCACTGATCAAATCAGAGAATCTAGAGCTGCTGAATTCTATCGAACGCTGATCAATGGATTTTGAGAAGGAGATGCTACGGAATGAGTCCTCAAGGGAGCGCTGGATCAACTCGGGTTGGCTGGTGACGGTCCCGCCAGCTTCGAGGGCAGAGACGGGGATGGAGCTTATGGTGCATTGCATACGGCGTGGACCCCGTGTGCCTAACACATTGAGCTCATATGCTACTTGGGCAATGGTGTATGTGCCAGTCAGGACTTTGGGAGAGACTTTGTTAGAGTAGAATCGACGGCTGCTATGATCAGGCGGGCTGGTGATCATTCCAGTGTACAGAGGTTGGGTGTCATAGATTATAAACTTCGTGCCGAGGAAATTCGACCTGGAAGATAGTGCAGAAATGAATTTCCAATGCAATTGATAAGGTATGAAACACAGGTTTTGACCCAACCATTTTTATAGCCATGTCGTTTCACCCGATATGGTGAAATGACAAATATTTCTACTGAATCGAGAAGTTTATGAGGCCAGACTCAGTGTCGAAACTGATTATTTAATGTCCATACCCAACATGAAATAGCCAGGCATACATCTCATAAACTCGATTAAGTAACAATAGTTTACAATCTTCAGATCATTTTGCAACACAACCACCAAATTGGAGGGGAAACTGAGATAGATTTTGAATTGCTCGTCAATTTTATTACCTCAACTTTCCTATATAAGCGCTGCTTGATCTTGATATATTATCCGCATCCATGGAGATTATGTATTCCGTACAAGTAGTTCGCCGAATCCTTTTCGCAGAGAGAAGGAATTTTCCATTTTCAACAAGCAAAGCTGCAAAATAAGAAGCAATAAATATTTGAAGTTCCATATATAAGTAACAAAAGTAAATTCTCTAACAGCAGCATATGCCTCAGTTTACAAACATGTCCGTTTAGTAATTCAATTGCTAGTTTTGCAGGTAAAGTTCCAGTCAGGGCCGGCCCTGAGATTTTTGGGCCCCTAGGCGAGTTCCTAAGATGGGCCCTACTTTTAGAACTGGGTTACACCTTGGGGGATGGGGCCCATATTATTTGCGTAAAATTTGGGGGCCCTAGGCAACCGCCTCTTGGGCCTATGCCCAGGGCCGGCCCTGGTTCCAGTCCTACTCTTCTGCACCAAAGATGGGAGACGGAATATGTGATTTGTGATCCACCTGGGCAGGCCCGCCACAAGACCAGAAGCCATCCTTGAACCAAGTTCTTGTTAGACGTATAAATAAATTAGGATTTTAGTTTGTATTTTATTTAATTTTTAGTGTTAGTGATTAGTAAACCAGTCTAGTTATAATCCATTTTAAGTTATTTTAGGAATATAACTTGAATGGGAAGTTCTTTATATTGCTTTGAGTTGAGAGACGGTAGAGTTGTAAGTTTTTTTTTTAGTTTCATCTTTTTCCCTTTTGTCCTTTGTGACTGCCTTTTATGAGATTTACTTTTACGCTCCAAGAGTAGTGAATCGAAAAATTTACTATTTTTTAAGTTTCTCTTTTATGTGAGAGTAGATAGACACAGTGATATTTTGTTGCTTTCAGTCTTGTTATTTAGGATTCTCGACAAGGTAAGAAGAGTTTAATTTCATTTATTTAGTATTCTAACAGCTCTTATTGTTCATCACTATATGTTAAGACAGTGACAGATACTGGGTTCATTTGATAAGAGATCAGTTAAAAGAAAAACTGAGAATGGAGATATTAAATTCTCAAAGAACTTATTTTCAATTTGGTAAAATTCTCAAAGAAATAGCAGTTGTATTTTGAAATAAGAGTCTGGTTTCATCCTTCAATCCTTTTCTTTGGCATCTGAAACCCATTGCTCTTAACTATCGTGTAACTCCTAAAAGGAAAAGTCCTTAAGAGTATAATCCCCATTATCCAGTACCTATTAACCACCTTTCTGTACTTTTTTAAAGATGCTGCAACAATACGAAAGCTCTTTTTTATTATTGTGTATTAATAAGGAGTAGTTTGTTTTCTACAACAATATCATTAATCATCAACTCTTTAATTCCAGACTATATCCAAAATTTGATCAGCTAGAGAACTTGCTGCAGTGAACTGAGAATCAATTACAGAAGTAAACAATAAGGGCTGCAGTATAGTATCATAAAAGGAGAATAATTTGGCCCTGAATGGAATAAACTACTTAAGCCCTGTTTGGCAAACTTTTTCCAAAAAGAACTTTTTAAAGGACACGTTGGGTGAAAAAAACATTTCACCCATAGACATGATCACCTCTAACTGAAAATGGTGTTGTGTTGAGAAGCTGTCCCATGCAGCTTCTCACACAACACCATTTTTAACAAGTGATAGACCTTATTGAGAAGCAGTTTTTGAGAATCAGCACATGAAACGCCTCTTTAAAGCACTACAAAAATGCTTTTTAAGAAAGGGTTGCCAAACAGGGCCTTAATGTGGGCAGGTGCAACTGAGAGCAAGGCAAGCTAGATGGGAAAACAGGAAAAATCTCATGTTTTGCTTGTGCTCATGCTCAAGGACTAGAAGAGAAAAAAATAAGATGTCTGAGCAGGATCGTTCATGGATAGGTATTATTTTTGCAATGCCGTAAGTGAGAAGAGCCTCAAATTGATAGTCCCGCATGGTATCTGAACTGATGGGTTTTGTTGAGCCTGATCAAGCCGAATATTTTTTCAGAACCCTTCACTTCAACCATTGAGATTAGTTATAGAGTATAATGGTACACGACTTCTATCTAAAGTTGTATTATACCTTTTAAGCGTTGGAGGAGAGATTGTGTGATGCAGGAAAATCGCACGCAAACCCTAAAATAGTGTAAATCCCGCACGATAGAGGTTAAGGTTCTCAATCTTCAATTAAAAAAAAAAGAATAATAAGATAGAATATCTTTGGAATCGCTTCAAAGAGGCTTATCGGCCCCGCACCAACGATAACTTTGAAGAATCACTCCTCAAAGACGAAAACTCATCTAAAATTTTCTAAATGAAAGAACCACCCTTTCACAAGATGCACAAAAGTAACATAATTTTTGTTCATTCATCATGCCATTTTAAAATTTGTTCTTAAATGTCATTAAATAGGCTAAGACAATAATAACTAACTAATTTCAAAATAAGAAACTAACTAATTGAAACGACCAATAACTAACTAAAACCGCCAATAATCAACTGAAACCGCCAATAACCAACTGAAACCGCCAACTTGTGGACGTCCGTTTTGAAGCCACGGATGTTCGTCATATATTGACAAACTTTGTTTTACAGATCGTTTGAAAACCCATTTATGGGTCCACTTCTTTTTTGTTGACTTTCTTCGTTTGAGTCGACCACGATCCAAACATGTGGATCTAAATTCCGCATCATTCCCTTTTACTTTGAAGAAGTTCGACCTCGAACTTTGGTTGACATGGGTTTTCATTACGGAGGTCACAGACAATATATAGGGAACCTCGATAGGAAGCGGCTTGGGCACGTAAACCAGATTCAACTTGGGTGAGATCCGATTTATCTTTGATACGCTGATGGGAATCGACGTTAACTCACAACCAGCACGATCCTGAGACCTGTGGGTCATGGGACTTTATTGCGAATAATTGTTCTCCAAGGATCTCTAATTCGGTAGGATTTATTACGGAAACTTGCTCTTCAACAGTGTCGGGATTAGTATTGATATTGACCGTAAGAGGGTTTTCATCAATCAGTACGGAATCTTCGACCGATTTTGGTATTATCATGGGTTCGGGGTGAACAATGGTTATGGGATTAAAACGAAACGATTGACGATGGGATTGGGTTGATGGGGTAAGGAATTTGAAATCTTAAATTTCAAACCTTCAAGTCTCACCGATATGATTTCTTCTTGTAGTTTGAGAAAAAAATTCTTAATAAATTGTTGAACGAAATTCCTGCTTAACTCCTCTGCTATCCGACGTGAAATTTTCAACTCACGTAGGATCTCAAAAGTAAATGCTTGATTCTCTAAAACTGGCCCATATTGATTTGTTAAATTCAAATAACTTAGACTCCACGATCTAGCTTTCAATGCCTCCCATATTTGTCCAATCGTAGTAATCATCTGATGCAAATCAAGGTTCTTCAGCCGATTCACGAACGATCCTATGCTAGTCATCTGATCATTCAACTCGCGAAAGGCGTCGATAAATTATTCTTTACTCATGATGAACTTCACGTGTTGAGTGTTGAACTTGCTATTATACCAATTTACACGTTAAACCCTAAAATAGTATAAATCTCGCACGATAGAGGTTAAGGTTCTCAATCTTCAATTAAAAAAATAAAACATAAAGGAAGAATAAGATATAAGATCTTCGAAATCGCTTCAACGAGGCTTATTAGCCTCGCACCAATGATAACTTTGAAAAATCACTCCTCAAAGGTGAAAACTCATCTCAAGTTTTCTAAATGAAAGAATCACTCTTTCACAAGATGCACAAAAGCAACTTAATTTTTTTCATTCATCATTCCATTCTAAAATTTGTTCTTACATGCAATTAAATAGGCTAAAACAATAATAACTAAATTCAAAATAAGAAACTCACTAACTGAAACTGCTAATAACTAACTGAAATCGCCAATAATCAACTGAAACCGCCAATAACCAATTGAAACCACCAATAAGCAATAGAAATCGCCAACTTGCGGATGCCCGTTCTGTAACCACGGATATCCATTCTGAAGTCATGGACGTCCGCCATATAGTGACGAACTTTGCTTCACGGATCATTTGAAAACTCATTTGTGGGTCCACTTCTTCCTTGTTAACTTTCTTCGTTTGACAAGGCCAAGATTCAAACATGGGGATCTAAATTTCGCATCATTATGTTTCTTGTTAAAAACAAAGCAGAGGTCTTGTCCTTTGTTTTCAGGTTTTCTCCTTATTTCGGAGCAGGAGTGCATCAGCATACTCTCCATGTTGGATGAACCATGTAAATTTCGGAGTTATGTGATTACATGCATTTTTCTTATATATTTTGCATAACTAGTAGTGTGTGTTCCGAACAATCTAATCACATCGAAAAAACTTTGAGAGCAGTCCATAAGACATCAGTGGTGGTTTACCGGTCCTAAAATAGACATCCCGAGGGACCAGAGTTTACATGAGGCATGTTCAGTCAACATCAGCAATGATATTTATAATTCTGGAGCGATATCAAGAGGTCAAGTAGTACTAGTGACAGCTTTGAGCAAGGTGTCTGTATGGGTTTTGCATACAAGGCATGTTGCAAAAACCACAAAGACCATAAAGGGTGGGTCTTAGCTGGATGCATGAAGCAAGGTGTCGTCCGAAGGATGACCCATTGTAAGGGAAAATTTTCGTCAATGGAGGTCACATGCCAAAAAAAATTCCCCACAGCTTTATTTGGTGAGCAAATAAAGAGCTTTGATAGGCAAAGTAGATAATGATGGGCGACAATCATCAAATACAGTTTTTCCTTTTTTGATAATAGATTTTATTTATTGCAACCCTACAATAGTATGAAACTTGGTACTTGTCCCACTGCTTGATTATAAATGATGCAGACTGGTTGGTTTGGCCCTTTAAATCTTGCAGGAAGCCCGAGTCTGCCGTCTTCCAGATTTAAATTTTCACCCCTATATTGGATGACTCCGTCAACATCTACGAAAGTGAAAAAGGAATTTCTTCCAGGAATTGGGGATTCCAAACAAGAAAAAACCCTAAGTTTCTTTGGTGAACAGATAGCTTTTTGTCAATTGAAGGATGAATGACGATCAGCCTTTGTCAAATAGATAATGTTTAGAGCTCCACCAAGGTGAGTTACACTACATCATTGAAATACTTCCATAGTACGAAACTCGATACCTAGCTAAGCACTTGGTTTCGGAGGAGGCGGGTAATACAAACTACATTGGTTCCAGCCCTTCGAATCCAGCATGAATCCTTGTCAATCACCTACCAAGTAATAAATATTTTCACCCCAACGTTGGATTAGACAAATCAAAACACGTTGAAAAGCTAATTTTGAGTTCTTCAATCATTATTTATGGATCAAAAAGTAATTTTTACCATTTAGGACTCCAAAACATGATTGAAAGAAGACGATTACAATAGAGGTAAGCAATTTTTTTTATTAATTAATAATTTGATACAAAAGATTAGGATTGATAAGAGAGATACACAAACTATGATGTGTATCATACGTTTTAGCCAAGATTAGGATTGATTAGGATTTTAGAAATATTTAAGAAAGCTTTTTTAAATCATTAAAGACCTCTTAATATATTAATCAAATGTATTCACCTCAATTTAAAAAGGTTTCTCTTCAATGAAAACATCATTCAAAATGTAATCTTTTAGAATTTATCACAAAATTGACTTTAGGGTTTAATACTAGATATATTTTAGAATATAGGGCTTTTATTTGTTAAGATGTTTGATAATTGGAAATGTGAGTTTGAGTTTCTATGGAGACAGGCTCGTTTTACCCTAAAGATAACCGTGTTGCAATAGAAATTGAAACTAGTACAAGAGGAAGTGTTGATCCACAATTGGTCACCCACTTCGTTGAAAGGTTGGTGTACAAAGCTAGTGTGTATTAGATTATGACTAAATGCCCCTAAGTTGGAATCCAAATTAAATAAACGGTGCTTGGGCACAGCACCTATTTACCGACCCATAGTAGGGACCTTTGTGCCCCAATGCACCCCTATTGTTAATGAAGCCCCACTGATATTCAGCCCTTTGTCGCATCAACTCAAAAAAATACAAATTACTTGGGGAGTCTAAAGAAAGAACGGAAACATAAAAAAAATATTGTGGAGGATGCAAAGGTAGAAACGTTAATTTGTCAACAAAATGGAAAATCTTGAATGATATAAGTTCACCAAAGAAGAAGCTAAGAAATCTGTTAGGTTAAGTATGAAGCGTATAATAAAATGTACATAAGGTTAGGAACAAAATAAGAAAAGAAAGAGATCTACGAACTTGCTAAGATTAGAGGCAAGAAAACTGGAGATCTCGACCAGATAAGATGCATTAAAGACGAAGATCAAAGGGCCTTTGTAAAAGAAGACGAGATAAAGAATAGATGGCAAGAATACTTTAAAGATTTATTAAATACAGAATATGCAATGAAGTAAATCAAGAAGAATAACCAAATCAAGGGACAATAAACAAAGCATGGAAAGCTGAAAAGCATCCTAGCAAAGGTAAGAAATTGAAAGCATTAAGCCCAGATGAAATATCGATAGAATGGACTGTAAAGGAAGAAAAAAGACTGAATTGGTTGACTAAATTGTTTAACAAGATATGAAAGATTAAGAAAAGGCTTGAGGAATGAAGGAAGAGCATTCTGGAATTAAACTTATGAGTCAAACTATGAAACTGTGGGAGAGAATAGTGGAACAAAGGCTAAGACAAGAATCAGATGTATCAAAAAACCAGTTTGAATTTATGCCGAGATGATCAATAACTGAAGAATCATATGTATGAGAGAACCCGTTTGGATTAATGCCGAGAAGATCAACAGCTGAAGCCATTTTATTATCAAGGCAACTTATGAAAGGGTTTAGAAAGAGAAGGAAACACTTATATAAGATTTTTATTGACTTGAAAAAGTTTTGTGATAGTGTCGAGACGGATAATCTAGTGGGCGCTAAGGAAGAAAAGCATCATGAACTTATATCTTGAAACTATCCAAGACACGTATGAAAGGGTAGTAACTAACATAAGAACTACGTGTATAGAGGAACAACTTCCCTTTTAGAGTTGCACTATATCAAGGGTTTGTCTTGAGTACTTATTTGCTTGCTTTGATCTTGGATGCATTAACAATAATTGATAAGAAATGATTTCATGGTGCATATTATTTGATATAGATGTAGTATTAATCACCAAAACAAAGAAACAAGTAAATGATAAGCCAAAAATTTAGAGAAAAGCCTCAAAGTCGGGAGGCTCAAAAATTAGCACAATAAACACAAAATATAGGGAGTGCAACTTTAGGGAACATGATAGCCAATGGGAGGATTTAGTTAAAAATAGAAAGCCATGTAGTCCCATATTGCCCTAAATTTTTATATTTAGGCCCTACTTTACAATCAGATCATAGATTTGAGGACATCTCAAATAGAAGCAATGAAGATTGGCCAAAACGGAGACAAACAAGTGGGGATATTGACTGGCCCAATAGTTCTGCTTCGATTAAAGAGGCATGTTTATAAGACACCAGTAAGACCTGCTGACGCGGGACAACGACCCTACAATCCGTGAATGCCCATGATATGCTAATTTGCCGAAATTAAACTAATCAATCGAATAATTAACCAAAAATTAAAGTGATACCTTAGGGCTTCTTGGAACTCCGTTTAGGTGACCATGCTTAGCTCACGTAGGGTCCAATCCAACGCCCGAGATCCATAGGATTGTGGAAGAGGCGATCCTAGAGATAGAACTCTAGCTCCTTCTAGGCTGGGGAATTTGCTCATAGGTCTCTGTGGATTCGGTAGCTCCTTGCTAGGGCTTTTGAATGGAAGCGATTAACGGCACAAATCGAGCAAGCTCGAGTCCAACAACAGTCATGGATCGATGGGCTAGGGTTGGATTCGATCCACAAGGATGGACATCAATGTTGCTCTAGATATGGGGTTTGGGAGTTTGAACAATCAAAGAAAAGGAAGAAGATTGGATGCAAAAGATTAAAGAGAAGATAGAAGATCAAACAAGAACAAGAGACCAAGAGAAAATCAAAGGTAACATGGGCATCATACGCTTGGCCTCACACAAAACCCACATGAGGAAGAAGACTCACTCTTCAAGCTCATCTCAAGCCAGATGCAATGCATTTTCATTAATTCCATAACAATTGCCAAAAATGGCTTACAAAAATATACTTTATAGTAACTACAAAGGGAATAACCCTAAAATGGGAAAGTACTATGTTACCCTAAAAGGTAACTTAAAATTGACACAACAAAGAAAACAAAACAAAAGGATAAGAACGTAAAACCCGTCATGTGGCTCGCTCAAGCGACAACCAAGGGTCGCTCGAGCTACTTTTGGAATTTGCTCGAGCGAGTTCCAACTTGAAAGGTTTGGGCATGAACTTGATGCATTCTCGCACTCATGGGTTGATCCTTAAGGCCTTTCCCTGGTGGATCCTGGCGCTCCATGGCTCCTTCGTCGCTCTCTCTCCCGCCGGTTGCCATGTGTGGCCCAAAACCTAGGTCCTCGGTGGTGGCGTCCCCGTCATTCTCCCCTACTCAAAATGTTTCATCACCGATGAAACTAGCTCGTGGCATCGGTCGCTTAAGTTGACGTCCCCATCAATTCTCTCTAACCCAAAAGGTGTCATCTCCGATGAAACACGCATGTAGTATTGGTCAAGTGTATCAGGACCCGAACGATGGAACTCCTTGCAACTAGCTCAAGCAATCTCAGCACCCGGTGATGTATGATCATAATCTCGATCGATTGTATCGGGGCGCACACAGTAAACCTTTTCTCGACGAACCCAAGAACCCGACTTGCCAACCCACTCTACTAGATATTTTTTAAGTTTCCCATCTCTTTCGGACCCGAAAGACTTCATCACCAATGAAGTGTGATTGTAATATTGGTCGGAAATACAAGTACCCAAGCGGTGAACTCTCTCATGATTGACCCATGCACTCTCGGAAGTCAGTTTACTAACCCTCCTCTGACAAATCGAAAACTCTCCGCTGCGAGTGAATGCCACAAGATCATCCAAGATCTTCCCAATGACCTCGCTTTTCATCTTGCTCGGAGGAGGAAAAGATGGGGTTGTGCGATCAGGATTGGTGTACAAAGAAAGGACGTTTGAAAAGGAGTTCTAGGAAGTGGGGTTGAGCCTAAATGAGGAACTAGGTCTTCCACATAGAGTGTTGAACTACCCCCCTACCTTGAGGTAGCTCAAGCACATATACCTTAGGTCCACTCCTTGGCACCATCCTAAAAGATCCGACAACACGGGTGTGGGACTTCTCCACAACCCCCGATGGGAATCGTTCAGGCCTAACCTGAACCATTTCATGACCACTTATTTGGATTTCCTTGAAGCTCATAGATAAATTTGCCCATAATTTGGATTCTCTACTGCACAAATTAATTTTAAGCTTAATTTCGACATGCAATGCGGAATAAGACTTAAACTTGGCTCACAACAAGACTCGGAATGTGAAGCGGTATACAACTCGAGACTATGATGTGTATGTGTATCTATGGACTCGACACTCACATGTGCATGCAATACTAACGACTCACATGTAGTGGACTCTATCAGCACTAGTGACTCATGTGTAGTGGACTATGCCAATACTTGTGACTCATGTGTGATCGAATTAAGGGACACCAATGGCTCATGTGGACTAGACTCAACAAACTCCAATGACTCATGGGTAAGTGACTTGATTGGCTCGTGCGTACTCGGTCCGACTAACATCAAAAACTCAAGTACACTCGACTCTACAAACAATGGCTCATGTGGACTAGACTCAACAAACTCCAATGACTCATGGGTAAGTGACTTGATTGGCTCGTGCGTACTTGGTCCGACCAACATAAAAAACTCCAATGACTCGACTCTACAAACAACAAGGACTCGTGTACAACTGACTCCATAGGCACTATCAACTCATGTGTAAGTGACTCGGTCGAATCGTGCGTGGGTGACTCAACATCATCACTAACAAGGGAAATAGAAGTTTCTTTAATATGAACTAGACTCACTCCAACTTCTTCTACCTCCTCTTCACTCATCACGGTACTAGGGTCATACACATCCCCTCCCACACACATTTTTCGGCTCCTTAGAAAGCTCTCTTTTAATCAATAAATTTTGAGCGAGAAATTTTGTGGGGCATTGATATGCAAAGTGCCCAAATTCGTGACACTTGTAACATTTGTTGCGACCACTAGTTTTGGGGTTCTCAACAATCACTCCTTTCCCTTGATCGATTTGGGAATTCCGAGGAGTAATCACGAGTTTCGCTGGTTGAACCCCGAAATTATATCTCTCGTGGATAATTCTTTTCCCGTGATCATTTTGGGGCTTCGTAGGAGTATTCGCGGGTTTCAATGGTTGAACCCCGGAACTAGAGCTCTCTTTAATATAGGTGCTCCTTGACTCAAATTGGGTGTGTTTATGACACTTATCCACCTTAGCTTCCCAACACCGTAGGAGGCGGCGGTGCGTGAAAGGAACATATTTCTCGGTAAGCTGCTCCTTCATGTACTCCTATCGTGTGATGGGCTTACTTCAAAGTGACTCGCAACGAATCTCCACATTAGCCCAATAGGTTTTGGCATGGCTCACCAACCTCATCATGGCTAACTCAACCTTACACTCATCCAACACATCATACTAGTCAAAATACTCTTCTATGCTAGACAACCACTCCACGAAGGATTTATGGTTCACCTTACTTTCAAAATTTGGGACTTCGACTTGAATAGACCTTAGGAATTTTCTATCAAGATCATGTTCGGGTTCACAATGATAAGAGTGTCCCCTAAGTCTAATCTCATCACAACTTTCGGGACTTCGCCTAGGGTTTGGAGTGTAACGGTTTCCTTGTTTGGCTAGTTTCCTCTCATTCATCGCGATCATCGTGGCTTGGATGCTCCTAAAAGCATCGGCGACCTCACTCGTGTCGATGGTAACCATGACACACTAAACAGGTTCTATAATGAACAAGCAACTATGAACCAACAGTGATTGAGTAATGTTATCAAACACTAGATGGACACACAAATATGAACCACACAACAAGTGAGTAATTTTAACAAACACAATATGTGCACACAAATGAACACACTAATGTGACTACACAACAAGTGCGTAATTTCAACAAACACAAGATGTGCATATAAATGAACACACAAATGTGAACTACACAACAAGTGAGTAATTTTGACAAACACAAGATGTGCACACACTATGAACACACATATGGGATTACACAACAAGTGAGTAATTTTAACAAACACAAGATGTGCACACAAATGAACACACATGGGATTACACAACAAGTGCGTAATTTTAACAAACACAAAATGTGCACAC
This sequence comes from Chloranthus sessilifolius, assembly GCA_021018995.1. Lineage (NCBI taxonomy): Eukaryota > Viridiplantae > Streptophyta > Magnoliopsida > Chloranthales > Chloranthaceae > Chloranthus > Chloranthus sessilifolius. Next base: position 157,015,823 of record CM037587.1, read on the forward strand.
AAATGAACACACATATGAACATACAAATGAAATAAAAACAAATGAAAGCGAAATGACACACATGTGAACCCAAATGACTAAAGACTTTTGTCAAACACTAGACGTGCACACTAATGAAGGCAAATGAAATAAAATGCAAAAAAAATTGAATGACACGCAAATATGCCCTAACCTAGAACTTAAGCTTTGATACCAAAACTGACGTGGGACAACGACCCTAAAATCCGTGAATGCCCATGATATGCTAATTTGTCAAAATTAAACTAATTAATCACAAATTAAAGTGATACCTTAGGGTTTCTTGGAACTCCGTTTAGGTGACATTGCTTAGCTCACGTAGGGTCCAATCTAACATGCGAGATCCGTAGGATTGTAGAAGAGGCGATCCTAGAGATAGAACTCTAACACCTTCTAAGTTGGGGCATTTGCTCGTAGTTTTTCGTGGATTCGGTAGCTCCTTGCAAGGGCTTTTGAATGGAAGCTATTAACGACACAAATCGAGCAAGCTCGAGTCCAACAATGGTCATGGATTGATGGGTTAGGGTTGGACTCGATTCACAAGGATGGACATTAATGTTGCTCTAGATCTAGGGTTTGGGAGTTTGAACAATCAAATAAAAGGAAGAAGATTGGATGCAAAAGATTAAAGAGAAGATAGAAGATCAAACAAGAACTAGAGATCAAGAGAAAATCAAAGGTAACATGGGCATCACAACCTTGGCCTCACACCAAACCTACATGGGGAAGAAGACTCACTCTTCAAGCTCATCTCAAGCCAGATGCAATGCATTTTCATTAATTCCATAACAATTGCCAAAAATGACTTACAAAAATATGCTTTATAGTAACTACAAAAGACCCTAAAATGAGAAAGTATTATGTTACCCTAAAAGGTAACTTACAATTGACACAACAAAGAAAACAAAACAAAAGGATAAAAGCGTAAAGCCCGCCATGTGGCTCGCTCGAGCGACTTTTGGAATTGGCTCGAGCAAGTTCAACCGGAAAATTTTGGGCATGAATTTGATGCATTCTCGCTCAAGCGACTTTTTTGAAGAAATCTCGCTCGAGCAAGAATGGTGCTCGCTCGAGCGACTTTGGCAAAACTCATGGGTTGATCCTTAAGGCCTTTCCTAGGTGGATCCTGGCGCTCCATGGCTCCTTCGTCGCTTTCTCTACCGCCGGTCACCATGTGTGGCCCAAAACCTAGGTCCTCAGTGGTGGCGTCCCTGTCACCAACCATACCATATATTGCATAATGTGGGGCTATGAAGTGACAAGAAGATATAGTCAACAAGCCTGAGATGCATATGTTAAGATAGATGAGTAGAGTAACGAAAAAGGAAAAAACTAGGAACGAGTAAATAAGAGGAAATTTAAGAGTACCTATAATGAATGTCGTTTGAGATGGTTTGGACATGTCCATCGAGGGCAAGAATAGGCCATGTACGAAGGATTGAGATGTAAAAACCACAAGGAAGTAGAAGAGGAAAACCAGGGAGGATTTGGAGGAAAGCAGTGAAATGACATGAAGGACTGCAGAGTTACAGAGAGCTTAGACTGCAGAAATGATGATGATAATGATGATAATGATAATGATGTTATTTCTTAATCGGTTGAAAGGGATATTGAAATTTCATCCTTTGAGATTTAGGGTCAAATCTTGTTCAATCTGCGGATTGTTCAACCTTAAGGGTTACGCCAAACCCCCTAGCCCATAATTTGCAGATTGTTTGACCTTAAGTGTTATGCCAAACCTCCTAACCCATAATCTCCAATTTGACTCTACATCAACACGTATTATACGTTTTTTTTCTTTCAAAACTATGATGAGGACTGATTTTTTTAGAAACTCAATTGAATAGACTCAGAAATAGCCAATGTAGCATACCATCTATTAGATTGTGAAAGCATAGATGATAGTAAAGGACCCAAACAGTATTGATGACACTTCATTAGTAGCAGCAATAGCCAATGCATCATAATAAAAGGAAATGTGGAAAATGGCACAAGCTTTTGAAATTAAAGGCTTCGATTGAACAAGTGAAATTGGCGAAGCATAAACAAATGGGCCCCAACATTTGGATCTAGAAATTTGAGCATTGCAAGCACCACTGGTAGACAACAATGTCAGTTGTTGATGTTGCATAAATAAGTAGCCTATAATATAGAAGACAACCTTTCCTTTGCTTTGCAGCTTTCATGCTCACCATCTAAAGAAATAATTTTTATATAGGTAAGGTGGGATTGAACCTACAACCTAGAGGTTGCAATGGCTGGCACTCTAGAGTATGGTAGAATGTCAACAAAAAGGTATATCTGTTCTTGAACATAAAGTTTCAGATAAATATTAGTAGATAATGGACTTAAGTGTAGTAAATATCATGAGAGAGAACATTGACAATGAAAATGATGACAATATTTTAATATGTGTCCCTCGGGCATCTTTGGTAGCCTTGGCTGATGTTAAGAAAGCTACCAAAACAGTATACCTAAATTTCCTCGTCATATTTCTTTAGCTGATTACAATTAATATTTTGTAATTATTGGATCAGCCCTAGCTACAAATTTGAGGTGCCACATGGATAGATCTATCCTTCCCTAGTTCTGCTGCTCTGCATATTATTAAGTACTTTTTTTATACATAAATAGGATTTGTAACTAATAATTAAAACATTAAATAAGTGAAGAATTGAGTATTTTAAATATTACAAACAAATGCAAATATAATAATAAGCAATTTACATGACTATTTCCATCTTTGGAATGAACTATTTATGCTCTATTAATTTTCACCCCTTGCAATGGCTACCTAATCTATACACATCTTGCAAAATAGGTATTACTAGTTGCTCATTTAATATTTGTACATTATTATATATATATATATAATACATGACCTACATGGAAGGAGATTAAGAGAGGAATCAAGACCTCTTAATGGAGAATCATCATTTAAGTTAGGCATCGAGTATGTAATATTAGTACAAGTCATAGCATAAGAGAATAAACTAGAAGAGGAGAAAATTTGTATAGAAGATCACTCATTCTCTTTAACTTATGGAAGATCCATAACATTCTCCCTTTTTTTTTTTCTTCTTTTTTGTTGCCATATGTATGACATCATTATACTAGTATTCCTAAGCAGGTTGCACTATATGGTTGATTTTATAAGCCAGAGTCAACTTTCATTGAAAAGACTTTGTTAGAAAGACCGATATTCCATTAACAAATATGCATTAGTGAAAGACCAGCCAGTAGAGCCCAGGAAATCAGCATGCCAACATACTAATACTTCTAAACAGGCTGCAGTATAAAGTTTATTTCACAAATCCAGAGTCAACTTTCATTGCAAAAGCTTTGTTAGAAAGGTCGATATCCCATTATCAAATATGCATAAGTGAAAGACCCACCAGTACAGCACATGAAACCAGGATGCCATCATATACAAGATCAACTAAATACAAAATATCTTTGAATAATACTAATAAAAGGATATCAATTAACTTTAAATAGGGTTGATGAAGCCCACCAGATCAGTGTTATTACTAACTACCGCGACAATTGTTTTGCAACATAACTGAAAGAAGGAAACTTACCAGGGCTAAGACATAGGAAAAGGTGGTAGGTTAAGTTTGATTTATCCCTCTTAATGAAGCATTGAATGGTACCATTACCATCTCGTGGCCCTGGCTGCATAAATCAGACTAAAACATATTTAATATACACAACTACAGCTTGCCTTTCTATAATGATATAATGCATAAATGAGTATCAAGAACTCAGAGCTAAATTTTAAAAAATAAAAATAGGGAAGCTGATAATAGAAAGACCACCTGCTTCAAGGAGATAGGGAAGGTAAGCTTCCCACAAAACTCTGGATTTCTAACAATTTCTTTACACATTTCCCTCCATGACCTGCAAACTGCAGCACAGGCAACAACATGCTTTCGTGAAGGCCACGTACTTTCGCTCTCTTCTAACCTTTTAATCACATCGTAAAGTAGTTCTGGGGGAAGGTTAGCCCAAGAACTCTGTTGGAATACCACAGGCTGGTCATGCAACTCGTGAACTGCTCCATGAGACCTTCCCCTTTGATGTCCCGATAATCTCACTTCAAACCCCCTCCTTGACAAGCTCCCAAAACTGTCTCTTACATCACGAATTATGCTACGGAACGACATCTAAACCACTAAATGGTAAAACGGGTCATGCCCGTACAGTCGAAGTCTTTTGAAGATAACAGTATAAATTTGGGTTTACTTGGATCAAAAGCGTCACCTTGATCATCTCAGTTTAATCATGAAAAGCTAAACTGCACAATAACCAAAGGTTGTAGAATCATTTCGTATGAATCACTTGAAGAATTGAAAATCAACCGAAAGAAGCTCACAAGCATAACTGGCAAATTATGATTAACAAAATGCAAACAAAATTAGTTTGTAATACATGTATTTTCATTGCCATCCTTGAGACTAACAATAACAAACATCTAGCAAATCTAAATACATTTTACACGAGAGTAATACAAATTCGCTTTACATCAAAGTTGTGCTCTATACTTGACCCATAGAACCTTTATAGACCCAGAAAGAAAATGCACGAAATTGCAATAAATAGCTTCAAATAAAATAAGAAAAATGTTACTGTCACACCCCTTTTTGTTACAGCGCACCACTTAAAGGAAAGAAAAAACAGTTGACTGTTTTGAATCGACGACGTCGATTTAACGTGACACACATCCCAAAAAAGTGAGCGTGAGCTACATTTGATTGTACACCATCATCATGTTTGATTTTGGCGTTCATAACGTTTGATGGTACGCCATGATCACGTTCAGTTTTTGAGATGTGTGCTACATGGAATCAGCATTGACCGTCTGATGGTAGTCCATGATCTCAAGATCTAATAGAAATAAAGAGATCTATTGTATGGAAGATTGGGACGAAAAATTGTTGATAAAAGTGGTATTGAAAATGGCTCTGAGCCACATAGTTCACTATGTTGTCTTAAAGACAATAGCCACCTCTACTCCGTTGGACAAATGAAAATGCAATTGGGTTTCCCAGCGAATCTGCCTTCAAGATACAACAGAGTCCGGTCTTGCCAATAACTGTATGTTCTTTTCTAGATTACACTTTTTAAAGAAAGATCCTATCATATAGATTTTCTGATACACAAAAAGATTCTTAAAAAAATAAATAACGTAAGAGAGAAGGAGAAAGAGATGTTATTATTTCTTTTTATGTTTCTTGTGTCTTTCAAACAGAGATCTTATCTCTATTTATAGAGAAAATTTGAACAGTGTCTTTTTAGATGACGGTGAAGAGATTTAATTTTATGTCTTTTCAGATAACGGTAAAGAGATAAATTGATTCACTTGTGTCTTTTCAGATTTACAGTGAAGAGATTTCATACTTGTGTCTTTTCAAATAACGATAAAGAGATAAATCGATTCACTTGTGTCTTTTCAAATTTACGGTGAAAAGATTTCAGACTTGTGTCTTTTCAACTAATGGTAAAGAGATAATCAAAGTCTGAAAAGGCACTTCTTCAGAGAGAAAATAATTTTTACAAGTTTTCCATAGAACTATTATCAATATATAAAGTTAATTTTGAAACAATAAAATATATATCACTACACTAATATATATATAACATTAGAGGTTTGACTAGTACATACAACTTAAAGTTTGTAAGGACTTTCAGTAGCTTATAGCTTTGAACTTAAAACTTGTCTAACAAACCGGAATTATATATACACTTACTATGACCTAAATCATTAGTGACATACGGTTTGTACTTTATAGTCATGCGCTAAAATCCTGATTTCATGAATATCTCAAAGAAAGGACCGAATCTCTGTTGAAACGACTTCACTTTCATACTCATGTAGGTGAATCTGTCATGAGTGCTCCTGTAACTACTTTATCACCCCAGCAAATGAATGCCTACAAAACCATTAAGAGTTACACTTACCCTCTTACGTTACAAGATATGTGCACGAAATTTAACACCATAGGGATAGCCAATAGGTAGCATACCTTTGTGCACTTTCAAGAGTCACGAAATAGTTTATTATCTCGTTGAACTTAGGATTTGAAATCTCCAACTCTACTAAGTTAAGGTTCAACTACTGTGCCTTTAAAGATATCGATATTAGGCCTATCCCCCTTGATGTTCTCAACATTGTATCTTTGGGTAGTGTTTTTGTAAGCGGATCCGCAAGCATCTCAGAAGTTGGTATGTAGTCCAACATGATCACCCATCACTCAAATCTTTCAAATGATGTTATATCTAAGGAGTATATGCCTTGATTACCCTTTATATTTCTTATTACTTGAAATCTGCAAACAACTTTATTATCACAATAAATATTAATTACATATATATGTTGAGTCACAGGAATTGGTCTTATGAAGCTTTGAAGTCATTCTCCCTCTTTTGCTCCTGCAGACGATGCTATATACTCTGATTCCATATTTGAATCAGAAAGACATGTTTATTTTCTAAACCCCCACAATATTACTCCTTCTACCAAATTAAAATTCATCCGCTTGTGAATTTTGAATTAAAGAAGTAAAAAATCCAAGCAGCATCAGCAAACTCCATAAGAGTTCAGGTTTATCACTATATTGTAAACTATAATCTATAGTTTATTTTAAATATGTCAATACTCGACGAATAGCTTCACAATGATCTGATCCTGGGTTGCTAATAAATCTACTCAACACCCCCACTATAAGCGTTATATCAAATCTAATATACTTAATTAATTATATAAGGCTTTTATCTTAGTGACGATAAACTATAAGGGCTTGTTTGATTGCACGTAATGGGGTTGAAAGACGCGTTTGGAAGGAGAAATACGCGAGTCAAACTTGAAATGTGCATTTGATTGTCGACTGACCAAACACGTCTTGTACGGAAAGCACTACGCGTAACCCAAATCAGCTACAAAGCCAACCCCTCGTACGCCTTTGAAGCTACGCGTTTCAGATGGCATCGGGCTCCAACCTCCCAAACAAATTATCCGAACGACCCCATTCAAAGCTATAATTTTTTCCTTTCTTCTTCTTTGATAAGTCTCAGTTGGATTTGCGTTCATGGACTGAACAAAAAAAACGATGACGAAGAGGACTTCTTCTTTGACGTTGCTGCTACAACAAAAGAACCAAAAAAATAAAAATAATGAAGACTGCTTCTTCTGGTTCTCTGCAATGTAAGTTAAAATTTTTTTTTTAAAAATCAAAAAGGAGAAGAGGGCTCCTTCCCCAACCCTCTGTTTCCTAAAACAATAAAACAAAAAAAAAAAGGGAAGAAGAAAACTCCTTCCTCATTGTGTTTTCTATAACAGAAACAAGGAAAAAAGGAAAGGTGGGCCACCTTTTGGCTGACGGTCCGCCGCCATACGCTACCTTTGGTCACCGAAACACACCGGTTAAAGACTTGTAACCTGCCCGATCGGCCGACGCTCCTCACCGTCGGATTGACCGACCTTGATTCATTAGAATCACTGTCGATTTGTGAAAGAGCGCCTCTCCAATGGAGCTGGGTAACAAATAGAACCTCTCTTTGGTTCAAATTCGGTGCGTTGGAGTTACACCAGAACATGGTGCAACTCCTATCTAAGACCACCTATATATAAATAAAGGAGGTTTAGTTATTTTGGGACCGTGGGCACACATCAAAAAGTTAAAAGAAATGGACCCCTCATAAAATGGGGTGATAATTAGATCTAACAGTTCAGATTGTGCGATAGGACCCGGGAATTAATTGTAGTGATATTTAGATTTAACGGTTCGTTTACAATATATAACTTGTAATTTAAGTGATGCGTTACAAGCCCATGCTAACAAACAACGTTTAAACGCGTTTAAGGCCAATACACGTTTCACTATAGAAGCTATCAAACAATAGGCTGATGCTCGTAGTACCATTACAAGTGAAACGTGTATTAGCCTCGAAACGCGCTTCGCCATTACATGCAATCAAACACGCCCTAATTTTTTGAGCTTGTTCAAGAATCGATTTATCCTCAGTCATTTTGAAATCAAAATATTTGGAGACTAGAAAAAACCTCTGTATAGAATGTGTTAAACAACCTATCGTTCAATGCATTGAGGATGTGGTCTCAACAATCTTGATTATCTTTCAGTCATTTGAATCAAGCATCTGATCCTCCACTAATCATATTTCCCATTATTTTCGCTACATAAATTGGTAGACATAGTGTAGCGGGGACGTAAGCAATTTTGAATTGTCGCAAGATAAATTGCACCTTTTGCTGTCATTTTGTAAAATTTGACCCGCCAAATCGATCAAGTTTGATGAGATCTTAATTCATGAACTTTATGCTCCGAGCCATTAGAACGATCTATTGTGTTTAAATTGTTGATATAAGTGGTATTGAAAATGGCTTAGAGACACGTAGTTCACTACGCTGTCTTAAAGACAATAGACGCCCCACTCCGTCGAATAAACGAAAATGCAATTTGGTTCCCAACGAATCTGCCTTCAGGCCGTATGTTCTTTTATAGACTGCACTTTCTAGAGAAAGAACCTGCGACACAGATTTTCTAATACATAAAAAAATTCTTAAATAAAGAAAATAAGAATGTAAGAGAGAAGGAGAAAGAGATATTATTTCTTTTTGTGTTTCTTGTGTCTTTCTAACGAAGAACTTATTATCCCTGTTTACAGAGAAAATTTTGAACCATTGTGTTTTTTCATATGACTGTGAATAGATTTAATTTTATGTCACGGGAAAGAGATAAATCGATCACTTGTGTCTTTTTAGATTTACGGTAAATAGATTTAATTTTATGTCACGGTAAAGAGATAAATCGATTCACTTTTGTCTTTTTAGATTTACAGTGTATAGATTTCAAACTCTTTTCAACTAACGGTGAAGAGATAAATCAAAATCTGAAAAAACACTTCTTCAGAGAGAAAATAATTTTTATAAGTTTGCCATCGAATTATTATCAATATATAATGATAATTACAGACTTAATTTTGAAACAATAAGATATATATTAGTACGCTAATATATATATAACAAAAATGATCTCCATAGTCTGTCTCAAATGAATCAACAATTTTTTCTTTGCTTAAGTGATATGGTTGTAACAAAAGAGGGTGTGGTAGAAACACTTCTCTAACATAAACCAAGCAAATAAAAAAAAAAAAAAGTTTTATTTATTGTTTCCCCATATTATCACGAGAATATGAAATAACATTCATGGACACACTTAATTCTCCATTAAGGCACTAAAGAGGGGAGTCACTCAAGGATCAAAATATCGGTAAACCGATACGTATCGTCCTAACCTCCAGGACGATACGTATCGGGTACCGGCCGATACATTCAATGTATTGGCGATACATTGAATGTATCGGTTTGATACATTGAATTTTTTTTTTTTCCGATTGTCTATACAATCGATGGCGACTATGTAGACAATTGGAAAAATAAAAAATTCCGATTGTCTACACAATTGATGGCGATTGTCTACACAGTCGCCATCGATTGTGTAGACAATCGGAAAAAATATATATATACATATTATCGGACGATACATTGAAATTATCGTATCGTCAAATACGGGTGATACATTGCCCGTATCGGACAATGAGTACATTGTTTTTAAGGGGGTACGATGTAATGCCTTTGTATCGTACCGCCCAAGTCCAAAACCGATACGTATCGGATGATACGCATCGGTATTAGAAGATTTTTTGACCCATGGAGTCACTGCCTGGAAACACGCTTCTTTTAATATTACTATAGAAAAACGCAAGAAAGGAGAGAAAAATACGTAGCATTAAAAAAGTCTAACGTGGGCCGGGTAGACTCCTAGGTCACATAACCAGACAGCATATCAGACCCAACAACGTTAGGTTTTCGCCAGCTGCTTTCGGTAAGGCTGTCGGCTAAAAGCCTAACCGGGGCCCCTGTTTGGCAAACGTATCTGCGTATTCTAGTCTAGGAACTTTGAAGAGAAAAGCTAAAGTGAGTATCAGTCAAAGAAAGCTAACGGTATACATTGGAAGATCAAGTCGAGAAAACTTTAACATGCGCCTGAACTTGTATGATCGTAGCCGGCAAAACTAACATACGCCTAATAAGAAAAGGAAGTCTCTTCAGTCTTCAGACTCTTTACAGATCTGGCGATGAGAAAGGGAGAGCGATGACCTTCTTCTTCTAACATAAGATTCAGATATTGAAATGAAAAGAGGATTTTTGAAATTTCTAGATGGTCCTGCAGAAATCAGAGGCGAAGGAACCCCCTAATAATTTTCCAACCATGGCGAAGAAAGATAAAAAAATAACATGAAATTTCGTGTGCATCTATAAGAAAATGAGAAGGAAAATAGAAAATATAAGAAATTTCAGAATTTGAGGGGGAAAAATCGAGAAACGAAGCTAAATGAGGAATGATCTCAACGCTTTAGAAGAAGAGAGGCAGACATATCAAAACCAAGAAGCTCTAGTATCTCAATAATAAGTGAGAAAACCAGTTATATTATTGCAGGAGAGGAGTAAATTTCAAAACTTGAAAAAAGGGAGAGAAAACAACGTAAAAATTAGTCGGATAATTTCACAGATTTTTGCCAAAGAATACGGGCATTTTTCCTAGACATCACAGTAAAATAGTAAACAGGACCTGAAGTAAATTAAAAGATCCAGCTCGAATCCCCTTATAATCATTAAAAAATGCGTGTTTTCTTTAGCAAATAGATATGAGAAATTACCCGACTTTTGCTTATATTTTTTACAGCAAATAAAAAAAAGCTGGAAAAAATCACAAAATGAGACAAATCCACAGATCTACGGACTACAGCATCAAAAACCAAACCGCTCAACAAAATATAATAATAAATTCAAAAAAAATTGAAGAGGCTCACCAAAGATCCCTTTTTTCTCTTCAGCAATTGAGTTTTTTCTCTTCGCCGTTATTTGAACAAGCTGGATTCCAAAAACTAATAAATCCACTTCTGAACTAAACAAAAAAGCACTTCAATTTATTTCGATCAGACCCAAAACCTTCGAGCGATTACAGACCTCTCGACTTTTTGCCGGAAATTGCAGAGAAAAAGCGTACCTTAGCTCCGGCATTCGGCTGCTTCAGCTTTTGGATGGACCCCGTTTGTCTTTAAACGGCGCCGTTTGACTTTGACGGCGGCGAGGCAGACGTCTACTTTAAGCTTCAGCAACCTGAGGTACGTATATCTATACAAGACAAATACATTTTTTATTTTTTTTCAGATTTTTGTTAAAAATAGACGAAAAATTATAAATAGAGGACAGATTTCTTGAGGGCAAAGTGCAGGCGGATGACGTGGCGCAACGTGACTGGCTAAGCCTACAGCACTTACAGGCAATTGCATCGCGCAGCCTGGACTTTGTCTGCATAAACTCTGTAGTACATATAACACTCCAAAATCGATTGCTACCCTTCTTCATTACTTAACGAGAATGTATCCGGTCTATGAAACGATTTCCGAAGACTGTAATATCGATGGGTGTATACTTTAATGACTTTAATGAAAGCCCATTAAAGAGCATGTATCCCGTATATGGAACGAATTCCGAAGAGCATGTATCCTTCTTTTCAGCCGTCTGATCAGTGTGTACTTTTATGGGTTGTGCTTTCATGATTTAAAAATAAAAACTTGGTTGTTTAGACTTTTGTCACATTAAACATCGTTTAAGCTCTCTAATTTAAAGTCTATAATGTAAAGATCTTTGATGCTAAGATTGAAACAAAACATAATATTTTGGTCTGATTTGAGACAACAATGAATCAAATAATGTGCTTTGATTGTCGTGAATCAAATATAGAGATCATGTTCCATCTCAACATTTGATACGGAAGATCTTTATAAATCAAACGGCTTATGCTACATGGATTTTGTGGGTCAGCTAGAGTACTGTATTCTGTAAATACCCCGCACCTATATTTAAAGAGCTCTCTCAACGTGATGCTTGCCTTATCGTAAGAAATATTTAGTAGCTGGGCGTGCCTCATCGTGAGACTAACTCTTGGGAGGTTGACACAAAGACCCAATCATATTCGAGGATAAAAATCACTTGTTGGACACTTATATGAATTTGTCTATGATGAGCAAACGACTTGGTATTTTAACTGGTTGGGAAGATAAAGATGGCCCATCAGGTCGGGTTGGGAATGAAGCACCCATCCCAATCTTCAGGTCAGATCAAAACAGAATAGGCTCGGATCAAGTCAAGCCAACCTAATTTTTTTATATATAATTGAAACACAAAAGGCATTAGTAGATTTCGAAAATACTCTCATTGAATTATACAATCAAAACGAGTGTACTTTGAAAACAAAATGTTTAAAATAATTTAGGCATTTCCAAACATCACCCAAATTTAACGAAAATATAAGAATGAATCATGAATGTACATCGTATATCATTTTCTGAAATCGGTACTAAAATAATTTTATGATCACAAAACTATTATTAACAATAAATTTGATAAATGATAACCAATTTAACATATGAACTAAATGCACAACCAAGGTTTGCAAATCCATAATGTCCCACTCCATATTCGTTGTATGATGTTCTGACATTCACAAAATTTTGTCTTGTAAAATACTTCACATGATCCTCAAAAAAAGAAATTATTAACGCAGTACCTAATTTTGTTCAACTCCGAGCAAATTCAAAAGAGTATCAATACTCACGGGCAAGATTAAGATAAAACTTCATTGGCTTACTCACCAAGGTTTGCTACCCAAAAATTATGAAAAATTTCACCCATAATTTATAAAAAACTTCACCCAAAATATACATGTATATATATAAGACAAAATTTTTAAGATGCATAAATAATAATTACATTTTAAAAGTGATATTACTCCCACTCAAAATACAAAGTTTAAGACTTCACCAATCCCTCACAGTGACAATCGTGATGTACATATAATAATAGAATCATATAATAATTAAATAATAACTCATGTTCAAAATATAATAGTCAATTTTAATAGAAAATTTTTCATAATAAATTGTGATAAAATATAAATGAAGATCCCACTCCATAATAATTTACAAATCTATTCTCTTAACAAATAGTCATATCAATATATCTAATATTTAATTTTAAAAGTTACATCACAAAATTATGTCATCAACCACATAATCCACCAAAGATATAAACACGATAATATGTTATAAAAAAAAAATAATCTAAAAGACCAATGTCCACAAAGAACTTCAAAATGACTATAAGTCATTAATATCTACCAAGGATAAAACAATTCGTATTAGGGATATGAACGAATTGATTAGTTCAAATGTGTAATATCCAGCATCACCTTTTGAACAGAAACTGAGTGTGCAACCTATCATCTCCCCTAGGACGCAAAAAAATGCCCATAGACCTAATCGCTTATGTCTTCGATTTGATCCCGATGATTCACTTCTTATGGGCAAGAGAATCATCATTCTATTTTCTTTACACTTATTACTATTCTATTCACCTCATTTACACAAAGTTAATGAATTACCTTTGGGTACAATCAATAACTTCATGCAAATCAGTGCACAAGGTGATCTTAATGGGATAAAAGCTAAAGATTCAAGAAACAACTAATTTCATAGAATGATCACCTTTGGATAGATCCAATCCTACTTCAATTATAGTCTCTCGAATGACCACTTTAGCAATCTTTCTTAACCTCATTGAAAAGGCCTAGACTCAATATGTCTAGTCTCAAGAGTTTAACCAACTCACCGTAAAGTGTATGTGTGTAACATGCAGATAATTAAGAGTGCTATAAAATAATATTTTAAATAATGAGTGATGTCAAAATTAGTCATAAAGACATACACTTAAGTCATAAGATCGAACTCAAGATCCAAAAAGGGCATGTAGCACCAATATATTAGACACATCATTGGGTCACAAAAAAAATATTTTATTCCATGATATATAGTCATTAACTATTGTCGATAATAAGTTTAAAGCATAAGCCTCAATAAGTAGATTGAAATCGACTACTAATGAGTCAAAATAGGCCGATACACCCAAACTAAGAAACCTTTTCAATGGGGTTAAATTTAGTCCTATATAATAAGCTCAAGCTCAAGTCCAATTTGAGCCTAGAGATTACCCAAATGCCAAAATTGCTTAAAATCATTTATATATCAACAAGCATAAAATGCAAAAGTCTATATCATTTGCACAAATATAAACTAAAACCTTAAGTATGCTTATGAGAATTAATAAAATAATTTGACAAATAAGGGAGCTCGACCATATGAGTTCCAAGCAATGTCATAACCTTGCTCCATCAAAACCACAAAGTGTGGTATCCAATAATTCACGGATTACTATAATTCTTACTCTAGGATCAATAGGATGAGACCAGATTACACCAACAAAATTGAACTAGAATCCAATTATATAAAATCACTTAATCAAAGTCTCATAAATTAATTAGCAAATATTTTTTTTTTTTTCCGTTAATTTTCAATCATAAAACGTAAAATATAGTTACCAAAATAAACATGTGTCGAATACATCATACAACTCACTAACATATTAGTATTTGGTGCAATATTCATCATAAGAATAAGCCTAACAAATACTATAATAATATATATGTGTTTAGCAAAGAACCATAAATACCCATCTATATCAATATGATGTTCATGTTTAACAAACATCATAATATCATATATATTCCATTGTATTCTTCGATTTTTCTTTAAAATAAAATAAATAATTAATTAATTAATAAATGCATTATATGGAATCAATAATAAAATAGACCGCTTATGAGAAAATCATAGAAGCTATATTTTCTAATGGTAGAAAATAATAGTTCTAGTATAATAGTAAAACACTAAGATTTTTAATAAAAATCACCTATTATACTCAAGAGGGCTCTATATTAGGATGGATCTATAGGTAACAAGAAAGCAATCTACTTGATGCGGCAACTCAATATGTGATAAAATATAAAAGCCCTTTAATCCTTTTAGGGCTTGTTAGGTAACCGATCATTACTATTTGTCTCATGGTTGGTGGTTAAGTACCAATATTAATGTTTCACACTATATAAGATAGCACCCAAAGTAAAATAATAAAAGTCCTTTTGTCTCATGGTGGTTAAGTACCAATATTAATGTTTCACACTATATAGGATAGCACCCAAAGTAAAATAATAAAACTCCTTTATACAATCTCCCTTAAGGACTGAGAAACGGCTAAGTTTGGGTTTTGATCCGCCACTTCTTAAGTAGACGCATGGATTAAGATCGACTTATCGCCAATATAGATGTAATCTACTAACTTCTAAAAGACTTGTATGTAGTGAGTGGAGGACGTTTATATATATATATATATATATATTATGAATAGTCATACCCTGTCGTAGATTAAAATCTCAGCCGAAATTTTAAAATTTTGATCGAGATGACTCAATTTCGGCTTAAACCGAGCCGAAAATATGGTATTTATCACCCCCCCCCCCTCCGAAATTCCGAAATTATTCGCCGATAATTTAAAATCTCATATTATGAGCTGATAATTTGACATTGTCGGTCGATAATTTAAAATTTCAGTCGAGACATGATTTTTGAATTTTGAATTTTTTTTTTAGGATTTTAAAACTCATTTTTTGCAACAACCAAAAATACCCATTTCTTTTTTTTTCCTTTAGTACAAAACCTATGAAAAAGAAAAAGAAGAAGAAAAAAAAAAGGGAAAAAAAGTAGAAGAAGAAAAAAAAAAGGAAAAAAGAAGAAGAAGAAATATTCTTGTGTGAGCTTTCTGCACAGTCCTTGTCGACGCCCATTTATGCTTCCTACAAATCCTTACAACTACATAAAACTAAGAAAGAAGCCTCTAAAGCAAAAGTTCCGGATTTCAAAAGCAAATAAAACTTGATTTTGAGTTTGGCTGTTGTGTTGTTGTATAATACACTAAAACTTATCTTTTAATACTTGCCTCTTACACGCGTCCCAACTCTGCAGTGAAGCTTTGGTAGTGTAATGGGCCTATGCACCTTTTGAATAAGGGACCGACTATCTTGGCCGTAGTTTAAACACCAAATGATGTTTAAACGACCATACATCATTTATTAGCTTATGATTTTGGAAATTCATACCGTTAAAATTTTTTGTCATCGATTGAAGGGCTATGGATCCAAAAACCACACTTTTTGGGAGATTCTAATCATCTAATATGTGCACTTTGATATCAACGATTGTTCTTAAATTTGATTGTTGATATTAAAGTTCACCGATCGGATGGTTTACATCCACTTATAATCATGGTCCTTTGGGTGGGACATGTTCCAAGGATGGATTGCCACTTGGGCAATTTAGATTGATCATAAATGTCACTTCAATGGACAATTTAATGGTGGGAGATTATTTAAACACCATTTGGTGTACACTTTTTAGGAGATTCGAACCTTACGCTCTATGCACTGTAATATCAACAGTTGTTCTTAAGTTTGATGGCTGATAATAAAGTTCATCGATCAGATGGTTTACATCCACTTAGAAGCATGGTCCATTGGTGGGGACATGTTACCATTTGGTGTACACTTTTTGGGAGATTCGAAGCTTCCGCTCTGTGCAATGTAATATCAACAATTGTTCTTAAGTTTGGTGGTTGATAATAAAGTTCATCGATCAGATGGTTTATATCCAGTTAGAAGCATGGTTCTTTGGCTGAGACATGTTCCAAGGATGGGTTACCACTTGGGCAATTTAGATTGATCATAGATTTGTGCTACATGGCACAATGATAAATCACACTTCACTTTAGAGTTTAATGGTGGAAGATCATTTAAACACCATTTAGTGTTTAAATCTCGGTCATGAACCATTATCATGGGACCAACTATCCTGACTGTCATTTAACTTATCATCAATTGAAGGGCTATAGATAAAAAAATTACACGTTTTTGGGAGATTCGAATCATCCGATATGTGCACTCTAATACCAATGGTTGATCTTAATTTTGACAGTTGATATTAAAATTCACCAATTAGATGGTTTACATCCACTTAGAAATAGGGATAGTGCACACCAGTGCACCCAATTGCTATCCGATTGATGTCGGTTGAGTTTCAAGTCAATATTTAATACCCTTTCCTTATTTTAAAAGTTTAAAAAATATGTTAAAAAATAATAAATATTTACAGAGGATATTTTATCCGATTTATATCAGATTCATATGAGCTGATATGACCGGGTATGAGCCGATAGATATTTGACCTATTTGACCTGATTTTCTACCCTATATTAAAACATGGTATATACCGACTCGGAAGGGGCCTAACCCGATATCCGTCTCCAAGGATGATGACCTTTACTTTTAATCCGATACTATTGGCTAATATGGATCGGGTATGGCTGATATTTACTTTTCTTACATCTATACTCGGTATCCAGTCTTTTTAAATAAAGTTTCTTAAAATTATAGAGTGTCTTAAATTGACTCACCAAATTTTTTAGTTCACCCACACTAAAACATATTGACCACTTTGAATCTAATTTTGGAGATCGTTTTTCGTCTCAATCTTTTAGACGATGGATCATGAGACTATGGGCAGACCATCATAAGGTTAGTTTTTTATTTCATATGGTACACTATTATAAGTGTCAGTTTTTTTGTTGTTTGAGGGTTGTGCAACCCTGTTTTGTGCGTTGAATCTGTTGTTGCAGCTGTAAATTTTTAATAGACATATAAGTACTTTAAACCAATGAAAATTAGCCTCACTAATGTAAATATATGTTCTAATAATGGTAAAAAGTAAAAAAAAATCAATAAAATAAAGGTCGGCAAAGTTTGGTAAAGTTCGGAGCATATTTAAAAAAAAATTCAAAATTTACCGATAATTTGACTGAAATTTGACCAATTTATGATTTGGGTCATGAACGAAACCAAAACTGAAACCGAGATTTTGATCCAAGTGCCCTGCCTAGAATACCGTCCATCAAAGTATTCTAATAGTAATAAGAATCACATGTAAATCAGGAAACCTTGAGATTTCCTTTAGTTCCCAATATGCCTTTTATTATTGCAAACAACCCTAATCCAGAGTTTTATAAAATTCTAGTGCGTGTGAGCCACACAAAATAAGAATTTTAAGTTTCCATAAAAAATTTGAACAATCCGCTCATGCCCAGTTATCTGCAATGTGCCATCTTTGTTGAGAACATATCCAGGCCTATAGTTGCCTAATACTCCATCTGCCCCCCTAAAAAACTGACACCCTAATAACTACAAACAACAACAGTAAATCAGAGTAAGCTATTACTAGTATGGTATCAAATATCAGCCGATACCGATACGAATCAGCAATATGTATTGGTTTTTCGGCAAACTGATGCGTATCGGCTCCGATATGTATCATGTATCAACTCGGGTATCGGTATTGGTATCGGTCGATACGTATCAGGTATCAACCGATACGGTATCGTATCAACTGATACCTCAATTTTTTTTTAATTGGCACCGATACGTATCGGTCTTCCATAGACCGATACCCAATACGGATACCTAATTAGAGAGAAAAAATCATATTCGTACGCCCTTATCTCCATCAATAGCCGTCTCATGGAACTTGGGGTGTCACGTTGACGGTGGAGATCGTTTTTCGTTTCAATCTTCCTACAATGGATTTTGAGATCAAGAGCCTAGCACCAGACAGTCATATTTTGATTCCCGATGACACACATTCCAAACAATGAACATCATCATAGCATACATCAAACGTGGTTCTTGGATTACTTTTTTAAAATGTGTGTCATGCGGAATCAAGATCTGACTGTTTGATAGTATTTGTGTAATCTCAAGATTTATTATCTAAATGATTGGGACGAAGCATAATCTCCATCGTCTGAAACAAAAAGTCAATGATTTTCAGCTGTGAATAGCGGGGGTCTATTGACTATTTCGTCGGAGATTAGCAGCAGGCGAGCATCCCCTTCATTTATAAGTATAACCCTTGAAAATAAGGACTCAAAACAAATATGATATAAAACCCGAAAACGATATAAGTCAATGATCTCCACCATATGATCAGGCGCTTGCAAGACCTCAAGATGATGCATATGGGCCGTCCGGACTAAATAACCAGATTGCTCTACTTGTATATATGATTTGAATTCTCTGGTGAAAGATGTTTTTGTTGAGGTCCGGCTACGAGATGATTTGCCACTTGGCTACTTTGGATTTGTTAACATGTGATGTCACGTGCATGATTTTGGTGCCACCCCATCGTGTCAACTCAATTGATCCACATTTTTTGTACCGCACGACTAAATAAAACGGCCTTTAGAGCTGCAAAGGGGCAGCATCCCACTGCCACGTGTGATACAAGCTATAAAGGCATGGAGCATAGTTATCGTCATTAATATCTTAATGAGAAAATTTGCTCTGACAGACATTTAAGGTATGTTTGGCAATGCTCCTCGTCTCCTCGATAAGCACAGAGGAGTGCCGTCTGGAGCGCATTTGAGAAGCCGCTCTGGCACTCGAAAAGAACGGGCATGAAGCTACTGGGCGCTGGGCAGCAGGTCTAAATAGAGATTTGTAGGAGGGGTTGATAATTGCTCTTGCATGCTTGTGAGCACCCATCTGTCTCAATGTCAAACAAACACTAAAATGACATTTAAATAATTTGAATTATTAAATTAGACTTTTAATTTTACACTATTAAAGTATATAAGGGCATAGCCACTAGTCAGGAATTTTTTGTTGGTGGGAGCTAATAATGATCAATAAATCTTAATAATTATTTTAGAGTCGATTTTGATGCTATAGATTTGGGGGCTTACCGACTTACACACAAACAAGACTATATAAAAAGCATATCGTATACAAATCCGAGAGTTAATTGAGTGTTTCGTCCCCTATAGTTCTATGTCGCTACTCCCTGAAAGTATAATTTATCGTTACGCTAGGTGTTACATATATTTGATGAATATAAATTATTTAAGTGATAATCTATTATTAGAATAGTCTCACCTAATAAATCATGCTCATATTGCATAAATCATCCAATTGATAAATTTTAATATGACCAATTAAATTTATAAACAATATTTGATATTATAGTGCACAGCTGGAATGATTCAAATCAAAACCTTAATAATGTAAGAATATTTAAATACTATGTTAACGTTTAAACCACGCTCAGAAGAGTCATCGCTATTAGCGTGCACAAAATAGATTGATTTAAAATTTCCAAATATTCTTATAAAAAATAGAAAAAAATGTCCTAAATATAGTATCTTTGATCATTGATGATATATGTTCATTTAAATGACAGTTAGAGAATCGGGTCTATTCTTTATTCTTTGAAATATCTTTTGGTATTTGAAGCCTAAGGTTTTCATTATTAAAATCGTGATTGCCTTGAATTGGACGATTGAGATCGACTTTCGTTCTAACCTATAACATAATAGATCTTGAGATCATCGCCACCCTATCAGATGGTCAAATATTAATTCCACATGATTTATATCCTCACAAGTGATTATGATCATAGCATATGATGAGAAGGTTTCGTAAATGTGTTCCACATGAAAACAACATCTGAATGTCTGATAGATAGGCCGTTATCTAAAGATTTATTGTGTGGAAGGTTAGAATGAAAAACTATCTCAATCGTCTAATTAAGACCATCAACAGTTTTAATGGTGGAAACCCTTGGCTACAGCTACTGCTATCGTCCACTGCAGATACTAATACCCAACCAGTGGCGGAACCATGTAGCCATTAGTGAGGGCGAGCGCCCACACTGAAACCAAAAGAGCCTCTTTTTTTTTTTCCTATTTTTTTTCATATACAACTTTATAACTCCCTCTCTTTGTCTATTTTCTCTCTCTAAACCCTATCTCCATCTCCATCTCCATCTCCATCTCCATCTCCATCTCCATCTCCATCTCCATCTCCATTTTCTCTCCCCATCACTATTTTCTCTCTCTAAACCCCTTCTCTAAACTCACGCCTCTAAACCCCATCTCCATCTTTCTCTCTGTAAACCCTCTCTCTCTCTCTCTCTCTCTCTCTCTCTCTTCTCTCTTTTCTCTCTCTAAATTGACGCCCTCCCTTCTCTCTCTAAACCTTCTCTCTATACCTTTGTTCTCTCTCCAAACCCTCTATCTATCCCTTTTTTCTCTCTAAACCATCCCTTCTCTAAACCCACGCCCTCCGGGCTCCCTCTGTTCTCTCTCTAAAAAGAAAACCCTCTCTAAACCCTCTCTCTATCTCTTTTCTCTTCACTAAACCCAAGCGGCCGCGCCCTTCTTCTGTTCAGCTGTTATCTCTACAAATCGAAGGTCTCAGACTTCGATCGCTCCCTGCATAATCTCAATCGTCAAGAACTTTTATAAAGTTAATCCCTCAAAACAAAGGTATCTGTTAAATTTACACCAATTTAGCAACGTTAATGCAAGATATTACTCTTTTATTTTATTTGTATGGTATGTGAAATTTTTTTTATTTTATAAAAGTATGGTATGTGGAATTAGTCTTTTATTTTTCTTGTATTTTCAACCCCAATATTTGTTAAAATTTTGAAAGTGAGTTGCAGCTATTCATGAGATATTAGGGATGCTGGTTCAGTGTACCAAACCGAACTGAACCCGATTTTTTAAGTGTTCAGCTTGGTGCCCAAATTGAAACCGAACCGCAACCCATTCGGTTGAGTTAAATTTCTTTTTTTTCTGAAACGGAAACCGATTTGATTCGGTTTAGTTAAAATACCTATTTTTATTTTTTGGTTTTTTTCAATTTTTTCTGAATTTTTTCGGTTTCAAACTGAACCGAATTGCGCCCCGCCTAGATGAGAATCCTGGTTCCGCCACTGTACCCAACCACCCATATCTTATTCGGTAGGTGATTCTTTGGATAAGAAATAAATGCATGTAAGTTTTGACCAACGGACTTTATCCAACTACAATATAATTTTCCCAACCGCAGCCATTACTAGCTTTGCAGCTAGAGCTACGAACGGGTTGGGTTGGCCCCTCACCTAAACCGCCCAAACAACTTTCTTAACCCGATAGCATATATTTGACTGTTTCAATAGAGCGGGCATAAAGCATTCAACTCACCTTTTGGGTCCAGCAAAGATCAAATTGATGGCTTACTGAAGGCACTTAAATGTAGAAGTCATTGGCTGGTTTGAATCATACGATGGAGATTGTTCAACATTCCAATCTTTAATACAATGGAACTTAAGACCATGACAATCAAGCAACTAGTTTATGATTTTACGTGGCCCAAATCATAAAAAAGTAGCCTGAAAATTATATTTGAGCATGATGTATTATGTAATTTTAGGACTATGTTTCCGGGATTTGTGCCAAATGAAATAAAAAATTGATTGTTTGATGACACTCATAGTCTCAAGATCCATTGTGCTCAAGATTGAATTAAAAGGCAATTGCCATGTGCAAATAGAGGAACCCTGCAATATGAAGGAATCAGAGGCTATGGATCGATTATTTGCTAGGGTATCGTCACGGTTAGGGCTACAATCGAGCGGAGTTGAGCCCGAGCTCGGGTCAGCACTAGCTCAGCTCTACCTTATACGAGCCGAGCTGGGGCTAGGCTCTTCGAGCTTAAAAATTCCAAGCTCTAGCTTGGCTCTCTGAGCTTCAAGCCAAGTATGTTCTATTATAAAAAATAAACTCAAAATATAAATCGCGTACCTTTTTAGTAGATATCTTTTTGAATGATACTTATCATTTGATTTGTATCTCCTTGTTAATTAATTTGATAGTCAAGCGATGGGTTTGAAATTTTTCTCAGACTCATGTAGCATGATAAACTTTAATGAAATTATATTAATTGAGTGAAGTCAGTTGTGTGCATACATAACTTTTTACAAAATTTATGAAAAATAATATATTTTTAATAATAATTTGAACTCTTGAAATATGCTTGATAACTATTGTATTCCTTTAATAAAATATATAAGTCAAGATGAAAAATATGGTAGATGAAAATACTAATTATTTTTTAAACATATAAAATGATAAAAATGGCTTCACTAATTTGATCTGATTCACTAGTCATCTCAATTTGCTCTCAAACGGAGGTGATATTGAGAACCGTGGGTCGGAATAACAATAGGTACTATATAATATATAAAGTGAAAATTAGGATAAGTGGGGGCCAAAAGTTTCTATTTTATCCTTCAAAGTAACCGTTGAATAAACTTAAAAGGTTATTTTGAAGGGTAAAATAAACCTTTCAAAGTTAATTATATATATATAAATCGAGCCATAGAGCCGAGCAGGGCCGAGCTGGCCTTAGCTCTAGCTCGGCTCTGTTCATTCGAGCTACAAATTACCCAGCTTGGCTCAGCTCTCGAGCAGAGCTCTAAAGAGAAAAGCTCTTCTTTTTCGGGCCAAGTCGAGCCGAGTTGTCAAGCTGACTCGGCTCTGTTGCAGCCCTAGTCACAGTACACGGTTAGATCAGATCAGACATATACTCTTGACCCACCACGCAGCCAAAGTTATGGTTTGACTTGACCATTGATAGCCCTAGTAAGAGGTCAAATTTGTCTCAAAGCACGTATAAAGGGGTTGCACGGTGTTAGACGCACTACCATTGTGTTGCATCACTTTTTTAATCTCTCCCTAGATGGAATACACTTAGCTTATGATTCCTATCCACCACTCACCTTACCGTCATTTAAAAACCAAAATGATGTTTAATGATATTACACTATCAATAGTTTAAGATATGATTAATCCGTACCATCAAAGTAATAGATCATATAATAAAGTGACATATTATAGATCAAATATGGTTAATATTTATTTTTTGAGATGTGTGCCACATGCAGTGAATTATTTTAGCATGAGATTTATTGTAAAAGACGGAAAATGATCTCCATTAATTATCATATTCAAAGTAATCAATTATTTTAGTACGAGATATTGATAAAAAAATTGTATTAATAATGGCTCTGAGGCACGTAGTTCACTACGCTAACTTAAAGATAATAAACGTCCCCACTCCGTCAGATAAATAAAGATGCAATAGAATTTCTAACAAACCTGCTTTTAAGATATAACAGAGCCTTGTCTTATTAAGAATCGTATGTTCTTTTTTAAATTGCACTTTTCAGAGAAAAAATATTATCTGTAATTCTGAATCATTGTGTATTTTCAAATTATGATGAAGATGTGTCTTTTCAGATAACGTAAAGTGATAAATCGATTTCTCTTGTGTCTTTTCAGATTTTCAATAAGGAAATGTCATGTGTCTTTTCAACTCATGATAAAAAAATAAATCAAAATTTGAAAAGACACTTCATCGGAGAGAAAATAATTTTTACAAGTTTGCCATTAGATTATTATCAATATATATAATAATTATTATAAATTTAATTTTAAAATAATAAAAATATATATTACTAAACTAATATATATATATATAATACGAGAAACTCGTGCTAATAAAAAAGGTGCTCAAGTTGTAAATAATGGTACCCAAAAGGAATAAATGAAGCTAGTTTTTCTGGCATGGTCCAACCCCAAAGCAAATGATGTTAGAGATTCTACAATTCCTCAAATGGTAAGGTAGCGTCCGGCCTAGTGTATGTGCCGGCATCGCGAGCATTGCTATAAGATCCGCGTCCACAATCTGGATTATGTAACGGTCACGATTTTGTACTTGTGGCATATTTTTTAATAAGCTGTACTACTTAATGTAAATCAATTATTCTATTAATACTGAGAGGTCGTATGACTGGCTAAAACAATTTACATGATAACCGTTGATTTTTATGGCTTTTGACCAATCTAATCAATAGAAATGGTTTTTTTGATCAAGTGTTTAGCTATGGACCTAAACTTCAGCTGTTTTGCATAGGTAGTATCACTTGATGGAAACAAGTGTAACATGTACGAATTGATCGTGACCGTCAAATAATCTTACATTATATCAGTCCTAATTTTCTGTTTTTTGTGCGCTACATATAAAATTACCAAAAAACCCTTCTTTTCTGTCAGAGTCATAAGGGGAACTACATGTAGATGCTTCTTTGATCAACTCCACTTCGCCACTTTTGCCGTCGATAACCCGAAATCGCGGTGCTCGATTCAGCATCGGAGCATTAAGAAATTGGTACTCCGGCATAGTTGCGAGGCTTCTGCCTCCCTGCATTCTCTTGCATCCATTTTGTGGCACCCGGTTCGACATCTATCTCATTTCCTTTCCTACTACAAATACAATGATCCACACAACTTCGAAAATGTGCCTCGAGATCTGGAATATCAGATAAGAAACCATCACATCGATGTCCATAATCTGACCACAAGTTTTCAAGACCGTTAACGATTTGCTTTGCTTTCAAGTCGCTAAGCCTACGAACAAGAGCAAGGATCCCTTCCATGAGTTCGCGCTCCAACTCCTTCTCGATCTCCTTTGCTAGCTCGGCTCTCAATTTGAGCTCTTCTACAGTTACGGGCAAAGCGATGAACTCGCTTCTTTTGGTTTCTGGCATGTGCGAATCGAATCCGACATTGCTTCCCGCGCTAGAGCTCTCATCGGACAAAAACACTGAGTTGGACCAAATGACTGCACTATGACTGGGAGATGGTAGTTTTGTTTCTGATAAAGGACATGAATCCTTCTTCCTAGTGAGGTTTAAGGGTCTTTTTGTGGAAGAATTTTCCATGAGAGGGGTAAATGGGGAAGGCTAAGGAGGGGTAGTCTGGGAGATTGTTGTGGTGGAAATATATAGATGTGGTGATGCCGGCAATTTCAAACGACAAAGCTTAAGGAGATAGATTGGGAGTCATGTTGCCACCTGGCAAGATCACATCTCATGGCCGGTTTAAGAGTATCATATATTATATACGTAGCTTTAAAGTGGGATTATTCATTAGTTACTTTATACAATGATTCTTAGCACCATCTAAGCAGATAACTTAGTCAAATTCATGGCCACCGCATAGATTGGGGAGTAGCCTCACCAGAAATGTGGTGAAATCGTTTTTTGTTTCAGCATGTTAAATTTGGGGTGCAAACGGGTCCGGTCAGGCGACCCAAACCGCCATGGGTTCAGTTTTTGACCCGTTGGGTCAGGTAGAAACTCACAACCCCTTATAAACGGGGCAGGTTGATTTTCTGGACCAAACCCGACCCAACTCCCCCGCCAATATTTTTAACCTAGTTTGCATAACCTGAGATTTTGCTAATCGATTCGGGTTGAGGGTTTAAATAATCAGGTTAACAACAATCCGACCAGACACATTTGTCTAATAAGTATTGATTTCATATCGATACATATATTGAGTGTATCGGCACATATATATTAGTATGTATTAGTCAATACATATCGGTTTTGGAGCCGGCCGATACGTATTAAAAAACTGAGATTTTAAACCTTGCCCTTTTGTCCAATAAAGAGTTGGTATTAAGTGGTATTCGGGTCACTTTTTAGGGTGTGTGCAACATGGAATCATCATGTGTGCCATTACTAAATATTTTGGTGTGAAAGAATGGGATGAAAATCTCCATCATCCAATTTAAAGCAGTCAAAGACCAACTAAAATTAATAGTAATGAGTAAATGCAGCATGCTGGTAATTTGAAATGGCTATTAAACTATGAATTAGATGATTGATAAAATAGTCTTTTCATCCCAATTTTTTACATCAAATATCTTTAAATAATGGCACACTCATCAAATAACACACGTGATGACTCCACATGGCAGGCATTCCAAAAAGTAATCCGAGTACAAAAACACTTGGCGCTTGGGCCGCTTAACTACTTCCAACTCTTCGATAAAATAATTTGCTGATGGGTAGCTATGATCGTCTGATCGGTACTATTACCATTTATGTATATGGATGCATGGCATCATACATAAAACAAAAAGTGGGGCTATATACACCCACTGAAGCTCCCAATACCCCCACTTATGTTAGGATATAGATCTGGAATAATGAATCACTCAAGACCCCCCACTTACTGTGAGAATTAAAATACACCCCCGTACACCCTCCAAAATGTTGCTGTTGACACCCACCCAATGAAACCTAACAAATTCCCCCACATCCCATTTATCTTTGCCGCTATTTACATCAAAATAAGAAAAGAAGCTTAGGGGGCACTGAAGAAGGTTAGGATACCGGAGAAGAAGATTAGGGATGCCGGAGAAGATTGACCTCATTTGTCACGGCACACTGGCACACTGGTACCGTCTTCATTGAAGGACTAACTGTGAGTACTTACCGTCCTGGCCCTAAATACGTTATGGAAAGAAGGCTTCAAAAGCCTTATTTAACTAGGACAGTAACCACTTACCGTATATATTTCATTTGTCATGGCACGCTGGTACTGTCTTCATTGAAGGACTAACGGTGAGTACTTACGGTCCTCGCCCTAAGTACGTTTTTGGAAAGAAGGCTTCAAAAAGCCTTCTATAACTAGGACGGTAAGCACTTACCGTCAATCAATGATTTGTCACGGCACGCTTGTACTGTCTATATTGAAATTTGAAAGACTAACAGTGAATACCTATCGTCCTGACCTAAATACTCTCTGGTGAGTACTAACCATCAAACTTGGTAATTGATTTGCAAAACTTTAAAATCATATATTCAAGGTAAAACTTCAAAACCATCCCAGATTACAATGTTGCATGGATAAATCTATAAATTGATTCATAAATCACATATTACCATCACATTAAATCCATCGAAAATTAAATTCACAAATCTAGAAAATCATCTTAAATCCATCAAAAAATAATAAAAAATCTATAAAATTAAACTCTAACCTCATTTGGATTTGAGGATTCCATTAGAAATCTAAGAGGAGAAGAAAATAGACTCTCTCTGGTGTAGTAGCCTCGTCAGAACGGTTGCCCGGGGGGGATAGAAAGAAATTGAAAATCTGAGTCTTCATTTATTTATCTTTTCCTCCCACGTGTGTAAGTGGGGGTATTGAGAGCTTCAGTGGGTGTATATAGCCCTACTCAAAACAAAATTTGCAAGAGCTTGGAATTAGGAAAACTAACGAAAAGATGAGGTCAACCAACTCTATACATAGAACGAAAATTGAATATCATTCCCAAATTTTAATTATATTTTGGAATTAAGGATAATCACCTGCATAATGCAGTGGTATGGCAGCAGGACCACAAGGGCTCTCAATAGATGGTTTTTTTATCCAACCCGAGCTAGGTATGATCCGGTCAAGTTTAAATTGGGCCGCACTTGGACTATTTACCCCAACACCCGGTCTGGGCCCAGCCCAATTTATATGTAATATAAATCATATATAATAATTGGGAGCCGGTTAGGTCCTCCAATGGAGGACCGTGACCATCCTCCAAGATCCATGTGGAGCTCCACATGGCACCCAAAACACTTTTTGGGTGCCACGAGGAACACAGGTGGCCAATTTAGATCAATATTAAAAAAAAAAATTCAGAATTTTTTTTTTTAACCCACAAGTCAAAGTGTGAGGGTTTTCATTGGTCCACATTTTACGGTTCAAAATATACACGGTGGAGATGAGTTTTAAATTTTTTTTTTTTTTTTTCAAAGATGATCTAAGCAATGCACCCAAGATTCATGTGGCACTCAAAGAGTGTTTTGGGTGCCACGTGGAGCTCCACGTGGAAGGTTGGAGGACGGTAACCGTCCTCCCATGGAGAACGGAGGCCTTTTCCATAATAATTATATATTTATAACTTTAAATAAAGGGCATTTTACTAAAATGCCCCAAGATTAAACCGTTGAAATTTGTTACGGAGCCTTCAATCTGTTCAAAAAAAAGTATATAGATAAACAAAAGCTCATATTAGTGCCGAGCTGAATCCTTCCAGGGTCGTATTAGTGCCGGGCTGAAAAAAAATCCAACCCGGCCAATTGGGAGCCCTATTGGCCACTGAATCCCATAAAAAAGTTGACAATAACAGATTAAGCGGCCTCAAAATCTGAAGGGTAAGCTGCTTTATGGGATGATCTCCTGTATGGTTACCGACCACTGCATGCTGTCACCCATATGTGATGATGGTGACCCACCATACAATCTTTCCTCATCAACAGATAAAACCATACTTATATATAGAAATATAACTGCAGAGTTTCAGTATGGTGCCAAGGAACGTATTTAGTAAACCAAACAAAACCGCGAGATTTTAAGATACTTCAGTCAATGTCAAAAAACAATGGCTCAAAATCAGCGCCATCGGCAGTTGCTGGATCAACCTTAAGAACCAAAAGGACCAATATATATATATGGGAAGAGAAACGCGTAACAGATGAGGTTCCAACCAAAACTGTAGGTGTTGTTCACTTACAGACAAAAAATGCACACAATGCACCATCTGAGAAAAGGGTCTTACATAGTGGAACCCGAGACCGGGCTGGGCGAGCAATGCCACATACTCCTGAAAAATATATATTACTGTGCCGAACTGGATTGCTTGGATGTCAGGAACTTCCGAGACATCTCAGACTTCAGTTTTGATAATAGACAGAGAGCTTCATGGAGTAAAGCATCAATTTCCCCCTCCATTTTGTCATATATAACGAAAGCGCCAAAGGCAGAGAATCCTCCTGCATTGGAAACATGGGCCGATATCAATTTGGAGAACCGAAAACAGATGGGTACGCTGGAAGTTTGAACAAAAAGAAGAGATAAGGTTGCAACATGGAGGAAATAAGTTTGACATTAGCTTATAATAAAAGCAAAGGAAAAAAAGTAGATATTTGATTCAAACCTAGTAGAAATATGCTCTGTAATGAGAAGGTACCAAGAAACTGGAGAATCATTAAGGTGACCATAACCTGTTATAATTAATTCAGAATATATCATTACACCCATTAACCCATTAATAAATAACATGAATATGAACAAATATTACAATATAAAGACATTTTAAGGTTGACACGAGTGTCAGTGTCTGGTGTCAAGCACAGAAACGAGAACCAGACAGCCAACCAGGAAAAGTCGACACAGAAGAAAGATATATTAGTGATTGAATAACGTTGATATAGTGGGCTAGAAACATATCATTTATAGGCACACCATAACCAAAAGAAAACAGAATGGATAGGCTTAATGGAGACAAATTCCGATTCAGAAGACGCGGAACTTTATCTCCTAAGAGGAGATGATATTGGTGGGTCGGGTCCTTTTTCCTTCAACCAATCATGGAAGACCAAGAAACAGTTTTTCTCCAGTCATGAAGGCATTATCATTTTCTAAATATTATATAATGTTAGTCATACATAATTAACTCTATATGCACATCAATTAATGAAAATAATAATAATAATAATAATAATAATAATAATAATAAAATATATATAAATCAAGAAATGAAAAAAAAATCACTTCTTACACAAATCGATGACATTACTGATGACACATCAACTAATACTATGAACCTACCCTATTAATACAAGCTTCTTTTTAGATGGTGTCCAATAAGCAAATGATAGTGTGGAAGTAGCTGCACTCCGTAGCAACCAAGTGTGGATTAGGCAATTCGGTGGAGGGTCAGTTTGGTTTAATTCAGATAAATTAATAAAAATTCTGAAAATTATAAACAATTATTAAAAGAGTACCTTTAAATCCACCCACCAAATCTTTTGAGTTCACCCACGCTGAAACACATTGAATGCATTGAATTAGATGATGGAAATTGTTTATCGTCTCGCAATCTTTCACACAATGGATCTTGAGATCACGGGCATACCATCAGACGATCGATTTTTTATTTCACGGGGTACACACCCAAAAAAGTGACCTTAAAATCAATATTAATGTTAAATTCACTTTTTTTAGATGTGCACCACGTGAAATAAAACACCAGCCATCTGATGGTACACCCATAATCTCACGATCAATCGTGTGAATGATTGGGAGGATAAACGATCTCCATAGTCTGATTCAATACAATCAATGTATTTCAGCATGGGAGAACTGAATGATTCGGTGCATGGATTTAAAGGTACTCTTATTAAAAATACAAAAATATATCTTAACCAATTTAAAGTTAAAAGTGATGTTTTTAAGCAATAAAATAAGTGCATTGCATAATCCACAAAGATTACAGATTCAAAATCATAAAAAAAGAATGCAATGCATGAATAAAGCATGTAAGAGTCATAAAAATAAAAAATAAAATCAACGAATCACTGAATCAGCCGATTAATCAGCAAAAAGTTCAGCAGACCACCTATTAAGAGAACTTATCCAAAAATTTTGATTAATTCAAAGAAGTTTTGTGACAGAGCAGCACTCTAAAAATATATGATAATATATAAATAACACCAAGATGCAGAAAAAAAATTACATTTCTCCTTTAATCGTGGTCAAGGTATTAAACTCCATATCGGTATCGGGCATCAACCCATCTTGGACCAATACGTATCGGCCGATACAGATACGGTACCACCAATACCGTATCGGTCAATATTAAAAGCAAAACAGGAAAAGAAAAAGAGTAATTGCATTGGTCAATATCGGCAGACACTGAGATAGTATCGGCTGATACTAACCCGTATCGGTCGGATAGCGATACCATCCCGATACCTCTATTGGGGGTGGTATCGGTATCGGTTCTCGACGAAACCGATACATATCGGCGATATGTATTGGTATCAGTTCTCAATGAAACTGATACGTATCACTGTTATGTAGGCAGTGCATACCTTGAAGAACAGATTCCAGTCCTTCCCCTTGTAAAGAGATTTTGAAATGCCCACTAAAGAATTCCATGTAGATCCCAGGGAAAAAGCAAACCGATACATCATTTTTTCTGAAAAGCAAAAATTCGAAGGCGGTATTTTCTCGATTTCATATCCCAGTCTGCATCAATATTTTTTCATTGTCACCCAATAAGTGAATTAAGGTCAAAGCCAAAGAAAATCAGATGGAACGGTTTGCATACATTTTTGCAGGTAGAATGCTATGAATGAACAAGAACAATGTCGTCCACAAGAGAAGCTTTGAAAAAGACGTGATAATAGTATAACCAGAGGCAAAGAAGAAAATATAAACAGCAGTTATGGCTATCAGTGTCCCAAATGTCTGCTTCACATCTTTCCAGAGAAGCGTGTCAGCAACTGTAGCATGCCAGCAATGATTGATCAATAGATAATATAGGGAAGTGAATAGAATAGAACACTTATATATAAGATAAATAAGAGGAAATAACAAGTTCCAATACATACCCTTCCCACTTCCAAGGTATGCATAGGCTTTGGATGGTCGACCAATTTCTAATTTTCTTTCAGTTCTCTCGATGGCTCTCAAAGATGAAAAGGACTCAACAGTCCTCCTCAAACCTTCCTGCCATAAGGAACACAAACTGTTCAGAGTCTCACTCCTGAAAATTTGAACCGAAATTTCAGCCGAAAACCAAAAATTTGACCGAAATTTTGAGTCCCATACAAATTTGGACCGAAATTTCAGTCCAAATTATCGTTTCGGTAGGGACCGAAACCAATAATTTCGGCCGAAATTTCGGTCATTTCGGCCAAAATTTTGATCCTTGGTCTCACTACTAAAATAACCAACCATCGATGTAACAAGGATATTAATTTTTAACAAAATTAACATTTTCTGTGTTCCCCGTGTTAATACATGCATTGGCAGTAGCTGTTAAATAAATATAAGTTTTAATGAGAAAGCAACATGTTAAAAATAAAAAAATAATACTGTGAATGGGTCAGAGCCCAGAAAGGATTCCCTTGGGAGCTTCGGCATTGCCATCACCTCCAAGAAAAATCCGGAGAAAGCTAATGTACAAAATGAAAACTAGGAAGGCCCATCCTATCGGCAACGTAGAGTCTCCGACAAGTGGGAGGGAAATCATTCACCGACTGAAAGTAAAGGTTAACTTATATATATATTAGTTGATGGCTCTGCTGCGGTCATGGTTCACTCTTCTTGTGAGCATCTTTGAATTGAATTGTCTCATTTTTTTTTCCATTTTTTAATTAATCATGGATAGAGATATGAATTCCCAGCCTCTCTTTAAATCTAATCATGGAGAGGATGCTTATTTGAAGATTACACAATCATTTTCAGACCTAGTTTGAGGGAAACCAAAAAATTCATTCCTTCTCGGCTGCTCCAATTTCGTTCAATCATTCAATGAAGGAGATTTCTTGGGAATTAGGAGACCCATCTGTTGAGTTCAATGAAGTAGATATTAAGACTGATTCTGTTTGTTTCCAATCTGTGCTGGTTCGTAATGGCCAACAAGAATACCAATAACCAGATTAAACCCAGTGTGCAAGATATTCGATGTTTCATTGATTTAAATTAGAAGTTAAGAAATGGAGTTCCAATCAATTTGCTGGATGATCGACATTTTTTTCATATTTCAATTGCAAGGAAGGATCAGTTGGGATGGCCAATTTTTCCATTAAAAAAAGGTATAGAGGTATCTATTGATGAGGCAGCCGTGCAACCATTATCTTCTCCAGATTTGAAAGGCAGAGCTTTGCAAATTCAGGTGATGGCCATGGCGACTCGAGATTTTTCAGAACCCCAATCCTCAAGAATTGCTGGCGTGGACCTCAATCCAATTCCACAAGTCCATTGGATCATCTTGTTCTGTTAGTGAACCAAAAGTGGACAGTTATAACTGCCCAAATGATGATCCTTTAACTGCCAATTCAAATGAAAAATTGGATGTTGCTGATGTGGCATCTAATGGTACTGTGGAGTCTCTAATCCAAGTGAGATCATATCCTCTACTGTTTGCTCAGGCACGTTGGCTTCTGATGCTTAACTGCACAAATCTCCTCTTCATACCACAATGGTAATTCAGGTCAATAATACTTTATGTGGAAAGGCTTTACAATTTGATCCTCCAATTTGTAATGGCCCACGACTAGGGGTGCAGATTTGGTTAACCGAATCAAACAAAATTTTAGTTTCAGTGTCAGTTCACTTAAAACCGTTTGGTTTTGGTTAACCGAACTTCCCACCCCCCCTAACCGAAACAAAACCGAACCGATCGTATTTCAGTTTCGGTTAGTTTGGTTCGGTTTTTGGTTTCTTTTCCACAATTTGTTTTCCTTTTTTTAAAGATAATTTTTTGTTTTTTTTCTTTTTCGGTTTTAGGGTCCGTTTTCTCACCCTACCCGGCCAGTTTTCGGCTTTCAGATACCAAAACCGAACCGAGCCCAACCGGTTCGGTTCGGTGTCAGTTTTCAGTTTTAATTTACAGCCCTTCCCATGACCTATAAAGTGGTATGTTGAAGGAAATAGGGCTGGTTTAGGAATTCCAATGTTAACCCGATCTTCGAATAAAGAATTAAATTTAGATGGCCTCTTTGGCTCCATCTCCAACACGACTTCTGCTTTTTTTGGGAATAGTACGGGAGTCATGAACTGCTCAAAGATATGAAGACTAATAAAATTCGAGGTCGAGTTTCTCCAACCAGGGGAGAACTGATGTGATCACGAATAAAGTAAGGACGAAAAAAAGAACATTGCAGGATTGTGTATCACCTGAAAGAAAAATAGAATTAAGTGCAGAGAACATGTTTAATGCTGGAACAAAGGGATTAATGAGTTCCAGAACAGAGTTTGGACTTTAATGGGCTGGCTTGGCAGTTGACGCCCAGAAGTGACTTAAATATATTAGTCACATGACCAACTTAAAGAGTCATGTGACACTTTAGATAAAAGGAGAGAATAACTTGAAGTTAAAGAGACTTCTTATTTAAACTTAAGTTATTTGGTTCCAAATAAGTTAGAAGGCCTATTTAATATCCTTCTTTTATATACGAAGGTATTTGTGTTGCGAGATTTAAAAGGAGCAGACTTTGAAAGGGAAACCTGCGCAGGATCACATGTTCAGAGGCTACAATATACTGCCCTGTTTGGCAAAGTTGCTTTCAGAAAGTACTTTTCAAGGTAAAATATTTGGTGAGAATCACTTTCCACCCACGGACTTGGCCGCCTCTAGCTGAAAATTGAGAAGTAGTCCCAGACTGCTTCTCTAAAGAGACACCATTTTCAGCTAGGGGTGGCCATGTCTTTGGGGGGAAAAGGCTTCTCACCCAATATATTACCCTAAAAAGTACTTCTTAGAAGCAACTTTGCCAAATAGGGCCTCAATTGTTTTATACTCATTAAGAGTTTAAGGGCCTGTTTGATATAGTTGCTTCCAAAAAGCAGTTTTCAGGGTAAAATATTGGGTGAGAAGCACTTTCCACAGTGGAAGCAACTTTGCCAAACAGGGCCTAACTCTAATTAGGGAAGTAAATGGAGTGTATATGTTCTCTTTTATAGAAAGGAATACACATGGAATCAAGATCCATACGAAACACAAGAAGTGAAAATCTGAAGGAGAAAAGAACCAAGAATCTCATGTGATGAGGTGTTGACCACCGATAGAAAAGTTTTGACTTATTTATTTTTAGGTGGATTACCTAGTCGGGTTCCAACTCTTTCGAATTTACCCAGCGTGGTCCCTACTTGTGAAATGGCCTAGGGGGATCTAGACCCTAAACTTTGTTTTTATATTTACCTGCAAGGGCTCAATAATTTTGCACGTCTTTTTGGTACATTAAGTTCAACTTTAAGTTGCCAAAATATCCCCTCGTTGGACTATATAAGCTAACCTCTTCTTCTCTTTTCATCTTTGATCTTCTCTGAAATGCTTATTCTCTGTCGACGACGTGAAGCTGCCGACGGAGTGCTTTAGTGAAGCTGTCGACAACATGCAAATCTTCTCCTTCTCCTTCCCTAACACTTGAAAGGACGAACTGCGAACTGCTTCTTTCTCTGATCGTCTGCAACTTCGGAGCCTGCGAATCTCAGCCGGTGTGTGGGTAACGGTCAACTTTGGAGTTTTCAAATCGTAAAATCGTCTTACAACTTCTGAGCTTACAATATCCAACGGATAATATTCACATTTTCGCTAAAATAGTAAACCCTAGATGATAAAATCCTATGGTAAATAGATGTAATAGTTAAAATATAATTTCTAAATCCCTCATGGTAAAATATGAATCTTTAATGTATCTTGAGTTGACACCAATCAAATGATCCTAACCATCCAAACATCTTAATGACTTTTTTCTTGTTCTCTTTTTAAATTTTTGTTACAAGCCCTAATTTATTTATTTTTTTATTGAAGAAGCCCTAATTTATAAGCTTTAATTTCATGTAAATTTTAAATTTCTTGTTTCTATGATGGATCTACTTGTTTATTTTTCCTAAATTAATACTCAATAAAATAATTGATTGCGTTACTTAAGTTAAGGCTAACAAAAAAGTTGATTATGTTAAATTGCTTGCTTCTAAGATGTATTTATGAGTCACTTGTCTTTGTTCAAAATAATTCAGTGAGTTTCTATGTTGCTTGTGGGCTTGTTGAGAATGCACACAAGTTGTTTGTTTTAATGCTTGAGAAGAACCTTCTGACTTGGAACTATGTGATTTTTTGGGTTTGCTCTAATTGGGAGGCCTAATGAGGTACCGTCCCTTTTTAGGCAAATGGACTTGGAGGGTGTGTAGCTAGATGGGTTCACCATTTTAGGTTGTTCACTGCTTGTGTAGGGGCCTTGGCTTTGGGTAGGAGGGCCCATTTTATTTACTGAAGGTTGGGGTGAGTGGAAAGTTATATAAGGAGAAATGGAGAATGCATTTATAGGACCTTTATTGTGGGAGTAATGGAGGGCCTTATAAGTTTTTGGTGAGATGGGTTTGAGGAGTGTGGTTTCTTGGGCCTCTTTGATTGTTGGGTCGGCTTTAAATGGTTTCGAGAAGGAAGCTTTAAGGATGTTTGGTGAGAGAGAGATGCTTGGTGAAATTATTTGTACGGGATTTTATATGCTAGTCATTGTAGGATGGCTGATGAAGGGTTTGGGTACCTTAAGAGGATGAGTAACAGAGTATTGTATTGTGCCCAAGATTGAGCACTACGGTTGCATGGGTCATCTGTTGGGGGGAGAGGTTGGAGAACAGGCTTACGAGTTTATTATACAGCTGCCCTGGGTTAGCTATGTTGAATCGAATGACATAGATTGTTTTTCCTGTCAATCGTCGGGAAGAAAGATCTTTACTTTATGTCAAATCAGAAACTTAGATGGTGTTCTATATCACACGAATCCCAAAATACCATTAGTAGTGCTTTTCTATCTCTACAGAATGTAAATATTAAATAATAAATAATATAGTCTTAAATGCAAGCAATGTTGGACTTTTGTATATAAGTGATTCCGTCTTTTATTGGTGAAACAGTTGCTAGTATAAAGTTGCATTTTTTTGTCTCGTATGCCCCTTTTCTCTTAAGATTCAAACAGGCATGTTGATCAAAATGTTCATTGATAATGCACATATTATTGTGAGAATTGATCAACCCGTAAGAGTTTGTAGACGCTTCTTAAGAGACTTAATTGGGCTTTTATTGTCGTTTGTATTAGTCATTTTTTTTGCTATTCACTTGATTTGTATGAAATTTATGAAGATTTATAAGTTTTTTAGTTTATTTTTCTTTGTACAAGCGTTGTTTATGCTTTGATTTATACCCGTGTAAGCCTATTTAAATGTGGTATATAGATGATCTCAATTGGCCTCTACTTATGCCACCTTTTGTTCAAAGCTATTATCATTCGTCATTACGAAATTTTTATGTCTGACATCTTTATTCAGAAATTTACAGATGGACGTCAGCTTTGGTTGTAAATTGCATGGACATTGGGTTAAAGAATGTTCACAAAAGAAGAACGTTGACGAAAAATTAGCACCCCTCTGCAACTGTCAAACACCATCAATGCTTCGAGTTTAAACTTTGACAAGAATCCTAGGCGTAAATATTATAGATGTTATAATTGTGTGTTCTTCAGATGGAAGGATGAATGCTATGGATTCCTGAATCGGAAGGTCGGGAATGATGAAGCGGATTGCTCGGATAAAGTTAAGGCGCATGAAGACGATGGTCACCCCCTCCGTTATTGTCGGAAGCAACCAACATTTCGAGTTTCAAACACTGAGAAAAATCGAGTGCATAAGTACTTAACATGTTATCAACGTGGGTACTTTAGATGTCTGGATGAAAGTGGCCAAACCCCGATGTCGATGATAGGGAACTCTGAAAAGAATGATTTAAATAAAGAGTTGAAAGTTAGTGACGGTAGAGATTGATGAGCTCTCCAAAAAAATTGAGGCGACTACCTCAATAAGTAGTTAATGAAAAGCAAGGTTTCTTTGATAAACGAATGTGACTAGTTGTTGAGTTGAAATAGTTTATAGTTAATGATTGATGGTGTGATTTTGGATTTATTCCTTTATTTATAAGTATTTTTTTTATCATACGATGTACCTTTTTTTTTTATTATCGCTCAATATTTCTTTACTTTTTTATTAGGTTACATTAGTAGGGGCCAATCTACCTATGTTTCTCATATAATACCGGGAACGTCACATATGAGACTGCAGACGTTCCATATGAGATAAAATTATTCATCAACTAATAATAGAATCATCCCCGTAACAAGTGTCACTGAGATACTCAATAAATTTGTGTCACTGAGATAATAAATTTGTATGCATCTTTAGTGACAGGTCGTGGCCCAAACTGAATGGTTCATGGGTTGTCATACATATAGATCTCATGAGATGCCACGTGAGACTCTTAAGAGACATGATTGTGCCAAAATAAATGGTTCGTAAGTTGTTAGACATGATTTGTGGGTTGTTATACATTGCTATCTCCGAGACTCTTAAGTACACCATATTAAAAGGCCCATGCGAATT
Source organism: Chloranthus sessilifolius (assembly GCA_021018995.1). Classification (NCBI taxonomy): domain Eukaryota; kingdom Viridiplantae; phylum Streptophyta; class Magnoliopsida; order Chloranthales; family Chloranthaceae; genus Chloranthus; species Chloranthus sessilifolius. Next base: position 157,054,605 of record CM037587.1, read on the forward strand.
TCATGACTTTGAAAGACTCTTATGAGACTATTGACGTCTATATCCGTATGTTGGCGCCTGTCTTCCATGGGTGCTTCGCCCCTCACTTGAATATATGAAAAGAGTTCATCATACAAATGCACATATCACTGCTTGGGTCGCCTATTGTGCTTCGTGTGATGGGTGTCTGAGATACTAAGTCTATTTGGATTTGTACTCAATATTAGGGGTCTCCGAGACACTAAGTATGTCGGTCACATATTCTACTCCATGTCAAGGGTCTCCGATGCGAATTTCATGTAAAACCGTGAAAGACTAGTATGAGATTGTCGACGTCTCCTATCGGAATGTTGGCGTTTGTCTTTCATGGTCGTTTTATCCCTCACTTGAATATATGAATAGAGTTCATCATATGAAAGTACATATCATTTCTCGGGTCGTGTATTGTACTCCGTATGAAGGGTGTCAGTGATGTCAATGTCTGTTTTGGTTTGTACTCTGTATCAAGGGTTTCCGAGACACTTAAGTGTGTGGGTTATCTCTCTACTCCATGTCAGGGTCTCAGAGGCTCTTAAGTATACCATATAAAAAGGCCCATGCGGATTTCACATAAGACTGTTAAAGACTCTTATGAGACTACGAATGCCTCATATCCATATGCTTGCGTCTGGCTTTCATGGCTGTTTCGTCCCTCACTTGAATATATAAATAGAGTCGGTGTTACATGGACACGTGGCACGGGTGTCAAGTATCCAGGTGCCCATAGATGTTTGGCACGCCAAGTTCTAAAAATTCTAATACGGCAACACGACCATAAGAAAAGTAAAATAAATAAATAGAACATATATAAAGAGAGAATGAAGGGAAATATGAGAGAGCCAATTTAGACATATAACGAAAAGATTCATAGTATATGTCATGAACCTAGTATAAATTGTTTTCAACGACCCAAACCTTTGTTTTAGTAGTTACTAAAATTTACACATTTTTCTTTTGAAACAAAGTTCATTTTATCGCTGCCAAAATGATGAGGATTTTAATAGTAATATGGGGGTTTTCATATATGTCTAGAGGTTTCATGTTGTTTGAGGAGTGTACGAGTGTCAGCATGGGTGCCAAGTGCCACCAAGTGTCGGTATGACAAATATCCCAAAAGTAGAAGTGCCAAGGTAACACTGAAGAGAGTTCATCATATAAATGTACATATCATTGCTTGAGTCGCCAACTGTGCTCTGTCTGCTTCGGTCTTCGAGGCACTAAGTATACCATAACAAAAGGCCCACGTGGATTTCCTCAGCCACAATGAACCTTCGCAACGCATATAAGACCAAGAAAGCAGTATAAAAGATTGCTCAAGTCTCATACCAGTATGTTGGCATCTATCCTCCATGGGTGTTTGGTCCCTCACTTAAATCAAAGAATAGAGTTCATCACATGAATGTATGATTAAAGAACACGCCATCAATGTCCATGACCTTACATGTTATCATAAAGGACTTTTATGGTCTCATATGTAGGCTCGATAGTCTCACATTGGTCTGTTAGGTCGTGTGTTTAAGGGATCATTTTTACATGTTGGTTCATATGATTATGGAACATGCAACGCAGTGATTTTCTTTTCAATTAAGTGATCTTTGTATCATGGCATTTGTATCTGCAAATATTACTGGCATTTTCCACGTGATAGTTCTCCTATGATACTAACTACATATTACACCAGTGTTACTCGCGTTCTCCGAGCCACTTGAGTATGTGGGTTATCTACTCTATTCCATGCCAAGGGTCTCAAAGACTCTTAAGTGTACCATATCAAAAGGCTCATGCGGATTTCATATAAGACTGTGAAAGACTCTTATGAGACTGTGGACGCCACACATCCGTATGTTGGTGTCTGTCTTCCATGGGTGCTTCGACCCTCACTTGAATATATGAATAGAGTTCATCATATGAATGTACATATCATTGCTTGGGTCACATACTGTGCTTCGTCTACTTCGGTCTCCGAGACTCCAAGTAGGTCGGTTTTCTACTCTACTCAATATCAAGGGTCTCCGAGACTCCTAAGTATACCATATCAAAAGGCCCACATGAATTTTTTCAATCGCAATGAACCTTAGCAACTCATATAAGACCGAGAAAGTAGCATAAAAGACTGCTCAAGTCTCATACCAGTATGCTGGCATCTTTCTTCCATGAGTGTTTAGTCCCTCACTTGAAACAAAGAATAAAGTTCATATGAACGTACGATTAGAGAACAGGCCATCAATGTCCATGAACTTTTATGGTTTCATATGTAGACTCGGTAGTCTCACATTGGTCTTTTAGGTTGTGTGTCTGAGGGATTGTTTTTACATGTTGGTTCGTATGATTATGGAACACGCAACGTAGTGATTTTCTTTTAAATTAAGTAATCTTTGTATCATGACCTTTGTATCTGCAAGTGTTACTGGCGTTTTTCACATGACAATTCTCCTATGATACAAACTGCATATTACAGCAGAGTTATGGACACCATCAAACTCCCAAAACTTCCACGGTCTCATAAATGACCATTACTGTCTTGCATGTGCCTGCGGTAGTCTCACATAAATCCGTAGTGATTTCTATACAAACTAATTGATTTTTGTATCGCGACCTTCGAATCTGCAATGTGTGGTCTATTGTATAATTTAACTAATTTTTATATTAATTAATTTTTGCACACTAAATGGTCGATTGTAGAGGCCTATTGACACAAAGGTCCTAGCGGGGTAATTTGGTCTTTTCCACTCCTCTAAAATTTGCAATTTAAACTGCTTTAAAACGCATGTGGCAGTTACTTTTTGAAAGAAATGCAAAAACTGAAAAGTTTGAGGGTCTTAGACCCCACTGGGTCATTTCACGAAGTAAGGACCCCAACGAGTAAATAGTGGGAGAGTTGGGACCCCGGTGGGTAACTTTCTCTTTATGTATTCAGTTAGTCTCTTTTTGTTTTGAAGAGTAAGGTGTCCTAAACTCCTAGTCTAAAAAGGAAACTTTACTTAGGATTTTTTAGTTTATATATAGCTGTCCTTTCAATTGTAAATATAGTTTTGAATATTAGTGAATGAAACAGGTTCTGCGTGAACTCTTGTTTTAAGTTTTGGAACCCTTCAAGTCATTATTCTCTCTCCTTTTGTGGTTGATAGCGATTGAAGCAAGGTTAGTCCATATTCTTTTTATTTTCTTCATCTTTGTTGATTTTATTTATCTTTTATCACACCAGATATATTGAGATATACTGCTTATAAAAATTGCTATGAGTTGAGAATAGGTTAAGATTGGCAATTTTTCATTGATAATCTTTAACTCTTATTTATTGAGCCGATGGTAAATTGCTCATGTCAACACCCTATGTGTCGCAGGTTCAGGTAGCTATGATCTAGACTACCAACCAACGGGTATTGTGGACTCTGATAAACCGTAAGAAAAGTTGCAACCAGAGGATCATTTTCCGCATTTCTTGTTGTTTCCTTTGGCTATTTCTTTGATTAGGATTTTAATTAGAGATTTATTTGGGTTTATAGACTAATGGCTCAGTATCTGCTCTATTGCCTTTTCATAGTTCTTGTGGGGATGTGCCACATAGATTTATATTATACAGTAAATCCATTTAAGCTTGAGACCAACTTTTTCAATATTAATGTTATATCTTCAGTTTTAATCTTTATCACATGTTTAATATGTTAAAGAAAAAATACTTGTTTTCTCTTAAGTTTTTTCCGTCAGTTAGTATTAGCCATTCGTTATGCTTATGATTATGATGATAGCGGCACAAGATTCCATTTGTAGCTTGAATGGAATTTCGAACTGTTACACTGCGCCTTGTGTTTTATTCATCTACTGGCACCCTCCACCATCTGATCATTTAAAGCTCAACACCAATGGATGTGGTCTAGGATACTGAGGATCGGTATGGGGTGGTGTTGTGAGAAATAACAGTGTCGGGTATCTAATATGTGCATTTACATCTTCATATGGATTTGGATCTGATAATATGGCTCTGTTGCTTGCAATTTGAAATGGCATGCGGCTTATTCCAGGTTGGTGCTCATAGGTGATTTTAGAATTTGATTCCACTTTTGTCTTTCATCTAATTTCTGGACACAAACTCCGTGGAACTTTAAAGCCATCATTCAAGATAACGAGTCTAATCCCGAGCGATTATGTTGAAGCTGCTCCATGATCTTTCGCGAAGGAAATTGTTTGGTTGATGTATTAGCCAAGATTGGAGCACGATCTGCTGAATTGCACATTTTGTTTACATGGAAATCAATTCCAAGGGCTGTTAAGCAACAACATCTAGAATATTTCAATCATCTTCCCAATCTTTGTTTCAATTAATTGAAGGAGATGCCCTTCTTCATCATTGTACAAAGACCCTTTCTATTTAATGCTAGTCACTTATATATATATATATATATATATATATATATGGGAAAGGCATATTGGTTCGAATGCATGGATGAACCCATGCATTTGAAGCCCATATCACGTGCCACGTGGTACGTGATCCCAAAACAACACCCGTTTTGGGATCATGTGCAATGTTGCATGTGATCTATTAAAAAAGTTTAATTTTTTCTTTTTTTGGTGGCCAAAACGATGGTCAAAGTTTGGGTATTGCCCCACACATCCTGGTACATTGAATTTTCCCCCCTTTGAACACATTTTGGACGGTAGATATGCATCGGATCATGCCCAAATTTTTTGGGTGGTCCCTGATCGTCCTTGGGCAAGATGCCGTGGAACCCGATCCCCTCTGTGTGTGTGTGTGTGTGTGTGTGTGTGTGTGTGTGTGTGTGTGTGTGTCTCAAAACTCTAAGTACCCAACTCAGTTTGGCAGAAACTTACTGATTCCATACTTGGATTTTGTATAAATTTCCAAGTCGGAGATTGTGTGGACCCTTTCATCCATAAAAAAAAAAAAAAAATCATTGTCTTGGGCAGGAAGGAACTATTAAACCCAATCGAGTACCCAGATGAGAGTTTTGACATAATTACTTGGGCAAAACCTTAATGGACTTTGTTTTGTGTCTTCTTTGACCATCTATCAACTAGCTATTAGGGCTTAATTTCTAGAAGAAATTTTTTTTGTAAAAAATAGAAACAAACCTCAAGTGATACAATAGGTGTATAGCCAAGCTGGTCCTTGGCTTTAGAGCAACTGAAAGTCCTGTTGGTCGAGAGAAGCCTAATTCTTGAAGGTGTCAACTGAGGTACAGGCATCCCATATCGGGCTAGCATCCGATAGGTCCACTCCACTACGTATGCAACCGGCATCACAACGAATGCAGGAATTTTCAATGTTGGCCTGTATATAGAGAACTTAGTGACACAGATGATGGGCATTTACAACAAACTCACATCATATAGCAGAAGCAGAAAATTACAGACGATGGTGCATACAGTAAAGGGTGCCTTTCCCTGACAGAGGCCTAAACTATCAGGTATTTACTTCACAGAGTCCGACCTATCAGTAATGACGAGACTGAATCCGAGACCCTCAAAGTTTTCAGTTTTGAGGAGTTAAGAGACATGTGCGCTTATAACTTTTAAAAAAAATTGACATGTGCTTAACTTCGGACTAAGTGAAAAATGAGTTAGACAAAAATACCCTTAGGTCCCATATGAGGCCGATCAATTAGTATCATATGAGGCCGATCAATTAGTATCATATGAGGCCGATCAATTAGTATCATATGAGACCGATCGATCAGTCTCATATGAGACCAATTGGTACACTATACAACCGATCAGTCGGTCTTATATGGGACTGATCGGTCTCATATGGGACTGATCAAGACCGATCAGTCCCATATGAAATCGATTGATCGGTCTCATATGGGACCTAAGGGTATTTTCTTCTAACTCATTTTTCGCTTAATCCGAAGTTAAGCACAACCCTATTAGGTAAATACCAAAACATAGATTTAGGGTCTGGACCTTGCTGGGTCATTAGCGATAGTTCAGACCCTGTCAGGTAAAAAGTGAAAGTTCTGGACCCTCCTGGGTAATTCACCCTACAGTAAAAGATACTCTCATTTAGTGCTCAATTCTTATTAAAACTTTCTTCTACCTTCCTAAACAACAATCAGTAAGGTTATGAGCAAAATGTAGATATTAACTCAGAATAACCTCTCTCGCACGCCAGTAAATCAGCTTAACCACCACCAAATTGAAAGATAAGAATAAAATTAATTGGAATCTGACAAAAAATTTATATGATGTTTATTGCTGAATCTACTTTGATGATCTCTAAACAATACACATGCACAACTAGGCACAAATCACTTGAAATGAACTTCCACAGGCTGCCGATTAGTCAGATATTTGTCTTAAGAAGAGAAACAAAATGGAGAACCATGAAATTTTCTACCTTCTATAGCCAAGGCTTTCAAGAATCCGTGACATGAACTCCCAAAATTCTATTGGTTCCATGTTAGTCACAAAATATGCCTGCATAAGCAGAAAAATAATATGCGATCATTATCAATAGAGCACATGTAAGTGATCGACCTCTAAATTGGTCTCTCCGCTTCAGAGTTTGACTTGACAGATTTAAAAATTTTCTGGATTTTTTTTTTAAAACAAAAAGATAATTGCCAATTTTTTCGGAAGTCGAGTATTAAACAGCACTCCGGACAAAAAAACTGAATTCCTAGTCAACTTGGCCAAGGTTCAATCGGTTAGTGAGACTTTGAACATCTTATAGAACTGAAACCAAATAACTTGGTACCTGCCCTGCTGCTTTCTCTGCACCAGCACCTTCTAGAGCCCGCTCAGCACATATATGGCCATGTGCTACATTTTCAACATATGTGAAATCATACTTATTACGGCCATTACCGATGATGAACTGATAAAGGAGGCCAAAAATAAAAGACCATTAGACACTTATCCGGCAGTATCATATGGCAGTAAGAAAGTCATGCATCAAAAACAGCACAGAAATTAAACCAGACAACATGAAAGGACTAAAAGGATAAAAAATGCAATAGTAGCAACTTTTTTATTTTGATTGGTTCACATTATAAATTTCATTAAAGATAATGAAATTTAAAGTAGATCACGGGAGGCTCAGCAAGGCGATTACCAAGCAAAAAAAAAGCACAAAACCCAGAACAAAGGGTGCCACCAAAAGAAGGCCAAAGCCAAAAGAGGCCAAGCCAGCGGGAAGCTATGGAGGGCAAAACCGCTCCCACTCACTGAGAAGATCCGACGTTGAACCTGCACAAGACATCAGGGAACACAGGCACCACCAAAGCAAGCATTCACAAATTGACTCCTCCATACTCAAACACGAAAGGAACTTAGGGTAAAAAAATCAAGCAGTTCCTCTCTTTCTAGAACCCCCAGAAAATCACAATAGGAAGCAAACTCTGAAGAATGGCCATGGAAAGTAAACTCCCGAGCCAGCAGTAACAAACTTAAAAAGTTGTTTGTTTTTTTCCTTTCTGATTATCTTGGTAGGAACAAAATATGTGGTAATGACAAGAATGTTTCGGAATTTGTACAGTTTGGAGAAAATAACAGGAGCTTCAATCACACGTATCATGAAATTGATTGAAGCATATAGATCCTGTCATTATAATTTAGGATTAATAGCCAATGTAATTAAAGCTTAAATGCAAACTATTCCTCGCCTGATGTTACATAATTTGTTGATTAAATGAAATTTGAGGTTCCAAAAATTTGTCCTCTCTCTCTCTCTCTACATATATATATATATATATATATATATATATATATATATATATATATATATATATATATATATATACACACACACACACACACACACACACACATATATATATAGAGAGAGAGAGAGAGAGAAATGGGGGAAATGCATCCAGACGGGGCTACATCCGGATGCCAAATCACATGCCAAGCGGCATGATCAACCCAAAACAACACCAGTTTTGGGTTGATCAGCCATGGGACATGTGATTATAAAAAAAATTATTTTTTCAACTTGTTTGCCCTCCGTTTGACGGGTCAAAGATAAGGTAACACCCAACCAACTCAGTGTATTAATTTTAGGCATCTTTGACCACATTTTCAATGATGGTTATGCATTGGATCATGCCCAAATATTTGAGTGGTAACCTGATCAAGCTTGTATAAGTTGTTGTGGAGCCCAATCCTTGTGATGGGTGCCACATGGTACGTAGCTAACGCGAACGCAGCCCTCAGTAGTCTGGATCCTCATATATATATATATATATATATATATATATATATATAGACGCTATGAAGTCACCACATGTCAGCGTGGTTAACTAAACCACGATAAGTTTAAAAAAGAGAAATTTGACTCCGGTCAAAAATTTGAGCGTGAAATGATCTCTACGAAAGTAAATCACGAGGGAATCGATGATCCAATCCAGGTCAAAAATAAATCCCCATATAATTGTTTCCAAATGCTGAATAACGGTGTAGCTCAGAAGATAAATCCATATATTTTGTAGCCCAGAAAATAAATCCCCATTAACACCTAAGAGGCGTTAGCCCAGTTGGTATGTTCCCCCCCATTGTCGGGGTGAAGGACTTGGGATCATGTCTCCACGCTTGTTTCCCTCCCTTGTCTTTACAAGGTGTGGGTTTCGTTTGTGTGGTTTGTCCTCACCACTCTTGTTGTGCTACTCCACAACTGTCACATCTATATATGCGTGCACTCCTCCTCGGTTGTCTCGGTCGTATCAAAAAAAAAATCCCCATTAACAGTTGTAGCCCAGAAAAATGTAAACCCTATGTTCTCCAAATCCTCCTGAAGCACCTTCAAGATCACCTCAAATAAAAAAATTCAGTATTAAACTTGCTCAGTAAAACATTGTGATCAAAACCCCTCAACTTATTTCAGCGTTTGAGGTCAAACTTTGAATGACCAAGGGCCGTTTCCATGCCACACAGATCATGTAAGCCTTTGATGTCAGGGGAGGCCTGCGAGAGCTCAATGTAAGCCTTTGATGTCAAAGGGTTTTGGATCCAGAACCCTTTAATCGAGGAAAAAAATAGAGACCAAGAAGAAGAAGAAGAGACTCTTCCACTGGAGAACGAAGAAAGTCGTCAAAACATTGTCAGAGTAGCAGGAGCTTCATCGAATAAAGTTAGGAGGGGTGCCCTTCTGCTTTTGCTTATAGAGAGAGAGGGAAGAGAAAAACGAATGCAGTCAAATAAGTTAATCTGGGTTAAATGAAATTAAGAGAGAGTGAGAGGATTACATGGCTACATGTCAGTTTCATAGTCCCGGGCCTCATATATATATATATATATATAAAGGTTTATAGGGAAATATTATATTTTGAAGAAAAAAAAGGTCCATGCTAGAACAGTAGGCATCTGCATTGACTTCTTTGTGTGAGTGTTTGGTTCCCATTGGACCATGTTAAAATCTCCCACTAGGCACCATGGGATAAGAAATGCTAACCTTCTAGATGTCTCAGTTTCAGGAGGCAATGATTAGATTATTCTTCAATACTATGTAGATTAGATAGGTTCCCGTTCTCAGCTTCTTTCTCCTCAAACGATACGTTATGTCATGATTTTGAGACCGGCCGAGGCAAGTCGAGATACAAAAATCCAAATCAATGATTGCAAAACATGTTTCCAGACTGTCCCAGGACAGTCTAATCATTGCCTAATATGTTTTGAGTCTAGCAGAAAAATACAAAAGTCTTCACCATTCAATGAATGGAACAGCTTTAGGGTAACTTTTTCAATTGAAATACAAAAGGCACTAGCAAAAGAAAGTGGTAAAGGAAATTTTTGGTTTCACTAGAACATATTCATAAAATAGATAGTGATTTGGGGCTTTAGATTTGGTGAGGAGATCTTTGTTTCTTCATATAAGGAACTCTAGTTGTGGTCAAAGCTCAAGCAAGACTGAATTTAGCAGAAAGAGGAGGCCTTTTTGCGCCAAAGTTTTAGGCGATTTTTGGTTTAGTCTATGGCATCCATTCCACGTCGCTGCTTCTGCTAGAGAGAGAACTAATGGAATTAGTAACTGCAAACACGACTATTTATCATATGGTAATAGCATGGAGAAGAATCAGCGAGCTGCTTCAAGAACCTCTATCATGAAGAGAGGAGTCCCCAGCTGATGATTGACAACAAAGAAGCAAGGTTGGCTAGAAGACCCATCTCCAAAGAGAAGATTAATGGAGCTGCTCTATACAAAAAAACATCTGGTCATGATGGATTCTCCATCTTTTTCTTCAAAGAGTTCCTGGATCTTGTGGAAAAAACCTCTCTAGAGAGATGGTAGAATTTTTCTCACATAAACTGGTAAATGTCTTCAACGAACATTGACCAACTAGCTTTACTGGCAAAGTTAAAAAGATAGTCCAAGGTCCTAGAGAAAACTAAAGATGTCTAAGAGACATTTGGTCTCACCAAAGCAATGTGGCTCCATTAGTCATACAAAAATTCTAGATAGAGTCGTGGACTCTATTTAGACGCTTGACTCAACCCAAAAATATAGTGAAAAGGGCATTGATTTTGAGCTCTACCTGTCTAAAGCCTATGACAAGTTGGATTAGACTTTGTCAATATGTGACCTAGAGAAGATAAACTTTCATCTTGAATAGAGGCGGAACCGTTGGTGTATTACCATTTGTAACATTTTTGAGTTTAATAAATGACAGTCACATTGGATATTAAAGTCCTTAGAGAGGTCATCATCACAGCACTCCTATCTCATCTTTCTTATTTATGAAAGTAGCTGAGGCTAGGCATCTTTATTGTTCACAAAGCTACGGCTTCAAGCCATGGGGTTTCTATGGTGTCAGAAGGACTGACCCTCTCCTAACACATATGCATGGACAACATCATAATCTGTCAAAAAAGTTTTCAGTGATGAAACAATCAAGCTACAATTGATGCGGGACAGGACGCACGCTAACCCTACAATAGCATAAATACCGCACAATAGGGGTTTAAGGTTCTCAACCTTCAATTAGAACAAAAAAATAGAAGATCTTCGGATTCGCTCCAAAGAGGCTTGTCGGCTTCGCACCAACAATAACTTTGAAGAATCACTCCTCAAAGGCGAAATTTTTTCACAAGTTTTCTACGAAAGATTCGCTCTTTCACAAGATGCACAAAACTAACTTAATTTGTTTCATTCATCATCAATAATAATTCTCATAAGAGATTACAATGTATATCATAAGAGATTACAATGTATATTTATAAAGAAAAAAAACCCTAGGAATACTACTTTAAATAAAACTCTTAATCAATCATTAAAACTTTTTAATCTAATGGTCATAATTAATTTCACCATTAATCCCCTTTTTTTATTATGCGACAACTTTTGAAGGGTCAAACGATGCCCGGTTGACGTGAAATCGGTCTTGTTTGAAAGTTTATCGAAGTAGCTTTCCAACAAGACAAGAATCACACAATTCCGACACATATTGGTAGACTTATGACTACTTTTTCAATAGTTGCGCAAAAAGTGACGAAATTAACAATCACATATATATGTATGACCCCTAAATAATTCAAATAAGAAAACTAATTCTAAAATAAATCATTTATTAAAAGAATCCTAATAAAAAAGAAAACTAAACCTGGATAAAAATATTGCCTAAAATAATGTCACACAGGTCTTTAACGGACCTTTTTTAAAAACTCATTCGTGGGTCCACTTTCTCATTGATTTTCTTTGTTTAACTCGGTCACGACCATGGATCAAAATATCGTCCGATACCGATACGTATCGGTATCAGACTTGGACAATACGGTACATTCAATGTACCGTATCGCCATTTTGTATGTAAATGTCCGGACAATATATTCAATGTATCATCCGGTATTTTACTATTCCGATACGTATCGGTTTTGATCTCGGACGATACGTATCCGATACCCGAAATTTTGACCCATGGTCACGACAATTCATCCTTCATTTTTTAAAGGTTTGAACAGTGACAAAATACGGATGCGGGTTTAATACGGCTAGCGAAAAAGTCAGAAAAAATGGCAAAATAAGGAGAAAAAAAATTGGAAGCTAAAAAACCTGTAAAATACAAAAGATGGAAAAAGTCGGGAATAAAACGTTTAATACGTGTTAAATTTAAGTTCTATTGTATTTTTTTTTTAAAGTTGTAAAACCGTCTTTTTAAATACGATAAAATACGGGAATAAAACGTTTAATACACGAAAAATGTGTTTACTACGAAAAATATGTGTATTATACAACAACATACGTATTATTCAATAATACGGGTATTATACAGGTGTAGTACACTGTGGAAAAAAAGACGTGTATTATACACATATTTATAATTTAAAAAAATCCTATTTTGTCACTATGGTTTGAACTGATCAAAAAATTAATTTTCAAAAATCCTATAGGACATTGCTAGTATTAGCGTCAAGCTATGGTATTTTTAGTAAAATACTTGATTACTGTGAAAGGGGATCCTTCCATGTGGCACAGCGGGATACTCTTTAAGAGTTGGTATAAGGTAAAAAACTTGTTCACTCTCAAGTGTGAACAGGTCAAGATACTAATGCTAAAACGATCAAACCTTGGGAAGTGCGCAGCTATTTATAACTATGCCAATCAGTGAAAGTATAGGTTTGACCATTTTTGTGATGCCCAAACCCTGCCCAGCATTCATTTGCACTGAATCTCTCAAGATCATGCACAAATCCCAATGCACCGGCGGAGGATCAGTAGATCACACAACGATAAGTGGAAGCGTTCGGTCGATTAATATCGTTCATCAAAGCCATGCAACTTATAGGAAACTTTTTCTTTTTGAAAAAAACAACATCCACGTCTTGCCCGTCAATGCCCATTATATAACAAAATACACAACGAAATTCAAAAGGTCTTATAACTTCAAACTGCATAAAGTTCTATTTGTACATTCTATGAAAATCTTGAAACCAGCGTGTACCCTAACACGCAACAGCCATCTCTATTTCACACATACCCACGCAGATTTCTTTATCGTTGAAATTCTACACAAATATTAGCGTAGTGATCTAAAATCACTCAGCAGACATCCACCGAATCCTTGACCAACGCTAATACTTCACACTGAGACTGAATCCCAAACATTAATATTTCATCATAAGATTGAATATGATCATCAAAATTTCTCCATAATTTTGAAGCCTGATATCAATATTTTACCAAAAATTAAATTCCATGCATCAATATTTCACCATAAGATTGAGTTCTGAACATCAATATTTCACCTTAAGATTGAGTTCAATTCAATAATTCAGCTACAGATAAAATTATAAACATCAAACATTAAAGTAGTAACCACATGATATGTAGATGGTCCACTTGTTACATCAAATGATCATCAAATACTATGATAACGCCACGTCGTCGATAACCAAGGATAAATAGATATGCATATAAGTGAGATACATTAGATATTTGTCTAAGTTCAAAGTTAAATCCTTTGTTGCATGGATTGACCAAAGGCTTCTAATTTGAGAGACGTTGATACCAAGTGCGTACCGCAATCACTGTCATTGGTCCAATTTCCAATGTCATATCTAAAAAGGGAACATGTTATACCTGCGCTAAGGTGAACATCAAGTGTGACCAGCCCAAACCTCTATACATATAGGTTCTATATAAGGCTCACATAGACCTTTAAAGGTTTAGTTTTGTTTCACTTTGGCATCGTACTCACTTTCTTAATTAGAGTAGCCATAATGTTATAGGTTCACTAATCATCCCTTGTGACAAGCTATGAAATTGTCAGTGGAGGTCCCACTATGGCTTCCCATACTACCATAGTGATAACAACTGTATAACAATTCTATTCAATAATATTTCACCATGAGATTGAATTCGATTCAATAACTCACCCTTAAGTTTGTTTCTTATTCGATGTTCGATATTCAGATATGGTGACACATATTCACCAATGATTCACTGACCTATATCCCTAGATCATAATAATATCCACCTCATGTTCAAAGATTGATTCCTGAGAGGTTCAGAAAATAAGGACCCATCTATTGAAGGTTCCCCAAACCAATCATAGTTAATGAACCATCTTAGGGTTCCCATAAGCTCAACCAGAACAGGTCAAACATGCATCATCTAACATTGACTATCTTTTCATCAAATTTTAGATTTTGGTCAACTTAAGCCTTTTATTACTTTTTTATCAGAGGTCCAGATTGGGACAATGTAAGTTGCTCTACAACGCATCAAAATGTAATATTTTTCAATTACACAACTTTTGGTCCGCTTTGTCAAACTTAGACTTTTAGAAAACCTCTTATATGTCCTCATATATTCCTTGAAACAGATCATCATATTGTTTTCCACCATCTAGAGTAAACTTTGATTGTCAATCCAACTTAAACCTTTTGGTCAAAAGCCAGTTGGAGCGGTGATCACTCTTTTGGTATCCAATGAGCATGTTTTGTAATCTTGTGGTTCACAAGAAAGTGTGTATGAACTCTTCAAGAGGAGATAGTATGTGATGTGGGACGTTCTTGAAAAATAAATTTAAAATGATGAAAGATTGATGTTTTAAGTTACTCTTGGTTTTGTTGCACTTTGGAGACCTCTTACATTCCTAGGGACTAGGAAGGGTTGGACTGGAAAATGTAGGCATTAGAGACCACTTGAAATTTTTTGGTTAAATTTTAATACATCATTTTTACTACGACCATTTCACGTAAGCTCCCTTAGATTAAGAATTGGTCTGTTCCAGCCCTTAGATTAAGAATTGGTCTGTTCCAGCCTCTTGAAGTGTGTATGAACTCTTCAAGAAGAGATAGTATGTGATGTGGGGCGTTCTTGAAAAATAAATTTAAAATGATGAAAGATTGATGTTTTAAATTACTCTTGGTCTTTTTGGACTTTTGAGACCTCTTACAGTCCTAGGGACTAGGAAGGTCGGACTGGAAAATGTAGGAATTAGAGACCACTTGAAATTTTTTGGATAAAATCTAATACATCATTTTTACTAGGACCATTTCACACAAGCTCCCTTAGGTTAAGAATTGGCCTGTGCCAGCCCGTCGAGCTCCTCCAAGAGTGGTCTGACCATGTTTGCTTGGATAGACTCCCCGAGTAAAATTCTTACCTTGCATCATTTCAAAAAACAGTGGATGGTCTCTTCTCAGTTGATGTGTGCTACCAATTTGATGGAAGAAGTGGTGCATCATATTATTAATTCATTGCACTTTTGCATGTTGTGTTTGGGATCACTTTCTTGCAATTATTCGGTATGGGGTGAGGTATTCAATCTTCATTGATTGTACATTGTGATCATGGGCAATTAGACAATTTCAATAAAGAGGATGCTTACATATGGTAGATTGGTTCATTGGTCATTCAGAAAGAAAGAAAGCATATTCTAAAACAAAAACACTAGTGCTAAGAAAGCGTATTCTAAAACAAAAACACTAGTGCTAAGAAAGCACATTCTAAAACAAAAACACTAGTGCTTCTTGTTGGACAAAATGATTAAAAGAAAAATAAACACAAAAGTAATGTATCACAACAAGAATTCGACCTTTGCATCTAATGGCGTTTTTCGATGTTGGAACAAAAATTTATATAATGGTGAAACGATATAGAAAGTTCATGATAACTTGGTCTGCTGATTGGTGTGGTCGTTTGAAAATCAAGTTTGATAGTTTTTCATTCAGTTTGGGTAAGACGAGAGCAGGTGGTATTGTATGGGATCATCTACAATCTATCATGCATTAACGCTAACCTATTTCGACCCATTGGCATTTGTTACTCCAATGAGGCTTAATCCCTTGCAATTCTTGTGGGCATTAACTTTCTCAATACAAACTTCATAGGTCCAATTTTTTATGGGGAGTAACGATTCTTTTTTTTACAACTTGGGTGTCCGGGCCTCTTAGAGTACCCGACTAATCCCAAGGGAATGTGCGCGCCCCAAGTTAGCAGGTGTCAGCATGGGATAAAATCCCTAATGTGGCCTCAAGGGGGGGATTCGAACCCACTTTCCTGCTTCCTACAGTGGGTACCTGGCCATCACGCCAAACCCCTTGAGGTTATGGGGACTGACTATTCAAATGTGACTACATGGCCGCCTAAAGGAATTTAGGTCCCTTGGAGATTCCATGATTGGTAGAGAAAATCCAAGATTTGTGTAGATAGTAAGTTGTCATTTCATCTTGTCCAAAGGATCGTAAGAAAATATTGTTGGCTAAAAGTGAGCAGATAAATTCTCCCTATGTTTTGAGATGTTCATCATATTGTGACATGTTGTTTTTGGTAGTTTCCTTTTGGTACCTGTTAGGCCTGCTTTATTTCCCTTTATTTAGTAAAGCTTTAGATAATATTATTCAAAATAAAATTGTCTCTTTTTATAGGTAAAATAAAACTGTGCTCCAGGAAACTAGTAAGAATCAAATGATTTGATTGTGCATAATAAACGGCTAAACAATAGAATATATAATGGCATTATATTAGTGCCAAGATGAACAAATATAATTCTTAAAATCACATAATGACGAAGTTGAAAAGAGCAAGCAGATACACATATGTTCCCTTTTGGGCTTTCATATTTCCGGGCTGATAGCTTTGCTCATCCCATGATCTCGTAATTCACTTTTTCATTGAAGCCTCATTAGTTATCAGAAAATGAAAATAAAGATCAGCACACTGATATCTCTGTAAACAAGTTCTCCATTTCTCACAAAATATTGGTAGTTTATTGGCAAGGCAGGAGAAACACACGTCAAAGAGTCAGACATGGTGAAGAGAGAGAGAGAGAGAGAGAGAGAGAGAGATAAAAAAATTAAATAGTGTGCAAATGAAGAGTATTTATGCACAAGTAATTGCTCCCTATAAGAAAATAAAGAAGCGACAAAGCTTTCGTACCTTAGACTTCCCAGCTCTTGCAGCAGCAACTAGAGATGGCACCATCAATTTATCACCGGGACCAAAGATGCTACTAGGACGTATACAACATGTTAGAAGCCCATTCCTACCATTTGCCTTCATTACCAATGCCTCCGCTTCAGCTTTGGTACTTGAATAGGAATCGTTATACTGAAAAATGGTGGAGCGCTTGAGATCAAGAAAGAGACAAACTTAAAGAGAAAAGAAGATAGTTCAACCTATATACAAAAAAAAAATCACAGAATAATCTATATGAAGTGAGTACCTTGTCTGGATAAAGCATTGATTCATCTCCATTATATATTCCGTGAATACCATCAAAGACCACACTAGGAGAGCTAGTATAGATAAGTCTCTTCACCTTGGCTCCAGTACAAGCATCAATAACATTCTTGGTTCCTGTAAAACCCAATTGCAAGGAGAAGAAAACATGAGACATCCCAGAGGATTGAAGAATGCCCGGAGCAGGTAGACGGGCTATTATTACTGCATTTGCTCCATCCATTTTTTTACCTTGGACATTGACTGAATAATGAAGTTGGTAATTATTGATGGATGAATCAGGAGCGGCCATGTGGAAAACAGCCTCTGCCCCTTGACATGCTGCAGAAATAAAGAAATATGTGAGTTCACACTTATGAGTGTCGAGTTGATATTGAGTCCAGAAATGGAAAATCCATGACAAGTTATTGGTTTATGATGCAATTAGATAATGAAAAAAGCCCGAAATAGACAATTATATGTAGAAAGTGAAGAAGTAAAGCAATTTATAGGAAACCAACCGTCTAATCTCTTAAGAGAGAAATTTACGTAAATCAAAAGTATGTGAACATCCCATATGGGGTGTTTTACAGATATTGAGTCCCCTTTTTACTTAAATTAGTTATCCTGATAAACTAGAACTCCAACTTCTGATGTGATTGAACTATCCTACTAACGCTTAGATGCTAACTATTTGATAACACTTAATAGCATATTCAAATGTGGCCTAAGAATGTATATGTGACCAGCACCCCAACTAAATGCCACTATTAACTAAAGAAGATAAAGTAAAGAAATAAATCAATAAACTTTACTCCTCTTGTGTTGCCTTCACAAAAAAACCCAATGATCAATCATACAAGGGTTATTGAAATTTCTGGACTCACTTGACTAATGATTTTGGGTTTTAAAACTCTAGCGAAGGCCTAGAAGACTATCGAATTTTGAACTATGACCCAAAAGGTTTTTCCTAAAAATTTTAATGATCCTCAAGGAGTGTTGACTCGCAATTTACCGAAGTTTACCATCTTTGACCAGTATGAACTTCACCATTTGCATGGTTCATATCATGAACAGAATGAAAGAAGTTGCACTGGTAGGCTAGCTATCTTAATGTCCTATAATTTTATCAATCAATTGCCATGCATAATTTATAGTTGAATGCTTAATTAAGGTTAAATTAGAGTTCTGGTAGGTTTGTGGCTAGGGAATAAGAAGCAGAAAGAGATATCTATTCATGCTGCCAAAGTAAATAAAGAAAGACTAAAGTCACCACACTAACAAAAACAGAAGGGTAGTAATATCTATCCATGCAGATGAAAACAGCTGGCCATCTAATAATAACAAATTAGGTGATCAATTAAAGGTACCAAATTGACATCCCAAACATAAGCACGTCAATTCAAAACCAATTCTGCAACAGATACTAACTAAGAAGTGTTTCATGAAAAGGGGTAAATGGAAATCTAAGGCCTGTTTGGCAACCCTTTTCTTAAAAGCACTTTTTAAGTCTTGGAACATGTGTTGCTTCTCAAGTGTTGCTTCTTAAAAAGGTATATCACATGTTAAAAATGGTGTTGTGTGAGAAGCACCATGAGGCATCTTCTCAACACACCACCATTTTCAGCTAGAGGTGGTCATGTCCATGAGTGAAATGTGGTTTTCACCAAAAAAAATTCCCTGAAAAGTGCTTTTTGAAGGAAAACTGCCAAACAGAGCCTAAACATCAAGGCATCAGAAAGAGCCATGGCTTCATATATAGATAAATAATTTGGCACTTAGATGGTACTGAAAAAATAATATAAAACAAAGTGTCCTAAATTTAGCAGTTCAATCCCAACCAACCACATCCCTAATTAAATATCTAATGTAAATCTATCAGAGAGAAAGAAGGAGACCTTTAAGCACTTGGGCCTTGTTCCGAAGATCAGCAGACACATATAGAGCGCGGCCAGATCTAAGAGCATTCCCAAGTATTCCCTCCTCCTCGTTCTGATCAAGATTGATAGACGACCCCAAATCCGTAATCCGAACAAACCATTTTTGAGATCTAATGAGCATTTCGACCAGATGTCGTGCCGCAAAACCTCTTCCACCTGTCACTACACACCATCTCTCTTCTTCCATTTTTCCCTAAATGACCCTTCAGCAAAAACCAGGCAGACATCTTAATACGACCTCAGTTTTACAATGCTGGTTGGAATACACAGATAAAAGTAGCTAACTATACAATTATAATATTTAAATAAAAAATAAAGATTAAAAAACTGATTAAAATTCAAAGTTTGTTCAATGTAGAGTCAAAAAGGTCCTTCTGATCGATCATCGCGGTAAAATGCAGAGAAAAGTTATGGAAGGAATTAGAGCGTAGGCGAGGAAAATACAACTAATATTCAGAAAAAAAAACAGCTAGAGACACTAAAATGACTAGATTCAAATGCACGAAGATTATAAGTAAATTATATACACACTGATCCAAAGAAGAATCTCGGTAAATATATCACCGTGATTCACTGAGATATATCCTCTTACCAAAAATAAAAAAATAAATAAACCATACGCACCAGATCCCGAAGTCCTAAAGCTCTCCTTCTTCTTCGTGTTGCGGGCTCAGTGGAGAGAAGAGCCTTTTAGAGAAAGAGAAAGGGATCTTAATCTCTTATTCAGCGTCGAAGTAAAATAAGGCAAAAATAAAGGCCTAGAATGGATGAAGGGAATATTAACAAATAACAAGAGTACGGGTTTTTGCAACTGAATATTCGACCGTCACAACCGAAGATTCTGCAGCTAAAACATCGGCTTTCTTCCATCGGACGATGGAGTTCTCTTTTCATTTCAATCTTTCATATAATAGATTTTTAGATCATGGCCTACATATCAGACGGCTGATTTCACTTGTCAAACATCCCTTAATGATCATGATCATCAGTGGTGGACACAAGATTTTTCTAAAGGGTGTCACTCGATAGTCAATAGTTCCGATGGAAATATTTTTCCCCAAAAAAAGTGCATACAATTATATAATCAATTTTGATTTTGCGTGACACACATCTAAAAATCTAAAATAATGACCAAAAAATCACATGGAACACATCTTGCTCAAAAATAATTTGGAGTCACTTTTTTAGATATGTGCCACGGGGAAGAAAAAATTGATTGTCTATTAGTACACCTATGATCTCAAGATTCATTATGTTGAAAATTGGGATAAAAAATGTTCTCAAATTTGTCAATGCATTATATATGAATAAAGGAGATGAGACGAGGTTACAATTTCACAATATGTAAATAATGGTACTCAACAGTGAAACTCTTTAGGTACCTCTATTCGCGCTCACACACTCTCTAAGAGCGCATGCGTTCGAAACCCTCTAAAACTCGATAACTACTTCAAATCAGAAGATGGAGATTGTTTTTCATCCCAGTCTTCTACACGATGGATCTTGAGACCAACGCACCATCAAACGGTCTATTTTTTATTCCACGTGATACAAATCCACAAATAATATCGCTTAAATGTGATGTGTGATATGTGCCATGAGAACTTTTGTTAGTTGCTCCCTACTACTTTGGAGATTTGTACCACATGGAATAAAAAATAGATCATCTGATGGTATGTTCATGGTCTCAAGATCCATTGTTTGGAAGATTGGGATGAAAAATGATTTAGATCATCTAATTCTAAGCAGTCAACAAGTTTAAAGATTTCAAACATAGGCGCCCTAAGAGATTGCGAGTCGTTGTTAGATAAATCTTGGATGCTATTCAATATATTTTAATGTTAGTTATTATAACTATAACTCTTTGGATTGTAGGTCTCTACTTATAACCGTCCATTTGGGATTACTTATTTTTTATATGGTAACCGTTATCCATTTCTAATAAAAAGGATAAAAGTTTCATAAAAAAAAAAAAACCTCTTTATAATATGTGGGTTATAAGAGACAGATTTTTTGGAGGAGAAAAGATGCCCCACATTTTAAATGAGTACCTATTATTATTAGCAACCGTATGATATGTATTTAAAATTATAGCTGCAAATAAGGGTTTCCCTTATGATTTTATTAGATTTTATTATGGATTTTTTGCAAATACCCCCCTATGTTATACTGAAATTGCATAAAACCCCCTGAGTTATGTTTATTTACACTATACCCTCTACTTTTATGTTTCCTTTACAAATACCCCCTGCCGTTAAGTGGCAGTTAACTAAGCGTCATTTCTTCAATTAAATGACGCATTTGCTGTAACAACCCGAATTTTTGAACTTTCTTTTATTGGTGTTAGATTGTGTTTTATACCTTGCATGGTGTTAGTGCTCTACACCGGAACCTACCCTAGTTGAGAAAATACACATTTTGATTTTAAAGAGGTATTATATTTAAAATTATCTTTATTTGACACAAGTTGTGTTGTAGCCTAGTGGTTGAAAGGCTTTAGATATAGATAAGAGGTCTAAGGATCAAACCTTGCTAGCCGTCACTCCATCTTCTTCTCTGGCCACCCTTCTTTAAAAACACCCAAATCTCTTTTAAATTTCTTGTGTATTCTTCCACAAAGAACACCGTAGTGTTTTTCTGCCGTCAAATCGTGGTGGAAGAAGGCGGCGTAATCATGGACGGATCATCGTGTGGACGCCGATCTCTATCGCCCTAATCGTCGTCGATCTGTCGGTCACGCTTCAAGAGGTGGGTACCCATCTATCCGTCTCATCCTTCTTAGATCCCATCGCGTAAAATATGTTGATCGCGTACCGATGGGATATTTAAAATAAATCTAAAACTGTTTTTATTTATATTTTTTTTTTTTTAAATCTATTTTAGGATTATAATAATAATGAAATCTGTTTTTGGTATGAAATTTTGTAAATTCTGTTTTTGTATGAAATTTTGTGAAATCTGTTTTTGTATAAAATTTTGTGAGATCTTTGATGCATTGTTGGGTTTTATTTTCGGAACCCTATATTTTTATTTACTTTATTGTGAATCTGTGGCCGTCAATCGATTGAAACCCTATGGGAGCGCGTGCCCTACTACCCCGTGGCACCCACACCCACTCCCTACCCCGTTGAAAAATATAAAATTAAAATATTAATTAACAACTAAAATAATAAATAAATTTTACGAAAGAGATTACGTTAAATAAATATTATTGTATGAAAGTGGTATTATATTAAAGAGTAAAATATTATTAGGTTAATTAAATAATAAATTAGTTGAAAAAATAAATAAATAAATAAATAAAAACAGTTTTAGATTTATTTTAAATATCCCATCGGTACGCGATCAACATATTTTACGCGATGGGATCTAAGAAGGATGAGACGGATAGATGGGTACCCACCTCTTGAAGCGTGACCGACAGATCGACGACGATTAGGGCGATAGAGATCGGCGTCCACACGATGATCCGTCCATGATTACGCCGCCTTCTTCCACCACGATTTGACGGCAGAAAAATACTACGATGTTCTTTGTGGAAGAATACACAAGAAATTTAAAAGAGATTTGGGTGTTTTTAAAGAAGGGTGGCCATAGAAGAAGATGGAGTGACGGCTAGGGTTTTGAAGAAGAATTCTTATAATAATGATTTAGGGTTCTCCGTAACTTTCTTATTTATAATATATGGGCATTAATTCAGTGCTAAGCGGTCGCACCAAATAAGGGTGTATAGGCTTTTAATTCAAAGTTTAAAATAAAGGTTTAAAACTCACATAGCAAGGTTTGATCCTTAGACCTCTTATCTATATCCAAAGCCTTTCAACCACTAGGCTACAACACAACTTGTGTCAAATAAAGATAATTTTAAATATAATACCTCTTTAAAATCAAAATGTGTATTTTCTCAACTAGGGTAGGTTCCGGTGTAGAGCACTAACACCATGCAAGGTATAAAACACAATCTAACACCAATAAAAGAAAGTTCAAAAATTCGGGTTGTTACATTTGCCCTTACTTAATATTATATATAAAATAGCTATTATATTTTTCTCAACTTTGACCGCATTTTAAACGGTGGATAAACATCGGATCCTGACCAAATTTTTTGGGTGGAACATGATTGATCTCCTCTAAGTTGCCTTGTTACCTGATTTTCAATTTGGATGTCAATGATATCCAATTGGTTCGTAACGATGGTAGGGTCGGGATGGTACAGACGGGGGTAGCATTTTAATACAACCCACGAATCAAGCGAGCATCATGGACATCCAAATCGAAAATGAGATAACACGAGAACTTATAGGAGATCAATCATATTCCACCAAAAAAATTTGGGCAAGATCCGATACATTTCCATCATTTAAAATGCGGTTAAAGTTGAGAAAAATAAAATTGCCATTTTGTATATAATGTTAAGTAAGGGCAAACAAGTTATTTAATTGAAAAAATGACGCCTAGTTAACTATCATTTAACGGCAGGGGCCTATTTATAAAGGAAACATAAAAGTAGGGGGGCAAGTGTAAATAGGCATAACTCAGGGGGTTTTATACAATTTAAGCATAACATAGGGGGGTATTTGCAAAAAACCCTTTTATTATCCCAAATTTCTCTCTTCTTGATTTTTCTTATTTAATTAACATAATGGGTATTTGCAACCAAGATTCGATCTCAACAACCAATGATTTCAATCTTAACATATTGACTCTCTTCAATGAGACAAAAGAGATTGTTTTGCATCTCAATCTTTCAAATAATAGATCTAGAGATCATGACCAACCTATCAGACGGTTAAAATCTTTACGGAGAGGGGGGCTTTAAATAGATATATGTGTGGCCCTATTCCATGACCATAAAGCCCTTTAAGGTTTCTTCAAAACTTTTGGAGGGCCGGTGACACCCCATCATTGTATGTAGATCTAGAGATCATGACCAACCTATCAGACGGTTAAAATCTTTATGGAGAGGGGGGCTTTAAATAGATATATGTGTGGCCCTATTCCGTGACCTTAAAGCCCTTTAAGGTTTCTTCAAAACTTTTGGAGGGCTGTTGACACCCCATCATTGTATGTAGATCTACCCCTGATGATCATAGCATATCATAAGAAGAGTTCAACAGCCTTTTGTTTGGTAAAACCCATGTAAAGTTTTTTTTGTTTTTTTATACTTTTTCATGATTTGCAAAGAAGACCCTCAAAAGTTTTTATATTTTTCAAAATCGAACTGATTGTAAATTTATTTTTAGTTGTTTGGCTATAAAATTACATAAAAGTTTCTTATCCCCAAATTTTCACAAATTGGCATTAGATTCAACTTCTGTTATCTACATGATATAATAATTTTGACGATCCTATTAAAACTAACTAATGGTGAAACACATCCATGTAAGTAAAAACATAGATAAGTAATTGTGAATCATCTTAGATAACTTTTGTCAAAGCACCTCCACTATAATCCAAAGGGATAATAGCTAATGAAGGACATAAATAGTACTTCAATGATCATAAACTATTAAATTATACTTATGTTCTTATACTATTAAATTGTGATTTACTAATATACCATGAGACACATATTTCTAATTAATTTAAATTATTCAAGTGCAATTTATCATTGAAACGTGTATCAGTCAAAGGATCATGCTCAAAAGTGTCCATGAACCATCCGATTAGCAAATTTTATTATTGGTCATTCAAAACTAAAATTACGGTTAGACTTTACGATCAGATGGTCCAAATCTTCAAAATTTTATAATTTTAGGGTTTATTGCCCTTGAATGTATGATCTATCACTTTCACGGTATGGCCCATATCTTAAATCATTAATGATATAAGATTATTTAAAAATTCATTAACAATGCAAGATCATTGTCATGAGAGCTAACACAAGGTGTAAGAAGTAGTGACTAATCCACATGAGTGATCGGGTTGGTTACCTTGTAAAAACTCAATCCCAATTGATTGAGAGAGGATGTTTTAGTCCTGGGTATTAGCGTTTACAACCAAAAATTCCACATTCGCAACTAGGGGTTTCCATCGTTAAATAAGTTGCTTGCTTGGATCGGAAGATTAAGATCATTTCCATCTAATCTTTCACACAATAGATTTTGAGATCATGACCTACCTATCAAATGGTCAAACGTTAATTGCCAAATGTGAACATGATCATGGCATACCATGTAAAGGCTTCTCAGGTCACTTTTTGGGATGTGTACCAAGTGAAATGAACATCCGACTATATGATAGCTTGTCCACGATCTCAAGATCCATTGTATGAAACATTGAGACAAAAAATGATCTTCACCGTCTGATCAAAGCAGTCAACATTTTAATGGTGGAGACCCTCGGTTGCAAAGACTAAAACTTTAGTTGTAAATACTGGTACCTTCCAAGCATGGTTAGCATAAACACATTCGACACACTTTTCAGTACAGAGGAACGAGAGACAGCCCTTTTGGTTTTAACCCGAACGAGGTTTTTCTGTTATGTGGCCGAAGAAGGGAAGAACGAGCCTTCTCGTTTTAGCCAGGCTGATGGAGAAAAAGACTTTTAGTTATATTTTTCCGAAATTTTTTGTGTGCGCTATTTTCCAAATTTTGTTGGTTAAGTGGGACCCACGTGTTTTCAAAATACCAATCTTTTTCACTTTCCCTAAGGCCATGTTCGAATCCGCGATTTCTGCTCGGAAATAGAGTCCCGCTCGGAAAGCAATTTTTTTTTACAGTTTCATACCATGTCCTGCGATTCGTAATGGCGGTGGGACCCACTGCTTTCCTGACCATTCCCGAGTTCCAGCCCATCTCTCATTTCCGAGCAAGGAAATCGGAAAAGCTCTGTTTCCGAGTCCTTTCTGTGTATGCACCTCTCTCTCTCTCTCTCTCTTTATACACAACGTCAACCCCTCCAACGGCTATTTTTAGAAGGCGTGGTTTGACGGTCTTCTGTGCAGTTATAATAGCAAGAACAACTGCAACAAAAAATATTAAAAAATAAAAAAAGGAAAAATTATAAATTATAAATATAAATATAAATAATGGAAATAAGAAAAGATCTCAGGGGCTTAGTTACCATTCATTAGTTATAATAACACGAACAGCTGCAATAAAAAATATTAAAAATTAAAAAAAGGGAAATAGGAATCATTTATATTTATAAATATAAATAATGGAAATAGAAAAAGATCTCAAGCTTAAGGGACTTAGTTACCATTTATTAGTGATCTTGTCTTATTCATCCTCTAATTCGTAGTTGCTGCTAGAAATTTCTTGAGGAGGGGTTCCATCTCTCTCTCTTAGAAAAGGTTGTCTCTTCTCTCTCTCTCACAAGGAAAGAAAAAAGGTACTCGAAACAATATAATGAAAGGCAGGTATTATGTGATTAACCATTGCACCAAGGGACTTGCACGTGTTAAGCTCCAGCCATTAAAGGGGTCGAAGAAGGGAGTCGCACAGATATTTATGAGTTCCAAAAAAATGACAGGTCAAAATTATGCTTTCTTCAATTTTGGTCTTATAAATAACCGCATTAAAAAATGGATCAGTTTTGTAGAGGGAAATTGATCAATGGACCATTCTTTATGTACTGGTTGCACACTTGATCCAACTCAAAAAGGTAAGAGTGAGTATCAAGTATTAAACTCATGGTCTAAGGATAGTATCTCCACCAAATAGGCGGAATCTTCGAGGTTGCACATTTATTGAGGACCATACAAATCAATAGAAGATAGGGTACCTTTTCTTGCAATGGGTCGAGACGGGCCAGGTTGGGCCTTAGCTTTTGATAAGCCCATTTTTTTTCATTGTAAAAATACGGCCCAAATTTTGCCCAATTATAAATTTGGGATTCAGGGTCGGGCTTTTTTTAAAATCCCAAATCTGACTTGAATCGCGTACAACTCAGGCTGGATTTAAACAAGCTCGACCCTTTCCCTTAATATAATCAGGTTCAGCCGAGTAAGGTCCAGGCCGAAATTTCATTGGCCCGATTGTTTTTACCTTAAAAATTAGGCACGAATTCGGCCTGGATGTAATTTCAAATTGGGCTTGTAGGAATCATTTTTTGCACGAATCCAGCCCGAACATATTGTTAGTATGATAGGCGATTGGGTAGTAAAGCTGTAGGAATCATTTTTGTACAATTGTACCGACGGAAGTGTTCAATCTTTCATGGATCGTGCATCGCTCAAAAATGACTTTGAAATATATACGACACAGTATCAAATGCTTTACCGTCATTCTTACGATCATACGATGTCCCTAAAGTAGACCGATTTTTTGTTTTTATGAATTAATTAAAAGAACACAGGAAATCCTTCGTTTATGTGAAATGCCATAAATCAGAGATTTTCTGAGGCCTAAAGAACACACCTGAGGAAAGCCAGAAATCTGAGCTTGCCAGGAATTTGCAGAAAACAGAGTTGTCAGGAATCTAAACTTTTCTTAGATAATTGGGGAAATACCAAAACATGGCCTAAAAAAACAGGCTTTTACCCAAGATTTCACTAGAACCCAGCGTGGACAAACAAGGCTTACATGTGGAATTAAAATTTTACCGTCTGATTGATGGTTCATGATCTCAAGGCTTATTGCATGAAAGATTAAGAGAGAAAAATAATCTTCATGGTCTGATTCAAAGCAGTCAACACTATTAATGGTGGAACTAGCACTTGGAAAGATCGGATGACCGGTTGCAAAAACCTGCACTACGCTTATTTTCAACGAGAGATCCTCATTGACTCCTCTGAAACAGAGTCGGAGATCATGTTTTTTTGTCCCAAGAAATCATATTTCCTCCCCAAAGATACCGTTTGACGATTGGGAGTACCTTTTTGGCGCTATTTTCAACGAGAGATCCTCATTGACTACTCTGAAACAGAGTCGGAGATCATGTTTTTTTGTCCCAAGAAATCATATTTCCTCCCCAAAGATATCGTTTGACGATTGGGAGTACCTTTTTGGCGCTTGCAAGCCTCCGACTCAACCCCACGAAATATTCAATAAGGATTTTTACAAAACAACGCCCTGTGCTATATTTATCACCAAAATATCAAACGCCCGTCTTTTCTTTGGAAATAGCGCCCTCACGTGTTTGAAATGAGCAATCACACATATCAACCCATGTAGGGCACTGGTCAATTTTAATTAATAATTATAATGTTACCCTTGCCAATAAATTCTTTTTTTTTTTTTTTTTTTACTTTTTTATATTAGGCATCCGACATGGGCATGGAGAATGCGTACGAATACAGGACGGTGTTGGCCCGTATGGGACGCATTTTCATAATTAAAAAAAAAAATCAACCACTTTTGTAATAAAAATATAACTGAGGTGCGTTTTCGTACTTTTCTCTATCCCCTCCCTCCCTAAGTCATCTATAAACTGTTAACGGCTTTAAATGAGATGATGGAGATCATTTTTCCTTCCAATCTTCCATGTAATGGATGTTCTTGAGATTATGAGAGTTTAATTCCACGTGGCACACTTCCCAAAAAATAATATGATTGTAGCATACATCATGTGTGGTTCTTGAATTATTTTCCGAGAAGTGTGCCACCTAGAGTCAAAATATGACAGTTTGATGGGATGCCCATGATTTCAAAATCCTTTGTGAGAAAGATTGGGATAAAACATGATCATTATTTGATTCAAGTCCGTCAATGATTTTCAGCTATGCTTAATGGGTAATATTTAGTAATTTGTGCGTGATTAATGTTAATGAAAAACAATTCCTCATTTTCCACCGTTATCTACACTCAATTATTTTTATAAAATCTTTAAGTGCACCCACATCCTCTTCCTCAAAAATACCCATAAACATCTTCAAACATGCAGAAACTCCAATGAAATAAAAGTAATGAAACCTTCTTAAACCTCCTCTTCAAACCCACATTTTTTTTATATAGGTAAGTGATGTGCAGTGGAATATGATGATATTTCACCCCTAAAGACCTACATTTAGCTATCCGATGAAAGCCATTTAACACGTTTTATATAGTTTTAGTGATTTATAGGCCTGGAGATGTGTTGAGCATGAAATAACCCAAAAGTTCAGAATATAACGTCAAATTCGTGCTACCTTGGATCATTCAGAACTTATCCCGACTTGGAGCTCAATTTGAACCATCAAGACGTTAGATTCAGAAAATTGTCAAAACACAAAAGTTGTAGAACTCGTCGTCAGATTTCCAACGCCATAAGAATCGCCTCAATCTGACTTCGGGATAGAAAGTTATAGCCAAAATACTAAGGCAATATCTGAATGCAAAGTGTAGCGGGAGTTCACGAAAATCTGAGAGGTCGATTGATCGACCCTTTTTGGTCGATCGATCGACCTGATCCGAAAGATTTGGAATTTCAAAACAGAATCTGGTATGGTCGATCGATCGACCAAATTTAAATTTGAGTTCGGATTTTGTTTGGCCGCGAGAATATTGGTACTCTTTTCACGGAATAAAATCTTGGAGGAAAAAACGGCTTCTGTTTTGGCAATTAAGGAAAAAGATATTCTTGGAGATATATTCATTCGGGGGGTCCTTGGGAGAAAATAATTCTAATTCTACTTATTTTCTGCATTCTTCTTTTTTTGGAGGGAGTTCTGTTTTTTAGAGAGTTTTTATTTTTCTGCATTCTTTTATTATTTTTAGTTTTCTGCGTTTCAAAGTGTAAGGGCATTGAGTCCCATTTTCTTGAACTACCTTTTTAATATTCATTTTGAGAAAAAGATAAGTCTTAGTTTTCTAATTTGGATCCACTTTTAAGAAGGAGGTGTGCATACTTCGGATTAAAGCTTTCGTGGATTTTTGTGGATAATTCTTCACGGTATTTTAATGGCATTTTTAACTTCTGCATTTATTTTATTGCTTATTTCAGTTATGTGTGGCTAGTTTCATTAAGGATGGGGATCTAATGAACCCCATCCGAGGTATTCATTTATATTAATATAAATCTGTGATTGAAATGTCAGATGCTTTTTAAGACCCTAATATTCATTGAAAATGGTAAAATCATTATTTCAGTCTGAGATCTAGGAGCTAATCATGCCCTATGATTTCAGATCTGTAATAATGATTTTATCCTAATTATCACCCATCTCGGGGTGAAGTTTTACCATCATCTGAGGTGTGAGTGTTAATCATACACTCATGGGATGTTAATCATACATCTCCTTGATCTCGGATTGATAGTATGACTTTATCCCAGTGGTGAGTTCCAATCACGATCTGAGGTGTGGGTGTTAATTATACACCCATGGGGTGTTAATCATACATCTCCTTGATCTTAGATCGTACTTTGAAAATTACCCTAGAAATTGGGTTCTAAATATTGTCCGAGGTGTGAGTGTTAATCATACACTCATGGGATGTTAATCATACATCTCCATGATCTCAGATCTATATTTTAGAACTCACGTGTGTATAGGGCAGTTCTTCTTTTGAGATATCTGTTAAAGATCTCACATCTCAATCCACAGATTGATATTTTGTAAATGATAAACTTACGATGGGAAGATTTAGCATCCCAATCCTTATCTTTCATTAATTGTTTAAATCTCTTAGATTTCGTTAGTATTTATCTGTTTTATCAAAAGTTTCCAGAATTCTAGGTTGTTAGTTACTGTTTAAGATATGTGGAAATTCTTTTAGTTAATTGATATTTATGTTTTTATATTTTCTAACCAATCCTCGTGGGAACGATCTCGTACTTTACACCCACTGACTACATCACGATTCGTACACTTGCGAGTACAAATTTTAGGACACATCAGTAAGCATGGGATTTTAATCCATGACCTTAACGCTACATGCTTGGAGACATGCCACTGTGGTAAATATCCAATTAAGGCTACAATAGAGCCGAGCTAGCTCGACAATTCTACTTGGCTCGGTCGAAACATGAGAATTTCTGCTCTCTTAAGCTCGACTCGAGATCCCGAGTTGAGATAAAGCTGAGGTTGTAAAGCTCGGCTCGCTTGATTAATAGTATTATAATACTTTTATATATAATAAAATATATTACATATAATTTTGATATATATATATATATATAGAAAAGGCCTCCATCCTCCATGGGAGGACGGTCACCATCCTCCAACATTCCACGTGGAGCTCCACGTGGCACTCAAAACACTTTTTTGGTGCCACATAGACCTTGGGTGCAATGCTTAGATCATTTTTGAAAAAAAAAAATTAAAAACTCATCTCCAACCTGTATATTGTGAATCGGGAAATATGGACCAATGAAAATCATCAAACTTTGACTTGTGGGTTTAAAAAAAAAAATTCAAATTTTTTTTATTAATATTGATCTAAACTATCCGCCTGTGCTCCACGTGGTACCCAAAAAGTATTTTGAGTGTCATGTGGTGCTCCACGTGAATCTTGGAGGACAGTCACCGTCCTCCATTAGAGGACCTAACCGGCTCCCTATATATATATATATATATTCCCTTTAATTTGATTCATCAAATGATTGCTTTATAGTAGATAAATATATAATTCTTATGATCCTTTATTAAAGCTTGCGCTCTCTCTTCTTGTGCTCAATTAAAGTTCTCTCTCAACAATTAAAATTTTTTCTCGTTTTAGTGAATAATCACTAGCAGAGAAATTGACAAATCAATCAACACCTACGACCAACACCTATATGCCATTATACGACATTGACTACACCTACATCGCTACACGACGTGTTGAACGCAAGTCACCATCATCTCCATACTTTATATAGCGCCAAGGGTAACAAGCACCACATCTCAGATTCCCAAGTAACCTTAGTTGAGATAATTAGGGCCATTAATCAATTTTTTTTTTCAATTGATCCATTGAATCCAAATGGACTAAAGGATGGAGAGATTTTAGGGTTTTCATTTATTAGAGTCAAAATATGACAATTTGATGGGATGCCCATGATCTCAAAATCCTTTGCGGGAAAGATTGGGACCAAAAATGATCATTCTTTGATTCAAGTTCGACAATGATTTTCAACTATGCTTAATGGGTAATATATATAGTAATTCGTGCGTGGTTAATGCTAACGAAAAACAATTCTTCGTTTTCTATCGTTATTTGCACCCAATTATTTTTATAAAATCTTTAAGTGCACCCACATCCTCTTCCTCAAAAATACCCATAAAGCTCTTCAAACATTGAGAAACTCCAATGGAATAGAAGTCATGAAACCTTCTTAAACCTCCTCTTCAAACCCACATTTTTTTTATATAGGTAAGCATGGGTAGACATGCCACTGGGGTAAAGATCCAATTAATGCTACAATAGAGCCGTGCTAGCTCAACAACTCTACTCGGCTCAGTCGAAACATGAGAATTTTTGCTCTCTTAAGCTCGACTCGAGATCTCAAGTTGAGATAGAGCTGAGGTTGTAAAGCTTAGCTCGCTTGATTAATAGTATTATGATAAGTTTATATATAATAAAATATATTACATATAATTTATATATATTATATATATATATATATATATATATATATATATATATATATATATATATATATATATATATATACATATATTCCCTTTAATTAGATTCATCAAATGATTACTTTATAGTAGATAAATATATAATTCTTATGATCCTTTATTAAAGTTTGCGCTCTCTCTTCTCATGCTCTATTAAAGCTCTCTCTTTCTCTCTCTCTCTCTCTCAACTATTAAAGTTTTTTATCACACATTTTAGTGAACAATCACTAACATGGAAATTGACCAATCAATCAATACCTACAACCAATACCTATATGTAGCTACACGACATTGACTACACCTACACCGCTACACAATGCGTTGAACACAAGTCACCATCATCTCCATACTTGATATAGCGCCAAGGGCAACAAACACTATATCTCAGATTCCCAAGTAACCTTAGTATGAGATAATTAGGGCTCTTAATCAATATTTTTTTTTTCAATTGATCCATTAAATCCAAATGGACTAAAGGATGGAGAGATATTAGGGCTTTCATTTATTAAATTTTATTAAAGTTTTTCATCTATTAAAGAAAGAAGATAATGTTTAAAACAACATTACACAAAAAAATTATAATATCACCTATTTAGCTCGAAGGTTGACTCGCCCAACTCAAGCTCGATAGAGCCGAGCTAGAGCTCAAACTTTTTAGGCTCGAAGGCCCTAAAGCCAAGCTCCAGGTCGAATATAAGGTAGAGTCAAGCTAGAGCTGAAACTTTTTATGTTTAAACACCCTAGAGCCAAAATCTAGCTCGAGTATAAGGTAGAGTCGAGCTAGAATTGTTGGAAAAAAAAATATTGAAAATATAGAAACAAAAATAAAAGAGATAAAATCAAGGGTAGAACTTAGAGACACGTTAAGATAAATGGTTTCTCTAAACGTTATTTGTCTCCTTCCGGTTATAATCGCGATAGCAAAAGAGGAGAATAGCAAACACATTCCCGGGATACAATCAAGCCCAACCCTATATAATTTCTTTTGTGTTTGCACTCATAAAATAGAATCTTGAACACTACGTAATATGCCCAAAGGAAAGAAAGAAAGTCTTATATTCTTGTGTATTTTCTTACAGAGATCTTATTTCTATTTATAGAGAAAATCTCGAATCATTGTGTCTTTTCATAGAGTTGTATCTTTTCACATTACGATAAAAAGATAAAATCGATTCACTTGTATCTTTTCAGAGAGCTGTGTCTTTTCACTTAAAGGTAAGTGATAAGATATGTTTTCATAGAAAAAGATGACCGTTAAAAACCCTTTTCACAAAACTATTCGTTAAAACATCTTTTCGTAGAAAAAGATACTAGCCGTTAAGACAAATTTTTTGGAGAAAAAAAATATTTAAGGATTGTCATGCTTATTGTTTACCACAAGAAAGTGAATCTTAAAATAAATCAAGAAAAAATGTTTTATAAAACTCTTTAAAATATACAACAATAATTAACCCAAGCTAGTGATCGATTGCTGGCCTAGATCGAATCTCCCTTCAAACCAACCTGACCCTCTTAAATCCGTCTTGAAAACACACCTGAAGCCCTCTTGACTCCCCTCTTAAAATCCATAAGAAAACTAACCCGAAATCTCCTTTTGAAACCCCACATAAAACCTTTTGGAAATAATAATAAATAAATACAATTCTACCATCGTCGTCGTCGTTTCGACTAGTCAGCATAGTGACAAATTTCGCCGAATTTCGTAAAATTCGCTGAAATGGGGTCCACCGAAAGTTTCGGAGAAATTTCGTTCAAACGAGAGAAATTTCGATATTTTTCGTCGAAATTTCAAAAATTTCGATATATTTCTTATTCTTTTTAGAAATTTCAAAATTTACGGTTTATTTCTTTTTTTTTTTAGACTTTTTTTCTCCTGCATTTTAGGCGAAAGACTAGTTGGCTCTCGCTCACAAGAAGGCATAATAGCTTGCTTGTTAAAGTTACCAACGTTGGAACTCATTATATAGGTGGCTAGAGGGAAGAGTTTTCTCTAGCCACCTATGACGGGGCCAATACTCGAGCTTGCAGCATGGTGCGTGTGGCACGACATGTGGTGCTAAGAGGGCACGCGACATGGGGCCAAGTGGGCCTGGCGACGTAGTCGCGCTGTGAGGACGTGACACGGTCGCATGGGGGTAGGACGCGGGGACGACACGGTCGTGATACGATCGCGACATAACCAAGGTGGGCTAGAGATGCAAGAGGCGTTGCGGTATGTCAAACCAAAGGGTTTGAGGTTCTCCTGCCATTCTGACTGAATGACTGTTTTACCCTTATATAGGGGAAGGGAGCCTGAGAGCTATTCCCCCCACACGGGGCCTTGCGTTGCCAAAGGGGGCGCAAGTGTCTCCTAGGCCTGAAAGGGTGGGCATAGGATGTTGACGCAGCGATGCCGTGTGGCACCCAAGGGAGGTTGAAGTATGGCTCCAGACTACGCGTCGTGGTGCATACGGCTGGGCAACCTCGCGTGAGAACACCAGCGTTGCGTGGGACTCAGTTGAGCACGACAGCACGTGGGCCAAGGATAAATGGTGCTAGTAACTCGGAACGCACATGAAGGCAGGCTGCATGGGACTCGGTTGAGCACGCGAGCGCGAGGCACAAGGCTGTGGGCTTGGGTCGGTATGTGAGCATGACATGATGGCATGGGGAGCTGCATGTCAAGACTGTTGCGAAGCGAGGTACTAGTGCAGTGCACAGGGTGAAGCTTGAGCAGGCCAAGTTAAGCGCAGCGGTGCAGATGGTGTGTCGTAAAGGGCACGGTACGGTTTGATGGTAGGCTGTGAAACAGAGGCAACCATATTGGGGGAGTTCCCGTCCTCTAGGCGGGTGGTATCAGAGCTGATGTGTAGATGGGTTGGCTTCGTTGCACGCGGTAGCGAAGCACAACGCGGGTTGAAAGCGCATCGAAGGACACTCGCGATCAAGCTGATATCGAAGTAGGTCGACCTAAGCGAAGCGTCGCGTTGCTAAACATTTTGGTATTAGAGCCAAGTTCGATCCAGAAGCGATGATGCTATTGAGCAAATTTGTGCGGAGGCACGCGATGTGGTGTCAAGAGGACACGCGACATCCCTGAGCTAGTTAACAGGTGAGGACCTTGTGACAGTAGAACCAAGTTGACCCGGCCGAGGTGACAGTGGGGAGCTAGTGGGAAGGTGCGCACCTAAGAACTAGGAATGAGATGTGAACAAGCTGGGAGGAGTTGGCAGGGTCAGTTCATTGCGATCATGCGTTAACGAGGACGTTGACATTTATGGAGTGGTGGAGGATGTGACGGGGCCAATACTCGAGCTTGCAGCATGGTGCGTGTGGTACGACATGTGGTGCCAGGAGGGCACGCGACATGGGGCCAAGTGGGCCAGGCGACGTGGTCGCACTGCGAGGACGCGACACGGTCGCATGGGGGTAGGACGCGGGGACGACACGGTCGCGACATAGCCAAGGTGGGCTAGCGATGCAAGAGGCGTTGCGGTATATCAAACCAAGGGGTTTGAGGTTCTCCTGCCATTCTAGCTGAATGATTGTTTTACCCTTATATAGGGGAAGGGAGCCTGAGAGCTATTCCCCCCCCACACGGGGCCTTGCATTGCCAAAGGGGGCGCAAGTGTCTCCTAAGCCTGAAAGGGTGGGC
Source organism: Chloranthus sessilifolius (assembly GCA_021018995.1). Lineage (NCBI taxonomy): Eukaryota > Viridiplantae > Streptophyta > Magnoliopsida > Chloranthales > Chloranthaceae > Chloranthus > Chloranthus sessilifolius. Next base: position 157,090,790 of record CM037587.1, read on the forward strand.
CTAGGACGTCGACGCAGCGATGTCGTGTGGCACCCAAAGGAGGTTGAAGTATGGCTCCGGACTACGTGTCGCGGTACATACGGCTGGGCAACCTCGCGTGAGAACACCAGCGATGCGTGAGACTCAGTTGAGCACGATAGCACGTGGGCCAAGGATAAATGGTGCTAGTAACTCGGAGCGCACATGAAGGCAGGCTGCGTGGGACTCGGTTGAGCATGCGAGCGCGAGGCACAAGGCTGTGGGCTTGGTTCGGTATGTGAGCATGATATGATGGCATGGGGAGCTGCATGCCAAGACTGTTGCGAAGCGAGGTACTAGTGCAGTGCACAGGGTGAAGCTTGAGCAAGCCAAGTTAAGCGCAGCAGTGCAGATGGAGTGTCGTAAGGGGCACGGTATGGTTGGATGGTAGGCCGTGAAACAGAGGCAACCATGTTGGGGGAATTCCCATCCTCTAGGCGGGTGATATCAGAGCTGATGTGTAGATGCGTTAGCTTCGTTGCACGCGGTAGCGAAGCACCGCGCGGGTTGAAAGTGCGTCGAAGGACACTCCTGCGACTGTTGGTATCAGAAGTAGGCTGACCTAGCGAAGCGTGCGTTAGGTGTCGCACGGGACTGAGGTTGCGGAAGTGCGACCCCGTGACACACCGGTATGGGACTAAATGTAAGTTGAGTTTGTGGGTACTATAATACTCACCCCTCTAGGCTACTTCTCACCCCACCTTCTTCGGCCGACATGTTTTGACCGTCCTTGAATATGATGTTGAAGGTTGTTTTTCATCCCATCTTCTACACAATGGATCTATGGATCGTGGGGGTACCATCAGACGGTCGGTTTTGTATTACACATGACACATATCTCAAAAAGTGACCCTAAAATCATATGACCCTCATCACGCAAACATAATTTTAGCATCACTTTTTGAGATGTGTGCCATGTGTAATGAAAAACCGTCCGTCTGATAGTATGCTCACGATCCATAGATTTATTGTGCAAAAGATGGAGACAAAAAATGACCTCCACCATATGATTGAAAGGTAGTCAATGCATGCCAGGGGGAGGAGATGGGGTGAAAAAGCAGCCTTTTGGGGTGAGTATAATGGTACCCTTTGTCAATTTGTCTTCTATACTTCTATGGTTGAACTCGGCGTTAGTGCTTGGCCACTTGGATCAACTGTTATTTTTAAAAAAAATATTAAATATATTATATATATATATATATATATATATATATATATATATTTTTAAGCTCCGAAACTTTTTTAAAATTTATCTAAAATATATCAAAATTAATTCGAAATGTACCGAAAGGATCCCCACCGAAAAATTACCGAAAACAAAATTTGTCACTATGCTAGTTAGAGCTAAGAAGTTATTGTTGTTGTCCTCACGACTTCCTGGAGCTAAAATCGTCGTCATCACTGCTACTTGTTAGAATTAATAATAAAAAAATCGCTATCATCATCATGACTTGAAAGCGATAAGGAAAAAGAAAAGGTGCGAGAGTTTTCTAAAATGATAAAATATGGTGGTACTTCTCATGATTTTCCAAATAAGAAGTTGGTGCAAATGAAGGAGAGTACTTTTCAAGATATCATAGATACAAATGAAGATAGGTACCCTTGATGACAACCGTCTGATGGTACCACATGATCTCATGATTAATTGTGGGAATGATTGAGACGAAAAATGATCTTCACCGATCAATTCTAGGCAATCAACAATTTTCCCTCTTGCAACCCTTAGATGCAAAGAAAAAACTTTGGATGCAAATAATGCCAGTTCTCATATCAGAGATCACAGGTCACATGACATGAACAACCTAAAATAATATCCATTTTAAATAAAATTCATCTATGAATTTATTTATTTTTTGCTCTCATTTCACCGGTCAAAGATAAGGTAACACTCAAACAATCAGGTGAATTGAAGTTGGACACCTTTAATCACAGTTTGAAGGGAGGATATGTATCAGATTATGTCCAAATTTTTTTATGGTACTTGATTATTCTTGTCTAAGTTGTCGGAGCACTCAATCCTCATTATGGGTGTCACATAGTACCCAATGGCCCAATGGCGTAGCCACATAAAAGGTTGTGAGGGCGTCGGCCCTTATTTAATTCTAGAGTTTCTATAATTATATGCATCTTATATAACCTTCGCTTGTATATAAGCCGTGACATCTAAGATGTTGAAGCTTAAATAGGTGATAAAATAACTTCTAACATTATCTTTATCATTTGTAGCTCCACAACAAAATTTCTTACACCCATGCAATGGCCTGCCTTGCCCTCAAGCCATCCGCATAAACCGCTGTGAGCGGTGCACGAGATGTGACCTTTTAGTGGTATCTGACCATGGGAAAGATTAATATGCGATTGATTCTTTTTCTTGTGCCTAATTTGCACCAATAATACTGGAAGGTCTATGTTGAGATTACGTGCGCATAAATTTTTTTGGATATCTTGTCGCTCGTCACCGGACAAATCCCTACCGATCAAACTTTTAATGATCCATGGGCCTGGCGTTGGTTGAGATGTTAATAGAGGGTTAGTCGAAATAGATAGGATAAGACTACTGATTATGATAATGATGATGATAGAGTTTGGTATGACATGTGACCTTCATGTATATCCCGAATTCCCGATCGTTGTTGACTGGTAGGACCCACCTACGAGAATATTGATCAAGCAATCCTCATCATCTGATCGACAGTACATTTTCCATGTCAAATATTCACCATTGATTGGTTGGTCGGGATTGTTTGACACTTTACGGTTTCTTTGTTTTGATCGCATGGTTGTAAACCTCTTAATAGAGGGTTAGTCGTAGGTAAGCAGAGGGATGTCAATAGGCTGAGTTAGGGCCAGGCCTTTAAAACCTAGCTAGGCCATAGACCCTAGGGCCTTAACTTGGCAGGGTTTTGATATGCCCCGCCCAACATTACAGCCTGGTCGGGACAGGCTCTGCTCGGACTTTAGGTTTTAGGGTAGCTCTGTTTGTGCCAACATGTGCAACTCCTTAAAAATCGTTGATCGTGTCAAATTTGATGATGGAGATCGTGTCTCACCCAGATCTTCCACACAAGGGATCTTGAGATTATTTCTCACCTTATCCACATCTCACAAATCTCCAAAAATTGTCCCTTGTGTGCAGTGACATACATCATGCTCAAACTTGATTTTAGGATCATATTTTGAAGAGTGACATGTGGAATAATAAATTGGCCGTTTATATATATATATGCATGCATGGAGATGGAGGGCTACTCACCATGGTATGAAAAATAGACCGATACCGATATTGGCGATACGTATCGGGTATTGGCCGATATGGTATTGATTTCGGCCGATACCTCTATTTTAAAAAAAAAACCGATACGCATCAGCCCTCTATAGACCGATACTCGATCCGATACCAATTTTGACTCCTTGCCACTCACCAAAGATAACAACCATTAGATTTTACGTTTTTTTATAACCATCATATATCAAACGTGTTTATGGGTCATTTTCCTTTATCTAAATAGTCACACTCAATTAATAAAATAATTTTTTATCTTTACACTCTTTAATATTTTGATAGGTTCTCTTTATACCTTTTTAATCTCTTGATTATCATTTAAACAATAAAATTAATGTTTAAACGATCTTATACCATTAATGATTTAAGATGTGAGTAATCCACAGTGTCAAAGTGATAGTTCATAAATTATAGAGTAGTGGTTCCAAAATAATACATTTTTGGGGAGAGTTGAACCATTTGATTTGTACACTCTTATGCTATTTGTTGTTTTTAATTTTAATGATTGATATTAAAGTTCGCCAATTAAATAATTGACTTTACTTATGAGGATCATTCTTTGGATAAAATATGTTTTGATGATAGATTACTCCTTGGACAATTTAGGAGATCCATTTGGTTTTTGCAAGGAAAGATTTGGTCTTCGGAGATAATGGCTCCACCATTAAAATCTTTGACTAACTTAAATTAGACGAGAGAGATCGGTTTTAGTCCCCATCTTTCAAAGAATAGATTTTGAGACCATTACCCACATTTCAAAGTGTTAAGTATTGATTACATGTGAAAACATCCCCATTGTGACTACAATCATGACGTATGGGAAGAGTATGATGGTTGAGACATAATTTCATGATATATAGGGCTTCTTTGGCAACTCGAGTTCTTCAAAAAAACTCATGGACATTTAGATTTTTTTTTTTTAACGTAAAGTGAATTTTCAGCCGTTTGAGAAACTCAATGAGTCCCACTTATCCGAGAAATATGATAAAATAACTTGCAAAATATTTTCAGCTAAAAATCTGTTAAAACTATTTTTAGCCCATGTTGTGGGAAAAAACGAAAGCTACCTCTATTTGCGCCCACGTTTCATACCCTTTGTCATTGATTCCTTCTAATCAGATGATGGAGATCGTATTTCACCCTGAACTTCAGCATAATAGATCTTAAGATCATGATGAACCTATCAGACGGTCGATTTTTTATTTCATGTGTCACGTATCCCCAAAATCTGGCCCTTAAATCATATGGTACAAATCATGCCCAAATGTGATTTTAGTACCATTTTTGGGGGATCTATGACACTTGGAATAAAAAATTGATCGTTAAATCAGTATACCATGATCTCAGGATCTATTGTGTGGAAGATCTGGGTGAAACACAATCTCCATCATCTAATTAAAAGAAATCAGTGATTTTCAAAGGGTCTGGGACGAGGGCGCTTTCAGAGAATGCATGGGCGCAAACAGAGGTACCTAAAAACAAACCTAAATCTTTCGGTGGTTAGATTCGACGATTGCACAAACTATGCCAACTATATAAGTTTCCACCTTTATAGCCAATGACTGTATTGAGTCAAATGAAGGAGATAATTTTTTATCGCAATCTTCCAGACAATAGAGCTTGAAATCATAGCCACCTATTAGACGGTCAAGTGTGATTCCACATAACACATCCCCAAAAGTGACTGATCATGCTATATGATGAGAACAAAAAACGATCTCTATCGTCTTATTCGAGGTTGTCAATAGCTTTAACGATAAGATTTATGTTGACCTGTTTTCATGATATTAAAGAATAGGGTAGGTACTTCTATGGGTTTAGAGAAAACGTCTACATCTAAAACCACTTTCAACCCCTTAAAGAATAGGGTAGGTACCTCTATGAGTCTGGGACGTGGGCGTTTTCAGAGAACATATGGACACAAACAGAGGTACCTATAAACAACGACGCCAATAAATGTAACCCAACCATCTAAGTCACTTAATTTGAAGGTCATGACCTAAAGATCTTAAGTAAAAAGATTGACATCAAGCATAATCTTTATCAAATGACTTAATGCAACCTCACCTCATAATCGTACCATTTATTTACACTGAAAAATCATAATCTCGCCTCATCTTCTCCGGCCAACATGTATGTATTGACTGCTTTGAATTTGACAAAGGAGATTATTTTTTATCCTAATCTTCTACATGATGCATCTTGAGATCATGGGTATATTATTAGACGATTTTTTTTATTTCATGTGGCACCAATTCCAAAAAATGACCCGTGATTTATATTTGAGCTCATATCTCACGAGTTTGGAGTTACTATTTGGGATGTGTATCCCGCGGGAAAAAAAACTAATTATCGAGTGTATGCCTATGATCTCAAGACCCATCTTGTAAAAAGTTTAGACAAAAATAAATAAATTATATTTTAATTCAAAGCGATTAATACATTTTGGCCAGACGAAATGGGATAAGATTATAGGTATATATAGTGTGAAGAATGATGCCTTAAGAAAATAATTTTATACAATGTAGCTAAACAATTGAAAAAAATAAAATCAAACTATTGTAAAAATTTAAAAATAAAACTTTTCATAAATTATTTTTTTTATAAATTTATTTAAAGTAAAAAAATATATATATTTTCATAAATTTTGTCAAACAAGCCAATATACTATGAAAGATAAACGATCTCTAAGGTATGATTCAAAACAGCCAACGATATTATCGGTAGAGCGATCGCTTGAGAAAATCGAATCTTCCGTTGCAAAAATCCGTACTCAATAATTTTTTATACACGACAAATAAATTATTTTTATACTGTTCACGTGTGAACGGAAATTTGGAAGCGAAAAGTTTTAGGTGGATTGTGCTTTTGAGAAGACAAGATGACAAGACACGCGACTATTTTGATTCCTTGGAAAAGGGTATAGGGAGGCGTGTTGGCTGAAAAAATAGTTGTTTTTTAAAATTTGAATAGACTTAGTCACGTCTATTCTATGTTTTTTTTAAGTCCAGTTGCCTAGTGTTCGGGGGAAAGAATATCTTGAGCGAATTTTCTTTTCCTCTATATATATTTTGACTGAAATTTCGATTTAAATTTTCGTATCGATGGATACCGAAATATCGATATGAAATTTTGAACCATTATTTTAGTATGGGATAATGTTTGATTGTAAATGCTTTTAAAGCTTTCGGAGAGTGAAAGAATTGATTTTAGACCAAGGATCAAAATAGTGCAATTTCGTTTTCGAGCATAACCGAAATAAAAATTTGAACTGAAATTTCGACCAATAATTTCACCTTCATATATATTTCGATCAAAATTTATGTTCAAATTATTGTTTCAATGGAGAGCAAAACTGAAATGATTCGGCCGATAGCTTAATCGATCGAAAATTTGAACCATGTTTGAGTCTCTTTAACAGAGCAATTTAAACATGCTCTTCTAAGAGCATTTCCAGCAAGGAGAACTAAATTTAGGTAGTTAAACACCACTTTAGCTACTGTTACAGTACTTTAACTACTACTACAGTAAAAATCACTCCAGCTGACACTTTATTTTAGTTACTCCTTTCTTTAAAATATTAATTTTCATTCTTATTTTATTATCTTTTATTACCCACACTTAGGGATGCAAGTTTGGTATACCGAACCGAACCAAACCCGAAATTTTAAGTGTTCGATTCGGTATACCCAAAATCGAAACCCATTTGGTTCTGTTCAAATTTTTTTTTTTGAAATCGAAACCAATTTGGTTTGATTCGGTGTAGGTAAAATACTTATTTTTTTAGGGTATCTTTTCATTTTTTTCGGCTTCATGCCACCCAAACCGAACTGAATTGTGGTTCGGTTCGGTTTGGTTTGTGTCGGTTTCGGATCGGTTCAATTTTTTTTTCTGAAACCAAAACCGATTTGGTTCGGTTCGGTTCAGTGTACGTAAAATGCCTACTTTTTTATTTTTTTAGGATATTTTTTTGGCTTTTTCATTTTTTTTCGGGGTTTTTTCGCTTTCAAGCCACCCAAACCGAACCGAATTGGGGTTCGGTTCGGTTTGTAGGGTTTCGATGTGGTTCGGTGTAGGTAAAATACCTACTTTTTTTTTTTTAGGGTATGTTTTTGCTTTTTTCGAATTTTTTTAGCTTTCAAGCTACCCAAATTGAACTGAATTGGGGTTCGACTCAGTTCGGTTTGTGTTGGGTTTCGGTGCAATTCGGTCCGGTTCGGGACCCTCGGGTTTCGGTGCGATATCGGTTTATTCTTATTTTATTATTTTACTACTAGATAAGAGAGAGTGAGAGAGAGAGAGAGAGGAGAGAGAAAGAGGGTTATGTTTAAAAAAATATTATTTTAATATTTAGCTGTTGCTACAGTAATAGCTAAATATGTATATTTGGCGTGTGGGATGACGCTCTTATTGGAGCTCGATTTTTGTAATTTGAAACGCTAAAACATTTATTTGGTCGTTTGGAGTGTGGGATAGCTCTCCTGTTGGAGATGCTTTAAGTAGGTTACTCTTTGCTTCCAAAGAGCAATCACAAACACAGCAAAAAATTAAAGAATAAATGGGGTAATATTTTTTTTGAGATTATGAAAATAAAGATATATTATTAAAATAAATATTAACTTTTTTGATATAGTTAACTTATTTATAATTTTAACTAATATTACACTAAGAGAATACCCTTTTTAGGTTGATCACTTATGAGGCATTATTTAAAAAAAAATATATAATATTTTTTAGAACATTAGTTGATGCCTCAAATATCATAACACCCTACAAAATTGGTATATTGAATTTGGGTCCATTTGACCATATTTTCAATGGTGGATATATATTGGATTATGCCCATTTTTTTTGTATAGCACTTGATCGATCTTATCCAAGTTGCTGTGTCACCCAATCCTCATGATGGTTGCCACATAATGCACAACTAATGTGGTTGCAACGATGATCCCTCAAACCAATTGCATAGTCTAAGCCTCTCTCTTTCTATATATATATATGGAAAAGATGTCCGTCCTCTAAGATTTCAAGTGGAGGTCCATGTGGCATCCAAAATAGTGTTTCAATGCGACATGGACCTCTAGTGCATTGCTTAGATCATTTTTAGAAAAAGTAATTTTGAAAACTCATCTCCACCATATGATTTTTGAGCCGTGAAATATAGACTATTGAAATTAGTCAAATATTGACTTGTACTTTTAAAAAACTTGTTTCGATTTTTTTAATTTTTTAATAAATTGATCTAAACCATCCACCCGTACTCTACGTGACAACCAAAGAGTGTTTTGGGTGCCATATGTACCTCCACGTGGACCTTGGAGGATGGTGATCGTCCTCTCATAGAGGACGGAACCGGCTCCCTATATATATGTGTGTGTTTTTGTGTATTATAATATAATATGTATAGGTACTATGTGCCATCATGGTTATTGACATGATTCCAAAATTTGTAAACTCGATCCGATTAAAAAATTAGTTGTGTTGAGGATAAATTGCGATAAAAAATAAGGTGTCAAAATCGGCATCAGACTCGGGTATCGATCCTTATATTATAATATGTATAGGTACTATGTAGCATCATGGTTAATGACATGATTCCATTATCCGTAAACTCGATCCGACTCGAAAGTTAGTTGGGTTGAATCCTCATGATTGTTGCCATGTAATGCCCAACTAATGTGGTTGCAAGGAAGATCCCTACAACCAATTGCATGGTCTTAGGCCTCTCTCTTTCTATATATATATGGAAAAGGTGTCCGTCCTCTAAGGTTTTAGGAGGAGGTTCATATGGCATTAAAAATAGCGTTTCAATGTCACATGGACCTCCGATGCATTGGTTAGATAATTTTTAGAAAAAATTAATTTTGAAAACTCATCGCCACTATGTGTTTTTTGAGCTGTGACACTATAAAAAATAAGACTATTAGCGGCATTTTTTTAACAAAAAATTTCTACTATTAGTCATGTCGCTACCAAAAACTGCCGCTATTAGTCTATCATATGATTTTTGAGCTGTGAAATGTAGACCATTGAAATTAGTCAAACATTAACTTGTACTTTTAAAAAGCTTGTTTCGATTTTTTAAATTTTTTTAATAAATTGATCTAAACCGTCCACCCGTACTTCATATGGCAACCAAAGAGTGTTTTGGGTGCCATGTGTACCTCTACGTGGACCTTGGAGGATGGTGACCGTCCTCCCATAGGGGACGGAACCGGCTTCCTATATATATATATAGGTACTATGTACCATCATGGTTATTGACATGATTCTATAATTTGTAAACTCGATTCAGCTCAAAACTTAGTTGGGTTGAGGATATACTGCAGAAAAAAATAAGGTGTCAAAATCAGTGTCAGACTTTGGTATCGGTTCTTATAATATAATATGTATAGGTACTATGTACCATTATGGTTAATGACATGATTTCATAATCCATAAACTCGATCCGACTCAAAAGTTAGTTGGGTTGAAGCCTCATGATGGTTGCGATGTAATGGCCAACTAATGTGGTTGCAAGGATGATCCCTACAACCAATTGCATAGTCTTAGGTCTCTCTCTTTCTCTATATATATATGGAAAAGGTGTTCGTCCTCCAAGGTTTCAGGTGGAGGTCCATGTGGGATCCAAAACAGTGTTTCAATGTCACATGGACCTCCGGTGCATTGCTTAGATCATTTTTAGAAAAAAATAATTTTGAAAACTCATCTCCACCATATGTTTTTTGAGCCATGACACTATAAAAAATAAGACTATTAGCGGCATTTTTTCAACAAAAAATTGCTACTATTAGTCATGTTGCTATAAAAAACTGCCATTATTAGTTTAGCCGCTACCAAAAACTACCTTAACAGCAAGTGCCACTGAAACACCTTATTTTTGTAGTGTGAAATATAGACTATTGAAATTAGTCAAAGATTGATTTGTACTTTTAAAAAGCTTGTTTCGAATATTTTATTTATTTATTTTTGTTTTATATATAAATTGATCTAAACCATCCACCCGTACTCCATGCGACTACCAAAGAGTGTTTTGGGTGTCATGTGTACCTCGACATGAACCTTGAAGGATGGTGACCGTCCTCCCATAGAGGATGGATCCGGCTCCCTATATATATATATATATATATATATATATATATATAATATGTATTGGTACTATATACTATCATGGTTATTGACATGATTTCATAATCTGTAAACTCAATCCGACTCAAAAGTAAGTTGGGTTGAGGATATACTGCGGTAAAAAATAAGGTGTCAAAATTGGTATCAAACTCGAATATTGCTCCTTATAATATAATATAATATATATATATATATATATATATATATATATATATATATATATATATATAGGTATTATGTACCATCATGGTTAATGACATGATTCCATAATCAGTAAACTAGATCCGACTCGAAAGTTAGTTGGGTTGAGGATACTTTGCGATAAAAAGCAAGGTGTCAAAATTGGTATCGGACTCGAGTATCGGTCCATGCATGGAGGACCGATATGACTTGGCTGATACATATCGGCCGATACCAATACGTATTAGCCTATTTAAAAAAAGAAAATAAAATAGGGGTATTAGTTGAAACCAATACTGTATCGGCCGATACCGAGTTGAGATACCGATACGTATTAGTATCAGCCTATTTTTGATACCATGATAAAAGACCAATTGGGATTGACATATTTTTTGGCTCCACAAAGTCGATAAGCTACCTTATTATTTTCGATCACTTCAATGGGTTACAATTGGGTGCAAGTGTACACAAATTATTTTAAACTGTGTTACTACAACACCACTTTATGTCACAGGCACTTCAAACAAAGGAAAAATTTATCGGCTGCTTTTAATAGACAAACTTAATAGAGAACACCACCCTCATTTTAATAGACAGAGAACTATTTTATAATTTTATTAAAAGAATATTTATTTGATTAAAAACAACCAACAAAGTTTTTCCCGGTTTAAGTGAGGTGGCTGTGACATAAAGTGACATGATAGTAACGCCACCCTTATTTTAATAGAGAGTCAGAGAACTATTTTATAATTTCATTAAAAGAATATATATATATATATATATATATATATATATATATATATATATATATATATATATATATATCTAATATGCTTGTAGATGGTAATGACTATAATTGTGTTTGGTTCAAAATTTCGACCGAAATTTCGATTTCAGGCACGACCGAAATCGAAATCCGATAATTTGGCCAAAATTTAAATATATGGCTGAAATTTTGATCCCCATACAAAAGTGATTGAAATTTCGATCCAAAATTTTATTTTAGTGAGGACCGAAACCAATAATTTAGACCAAAATTTCAGTTATTTCGGCTAAAGTTTTGATCCTTGGTTCGGATGTGAGACGGACAGGCGAGTCAGCGGACGGGGCAGTGCCAATCAACTTCCTGCCATAGTGGCTTTCAACGGTCAAAGCCCATTGTCTAATTCATTGGTTGATTGTTGAATCTAAGGACGGCATTTAAATCAAACGGCTTAAATATTATTCCTTTACACACAAGTCTCAAAAATATCAATTCTAAGTTTTTCAAATTATGTGCAATGATGCAAATCTAAGTTTGAGTAGTTGCTCGCCTCCTAAATTAAGAAAAATTTTTGTGCGCTAAAAATATTATGTACACAATTAATATTATTTTAATTAATTAGTGTGGGGCCAAACATTGTATCCAGTCAGGTCGTGTCACAGACGCTGCTGCCTGTAAAATAGTCTCTGAAAAATTGTCCACTGTATATAATCCGAAACTTTGATCAAAACATCCTACACTGCACGTGGCATCATTTAAATAGGTGGACACGTGTATTGCATCCAATCATCCAAAGTACCATTTAATCTATCCGAACTTTCAAAAGATTAAATTAGTACAGGTTGTTATCTCCTGAGCAGGGAACATGGTGGTGAAGTCCACAATGCTACAGAAGTTGCATTATCAATGGTGTAGATTTTCTTAAGATCATTCTTTTTTATTGGGTCTTTTCATTTAATATTAACTTCTTGAAAGATGGGACTCTGACTCGGTCGTCACCCGATACACGCCAACGAAATACTGTAGCGTTCACCAGTACTATTTCTTTGACAACAACCAGTAACTACTTGCCACGCGTACGAGTATCGTCGTCATGTAGCAATATCTGCATACACGTGGCATAATGACAGCCCCTTCATCATTCGAATAAGAGTAGAGGATAAGCTGTGGTCATATGGCCCGAGAATGTGAGAAGGCCTTTGTTTTTGTTTTTTTTAGTAAATTTACCTGATTTACCCTTTTGGATACACATTTTACGTCAGAGGTCATATATTTTTACCTTTACCTAAATCAATCAATTTTTAGCTAAATCATTTTTAACTAGTATAGAAAGTCCAAAATACTCCTTACATTTTTTTTTGTTTTACATAATTTAAAATTTTAAATGTTTATATTTATCTATACTTACACGCGATGTGAAATCAGATCTATATCGTCTGATTTGAAGGCCACATAATAAAATAAATGGCGCCAAAGATAGACATGAAAAAAAGGCGATATCATCTCTGTAAAATAAAAATAAAAATTTAGCAATCGATGACGACTTTTAAAACAATCGATGACGACTTTTAACATAGTCAGTACCGACCATTTTAAGAGTTGTCATCAACTATGTACACAGTTATCATCGACTCTATATACAGTCGCCATCAACTATGGAAAAAAATAATTTATTTATTTTTATTTATTTATTTATGGCGACTCTGTAAACAGTTGTTGACGACTCTTGAAATGATCAGTACCGAGTGTGTGCAAAGTCGATATCGCCTTTTTTTCATATCTATTTTTGGCATTATCGATTTTATATTGTGGCCTTCAAATCAGACGACATAGATCTCATTTCACATCGTGTATATATCGAAAAATGCAAATATTTAAAATTTTAAATTATATAGGTGTATCCTCTTCTTCCTCATTTTAATCTGCTACAGTCTCTGACGAAAAAGGTGTATCTGGGTCGATCTAAATAGTAGATCAGAGTAGATTGGACTGAGGAGAAAACGCCGTCACCTTCGCCATCTCTGACTTTTAGAAACTATAACAGATTAAAATAAGGAAGAAGATGATAGTTTTGAGCATTAAAGAAAAAGGGTAATTCGGACTTTTTGCTATCCTTAGGATTGGCTAGGCTCTCAGTGACCGAGTATGAGGTTTTAGAAAACCTAAGTTAGAAAACGCATACATTGTTTCCTTGTGTATGGTATTTTTATTGCTATATTTACATGCACCTTATTGTTTCGGGCAAAAAAAAAATTATTATTTTTGGTGGTAATACTCTTTAAGGCCAAAGTCATTTTGCATTCGTTGAACTTACGAAGTGTACCCATTTTCCACTATAAAAAATCATTGCCGGATTCAAAGGATAGAGATAGTTTTTTATCCCAATCTTCCACACATAGATATGAAGATCATGGTGCACCTAACAGAAGGTTATATGTAGACTCCATATGTCACACATCCTCAAAAGTGATTGTCTGATAGTTACGCCTATGATCATGATCACTTTCAAGGATGTTTGCCACTTAAATTTGAGATCTGACTGTTTGATAAGTCGCCAAGAGCTGTTGTGTGGAAGATTGAGACGAAAAAATGATCTCGCTGGTTTGATTCAGACTAGTCAACGATTTTTCATGTGAAAGAAAGGTGTACTTTTTCACAGGAAAAAGGGGTGAATGACATATCCCTATTCTTAATTTCATGTGGCTATTGGTTATTTCTTTAAAGAAAGAGCACATAGAATTATGTTGGCATAACAACAGATATTGGTCAGAAGCGAGGGTTACTTTCACCAACTTGCCCGCGTAGTTGAGTTACGCGGTCGGATTTCAAGCACTTTCAGGTCCATTTCAAGATTCTTTCTCTCTTTCAATTCTTTTTTTTTTTCTCTCTCTTGTTGCAACTTGCTAGCAGAATGACTAACGTATCAAATCTGACCATTTTTTTAATGCCAGGTTTATTAACACATTACACATGTGAAGTATTTATTTATTTTAAAGCGGAGCCATTTTTTAATTTGTTTTAATAATTTGGATCGCTTATTTGTAAAATATATACTTCAAAATGTCTCATAAGATCTACACAATTCAAGGCTTTTCATGAATATCTTCATAAATCCCCATGCACATAATTAAAAAAGAGACCCCACGCATTCTCTGAAAGCGCTCAAGTCCTAGGCCTCGATTCTTTCTAATCAAATAATGGAGATTATGTTTCACCCCAATCTTCCACACAATAGATTTTGAAATCATGGCGCACCTATTATACGGTCAGTTTGTGATTCCATCTCACAGATCCTCAAAAACGTCCCTTCAATCATATGACACACATCATGCTCAAACATGATTTTAAGCCCATTCTTTTGAGATTTGTCACACATGAAATTACAAACCGACTATTTACAAGGTGCTCCATGATCTCAAGATCTATTGTGTGGAAGATCATAGTAAAAAACGATCTCCATCATATGGTTAGAAGGAGTCAATATTTTCAAGGGTGATTGGGCCGTCGGCGCTTTTAGAGAACGCATAGGCGCGAACAATGACACCCTATTTTTGGGATCAGAGCTAAAACTTGCATATGAAATTTATACAGTGACTCATGATTAAAAAAGAAATACTGTTATTTTTTGAATTTGTGCCATGTGGAACATCGTCTGATTTGAAGAATATGATGTAAAGATCTTTGAGGTAAAAAATTGGCGTGAACCATGATCTCTATCATCTAATTTGTTTGCGTCAACCATTGAACCGGATGATGGCCTTTGATTGTATTGAATCAGGTGATACAAATTACGTTTTGTGCCAATCTTTGGCCTCAAAGATCTTTCCTTCATGGTCTTTAAATCAGATGGCTTAGATGCTATTGCACATGGAAAATATCTAAAAAATAACAATTTTTTTTTTAATCATGTCACAATATAAATCTTGTGTGCAATTTTTAGCTGTGTTTGGGTTAGCTCTTATAAGAGTAGAAATAGCTCTTTGCCTGTTCTTTATCAGAGTAGATAAAATTTGCTTTGAGATAGAGCAGTTTTATCACTTAAAATTCTGCCAGAGTAAATGAGGCAAAGAGCTGTGTTACCAAATATAAAAATAATTTTTTATCGGAGCCAAAAAGTGAAAGAGCTGCTCTTTATCTTAAAAGAGCTAATCCAAATGCACCCTTAGACTTGGAATAACTTATAAACCGTATGATGTATTCTATTCAAGCCTACCAAATTAATGAGCCCTTAAAAGGTATTTCCTTGTTTTGAAACATAGGGAAATCAATTTTCATCTTTATCTTCTGACTAATAAATTTTTAGACGACGGGATCACCAAATGGCCAATTTATTTCTACATAGAATAAATCTCAAAAGTGATCCTAAAATTATATTTAGGAAGCACAAATTTTTTGTAACTGATTTTGGGTTTGTGTTGATTGGCATAAAGAAATTAAGTGTTTGATAATATGCTCATTATCTCAAGATCCATCATGTGAAAAATTGAAATGAAAAGTAGTCACCTTTGTGATATAAGGATGATGTGCCGAACATCCTAACGAAACAAGATCTCTACCTAGTTCAAGATCAACGTGTTAAACTCCGTCGTATTATGATTTAATGACAGCCGATCTTGAATAAGATGATAGAGATTGTTTATTACCAATTGTTTGTGTTTTTTTTACTGCTTAGATAGTATTCTACGTCCCACAAGCCTAAACTTTCTTAATCAACTATGTTGAGGCCCTAATCTCCTGTGCTTTTAAGTAGTTGCTCTCGTCAAATGTTTCCCTGCTTGTTTGTCTCCATGTTTTACATTCTTCGTTGACCAGCTAGAACCTGCGGCTAGAACGGTGAACAGCGTTATTTAATATATGCGTTTTCCAATTGATCCCAACCCAAAGATTTTATCAATTTATTTATTTATAATTCTTTTACAATAACGCGGTGCCCAAGGCCCCAATAAAATGGCTCTGCTAGGGTTTCATATACGCCATTCGAGTCTATTACTGAGTAATAATCTAGTTTTCCTGTTCTACTTTTCAGAATGCAGATTTTCGATTTTCCTACCATTTTCACCGATTAATCGCTCAACTAATTTGTGTTATAAACTCTCTCCCATCTCCATCATCGATTTCTGAATCTAGGGTTCATAAAATTTAATTGGGTTCAGTGATGAGATCTCTCTGAGGTGTTTAACGTTAAAAAATGCCTGCTACCGATTACCAGGGTTCATCGTCGTTTGCAGCTTTTGGCCGTTCGATCTTGAGTATCAGGCGTGATCAGGTCCATTCGATGGATACGAATCACGAGATGGGTCTCACTCCGGACCAAGACCACCTCGAATTATTCCAGAAGCTAGTCGCCGATAAGTTCCACGATCTCGCCTCCGACAGCGGTGACGATCTCCTCTCGTTATCGTGGATCCGACGGCTCCTCGACGCTTTCCTCTCCTGCCAGGCGGAATTTAGGGCAATCTTGTTAAAAAACAGGGCTTACGTCTCGAGGGCCCCTCTGGACCGTCTGATAAGCGAGTACTACGAGCGGAGCATTAAGGCCCTCGATGTATGCAATGCGATCCGTGACGGTGTCGATCAGATCAGACAATGGCAGAAGCTCATGGAGATCGTGCTCTGTGCTCTCCACTCGCGCCAGATTGGCGAAGGCCAGGTCCGGCGAGTGAAAAAGTCGTTGATCGATTTGGCGATCTCGATGCTCGACGAAAAAGACGCGAATTCGACGCTCGCGCACCGAAACAGATCGTTTGGGCGGCACAGCTCGGGCAAGGATGCACGCGACACCGGTCATTTCCGGTCACTCTCGTGGAGCGTGTCTCGGTCATGGTCAGCGGCGAGGCAGATACAGGCAATCGGAAGCAACCTTAATCCTCCTCGCAGCAACGAGATCACGGCCACGATGGGTCTCGCGGTCCCTGTTTTCACGATGAATTCGGTGCTCCTCTTCGTGATGTGGGCTCTCGTGGCGGCGATTCCTTGTCAAGACCGTGGTCTCCATACACATTTCTCGATTCCTCGCCATTTTACTTGGGCTCCGTCGATGATCTCACTCCATGAAAGGATTCTAGAGGAGTCCAAAAAACGGGACCGCCGGAATTCAAATGGGTTGCTTAAGGAGATACATCAGATTGAGAAATATGCGCGCCATGTTACGGAATTGGCGGAGTCGATTCAGTTTCCTTTGACCGAGGATCGGGAATCGGAGGTGAGGCAGCAAGTTCGGGAACTGACTCAGTTGTGTGGGAGTCTGAAGGATGGTTTAGACCCGCTTGAACGGCAAGTGAGAGAAGTGTTTCATCGGCTCGTTCGTAGCCGAACCGAGGATCTTGATTCCTTGATCCGGCCGAACAATACTGAGTAATTCGATTGGGTGTATGTACAATTTTGGGAATAGTTGATATGCTTTTGTTCTTAGGTTTTGTTGCAACCCGTTTAAAGGGAGAAGAAGGTGGAGAAAGATATATTGAAAAATTCCAGTCTGCCCAAAATAAGATTAAGCAGGTATCACCATTCTTGTATCTAATACCATAATACATTATGCAAAAAAAAAGGGCTGGATTGGAGCTTCCTGTTATCTGTGGTGTTATTTTCCGTTTTAGGGTCTTTTTTGTATATATTTATTGATTTGTTCAATTGAATCCTCACGTTGTACTCGCTTCTTGCAATATTTGGCGTTAGTTATACTTCCGAAAATTTTGATCAATGTTGATTTTGTTTGGTTTTTGTTTTAAGAATCAAGATTATTCTTTTAATGAGGTAAAAAAAAAGAAATCTTGGGTCTTGTTGATTTGCATCGTGTTCATACAATTGAGTAGTACATGTCTATCAAAAAAAAAAAAAAAAGTAGTACATGGAAATGCATATTTGTGACCCAATTCAAGTATTAGTTGCCGAATTCGGTTTAAAACTCCTACATCCTGTGAACTGACTTAGCAATCCCAGTTGCTAATTGTTTGCCCTAACCCGTGCAAACTGCAAACTCATTTGATGAAATCCCTAGCTAATCATCCATTCCCTGCAAACTGCATTGGAGAATATTTAGAATAAGTTTAGATTGGAAGAAAGAAAAAGAGATGGCGCCAGTTGATACTACTCAAAAGTATTATAGAGAAGAAAGAAGTTAATGGAGAGAGAGAAGAAGGTGATGGATTCTTTATGCGACAATTATGATGACTAATTCTAACTAATTTTAACACGGTTTTCCGATGATAAAGATCAGCATTATCGTATGGCATGTGTACCTCTCTAAATAACCCTCTCGATTCTCTACTACCCAAATCCACACTTGCTATTTTTTTCTATTAATTTTACATCAACATTATGACTATGGGGAGCAAACTGACCACGAATCTGGCGACTATGGTTCAAATACATACAGGGTTTGAAACGATCAGACAATAAGACATTCATGCAACACTATACTTGCATGGGCAATTTAATTCCAAATGTTAACTACCTTATGTTGCAAGACTGAATTATGCTCATATCCAGCAGATGCATTTTCTCCAATACTGTTTTGATGTTGAGCAAATCGCTGGGAGAAAGGCCACTTGTGAATACAGAGCCTTAACTTGATATTAACGTCCAATCTAAAAGATTAAATTATTCAGTGTGTAGAAGAAAAGAACTGTAACTACAGATATATTTGTTATTAGTCTGTGAACTGAAAGTATCTAAAGAGCTCTTCAACATGGTAAAGGTTCATGAGTGACAAATTTTTTAGTACTTCTGCAATTGTTGATGAGGGATTGAAAATCATAGTTTGTAGATTTGAATTCTTTGTACGCCATAGTTTTTTTAGTCTTTCTCTTATAATCAATTAAATCTATAGTTTCATAATCATGAACTTACAGCGGATCCAATGAAGGCCCAGCAAGATGCTTTGCCAGAGGGAAAAAAAAGCAAACAAAGAAAAGGGAAAAAAACAGAAAAAAGGCCATCTATCAAGTGACAGAAAGCAAACAGCAAAAGCAAAGAATATCAACAAGAAATAGATCTAGGAAGGCTTGAGTGAGATACTGCCAGTCTGCCAGTCTGCAGAATAACCGCGGGGTGGCAGCAACACGATCAGTAATGGAGTGCACTTCGCAAACCTTACGTCTAACGTTCACCACTTCGTCTCCTTCCAGATTCGCTAGAAAACCGTCAAATGCAACTCCTCTATAGTCGCTAGAAAACCGTCAAAGGCAACTCCTCCAAAGGATCATCACGAAATTGGTCCTTGGCGTAGGTTTTCCCCGTAACCACCCCGAACCAGGATAAGAATGAAGATTTGAGTAGTGAACTCACAACTCAAACAGAGATGGTCCACCATCTCCTCCTTTGTACCATATTAAAACTTGCATTCAACTGGTACTGACTTCTCCCCCTTGCATAATTGCACACAGGCCAGAATCCTCTCTTTTTTTTTTTTTTGATAACTGTGGGTGTCCGGGCCAGCTTGTGCGCACCTCGACTAATCTCACGGGGCCTTGAAGCTAACGACCGGGTAATACTCCAGTGGTCCTGAGGGGACTCGAACTGGTGACCATTGGGGAGCAAACCCAAGGCCTGACCAACTGAGCTACCCCTCCTGTTAGCCAGAATCCTCTCTTATTCAACCTCCCAGCCAAACACTCTGACCCTAAAATGTGTTTCCATTTTCTACATTGAAAGCCTTTGTTGCTCGACCAATGGCCTTCTTTCAAGGTCCCTACAGAAGGATTTGAATCTGAAATTTGTTTTTTTCCACAATCCACAAAGGATCGTTCCTGTATTTAGGTATGATGACAGTTCCCCACTCTTTTCTTTTCTTCTTTCAAATTGTCTTACAGGCATACTAGCAAAAAATCGTGTGCGATGGGAGAAAAAAAATCAAGTAATAAAAAGAAATAAAAAATAAAACAAGAGTAAGGTTATTATCTTATCTTACTATTTCAAGCCTCTGCGCGCTTGTGTGGGGAAAAGGGTGTCCGCCCTCCATCAGAGGATGGTGAGTGTCTTGTGTGTGGAAAAGGTGTCCGTCCTTTATGAGAGGGCGGTGAGCGTCCTCCAAGATTTTACATGGAGCTCCATGAGCACAGGTGCATTATTTCAATCATCTTTGAAAAAAAAAGTAAAATTAAAAACTATAACAAAGGATGTAATAACAAAGTTTATACTTAATGGAATTGTAAATAAAAATTAACACTTTGAGATGTGAAAGTTATATATATATATATATATATATCCAATGTAACTTATTATTTTTGAAGAAGGTTTAGAAGATTTGAGATTGAATGATTGAAAAAATAATAATAAATGGAGGTTTTCCTATTAGGATTCAACCTCAATTGAGAAAACTAATCTGTAGATACATAAAATTATATAAAACCACCACATCCTACTATCAATATTGCAAACTCATAATATATTGAATGAAAAAAACTTAAGCATCCACAACTAATAATGTGAGTAGAAGATAAATACTTACGGAGATGTTCGGAATGATATTAATACTCAAAAAGTTATTTAAAGTCAATACAACTCAAAATCTTAAATAAGTTTTTAATATTTTGAATCATAATTTTTAAAGAGCTCCTTTAACATGATCTCCTAATATTTCTTAAACGTTAATCTATTCCAAAGGAAAAGAATTTGAGTAATAGAATTTAAGGCTGCGTATGATATGACTCTTTGCTAGCTCTTGTCATAATAGAGTTCATCTATTTTAGTAGAATCTCATCCTCTTCATTAACATTTCGCTACTTCTTTTGGCAGATATTCATTCTCTTTCATAACTCCTTGCATAACAAGATTTACTTGTTCACTAGTTTTACTCTCCTCTTTACTTATTCTTTGCTAGAGCAGATTTTATTTGCTCTGGTAGAGAGTTAGTAGAGAGTAGGGAAGCTGCTGTCAGGATAGGTAAATTCTCCTTTGCATGATGTTAGAAAAGAGAATGAGAACCAACTAAAGCAGACGAACTCTGCTCTGACAGGGGCTAGCAAAGAGCTCTGTCATTAACAGCTTAAATCTCTATTTTTTTTGGCTTAATTTCACTAGAAATGTGAAAAATCCTGAGTGCAGAGCAAGCCCATCGCGAACTTGGCAAACCATGCTCTAAGAGATGGATGGATATGGTGCGTGAGGGAGCCTGGTGCACGAATTAAGCCCAACCCTAGTCCGGACCGGCCTGGCCCATTGATAGCCCTAACCTAATACCAATTCAAGTTTAAGAGCGTATAGTACTGGTCCTAGAGTCAATCTTTGTCTACCACCTCTACCAACCTTTGAATATGTGTGGTTATGATATTTGTGTTGGTCCCAATGCTTGACTATGTTGACGGAGGAGACTGACTTGACCATGACTGGCATAATTAGATTGACCTGTTCAACGATGAGAGTGACCGGGTCAGACACTCTATACCAAATCTTTACAATAATGAGCTCCAAGGCCTATTGATTTAGTTTAGGTTGTTTGGGCTATGCACACCGTATAGATATACCAGATGTAACATATGAAACAAGATGATGATCACGTGAACCATCCATCCAATGTCAACGGTAGAAAAGTGTAATTTCTATAAAAGGTACCTCTATTTGCACCAACATAATTAGTGAGGGCGCCTATGTTTGAAACCTACTTAAAGGAATTGATTACTTGGAAATAGAGGATGGAGATAATTTTTTTCATCCCAATCTTTCATGTAATGGATCTTGAGATCATATAAGTACCATCATAGAGTGAATGTTTGACTCCATTTGCAACAAATCCCACATACGCAGTCCTAAAACACATGACACACGTCACGCTCAATTGAGATTCTAGGCCATTAGTAAGAGCTTTGTGTCACATGAAATTAAAACTTAAGCTCATAATCTCAAGATCCATTTTGTTGGGGTTGAAAAGGGATCTAAATGGTCAATGGGTTTTAGGAGTTTCAATGGACGCGCGAATAGAGGTGCCCTTTCACTAATTTTGGATTCAAATAAGGTGGACAACACAAACAAGGCAATACTTTTCCAAAAAATACTTTTCAGGAGAAAATGTTGTTTGGTAAGCAATTGTGCCATTTTCTTCCTCTAATAAATTCATATTTGAGAAGCGGCATTAGGGCTGCTTCTCAACCATGCAACTTAAGTACATACCTTTCTTTAAAAAAGTGCTTTTTAAATGCAACTTTAACAATCAGGAAAGGGGTTCAATCCTACCTCCCTGAAAAATGATTTTAGAACCCTTCAGGCCTTGTTTGGTTACACAAGTTTTGTTGAAAAAATCATAACAAATCATAAAAAAAAGCACTTTTTTTTTTTTTTTGTAGATTTTGGATATTTTCTGCAGTTTGGAAATACGATGGGTCTCACTTATTTAGGAAAAAGTGGAAATAGTCAAGATAAAATTTTCAGGAAAAAACCTCTAAAAACTTTTTTTAGCCCACGTTGATGGAAAAAACAAATGCCCTCCTTCTGTGCACCAATTATATTTTGGTTTTTGCGGCTTGTGGTTTTCACCATTAAAATGTTGATTCTCTCTAATTAGATGATGGGATCTTCGTCCCTTCTTCAGTGTAATAAATCTTGAGATCATGATCTACCTATCAAATGATCATGATCTAAAGATCACAAGTGAAAATGGTTGGCACCAATCATGATCTTTATCATATGACTCAATGCACTCCAAAGCCATTATCCAATTCAACAGTTAATTGTATTGAATCATATGAGAGAGATTGAGTTTGCACCATTATTTTTCGTCGTAAATCTTTAGACTATGGCCTTTATATCAAACGGCTTAGATGTAACCTCACCTCATAATTGTGTCATTTTTCACACATCGTAACATTGCCATGTCTTCTCCGGCCAACATCCATTGACCGCTTTGATTCAGATAACATAGATTATTTTTTATCCCTATCGTCCACGTGATGCATCTCGAGATCATGGGTATATCATAAGATGACTTTTTTATTTCATGTGGCACCCATTCTAAAAGATGACTTGTGATTTGTATTTGAGCTTGGCATATGTCTTGCGCGTTTAGAGTTACTGTTTGGGATGTGTATCATGCGGAATAAAAAACTAAGCGTATGAGGGTACGCCCATGATCTCAAGACCCATCTTATAAAAAATTGGGACAAAAAGTAATTGGGTAGCTCTAAACGCACCCACGAGTTCTCTGAAAGCGGCTATGTAGGAGCCTCTTTAAAACCATTGCTTTCGTCTGATCATATGATAGAGATAGTGTTTCACGCAGATCTTCCACACAAAGGATCTTGAGATCACGTCGCACCTATCAGATGATAAGTTTTTGATTCCACATGTCACAAATCCTCAAAATAGGACCCTAAAATCATGTTTGGTGCCATTGCACACAAAGGGCATTTTTTGGAGATCTGTGACATGTTGAATCAAAAAATGATTGTCTGATGGGTGAGACATGATCTCAAGATCCATTTTATAGAAGATCACGTTGAAACACAATCCCAATCATCAGATTTGAAGCAAGCAATGACTTTTAAGGGGTTGCACACGTTAGCACTTTTAGAGGACGCGTGAGGGCAAACAGAGCTACCCAAAACAATTTCCATTGTCTAATTCAAAGCGATTACTACCTTTTGGCTCGTAGAGATGAGATGAGGTTACGGGCTTACATGGTGTTAATAATGGTACCTTAGGAAAATAATTTTACATGCGATAGCCAAATAGCTGAAAAAATAAAAATTCAACCATCGTTAAATTCTAAAAATAAAACTTTTCATAAGTTTTTTAATTTACAAACCCAACTAAAGTAAAAAAAAAAAAAAGCTTTCCTAAGAGCGCTAACAGGCTCTTTCCAATTCTAGATTGTGAATGAGTTGCAGTTTCGTAGCACTAATAGGTCTACTCCTATGTTTTCTTGCTTCTGATTGTGAAATAACTAGAAATATGGTAGGAAAGGTAGATTCGATTCTCGATTGCTTTCGGCTTTGCAGCGGGTCCCGCTCTTTATAAAATGCAACATCCAGAAGCAAAGATTACACTTCTGAATTCTTCTTGATTTTTTTTCACCAGTTATCAACACAAGGCCTTTAACTTTTTAATTATTATTGTTTTTTATTTTTCTTAAAGGTACCTTTGTTTAATTTTTTTTAGAGAAATTTACCTGATTGACTCCGTTAGATACACCTTTCTTGTCATAAATCCTATATTTTCACCTTTGACCAAACCGACTAGCTCTAAGTCTAGACGACCCTGAGGAGAGTAAAAAGTTGAAGATATCCCTTTTATGTCTTTCTTTAACTCACAAAAGTATCCATTTTTTTCTCATTTTAATCTGCTACAGTTAGTAAAAAGTTAGAGGTGGTAAAGGTGATGACGTCTTCTTCCTCAGTCCGATCTGCTATTTGGAAGAAGAAAACAGAGGCTTGAAAAAAGAAGACCCTGCATTTTTCCATTGGGAAAAGAAGACCCTATAGTTTGTCATTACGACGCGATGTATGTTTAGATTATCCAGTGTAAATCCCATTTTCAGTTTGTTAATATGGGGCGTCATACCTATTACAGGACACTAGCTAATCAACACAACTAATCTACTTTTGAATTTTTTTGTTAAGAAACGTCATCACATTTTTAGACAAGACAATCTATAATGATTGTATAAATAGTCGATTTTATAAACAGTCGATATCTCCCCCTTGTGTCATCAATTTTATGACCAATTCCTTCTCATTTTTAAACATGCGACATTGGAGGTAGACATTCCTCTTTTCTGTCACTATGGTGGCCTTCATGTAAGTAATGATGACTTGTATGAAGGTGGCTGACAGAGACTTCTTTCTATTTCGACGGGTATTTCGTATGAATAATTCATAAAGTGAATGTATGCTGTTAGTTTTGTGAAGGCGGATGAAACAGTCTCCGTAAAGTTCTCTATGAAGATAGTGAATACCCATGTGCTTACCGACATTTTGGACTCGGACGATTTGACCTCTCTAGTTACGTTTTATAAAGCCTGGGTGAACGTCATAAATGCATTCATAATTAAAGAACCGTCATCCTTTCAAGTCGAAACTAAACAAGTACCTCTTGCTGGGACTAATTTTATGAGTAATCATTCTTTTCAATCATGTAAGTTTGAGGAGGGTGAACCTATATATGATATAGTTCGTTTAGGCGATGACTACGATATTACGATAGAAATGTCGATCAGGGAAGTAATTGTTGATTTAAACGATGCTCCAGTTGAATCATATGATGACCCACTATAATATATGTATGCATGAGTCACAACAATGTCTTCAAGAGTTAGACTACACGTCTCTAAGAGTTGTCAACGAAGACGATTTCAGTCATATCTTTCCCGGTAGATTCACAACTTGGTTGACTCATGAATTATGTTCTACAATTCCATCGATGAAGATTATCAAAGGAGCTTAACTCCATGTCTATACACATGAGCACCCCTTCGGTGAAGGGCCTAGTCAACCACGTCAGAACCCCTTCGGTGAGGGGCTTAGTCAACCATGTCAGAACCCCGCTGGTGAAGGATCTAGGCAACCACTTGAGAACCTCGCTAGTGAAGGATCTAGTCAACCACTTGAGAACACCGCTAGTGAAGGGCGTAGTCATCATCAACCTAGTAAATATGTATGCTTGTCGGTCCTTTCTTGCCTACCAGTCTGTCTATCCTTAACCTGAAATCTCGACCCATTGGCTCAGACCCGACCTGGCCTGGGAGGTTCCCGAATTATGCGCTTGGACATAAGCGTGCAATTCGATTGCACACAGTACACTCTGCGCACAATTAGTCCAAGTGGGCTAGGGCACAACCTTCCGTGCACCACCTTAGGTTTTGAATTGCGTGCAGCTCCTGACACGCGTATTTCGATTGCACGTGATAACGCACGGGCGTAATCAGTTCGAAGTTGGACTAGAACTCTGACCTCTAAGACGACCTGAAATTTCGGATTGCACCCGTAATTCTAGGGGCGCAATTCAATTACGCACGTCTCCTCACGCGCATAATTAGTTCCAAGCATAATGGAACTGAGACACCTGGCTGAGCCAGTCAGTCGGTCATTCGCAGGTCGGTGACCGACTTCCAGCGAATTAAGTGTTGAATACCAGGCGCGTAATTCAACTATGCATAAGGCTATCTGCGCGCAATCGAATAATTACGCATGTAGTCACACGCGTGTAATTTACCATGTGCACAATTACTCGCATACCTATAAAAAGACCCCTACCCCAAACTTCTCTCTTTCCCAAACTTCTTCTTTTTAGAAAATTCGAGGTTCTCTCTGAGGGTTCCAACGAAAGGGGTTGAGTTGTGCTCTACAGACTCTTCTCTAGAAGTCTCAGGTAGTCAAGCTAGCGGTACTAGCCAACTACCCTTGACTCTCGAAGGTGTATCAAAGGAGGAGGCGCTTAGCCTTAGATCCTTAAGAAATCCCTGCCCATATCCTTAGCCTAGAGCCAATTGGGTCTCTAGCGTTCTCTGATTTTTAGCCTTAGCTACCCCGATTTGCCCAAGGGAGTTTACAGAGGATACCCAAGAACGGTACCGATCCTCCTTAGCATAGTAGGGCCCAACTCCCTTTTTCTTAGATAGATCCTCGTAGAAATAGGAAACCAAACTAGTAAGACCTTAGACAACCCATAACTGCTGAAGTTAGCAGGCCGACGTTCAATAAAGGAGTTTGACTCACACCCCACAAAGCGTGATCAATGACGTGTTGCAGCGTTGATAAATATCTGCAGTTGACAATCGCATCAACTCAGGTATTCTTCATTTAAGATTCGCCTTTTCCTTTCAATATTTAAAATTTCATAGTTTATTATTTATCCGCTTTCTGCCAGAGTTCATGATGTGATTTTTAATTGTGATGTTTTACTCGCAAGCGCATGAATCAGATTGTATATAGTGGGTGTAGAGTACGAGATCGTTCCCACGAGGACTATTTTGAAAGATCTAAAAAGATGAGACAGTAATCTCAGAAATCTACCAAGAACTAACAATACCTTACCAATATTACGATTTAGGCAGTTTTGTGAGATGACAATTACTCACTACAAACTAAAATTTAATTGATAATTCAAAAATAAAGGTAAAGATGAAGATGTTAAATCCTTCTATCTTTGGTTTGTTCTTCCCGTAATATAAATCTAAGGATTAAACTATGAGATATACCATTGAAGAAAAACATATTTTATGGAAGATAAATGATCAAAATCCGGATAGGTTCCACGTTGCATCCCTGCAATCAGGACTTAATTTCAGGGATGATTTTTATATATAGATCTGGGATCAAGGGCATGGCTCGGCACACTTGATCTCAAATGCAAATAAAAATCATCCCAAAAGTGGGTAAAAATTCTAACAAGAATACCACCAAAGATCTGAGATCAAGGGCATAGCTCAGCACACTTGATTTCAGATTAGGGAGTAATTAAGATAAAATTATCATTACAGATCCAAGATCTATGGCATGGCTCGGCATACTCGATCCCAGATTATAATCGTAAGTAGATCCACACGATGAAAGTAAAAAGACCATATAACAATGATTGGGATAAAATTACCGTCACAGATCTGAGATCCAGGGCATGGCTCGGCACACTCGATCCCAGTTAGTGGCGGTGATTTCATCCGTTCGTGATAACATAATAACCATAAAATAAGATCTCATATTTTAATCCTATATTCATATTATTAGAAGTACATCCCTCGGATGAGAATCATTAGATCCCCATTCCTAAACAAGTAGCCATGCTGTAATTAAATGACATAAATAAATAGCGAATAAAAAATAACATTAATTTAATTAATTAAAAATACCTCAACCTTCAATATAAATTCTTTGATCCACAAGTATGATGATCTTCAAAAATAAAATTCACAATGCTCTCTACTAATCTTTAAATTTAAACTAGGAATCAACTGAACAAAAATAATAAATTGAAGGAAGGAATGCTAAAAAGATTAAAGGAATAAAGCTCTCAAAAGAATAATTAATTTCTCTATCTCTACATCTAAAAAAATATAAATTCTAATCTCTTATCTCCTCCCCTTCCGAGTTATTGATTTGGCTTTAAATAGTATCCAAGTTACATAGGTTCCCTGGCTCGAGAAGTCAGGGTCGATTAATCGATCCTGAGGGGTCGATGCATCAACCCTCCTAAAAATTCCTAAAAATCTGCTTCAAGAGTCATTTTCGTGTCAGACTACTTTCTGTACCTCGATTAATCGAGTAAATGGTCGATTAATCGACCTTCCCAGATTTTCGTGAATTCCAGCCCAACTTTGTATCAGACACTGTCTCGGTATTTCAGTCATATCTTTCTACTCCGAACTCAGATTGACATAATTCCTGTGGCGTTGGAAAGCTGACAGAAAACTCTACAACTTTTGTGTTTGATAATTTTATGAATCTAACGTCTTGAATGTCCAAATCAAGTTACAAGTAGCACCAAGTTCTCGATGACCCAAAGTTGCAGTGTTTTGATATTATTTTCAGAAATTTTGGACTGTTTTATGCACTTGGATTATATTTACCTGAAACACTTCAAATCTAGTAATTCTCATCAAATAGCCTTCATCGAATAGTTAAATGTAGGTATTTAGGAGTGAAATATCATCATATTTCACTACTCATCAGTTCACGTGGACCAAATTAGGCCACTTCTTCCAGGGATCGAAAAGAACCTAGAAAAAGAGTGTACCAATAGTGTGGCAGGTGCAGTGAGTATGATCATAATCGCAGGAGTTATGCGGTAGTGGGACCGATGGGTTGATAGATTACGTGTCTCCCTTATATAGGAAATCGCTCTCTAATCTGAGCGATGATGATCGATATTGCTCTATTAAGGGATCGCTAGCGATCCTTTAAGAGATCGTTAACGCTCTTATATGAGAGCGATACTGCGTCAATTAAGAGATTGGTAACTTGCATTTTATATTAACAAATGTATTTTTTGATAACTAACATTTTCTATTAATAAATGAGATTTTTTGATATCTTTCATACTGACAGAGATTGATTTGTATTTTCCATTGTGAAGGTACATCGCATTCCGAAGTATAACCCAAATGATAATTGTGCGTTTGTACCTCCGGTGAGACCAAAACTTTTCTTACGCTCTGAAACTTCCAAAGTTGTGGACGGGGGAAACTGTCAGGCTAATTTTACTACCTGTAATAAGTACTGCTTTTATTATATGAAAATTTTCTTTTACAATTATCGCTTTTGTAACTCTTTTAAATTTCAGGAATGAAGAAGGAATTGTCGATACATAATCATCTTATGAAATTAGGGCACTTTAGTATAGATTTGACACAAGTCATCTACCGATGGATGATAGGATTGCAATTCAAGCTTGGTGGATAGAGATAGATCGCATCCAGAAACAGTACAAGAAGCCGGCTAGATCGTAAAGGAATGTTATGTGACAAAGTTTGGCCGTAAATTTGGAATGTAAGATATACGATCGATTACCAATTACGAATGTACATTTGCTCAGAAACTTGGAATGTACAAAATTCAGTTAGTAATTATTATAAATTTTGAATGCAATACTATTAACAATACCAAAAGGTACATTTACTCAGAACTTGCAACAGTCTTAGGTATGCAAGCATAAAAGTATAGCGATAAACATATGTCTAGACATGTGAACGATCGTCTTGAGAGTCGTCGTCGATTGTATAAACAATCATCGTCGATCGATTGCTTATTCAATCGACGATGACTCAATACACGGCCACCATCGACTGTTTATACAATCGATGACGACTAAGCCATACTTTTTATTGATATCCGTGTAAAAAATCTATTATTTAAAGCTTATAATGATGGGATACAAATAGCTGCTGCTGTGCTTCTTATTGGAAATAGCGCTAGCGCTCCCAATGGTTGCTCCTTAGTCTTAATGATGAAATACCAATAGCCGTTGCTGCAATAATGTTGGAAATTCGTTATAAAATTGTGGAATACAAACAGTTGATGCAATAAATGACATTATAAAATTGTGGAATACAAACAGTTGATGCAATAAATGACTAAAATAGTATATTTAACGACGTTGCATGATAAATTGCTATTTAAAGGGCACCATATACTCAGTTTCTTTCATCTTCTGTATCTCTTTAAGGAGGAGCCACCGGCTCGGGCGCCAATGTTTCATCCATTCGTACGATGGTTCGGTTATCGACATTCGTGAGGACAACGAGCTGTTTGTCGTCCCCGACCACAACGAGCATGTGGTTCTCCCTCCCCTCAGTGAAGTTTTTGTCATTCCAGAGGATGACGATCTTACCGTTACGCTGGCGGTGGTGGGAGACCCAGTGCCCCTTGTTCTCCCTGCTCCAGCGTTGGTTCTTCTCCCGACTCCAGAGCTGGTACTTCTTCTTCCACCTCCAGAGCCGATGCTTCTTCTAATGAAATCTTACTGCTTGATAAATGAAATCATTTTGCTTCATAACAAACCTAAGACTTGGAATGTAGAAATTAATCATCGACTCTTTATACAGTCGTTGACGATTGTATATAGAGTCAATAATGACTGTCTAGAGAGTCGTTATCGACTCTATTGACAGTCTTTCCTGTCTAGATGGTCGTTTCTATTGTTTATAGTCGTTGAGTTTTTTTACATTATGCTAAAAAAAATTACATTACAAATAAAGAGTATCAAATTTACATTACGTATGCTCAAAAAAATTTGTAAATTCATATGAATTTACATTACAAAGTTAAAAGGTTCATATGCTCAAAACTATGGTGCATCTTTACTACGATCCTCCACGGTTACTTCCCCTCTATGCCCTGAACCTACTCATATCATTTTGTGCGAAGTCGAATTTCTTCCTCGCTAAGAAGTACTTTACATACTTCAGCACGAAGACTCTACAATCCCACAAATTGCTTTGTCGAGGAACGGATTTGATCTGGCAGTTAGTACTTGACCAAGGATAGGATGTAGCTTTTAGTGCAGTGGAGTCTCTGTATAAATATAAAAGCGCAGGAAGGTAATGCGTCAGTTTCAAAATAGTAAAATGTCAGATAAGCTAAGTAAATAATAAAAATTTGTAAGTTTGGACGAATTTGTATGTAGACACCCAAATTTGGCCCAAGGCCTAATTGAAACACGTTTCGAGAGAGGCGCACTTTCGAGCTTTTGATGGCATGTATGAAATCCTTAGGAACCTTCCCGAAACCTTAGGAGCCATCCCAAACCCTTAGGAATCACCCCAAATCCCTTAGGAACCTTTTCGAAACCTTAGAAACCCATCTCGACCCTTAGAAACCATTCTGAATCTAAACCTAGCTTGCCCAAGTAATAAATAAAGAGTGGTGCACTAAAACTAACTGAGACTTTCTACTGTAATCGAATCTCATACCATTGAAAAGTAGAGGTCCTCAGCTTTCCAACAAGCCAAGAATCACCCCAATCAAAACTATACGCGAGAAGATATCGCATTTCAAAGGTCGAGGGCATTTTAGGGTTTTGAGGAGAACCCCCTAGGGTTTTGGCGCATCTATTAGATGTGCCAAGCCATTTCCCCCCAGAAATGGCTTGGCGCCACTAATAGTTGCGCCAGCCTACAGGTGAGTCCCACCTCGGGCAGCTACTTTCCAAATCCTGTTTGCCACTGTTTTACTGTACATAAGTTTGACGCATCTATTAGTTGTGCCAGGCTTATGAACAGTGACTGTGGGTTTTTATCTCGATCTTTAGGGTATATTTTGCTTGTTCTGTTGCACCCATTCCCTATCTATTTGCAACCCCTTAAGTGGTTTAAACCTCTAACCTATCATCCACTATTGGAGCATCTTTTCATATATTTCAAGGTTCTAAAAACCTTAGGAAACCTTAGATGACTAGATTACCTAATTCCTAACCTAGTTTAGCCTCTAAACACCTTCCTAACCTCCCCTTTTCTTATAAAGAGAGAGGCACCCTCCCCCCTTTGAGGAGGCTTGAATTTTTTTTCAAAATAGAGATTAAGAAACCTCTCTCTCTTTCTCTCTCTCTCTCTCTCCCCTCTAATGCACTTTTCCATACAAATTTCAGAACCTTCAAACCCTCTTTAGACCTTATCCTTTCATAAAAAAAGCCTTAGTTTAGGTGTGTGCTACTCCCTAGACTTCCCTCTTTGCCTCTTAGCTACCAAGCCCTAGGAGCCAGAACCCCGATTCTCACCATACAAGCCATTGAAGCTCACCAAAATAAGCCTACACAAGGTTCCACAGCGGTGCAACAAGGGCCCAAGAACTCCGACTCTCCCCTCTTTTCCTCTACCTTCTTTGATTCTCCCTCTATCCTCTCATTTGTGTCATTATGCTGCCAAATTTTTGATAAGAATGGAGGGACACAAATAGGATTTGAGTGCCATAAAGGCAAGAGGAAGGCTTTTTTGTTTCTTTTTTATCATTTTTATTTTGGCCATAAGTAAAGAGCGCATTAAGTGGGTTGATTGGGTGCCTAATACCTTCCCAATCGATAATCGAAGCCCCTACCCAAGAGCCTTTGGCGTAGTCCGGATTCAGAGTCAATTTTTGGCACTTTGGTACTCTTTAAATTTGATTTGGTTTCCTGGGATACCAAAAGCTCTGGGTGGCGACTATTTAATTTTTGCGAGTGCGCATCATCGCGAAGGGATCGCCTCGATTCCCACGGTTGCACAGATGGCGACTCAGCTGGGGAATAACTAGTAGAGCTTTCCCTTAAATTTTGGCCAATTATTTTTATTTTTCTAACCATTTTATTGCTATTTTTTACTATTTTTTTACTCACCCCTCCGATTATGTCGCTTTCTCACCCCCACTTTTATGTCATTTACGAGCCTTAGCCGATTGGCTGGCTTACTTGCTCACTGTCTTAAATTTTTTTATATTTTCATCATTTTAAGTATTTTAGCCAATTGGCGGGTCTACTTGTGCATTATCCTTTAATTTCCTTTACTTTTACGTCATTCTAAGTGCCTTAGCTAATTGGCAGGCCTACGTGCGTCTTTAATTTTCACAATCATATTATAAACAGTGGATGTCGGCCCATAGAGGCGGCACAGGATCATCACTCCCGGTCTTTGAACTCTAAGCAAACTCCCTTTAAAAGTGAAAATTAAAATTGAACCAACAAAAGGGACTTAATCAATTTTTACGGGGTAGATTTTTACAGGTTGGGTTATTCTAGGAACACATACAATCTCTCGGGTCTCAGTACGGCGGCAACCCTAGTGGTGATGATCCGAAAAAGTCCCAGCCCACTTAGTACTTGAGAAAGCGCTTGCGCTTGAGGTATATCGGGTCGGTAGCCTTCTCGCTACCAAGCTTAAAACCCGGGGAAAAGTGAGCGTTAGCGGACCCATACCGGCTTTGTAACCCTTAGGTTTGGTGAGGAAGAGATCCGATTCATTTAAGCAGTCAGTCCCTGGAAGCACAGCTTCCAGAAAAACCAAGTTAGAAGACTCATTTCAGGCTGAAAACCTCTGCTGTCAAACTGTCTGGAAGCCCATTTTTGCCTAGCGCCACTAATACTTGTGCCAAGTCAAAAGGCCCCAAAAATACACTGGCGCATGTATTAGTTGTGCCAGTATAAAATTGGGTATTTTTGGTCTGGCACACCTAATAGTTGCGCCAACCTTGTGTTAGACAATGCAGCCTGAATTTGTGTCCTGTTTCACATCTCGGACTCCCCGATTAGTGTTTTTAGTGCCTCTATTTGGGCCCTGCAATTTTCAACACCCAATACGCTCTCATCGGTCAAGAGAAGGTGACTTCTTTTTAACTCATTCTGGGGGATCAGGTTGTTTGCATCGATTTCTGTGCCTTTAATAGATCAAGGGATTTCCCTTTGATTCTTCCGAAGCGCTTCAGAGCCTTTGCCGCGAAACTTATTTCGGGTACGAGAGCCACCCAAAAAGGGAATTCAAAAGGCCTCAGAATTTTTAATATTTTCACTTATAAAAATTCAAAAAAATATTTAAATCAGAAATCTCCAAAATAGAGTTTTGTTGGTGTCGGCACAACAACATCATTGTACCCTCCGCCATCCCTTAGGGGAAGGAGGAAGCTTTACGGGCTCCACCCGAGGCACTCGTACCCTACCCGGCACCAAGCCATGTCGTGGGCTGTGGATCCGGCATATGCCGATCCCGACTCATCCCCACCGCATTCCCCAACCCATTCCCATGTGGAAGAAGTTTTCACGTCCATCACCCTCACTCAATTCCCATTCGCCGTCACCGTCCCCTTCGGTGCTCCTATCTTTCCATCTACCACCTCCCAAAATATCCAAAATCCAACCCCCATTCCCTATTATTTTCTCAAGCCATGCTCTCATCCATGGCCATTCCCAATCCATCTCACCTTCCATCCACACCCATTCAAAACCCGACCCAATCCTCCACCTTCACCAATATACCCTATTTTTCATTCGCTTGGCGCATACCCAATCCTCCACCTTCACCAATATACCCTATTTACCCATGCCGCATCCGATCCCTCATACATCCCTCCATCTACTCAGGTTATGCCCATTTTTATCGGGGCCATGACCAGCTTTTCTCTCTCATCCTCCACATCTATGCCCCATACATCCTCCCCACACATGCCTAATCCATCCCCATTCACCAATACCCCATCTCATTTCTCCAACCCACCCTATATCGCACCACTTACCTGGGTCATGCCGATTTTATCGGGGCCATGCCCAATTTTTTCTCCTCATCTGTCCCATCCATGCCCCTCCAACCCTTAAATATCCCATCTCCATCCGATCCCCCTTCCATGGCCATGATGGAGGAGATGGTCCAAGTTTATACTAAGTGGAAAGCTTCCCAACATATCCGCTCTCATCCACACCACACATCTATGGATCCATCCCATACCCTATCAAGCCTTCATGCCTCATTCCCCCATGACCCCCATCAACCCCCCATCATTCATACCATCCAAACCCCCATGACCCACATAGCCCAAGGCCCAAGGCCCAATGGCCCAAAACCCCATCATCCATACCCATCAAGTGCCCATGGCCCAGACCCACCAAGGGCACGTGGCCCAGACCCACCAAGGTCCCATGACCCAGATCCATCAATGGCCCATGGCCCAGACCCACCAAGGCCCATTGGGCCAGATCTATCATGACCAGGGCTTTATGGCCCAACCTTCCCAGGGACCCATGGGCCAGACCTTTATAGCCCAACCCTCCCAAGGCTTCATGGCCCAAACCCAAGCCCAACAAGGCCCTAACCTTGGAGTCTCACACCCATACCCTTCACAATTCCTCCAAAATTTCACTCACCCATAACCCTCATATCTAGCTCAAACCCATACCTTACATCAACCCCAATTCACCCATATCCCTACATCCCACAGTCAGTTCCAAACCTTTCTCCATACCCAATGGCCTCATTAGACCCCACCCCAAAATCTGACTTCCACTCATCCCATCACCCAACAAA
The DNA here is from genome assembly GCA_021018995.1 of Chloranthus sessilifolius. Lineage (NCBI taxonomy): Eukaryota > Viridiplantae > Streptophyta > Magnoliopsida > Chloranthales > Chloranthaceae > Chloranthus > Chloranthus sessilifolius. The sequence continues at coordinate 157,126,562 of CM037587.1, forward strand.
TCTTCCCTCACATTCAATGGACTCACCCAACCCCCATTTAGACCATTCCCATCTAGTCCATGCAGCACCAACAAGAGAATCGTGCCCTCCCTGCACCTTATGTAGACCAGCAGTATGAAGAAGACGAGATTAGAAACAGTGGTGCTTATGCCAGGGTATTGACCAGCCTTAACCCTCCTCCTATAGTTGCCCACCCCTTGATAGCCTAGAGTGAAGCCCAATCGACTGCTGAGAGAACGACCCCCATGTCCAAAGAGTCAGAGCAGTTGAAAGAACAGCTTGACAAAATTCAAAAGCAATTGTTGAAGATGAGTGGTGCTGAAATTCACGCCACGGACTTCTCGGATTTGTGTTTGTTCGCTGAGGTACCCTTGCCTTCAAAATTCAAAATGCCAGTTTTTGACAAGTATAACAGCACCGACAATCTCATCGCATACGTCAAGTCTTGTTGTGGGGACATATGCCAGTATGGAGGGGACGAAAGACTATTAATAAAGGTCTTTTAGAAAAGTTTGACTAGTCTGGCCGGCCTTGAGGTGGTTCATGCCCTTAGAACCATCTATGATAACGACTTGAAAAGACTTGACGCACTTGTTTCAAGAACAGTGTGTCTACAATATAGACATTGAACCGTGTAAGTCAAATTTAGCCCGATTGAAGCAGAACCCGAATGAAACCTTTAGCGATTATTTGGGGCATTGGAGAGCATTGGTAGCTCAGGTTAGAAATATGATACCTGATGACGAGCAAATAGAAATGATTTCCAAAAATACTTTGCCAGCGATCTCAAACTTTCTACTGTACCAGTAATAGTCCAGCTTTACTGATCTAGTGAGGAACGCAAATCACTGTGAAGATGCTATTAGGGAAGGTCGCTTGAGCAAGAACGTGCCTGGGGGAGCCAGTGGAGTTAGGAGGTTCTTGGAGCAGAGAAACGAGAAGAGAGCGGGGGCTGATATCAAGAATATTGCCAACACCAGGCCCAATAATAATATAACCCCATTCCAATTTAAGGCAGCCCAGCTAATATTAGTCATAACTGAGCCGATGCAAAGAACAGGGGATACAGATGACTCCAGAGCAGAGGAGAGCCTGCTACGATCAAGTTTTTACGCTCTTAGGGCAATCTTTGAATGTACTTTTATCTTTGCTAATAGAAAAGGGACTAGTTACCACCCTCCAATCATGACCTCCTCTTAATCCAATACCGAAGAATTATGACCCCAACACTCACTATAATTTTCATCAGGGTCTGGGTCACTCGACTGATTGTTGCTTCTCATGAAGCACACAATACAAGATTTAATTGATGTCGAGAAAATCATTCCACCTACACCTTCCCAAGTGAACCAACATGCAATTATATATCAGGTGCCATTACCCCCACACCCTACCGGGGGAGCAGGTCCCAGACCCACCATCTGGACAATAGAGGAATGCGAGGAAGAGTTTGAATTTGACCCGTTAGATTATATCAGTGATTGGGAAAGTTACGTGGCACCGTTGCAAAGACATCGTGAAGAGAGGAGTATTAGGGTGATTGAACCCTTGAATTTGTCAGATTATTTCCCCAACCCAGCACCACAAGTTGAACCCTTAGATCTTAGGGCTTACTTCCCATCACCCACACCCGTCAATTATGTGCAGATTAATGCATATCAACCATACACTGTCACCCCCATCAATTACCCAATAGCCCATCAGGTCCCCCATCCCCCGCCATCACCTATCAACTATCAATGGCCCACTCCTACCCCATTACCCCCGATGCAACCACCCGCAAACTTCACCACCCCCACCTGGCCCAAATTTTCCACCCACCCATCTATCACCGAAGTTGAACAAATCTTACACATCCTTCCTGAGCCATCAGTATAAGTGCATCAGACACCGACAGCTACGCCATTTTAGATCTTAGGACCAACATATAATTCTCACCAGGTCCCACTGAGTTATGAGCAAACGGATGTCAATGCCGACAACAGCAGAGAAGGAGCAGTAGATTTTGTTACCTGATTAGGGAACATTTCGAAGCAGTCGGAAGCACCAGCAGCAGCACCAACCCAACTAGAGGGAAAGAAGGATAGCGCCGTTAACCCTTTTAAAAAAATGAGTCGTGAACATATACTGGAGACTCAGTTGAGAAGAATTCCTACTCATATCACAGTATGGGATTTATTAATGACGTCCCCACTCTATTTTCAAGCCTTAATGGGGGCGTTAAATAATGCGCACGTATCACTTCAGGTGAGCCCAGATGAGGTCGGGCAGATAATTGGTCAAGTGATGGCTCCAAATGTCATTTCATTTTCGGATGTCGATTTATCGAATGAGGGAAGTTGTCACTTAAAATCCCTTAATATTATTGTGGAATCCGAAAATATGATAATCCCTTTGGTGTTAATTGATAATGAGTCTACTTTGAATATATGCCCACTGAGAACCGCCACAAAGATTTGGGTAGATTCGTGCATATTGAGACCCACGAGAACCAGTGCCCGAGGTTTTGACAATATAAAAAGAGAGATAATGGGAGAAGTTGACCTTGAGCTATTGATTGGGCCAATGACCTTCTCCATATTATTTCAAGTAATGGACATCAAATCTTCATTCAATCTATTGTTAGAATGCCCATGGTTGCATGAAGTCGGAGCGATACCGTCGACACTGCATCAAAAGCTCAAATTTGCTTCCGGGTATAAGATTATCACTATCATTGGTGAGGGGCACGGTGAGAAGGAAAAAGCCACCAACAGCATCGAGAACTAAAAGTGTTGGATGTGCCGTACACAGCTGAGGATGTTGACCTCCACAGTTTTGAGTACAAAGTATCAACGGTACTCCCGGAGCCCATCGAGGGCATTATTCCAAAACTCAGAGGTGGAATGATAGTGGCAGTGGCCATGCTCCAAAAGTGGGGCTATCAAAGAGGAGAGGGGCTGGAACCCCGATTACAAGGAAGAAGAGAGCCCGTCACAGCCAAGGGGGGCCAAAAAGTTAGATTTGGGCTAGGTTACAAGCCCACTGAGGAAGAGGCTCGAGAGGATAAGGAGAAATCCCGAGCCACGAAAATTGCAAGAGCTAGGGGGATACACATAGAGGAGAAGCCTCATCCCAGGCCTCACATTAAGGATTCATTCGTAAGTGCCAGAGTCATGAAAATCGATCGGAACGGGGCTACCCGATTAACCCCACACAAGCCCGCAACACTTGTTCACCCCACCAATCTCCGCATTACCCTTCCCAACATAGAAGTAGACCTAGCCATGTTAACTGTGTTGACGTTTAAGGACATAATCTTAGACAAACCCAGGATCAACATGATGGAAGCTGACTCCGAAGAGGCATATCAGTCGGCACCCTTCATCCGAAAAGGTAAAAGGAGCGACACCTCAGGTATGTAATTGGGCAGCTTTGCCCCAAACTCTGGAAGTGGGGAGTGGCCTAAAATTTGGCACCTATTTTCAAAAAAAAAAACCCTATAAAAAGTGAGATAAGCCCTTGGCAAGCAGTGTCGTGTATATATAGGGACCCGCTTTGCCAAGGGCCCGTTTTCGGAGAAAATAAAAATTCCAAAAACATAGAGAAAATATAAAATTCAAAAATATTGTCTTTTAAAATTCTGAATAAAATCTCACAAAAAGATGTCTTAATCGAAATGCCACTCCCACATGCAATCGACTCCTTTCCTGTAGAAATACAAAAAGATGTAAAAATTACGAGTCTGGACGAGGATGTCCCTTTTTAGGAACTCCCCAATGAGCTCCTTGACTGGTTTGTCGACTTTGAGTATGACCCTACCCCCATTATTGAAGAAACAGAGGATGTCAATCTAGGGACTGAGGAGATACCCCGAATTATCAAGATCGAAATGTCGCTATCTCTCGAAAAAAGAAAAAGCATGATCGATTTCTTTCGGTCATACCATGATATTTGTGTCTGGTTATATAAGGACATGCCTAGTTTGGACACCGATTTGGTCGAGCATGAGTTGCCACTCTACCCTGATTTGAAGCCGGTCAAGCAAAAGGTAAGACATCTCCGACCCAAGTGGATGCTAAAATTCAAGGACGAGGTCATCAAGTAGTATGACGTGGTATTTCTTGTGGTATCTAAATACCTGCAGTGGCTAGCCAATATTGTGCCCATGCCGAAGAAGGATGGAAAAGTGTACATGTGCATTGATTTTTGTAATTTGAATAAGGCGAGCCCGAAGGACGACTTCCCGTTACCACACATCGACATCTTGGTCGATAACACTGCGAAGCACGGGATGCTTTCATTCATGGATGGATTCTCGGGATATAATAAAATCAAGATGGCAGAGGCAGACCGAGAAAAGACGACGTTCATCACTCCGTGGGGAACCTTTTGCTATCAAGTCATTCCATTTGGGCTAAAGAATGCTGGGGGAACGTACTAGAGAGCTATGACTACGCTGTTTCACGACATGATGTACTGAGAAATTGAAGTGTATGTCGATGATATGATAGCCAAGTCACCAGAGCGAAGCGATCACTTGGTAAACCTCCAGAAGCTGTATGAGAGGCTGAGAAAGTACAGGTTATGTTTGAATCCATAGAATTGTGCATTTGACGCTATGCCCGAAAAACTGTTAGAATTCATTGTGAGCAGGAGAGGTATCGACCCAGTCAAAGTAAAGGCCATCACAGAAATGTCGCTGCCGCCTATCGAGAAAGAGGTCAGACGGTTCTTAGGCAGGATACAATATATCAGTCGGTTCATTACACAGCTAACTCCAATCTACACGCCGATCTTCAAACTACATCGAAAGAACTCACCCATTGAATGGAACGACGATTGTCAGACATCATTCGATAAAATCAAAAGCTACCTCCTCAATCCACCTGTTGGTACCACTCGAGCTGAGGAGATGTTAAGACATGAAAAGCACCACTTTTCACCCCTTAACTTAGCCTTTGATTAGACCCTTAGCCATCTAATAAATGCTTGTTAAGTATTTTCTGTAGGTAATAAACAGCAGGGTAATAAGGCCATGAATCATGCTAAGGAGCCTGTTTTGGCACCAGAAGTCCCTCAGAAGAATGAACCATGAATCCAGACCATAGAAGAGCCTCAAGCAGCTAACAAAGCTCCAGAGGATTCAAAAAAATACACTTCGCGCAGTCCTCGCGAAGTCCCAAAACTTTACAAACAAGTTCTCGCGCAGTAGAGTGACAGAAGAACTTCAAAAGGCTTGAGTCACGCAGCTCTCGTGAAGTTTAGAAGTTAAAGGTCATGCAGCTCCTGTGTAGTTCAAGAAGACCTCTCTCACCCTCGCGTGGTTCGCTCAGAACAGCTGAGGAGAGAGAGCTTCAGAATCCTGCCTCACGCAGCTGTCACACAGTAGCCACGGGATGCAAATATCAAGAGAACATGTTGCGCAGTTCAGAAAAGCCTCAACGCCTCGCGAGATCCTCGCGAAGATCCATTAAGAAGTGAACTTCTCGCGCAGTTCTCACGCTGTTCAGAAAGAAAGCAGTCTCGCGAAAGCCAGAATTAGCCTCGCAAAGTAAAGTGGAAAACTCACGTAGTTCCCGCGCTATTCACAATTATCAATCCAACTGCGCGAAGCCTAACCCAGCGAGAGCTTAATTGTCTACCTCGCGACTGCTCAAAGCATCAAGAAGCTGCAACCATGCGACGTCTGAAGCTTTAATATTAAACTCAACCACGCGAAGACTAGAGCTACCACGCGACAAGTTTGGGAATCGACTGCAACCTGGCGAAGCTCTGAACTTTAACTTCCATCATTTTGCAGAGGACTTTATGGGGATTTCCAAGGATTAGGGCACGCACTCTCATGCTTAAATCTACATGCACGCGCCTCGAGGCATCCAAGGACCATTATTCGGCCACGTGGCATCGTTAAAATTAGGGTTTCCTAACCCTAATGCACCGCCACACCACTGCTATATAAACCTAAGCCTGGTTTAGGTTTAGGGGATCTGGAAGGAGACTTGGAGTTAGAATTTAGAAGAGGAACTCCTATCTCAGATTTTATAATTTTCTTTTCCCTTTTTATTCTTCTTGTAACAGTAAGTAGTTTTCTTTTTCTTCTTTTTCTTCTCTCCATGGCTCAGCACTTGCTGGCCATGCCTTTGTATGTCTATTAAGGTTAGATTAATGGAGTTTTTGTAATAAGATTTGTACTCTTATGAGATTTGTGTATTTGTGAGCTGTTCTATGCAAGGCTGCTGCCTTGTGATCCGCCATTGTTTTAGATGTGTTTCAAAGCAATGGAGGACCGATTCTAAGGATCCACTCAGATCCAAGTGACCTGTGTGTCTGGGCTATCACGGTCCTATACAGCCTTAGCCCCACCACAGGACCCACAAAATCTGAAATTCTCATGAGCTGGCCATGGTGGTAGCAGCAATTAACTTGTTTTGTCTTGGGCTCCATGAGGAGGATAGCCTCTGGGATAGTCTGTGACTATTTAAGTGGACAGGCTATAGCCTTAGGGTGAATCCAATCCGCCGATCCAAGATGGATCCTTCTTCCCCGAGCCTGAGCTGTTAAGCCTGGTAGGAGATTGTGCAGAGGCAGACTCGCCATATATTTGTAGAGATCCGCCATCAGATGTTAGATCTGATATGGTTTTAGAGATTGTAGGCTTGTGACTGGACCATTGCAGCCCCACTCAAGCAATGGACAGCTAGATCTAAGGTGATACTCAATCTCTTCGTTACGTGTCCGGCTATCACGGTCCTATCTGTATAGCCCACACATAGGGCTTTAGAGGTTGAGATTCCCTATGGATTCCCTGAGCTTGTAGCCTGGATGAAGTAGTGCCTACAATGATTAAATTGTTTTGACCCATCTCTGGACTGTGGTTCCCCTATGGGATAGTCTGTGACCATTTAAGTGGACATGTTATAACCTTAAGGGATTAGATCATGGCACATGGATGCGTTGAATTCTTCCTCCTCTTTGGTGATAATGTAGCCATTGGACAGGATTTTCATAACATCAGATCTGAATCTGAGTTACAAAACTCCTCTGATCTAGACTCAATAACCTACTTCTCACCCTTTTATATTTATTTTCCACAATCCATCCATCTTCTCAACCCTTTCTGTAGTTAACTTATTAGGCTATCTTAGAATACTTAGAATAAGTGACCTTAAACTCCCCTCCCTTTAGGACTGCCAGATCTGTAGTCAAATTTGGAGGGACTACTAGGGATGGCTCCTTTGGAGCTGTAGATCACCTTTCCCTGTGAGACAAACTCTTACTTATCAAAACTTGCTACAAATGGACCCTGTATCTTGCAGGTCTAGGATTTCTCAATTGTGCTGATTCCATCCCCTGTTTTACTCTTTCTTTGATTTTAAATTATTTTTACCACCAACAAATAAAACAGACCAAATTTTGGCCTTGTGCACCACTTTCAATATCGCTGGTTTGGGACCTGAGGCTACTAGGCTCAGGCTCTTTCCCTTCTCTCTGAAGGAAAGGGCTAGTACCTGGTTGGCTACTCTTCCCAACAATGGCATCACTACATGAAAAGACCTGCAGACCAAGTTCCTGACAAAGTTCTTCCCTGAGACCAAAACTAGCCAGTTGAAGAAGGAGATTCTTGCTTTTGCCCAATCCCCAACTGAGGACTTTAATCAAGCCTGGGATAGGTTTAAGGAAATGCTCAAACAATGCCCCCACCATAAGATCCCAGACTGACAGCTTGTGCAAAGCTTCTACAATAGGATTGATGAGAAAAATAGAGATATGGTTGATGCCTCTTGTGGTGGAACCTACATGCACAAGACTGCTGATGAGGCATGGGAATTGTTTGAGGTAATTAGTGAAAATGCTTTTCAAAAACCATCCCTGGCAAGAACTAGTCAGGAGTCTGAGTCAAAAGTGGGGCTTGCTGCTTTGTCAAGAGGAAAAGTTTATGAGGTGTCTGGGAATAATGACCTGCAGCTGCAGATGGCTAACCTCTCAGGGAAGTTTGATAAATTACTGACTGTGATGCAACCCAGAAGGGCTGCTCAAGTGGTGGAGGCATGTCTGATATGCCAGTCCCCACAGCACATAGTAGAGGAATGTCCATCTGCAGGGCAGTATCCTAAATTAGTTTCGGAACATGCTGCTGCTGCACAATCTTATGGCCAACAACAATCTGGTGGCTACAACAGACAGCCATATGGATACCAGCACTAAAATGTTGGTTACCAATGGAGAGACCACCCAAATCTGAGGTGGAGGCAAGACAACTATATGCAGCCCCAGCAGATGTTGGCCTTACCTCAAAGGTCACAACAACAGTTTAATCAAGGATATGCCCCTAGGTCCAATTTCCAACACCAGCAGCAGCCCCATCAGTAACAAAATCAGTTGATCTTACCCCAACCTTAGCCAAGAAATACTTCTTTCGAGGACCAGGTCTTGACCTCACTACAAACCCTGGGGACCTTGGCTCAGACTATGAATTCTCATGGTCAGAGCATAAAGAAGTTGAAAGAACAGCTAGGCCAACTATTGAATGCCTTAGCTAAAAGAGAAGAGGGGAGGTTACCCAGCCAGCCAGTGGTAAATCCCAAGGGCCAATTTTTGATTGGTGAAGGATCCTCAAACCCTGAGGGGCAGGGGGATCTTTCATTAAAGTGATTCACAAATCTGTGCATGGTGTATGTTATGTATTTTAGTATGGTTTGTTCTTTTTACTATTTTTTTAGGAATTTTTAGTGATCTTGTCGGAGTTTGAATGTATATGACCTGAACAATTTGTCTGCCTGCTTTGCTTCTGGTCCCCTTTGAATTGATGCTTGTGAAAGAATGAATGATGATTAGATTGTGTGATAATGAGAATGTTTTGGATATGAGGTTTTGATTAAATGTTTTTTGAGCAATTGCATGATTAATTGTTGAGGAAAGCATGGAGAGCCCTGTTGTGAATGAATAAGGGTGTCCCTGGACGAGAGCATGTGAGAGAATCCACCCATAAAGCAAAGGTCAAAGGCTAACTTGTGGGTGTATGCATTTTTTTTAACTCTGTTTAAGCTGTCACGCGGTTCTGACGATGTGGCTTGGCTCCCTCTCGTGCAGATCATAAGGAACTGCTACGCTCTCGCGCGGTTCACACGCTGTTGTGTGAATTCCTCACGCAGTTTGGATGAACATCCAACCTCGCGACCCACTCACTTCTATCCTGCGAGCAGAGCATTTCAAAGCGCGCCAAGCCTCGCGATTTATATAATCCAACCCCACGTTGCTTTCCTTTTATGTTTTCTTTTTCTTCTCCAGCCAGCGAAACCCTAGCTCTGACTCCCATTAATCTCTCTCCTCCAGCATCCAGTTTACAATCCATCATTCGCCTTCTCATTCTGGAGATTTATTCCTAAAGCCTCTTCCACCAGTTGCCCCCTACTGAGAGCTCTCACGATCTTTTGTGCATCAGATTGAACAGAACCCTAACTTTTAGGGTAAGCCTCAGCTCTCAACTTTTACTTTTCATTTTTCCAACTACACACTCTCAGCAGAGAAGTTCCATGGCCCCTAAGAGCGTACCTGTGAAAAGAGCAAGGGATAAGGTTCCCATTGAGCCCACTCCCAAGAAAGCCAAGCCCTCTGAGGCGCCACAAAAAGGGAAGGAAGCGATTCAGGATGTGGCTGTGCTAACACCTGACTACTCTACACCCTTTGAGCTCCTGACTCCCATTCCCTTGGAGCCTGAAGCCATTTTTGACCTCTCTTTCTTTGAAATGGAGTCTCTGTCAGCCCCTACCATTGAGTTTATTCGTAAAGCTGGTTTGACCCCACTGCTGCAAGCTACCCCTGCACTAGCCTACCCTAGACTAGTACAACTCTTTTACCAGCACATTAGGGCTAGACCAGACCATCGTGGACAGCCAGGCCTCCTAGTGTTAGTTGACAATTTTGAAATGTTACTCAACCTTGAGTTGATTGCTGAAGTAATGGGTATGCCTGCTGTCTTTAACTCCAACTGCGGATATGGCCCCCCTCTGTGTGCCCCTATTGATACCATTGCACAAGCCCTTACCAGAGGGTTGAAGGCCACAGGGGATTCCATCAGGAGAAGAGATCTGGACCCCAAACTCCTGTTCATTGATCAAGTTCTTCGAAAGAACGTCTATTATGCTGGCCATCAGTAGGAGAGGAGGACCCCAATTACTGATGCTCTCTATTCCTTCTCTCGGGGCCACGGATTCCATGTTGCCGGGTTGATGTTTGAGGCCATGAAGGATATTATGGTAAAGATTGGGCACAAAAAGAAGGTCCACACTCTCCCCTATTCAAAGCTCATCACCAAATTACTCTTGAGGGGAGGGTACAAGATACCAGTGGGGGAGTTAACGGTTGACCTCCCCCCTACCACTTTCGCAAAGCGACAATGGGGGATCAGCAGGAGTCTGATGGATCCCAGCAAGAAGAAGAAAGCTCAGACTACCTCTAAGAAAGGAGAGGGGACTGCTGCTGCGAAGACCACCCCTGCTCCCAAAAAGGTGGCTAAATCTCCTGCTCCCAAGAAGGTGGTGCAAGCTCCTGTCGCTACTGATTCTGCAGCAAGACCTCCATCCACCACACCTGCCCATCCATCAGTTTCTTTGCCTATTCCATCTTTCCCTTTTCCCCTTTTATCTCCCTTTTCCATACCCACTCCAGATTTCCCTGTGATTCGTTCCTGGGAGGAAAGTGTTGAACCCCATGCCAGCCCTTTACCCTCTCCCACATTGCCTCAGTACACACCCCCAATTCCCCCACCATCTGAACTAAACCTTGACAACCCTCCCTTGATAACCTATCTTAAAAAGAAAACCTCTCACACAACCCCTGCCATATCTTTACCTACCCCAACCACCCCTATCATTCCCACAGACACACCACATATTGACCAACCCTTAGTCCAACCCCTCCCAACTACATCTCCACTCCCAGATCTTGACTCTAACCTCGCCACTACTTCAGACTATCAAGCCTTCATGACTACCTTGCTTGACACCCTGCCAACACATGATATCCCTCTCCTAAATTCCTCACTTTGTTCCCCACCTCACTCACCAGACCCTTCATCTCCTCCTTCAACATTCCACCATGCCCCTACTTCCCCTTTCCAACCTGTTGCCCCTTCTTCTCACATCCCACCCCAACCAAACTCAGACACACTTACCCATATCCTTTCCCTCATACATGACATTCAGACCCAACTATCCAACACAACACATACCCAAGACCAAATACAGACTGACATCACCAACATCCAATCCACCCTTCAAACATTGACAAAACCATCCACCTCTGCACAACCACCTTCTACCCCACAAATCTAGTCCCCTTCCACTTCTGCCTCCTCAGTCCAACCAGACTTTCCCTCCATTGACTTAACTCCAACCCTCCCCTTCCAAGACACCATACTCCACCATTCCTTCCCCACTCTACCTATCCTTCCCTCACTCATAATACCTCCCCCCCGATTTACCCACACCTCCACCCAAACAGGCCCCATTCCCTTCCCATCCACCTTTCCCATTAACACCCCCACATTTTTCACCCCACCACTACCTTTCCAACCTTTCACCATTCCATTTTTCCCTTACCTAGAACCACCAACCTTCAGTGACCCCCCTTCATTTACTTTTCCACCCATGTCGTCCATCCCACCTCTCATCCTACCCCCTCCTCAATTCACTGACCAATCAGCACAAACTGACCCAAAACCTTCTACCCCTCCCCCTCAACTGGACTTCCTCACTGCAGTCTCCACTTTACTCCCCCAAGACCAATCACCTTCTACTTCTTCCACCCCATTTCTACCAATCTTACCACGACACTCCTACTACACCCCTCCTTACTTCACCCTCCTCCATACCATGAGGGACAATGCCTACATCAAGAGGGATGTTCTCAGGGGAATGGCCCAACTAAGACAATCCATTGAGTACCCTTTGTTACAGAAGATGAGTGACCTAAAGCTTGCTCACAGGCAGAAGCTGCGCGATGTTTCAAAGGGGTGGGAGTCAATTTTGGAGACCCTCACAGCGATAAAGGTTGATGCAACTTACTATAAACTGCAGGCGGAGATGGAGAAAGCCAATGCCGAGCTGGAGCACAAGAGAGCTCGGATGTTTGAAAAAAGGCTGAACAATACTGAGGAGATCCACTGGCTCACTAAGGGGTTTTCTGATGCCAACCTCCTTTATGCTGAAAAACAGATTGAAATTTTGCAAAAAAAGATTGCATCTCTGACATGCCAACCAATTGAAGCCACCCCTCTTGCTACAGCACCCCCTGAGGCTCCACCTTCCACACACCCCGGACCATCTTCTTCCATCCCCCCAGCTCCTACATCTACATCTCCACCTTCTCCACCCCCTACTCAAGAACCTCCACCACCTCCTGCTACAGTGCCTCCCCCTGCCAAATCTCCCGCACCCAAGAGGAAGAGGACTCCTTCCAAGAAACCCACTCCCTCCAAAAGAGCCACTGCCGCCCAAAAAGGGAAAAAGCCTGCTCCTCCATCCCCACCACCAAAGGCTACCAGAGCTTCTGCTCAGGATTACCCCCATGGTCGATTTCTTTCTAAAGAAGAACGCAGACAGGCTGCTGCAACCCTTGGATTGGACCCCACTGTTCTCTTTCCCTTTGATTCTGATTCTGACTCTGCCCCACCTGTGCATCCAAGTTTTAAAAATCCTGTTGCTCCTCCTTCTTCTGACCCTGCTGAGCAAACTTATCCTCAGAGAAGGAAAGCTACAGTTAAGAGGACTACTCACACAGTTGCCTCTATCAAAATTGGAAAAGAACAATTTGCCCAGTCTAAGGAGGCACCACCACTGAAAGATAAAGGCAAGAGCCCGCTTGTCCCTCCTGAGCCAGAAAAAGCTAAATCTCCTCTTATTCCCCCTCAGACTCAGCAAGAGCCAACCTCCAAAGGGAAGGGCCCCAAAGGGAAGAGTCTTAAAGGAAAAGGTCCTATTAAATCACCTGAACAAACCAAAGATAAATCTTCAGTGACCCCCCTGAACCAAAGACCCGAAAAATGAGGGTCAGGGCACCAGCCTTGCCCAAAACTGATGCCCAACGGAAGGGAGAGCGGGCACGAAAGAAGAAAGAGGAAGAGGCTCTCCTTCAAGAGCATGCCAAGAAGATGGGTTGGGACCGGTTTTGATTCAGGCTCCGATTAGCTTGTACCTAGGATTTTTGCTGTTTCTGCATTTTCTTTTTCTCCTTTTGTTTTTCCTTTTGTACATTTCTCTCTTATATAATAGATCTTCTTCTTTTGTCATTGCTCTTCTTCTGTGTCTTGTGTCTGTTTTGCTCCATGCTATTTCCTTTTCTCTTGCCCTTAATAAATCTGCTGCACACCCCCTTTGAACCAGTGCGGACACTGCTCCTCCTAGGTTTGGGGGTGTGGCAGGCAGATCTTGCCAATGGAATAGTTAACCTAAGTGCAGCATAATCATGTGAGTAATATGGAAATGAAACCATGTTCACTGGAGAATCAGAAAAATAATGAAATTTAAAATTTTTCCAGACTTTAGGCATTATAAGCTTGTAATATTTCACATTTCCATGATGAGATCACCAAGGAAACTTACTTGTATCAGCACTTAGTGAATCACTAGAGAGAGAAAAAGGTAAGGACATACTTAAGAATTCAAAGGAAGACCATAACCAGTGAGATTTGGGGCCTATACAAAAAATTTTCCTTGAGTGACAAAGGCAATTTCTTTTAGCTCTAAGGACTGGCTGAGTCACTATGCTTACTAGAAGTTGGGCAACTCCAAGTTGAAACAGCTGACAGCACTCATGAGACTTAGGAAAGGATCAAGGCCTTCTCTTGGACAGTTTGAGCCTAAATAGACCAACCTTAAGCAACTGCCCTTGTCCATACCCCCTTTGAGCCTTAAATCCTAAATTTCTTTAAAAATACACCTGAGTACTTGCACCTGAACCTATGTATCTGATTTAACCTTACCCTCACTATGAGAATTCAGAAGGTAAAGGAACAAGACTTGAAGATGGACTAGCTATGGTCAACATTAGGTGAAGAAAGAAGAAGTACCTCAAAGTCTGGCAGTATGGTAACTGAGAAAATGATGGCATTTCAGAAAAGCAAAAATAAAAAGAAGAAAAATACATAAAAAAGAAACAAAAATAATAATGAAGAGGAGTAAGAGAGGAGTCAAGAGGGAACTTTCATTGGAAAAATAAAAATCAAGAAGAGAAACTGGTAACTTCAAATCTGAAAAACCTCATCATGAATCGTTTTTCGGCCTACACCCTTTATCTCAAGTTTTGGATCGAACTAATCCATTGACACAAATAGTTCATGGGCGAAAATCGAGTTATTTGGGTCCTGGAGGATTGACAGGGCGAACCGCTAGTTTTCGGATACGAGATATACATCCTAGTCACTATGGACGTATTTGCCCAATTGATACGTCCGAAGGAATCAATGTTGGACTTATTGGATCTTTAGCTATTCATGCCAGGATTGGTCATTGGGGGTCTATAGAGAGTCCATTTTATGAAATTTATGAGAGATCAAAAGAGGTACAGATGGTTTATTTATCACCAAGTAGAGATGAATACTATATGGTAGCGGCAGGAAATTCTTTGGCGTTGAATCAGGGTATTCAGGAAGAACAGGTTGTTCCAGCTCGATACCGTCAAGAATTCCTGACTATTGCATGGGAACAGATTCATCTTCGAAGCATTTTTCCCTTTCAATATTTTTCTATTGGCGCTTCCCTCATTCCTTTTATCGAGCATAATGATGCGAATCGGGCTTTAATGAGTTCTAATATGCAGCGTCAAGCAGTTCCACTTTCTCGGTCCGAGAAGTGCATTGTTGGAACTGGGTTGGAACACCAAGCGGCTCTAGATTCGGGGGTTTCAGTTATAGCCGAACACGAAGGAAAGATCATTTATACCGATAGTAACAAGATCGTTTTATCAGGTAATGGAGATACTATAAGCATTCCATTGGTTATGTATCAACGTTCCAACAAAAATACTTGTATGCATCAAAACCCTCAGGTTCAGCGTGGTAAATGCATTAAAAAAGGACAAATTTTAGCGGGGGGTGCGTCTACCGTTGGTGGCGAACTCGCTTTGGGAAAAAACATATTAGTAGCTTATATGCCATGGGAAGGCTACAATTCTGAAGACGCGGTACTCATTAGCGAACGCCTGGTATATGGAGATATTTATACTTCTTTTCACATCCGGAAATATGAAATTCAGACTCATGTGACAAGCCAAGGTCCCGAAAGAATTACTAAGGAAATACCGCATTTAGAAGCTAATTTACTCCGCAATTTAGACAAAAATGGAATTGTGATGCTGGGATCTTGGATAGAAACAGGTGATATTTTAGTAGGTAAATTAACACCTCAGACAGCAAAAGAATCATCGTATGCCCCGGAGGATAGATTATTACGAGCCATACTTGGCATTCAGGTATCCACTACAAGGGAAACTTGTCTAAAACTACCTATAGGCGGAAGGGGGCGAGTTATTGATGTGAGATGGATCCAGAAAAAGGGGGGTTCAAGTTATAATCCAGAAACGATTCGTGTATATATTTCACAGAAACGTGAAATCAAAGTAGGTGATAAAATAGCCGGAAGACATGGGAATAAAGGTATCATTTCTAAAATTTTGCCTAGACAAGATATGCCTTATTTGCAAGATGGAAGACCAGTTGATATGGTCTTCAACCCATTAGGAGTACCTTCACGAATGAATGTGGGACAGATATTTGAATGCTCCCTCGGGTTAGCGGGGGATCTGCTGGACAGACATTATAGAATAGCACCCTTTGATGAGAGATATGAGCAAGAGGCTTCGAGAAAACTAGTGTTTCCTGAATTATATGAAGCCAGTAAGCAAACAACAAATCCATGGGTAGTTGAACCCGAGTATTCGGGAAAAAGCAGAATATTTGATGGAAGAACAGGAGATCCTTTTGAACAACCTGTTATAATGGGAAAGTCCTATATCCTGAAATTAATTCATCAAGTTGATGATAAAATCCATGGACGTTCCAGTGGGCATTATGCACTTGTTACACAACAACCCCTTAGAGGAAGGGCCAAGCAAGGGGGACAACGTGTAGGAGAAATGGAGGTTTGGGCTCTAGAGGGATTTGGTGTTGCTCATATTTCACAAGAAATGCTTACTTATAAATCTGATCATATTAGAGCTCGTCAGGAAGTACTTGGTACTACGATCATTGGAGGAACAATACTTAACCCTGAAGATGCTCCAGAATCTTTTCGATTGCTCGTTCGAGAACTACGATCTTTGGCTCTGGAACTGAATCATTTCCTTGTATCTGAGAAGAACTTCCAGATTAATAGGAAGGAAGCTTGATCGGAATGAATCAGAATTTTTCTTCTATGATCGACCGGTATAAACATCAACAACTTCGAATTGGATCAGTTTCTCCTCAACAAATAACTGCTTGGGTCAACAAAATCCTACCTAATGGAGAGATAGTTGGAGAGGTGACAAAACCCTATACTTTTCATTACAAAACCAATAAACCGGAAAAAGATGGATTGTTTTGTGAAAGAATCTTTGGACCTATAAAAAGTAGAATTTGTGCTTGTGGAAATTATCGAGTGATCGGAGATGAAAAAGAAGACCCGAAATTTTGTGAACAATGCGGAGTCGAGTTTGTTGATTCTCGGATACGAAGATATCAAATGGGATACATCAAACTGGCATGTCCAGTGACTCATGTGTGGTATTTGAAACGTCTTCCTAGTTATATCGCGAATCTTTTAGATAAACCCCTTAAGGAATTAGAAGGTCTAGTATACTGCGATGTGTGATTTGATCGAAATTATGATTTTACAGATTCGAAAACTGTCATCCCATTCAATCCGATTGGGATGCCCCTGACTCTGACATGTCTCTTGGGAGGAGTAACATGAAGCTCAGAATTTTGGGCGTATTCAATACTTCCAAATGAAAAGGGAATTGATCCATGGTTGATTCCGTAACAGATAAATAGGAATTGCTAGTTGTACCTCGTGAAAAAGACTTCTTTCGTGGAATTAGCCATTTCATTTCTTTTAGAAAAATATTTCTATTCTGTTCAAGTAAGCATAGGGCATGGTTACAGGAGTCTATCCATCGCATATATGCTTCAAGGGACATCATGGTATAACCGTCGAGGTGAAGTAGGGACCTAAAAGATCAAATAGAACGATACATAGACAAGTAAATCCCTTATCTTATGAGTTCCAAGGTATTCCTTTAAGGGGATTCATCATTCGAAGGGAGGTAGACTACTCAATAATTTTACATTTAATTTATGTCGTATAAGTAATTCAGAAAGTAAAAGTAAAAGGAAGAATAAATCAATAAAATATAGTATAGGTTGGTCCTCACTGAGAACTTGAGTAAGGAGTAGATCTTTGTGGGGTTTTCTAGAACCAAATTTGAAAGTGAGAGCCCCTTTCTTTTATTTATTTGGTGTAACTACTTCAGTCGGATGAGAGGAAACCTTCACGTCCGATTTTGAGGGGGGGGAATCCTATAGGAACCTATCCCAATTTTTCTTTTGCTAGGCCCATAGCTAAAAAACCTACTTTCTTACGATTACGAGGTTCATTCGAATATGAAATCCAATCCTGGAAATACAGCATCCCACTTTTTTTTACTACCCAGGGCTTCGATACATTTCGAAATCGAGAAATCTCGACTGGAGCAGGTGCTATCAGAGAACAATTAGCCGATCCGGATTTGCGAACTATTACAGATCATTCATTGGTAGAATGGAAGGAATTAGGGGAAAAAGGATCCACTGGGAATGAATGGGAAGATAGAAAAATTGGAAGAAGAAAGGATTTTTTAGTTAGACGCCTGGAATTAGCTAAGAATTTTATTCGAACAAATGTAGAACCAGAATGGATGGTTTTGCGCCTATTACCAGTTCTTCCTCCTGAGTTGAGGCCAATCATTCAGATAGATGGGGGTAAACCAATGAGTTCGGATATTAATGAACTCTATAGAAGAGTTATCTATCGGAACAATACTCTTACCGATCCATTAACAACAAGTAGATCTACGCCAGGGGAATCAGTAATGTGTCAGGAGAAATTGGTACAAGAAGCCGTGGATACACTTCTTGATAATGGGATCCGCGGACAACCAATGAAGGATGGTCATAATAAAGTTTACAAGTCGTTTTCAGATGTAATTGAAGGCAAAGAGGGAAGATTCCGTGAGACTCTACTTGGTAAACGGGTCGATTATTCGGGGCGTTCCGTCATTGTCGTGGGTCCTTCGCTTTCATTACATCGATGTGGATTACCTCGAGAAATAGCAATAGAGCTTTTCCAGACATTTGTAATTCGTGGTCTAATCAGACAGCATGTTGCTTCCAACATAGGTATTGCTAAAAGTAAAATTCGGGAAAAAGAACCCATTGTATGGGAAATACTTCAAGAAGTTATGCAGGGACATCCTGTATTGTTGAATAGAGCACCCACCCTGCATAGATTAGGCATACAGGCGTTCCAACCCATTTTAGTGGAGGGGCGCGCTATTTGTTTACATCCATTAGTTCGTAAGGGATTCAATGCAGACTTTGATGGGGATCAAATGGCTGTTCATGTACCCTTATCTTTGGAAGCTCAAGCAGAGGCTCGTTTACTTATGTTTTCTCATATGAATCTCCTATCTCCAACTATTGGGGATCCCATTTCCGTACCAACTCAAGATATGCTTATTGGACTCTATGTATTAACGATCGGAAATCGCCGAGGTATTTGTGCAAATAGGTATAATCCATGTAATTGCAGAAACGATAACGATCAAAATGAAAGAGTTGACGATAATAACTATAAGTATACGAAAGAGAAAGAACCCTATTTTTGTAGTTCCTATGATGCACTTGGAGCTTATCGGCAGAAACGAATCCATTTAGATAGTCCTTTGTGGCTTCGGTGGCGACTAGATCAATGTGTCATTGCCTCAAGAGAAGTTCCCATCGAAGTTCAATATGAATCTTCGGGTACCCATCATGAGATTTATGGGCACTATCTAATAGTAAGGAGTGTAAAAAAAGAAATCCTTTGTATATACATTCGAACCACTTCGGGTACCCATCATGAGATTTATGGCATTTCAGAAAAGTAAAAATAAAATAAAAAGAAGAAAAATACATAAAAAAGAAACAAAAATAATAATGAAGAGGAGTAAGAGAGGAGTCAAGAGGGAACTTTCATTGGAAAAATTAAAATCAAGAAGAGAAACTGATCACTTCAAATCTAAAAACCTCAAAGAAGATGAAAGGAGCTGAATCAAAGAAGGTGAAGTCATGAATCACCTCCTTCACCTACTGATTTCTCAATTTTGAACCCCTTTTCAACCTTCCATTCTTTTTAATCCCACTCCATAAGCCACATTACAGCCCAATTAAAGCCCTTGTGATCCAAAGTTGAGTGAGCTGTCATGTGGAGACAGAGAGTTGTTCAATCTATGGTGAGGATCTGTCAATAATGCCAGAACTTCAGAGCTGCCTATGCTCATGCTTACAGACCCATTTGAGGGATGTAACTGCTCTTGAGCTTGAGAGAAAATGAAACCCTCAACAATTCTTTATGAGAGTATGCCCTGAAGAGTTTTGGGTCTGATATTGAATGCATTAAGCATGATCTACAACCTAATTTTTGATCCAGTGATGAGCTCAATGTTGACACACATGTGTAGTGTCTTTGGTGTAAACTGATTGGAAATGTTGTGCTTTCATGAGAAGCTTATACTATTTAAAATTCTGTGCAGCCAATGTGTTTGAATTTCTTATATTTTTAATGATTCAAAGGTGAACTAACTCTGTTCCTTGACTGCTCATCTGATAAATTGCACTTTTGTTAACTGCTTCATTGAGAAGTTTGTGGGTGTCTTCACTGAAAACCCTCCGGAGACTTCACTCCTCCACTAGGGATCACCTAGGGGTTTAAAAGGCTTGGTACATATGCTAAATGTATCCGTGCTCCCTACGAAAGTGGCATTTAAATTCTATAGTTGATTTAGTGTAGCTTTGCTAAGGGACTAGCAAAGATTAGGTTTGGGGGTGTGATAAGACCTGAAAAGTACCACTTTTCATCCCTTAACTTGGCCTTTGATTAGACCCTTAGCCATCTAATAAATGCTTGTTAAGTGTTTTCTGTAGGTAATAAACAGCAGGGTAATAAGGCCATGAATCATG
This sequence comes from Chloranthus sessilifolius, assembly GCA_021018995.1. Taxonomy (NCBI): domain Eukaryota; kingdom Viridiplantae; phylum Streptophyta; class Magnoliopsida; order Chloranthales; family Chloranthaceae; genus Chloranthus; species Chloranthus sessilifolius. The sequence goes on from CM037587.1 coordinate 157,146,777, forward strand.
CTAAGGAGCCTGTTTTGGCACCAGAAGTCCCTCAGAAGAATGAACCATGAATCCAGACCATAGAAGAGCCTCGAGCAGCTGACAAAGCTCCAGAGGATTTAAAAAAATATACTTCGCGCAGTCCTCGCAAAGTCCCAAGACTTCACAAACAAGTTCTCGTGCAGTAGAGTGACAGAAGAGCTTCAGAAGCCTTGAGTCGCGCAGCTCTCGCGAAGTTTAGAAGTTAAAGGTCGCGCAGCTCCCGCACAGTTCAAGAAGACCCCTCTCACCCTCGCGCGGTTCACTCAGAACAGCTGAGGAGAGAGAGCTTCAGAATCCTGCCTCGCACAGCTGTCGCGCAGTAGCCGCGGGATGCAAATATCAAGAGAACCTGTCGCGCAGTTCAGAAAAGCCTCAACGCCTCGCGAGGATCCTCGCGAAGATCCATTAAGAAGTGAACTTCTCTCGCAGTTCTTGCGCTGTTCAGAAAGAAAGCAGTCTCGCGAAAGCCAGAATTAGCCTCGCAAAGTGAAGTGGAAAGCTCGCGTAGTTCCCACGCGACTCACAATTATCAATCCAACTGCGCGAAGCCCAACCCAGTGAGAGCTTAACTGTCTACCTCGCGACTGCTCAAAGCGTCAAGAAGCTGCAACCACGCGACGTCTGAAGCTTTAATGTTAAACTCAACCACGCGAAGACTAGAGCTACCACGCGACAAGTCTGGGAATCGACTGTAACCTGGCGAAGCTCTGAACTCTAACTTCCATCATTCTGCAGAGGACTTTCTAGGGATTTCCAAGGATTAGGGCATGCACTCCCACGCTCAAATCTCTGTGCACGCGCCTCGAGGCATCCAAGGATCATTATTCGGCCATGTGGCATCGTTAAAATTAGGGTTTCCTAACCCTAATGCGCCGCCACACCACTGCTATATAAACCTAAGCCTGGTTTAGGTTTAGGGGATCTGGAAGAAGACTTGGAGTTAGAATTTAGAAGAGGAACTCCTATCTCAGATTTTATAATTTTCTTTTCCGTTTTTATTCTTCTTGTAACAGTAAGTAGTTTTCTTTTTCTTCTTTTTCTTCTCTCCATGGCTCAGCACTTGCTGGCCATGCCTTTGTATGTCTATTGAGGTTAGATTAATGGAGTTTTTATAATAGGATTTGTACTCTTATGTGATTTATGTATTTGTGAGCTGTTCTGTGCAAGGCTGCTGCCTTGTGATCTGCCATTGCTTTGGCTGTGTTTCAAAGCAATGGAGGACCGATTCTAAGGATCCACTCAGATCCAAGTGACCTGTGTGTCTGGGCTATCACGGTCCTATACAGCCTTAGCCCCACCACAGGACCCACTAGATCTGAAATTCTTATGGGAGCTTGAGCTGGTAGCCTTGTGACCATGGTGGTAGCAGCAATTAACTTGTTTTGTCTTGGGTTCCGTGAGGAGGATAGCCTCTGGGATAGTCTGTGACTATTTAAGTGGACTGGCTATAGCCTTAGGGTGAATCCAATCCGCCGATCCAAGATGGATCCTTCTTCCTCGAGCCTGAGCTGTTAAGCATGGTAGGAGATTGTGCAGAGGCAGACTCGCCATATATTTGTAGAGATCCGCCATCAGATGTTAGATCTGATCTGGTTTTGGAGATTGTAGGCTTGTGACTGGACCATTGCAGCCCCACTCAAGCAATGGATAGCTAGATCTAAGGTGGTACTCAATCTCTTGCTGGTTCTATGTGTCTGGGCTATCACGGTCCTATACAGCCTTAGCCCCACACAGGACTTTAGAGGTTGAGGTTCCCTATGGATTTCCTGAGCTTGTAGCCTGGATGAAGTAGTGCCTACAATGATTAAATTGTTTTGACCCATCTCTGAACTATGGTTCCCCTATGGGATAGTCTGTGACCATTTAAGTGGACAGGTTATAACCTTAAGGGATTGGATCATGGCACAGGGATGCGTTGAATTCTTTCTCCTCTTTGGTGATAATGTAGCCATTGGACAGGATTTTCATAACATCAGATTTGAATCTGAGTTACAAAACTCCTCTGATCTAGACTCAATAACCTACTTCTCACCTTTTTATATTTATTTTCCACAATCCATCCATCTTCTCAACCCTTTATGTAGTTAACTCATTAGGTTATCTTAGAATACTTAGAATAAGTGACCTTAAACTCCCCTCCTTTTAGGACTGCCAGATCTGTAGTCAGATCTGGAGGGACTACTAGAGATGGCTCCTTTGGAGTTGTAGATCACCTTTCCCTGTGGGACAAACTCTTACTTATCAAAACTTGCTACAAATGGACCCTATATCTTGCAGGTCTAAGATTTCTCAGTTGTGCTGATTCCATCCCCTGTTTTACTATTTCTTTGATTTTAAATTATTTTTACCACCAATAAATAAAACAGGCACACTGAGATGACGCAACAGGAGACCACTCTTGATGTATTTCTCTACGATAAAAGTTTTGATGGGATGTGTCTTAGGCAGTATGACGAGATGGGGAGAAGGGAGCATGCTATCTACTATCTCAGCAAGAAGTTTACTGACTAAGAGACGCACTATTCTCATATGGAGAAAGCATGCCTAGCTCTTGTATGGGCCACTCAGAGACTCCGCCATTACTTGATATCACAATTTATTTTACTCTTGGCCCGAATGGACCCATTGAAGTACTTATTTGAGTAGTCGGCTCTCACTAGATGAACTGCACGTTGGCAGCTCTTATTGTATGAGTTTGACATCACCTACATTACTCAGAAATTGATCAAGGGGTAGACACTCGCTGATCATCTAGCTGATAATCCTTTGCCAGATTATGAGCCTTTGAGAATTGAATTTCATGATGAAGACATCTTGTTCATGACGTAAGACGATACTGAGGAAGCAGAAGAATCATGGGTAATGCACTTCAACGGGGCATCACATGCTGAAGGTCAGGGAGTTAGCGCCATTCTTATTTCACCGAGAGGATCCCAGTTTCTATCAAGCTTAACTTCCCTTGCACTAATAACGTGGCCGAGTACGAAGCTTGTACAGTAGGCCTATAGGCAGCTCTCGATTTGAACGTAATTCACCTCCGAGTATTTGGCGATTCGTAGTTGATCATATGCTAGACGAACGGTGTTTGAAAGACGAAAGATGAGAAACTAATCCCCTACCATAAGCACCTCGAAGACCTGATAGTTTGCTTCAAGGATGTCACGTTCTCCTATGTCCCATGGATAAGGAATCTCTTCACCGACGCCTTAGCGACTTTGGCATCAATGATAGAGATCCCCTACGGTGTCGAGATGAATCCAATCATGATCGAGTAGAGAAACGAGCTGGCTTTCTACCTGCAGAACGAGGAACCCCTTGGTCATCGATCTACACTGCATGAACACTCCTTGGCCATTTGCTACCTGGGGCCTTAACGTCATTGGTATGGTTAATCCAAAAGCCTCAAATGGACATCGGTTCATCCTCGTCGCTATCGAGTACTTTACCAAGTGGGTAGAGGCAGCGTCATATGCCAACATAACGGCCGGTCATGTCAAAAAGTTTCTCAAGAGCAATATTATGTGCCGATTTAGAGTACCCAAGGATATCATCACGGATAATGGTACTAACTTTACGAATAAGCGTATCTGAGCCTTCTGTGAGTTATACTAGATCAAGCATCATCGCTTGTCATCTTATCAGCCTCAAACTAATGGAGCCGTAGAAGCTACTAACAAGACGGTTGTTCGCATCATCAAAAAAATGGTTGTCACCTACCAAGATTGGAGCAAAATGTTACCCTTCGCATTGTGGGCCTATAAGACGTCGATCTGTACCGCTACAGGGGCAATACCATTCTCCCTTGTGTATGGAACCGAGGCCGTCTTGCCTGTGGAAGTTGAAGTACCCTCGCTTCGAATCCTCCTTGAATCGAGCCTATCTGAAGTTGAAGGAGAGAGATCCCGCTTTGAACAATTGAACCTGTTGGACGAGAAAAGGCTCCTAGCTTTGTGTCATACCCAAGTTTACCAGGGGCGAATTGCACGTGCTTACAATAAACGTATCTGCGATCAAGATCTAAAGGTAGGAGACACTATGCTGAACAAGATTTTTCCATCCCTCCACGTCGATCCAAGAGGAAAGTTCAAGCCTAATTGGGAGGGACCGTATGTCGTCAAGAAAGTACTGTCGGGATACGCCATCCACCTCACCACCATGGACGAAGATCATTTTCCTGAGCCCATCAACGCTGGATATGTCCAACGGTTCTACTCTTAGTCTATCGCGACAGGGCAAGTATTGGTAAAACAGATACGTGACTGTTTAAGAACCACACAAAAGAGACCATCATTTCAACGAAAAAGTGCCCCTAAAACGATCATATCCTTCCCTGAAAACCCCTTCCCTGAAAAAAGAAAAGCGTGTACATATACCAAAAAAAGAGGAAGTAGAATTGCTATCAAAAATAAAAAAAATCAGAAAAGTAAAACATCAAAAAGAGATTACCTGAAATAAAACAAAGGAGAAAGAAAAGAAATAGAAGAATCATGGGGGCTAGTATAGTAAAAATCCCCCAAAGAAGAAATGTGTTGTGGAAAACTGAAATCGTATCAAGGAAACTCTTTTTAGCCCAGCATATCTTCAAATCCTAACCTGTCCATGGCCAAGCTACACCCTGAAGAAAGCCCACTTTTTAGGTTCACAAGCAGTCATAGTATTTGTTAAGTCAACATGAGCACGAGTTGTGAGACGACACAGAACCCCATCTAGTCGGCTATGACGGAATCGACATCTATGTCATGGCTTTTGAAAAAAAAAAGGAAAATAAAATAAAATAAAAATATACAAGTACAAAGCAAGATGAACGTGGTAAAAACCCGAAGGGGCGCTACTGGTAAAAATAGTGAGCTTGTGCGGACCAAGTGAAAACTTGAAAGGGCGCTTGGGGTAAGAGAGCTAAACCATGGACGTGGTAAAAACCCGGAAGGGCGCCACAGGTACGAAGAGGGTAAAAACGAGTACGACGAACCCACCTTGGGCGTTATGAGCAAAAGAGTTTTAAAAGAAAAAATAAAGAAGAAAGGTTTGAAATGATTGATAAGATTAATGTTTGAGGAACCCTTTTGGTTACTGTCCCTGTTACCCATTTTCCGATTGGGTTGCTCATGTTAGTTTCAAATCGGGTCTCGACCAAAATTGTATTTGTGAAACTGCTTTGTCAAATGTATGACTCGAGATAAGGAGAAAGGTTTGAATCAATCCGAAGGGATAGATGTTCCGGCCTTGGCAAAAATTGCTGAGCTTTATTCAGATCTAATCACAAAGGAGGTTCGACCATGCTCAGAAGAGGACCCGTCATCTCACCATGTGACTCAGGCATTCAACCAAAAAATAAAAATAAAAAATAAATAAATAAATAGAAAAGAAAAAGGAACAATCAATTAGTATAGGAGAAGTAATACTTTCTGTAAGATAATAGATTTTTCTTTTCCATTCACAAACTCACGTCTTTGTTAGCTTCCTTTCTTTTCATTTTTACAAAAACAGAAAAACAATAAAAACAAAAGGAAAATATGTATACCAAAAAAATATGTATATCTGAATAGGGGTTTCTTATGCCCCTTTCTCTAAGTCTGATCTGTGCAAAAGATATGTGCAGGAGGGAATCAATGGCCTAGCTAGCGCTTCAAGGCACGAACCTCTGCGCGAAAACCATCCTCTCGGACATCCCGCTCTGTCATTCAGCAACCATGTAAGCTCCTGTACCTCTTCCGAGAAGCATCGACAGCCCCAAGAGCAACATTCAAGGCTCCTTCCAAATGAAGGACCTTGCTCTTAGCTGTGCCAGCTTTAGTCTCTGCTACATCTGTTCTAACTTTCTCTTGTGCCAAAAGCTCTTGCAGGACCCTCTTCTCATCGGTCAGCAACTTAATGTGAACTTGAAGCGTCATCTCTTTCTTCGGCCAAGGTCCTCCCACATCAATACTCTTTGCGTGATCCAAATGGTCAAAGGTAGGCTGCTCAGTTGATAGCCAAGCCTCGTAGTGTGGGGAAGACTGAACTGAATCTCCCTACTCCAAATCGCACATTAGTGTCGATTGACGTGTCTCCTAAAGAGCAACAATTCGATCCATATCCCCAAAGGACCCCTTAGAAAAGATCAAATCACATAGAGGGGGTTTCACCTCGCAAGGCACCTGCTGAGAGCAGCTGAACTGACGTTGCACCCGGAATGGGAAGTATAAGGTGTCGTCAGTCAATCCTAAGAGGGTGATGCCCTCATGATCTCTCGAGCGAACTATTGGAAATGTCTGATCCAACCAAGGGAGTCTCCATACCAGTTCTACATCAGTCAGCTAAAGCTTCAACTCTGACGAATCTCCCTGTGGAATCATGTGACACTTGCTCAGAAAGCATCAGACCATCTCACCTCGAACGACGTAAAAGTGGGGCATGGGTCCCAAGATAGCTAGATGCTCACCTAACCAAACCTGGAGCAGTAAAGGACATCCCCTGAGGCTCTCCACCTTTCCCAGAGCGAATGCGTCAAGGCATTGATATAGTTCAGCGAGGACCAGGTGCATCACTGATCGTCCCTCTTCCAACTCGATCAAAACGTCGTAGAGAGCCAGAGAGAAGCTCTCTCCCCCAGTGAAGAAATGGACTTTCGAGATGAGACTGAGAGTAAAGGCTTTCACGTCGAAGATGTTCCTAACCGACAATTTTCGAAGACTTTTGTCACCGAAAAGTTTTTTCAGGAATTTGATCGAACACCTTGTGGGCCCCCCGATGAGACTTTTCTCATATTCAGATTTCTTCAAGCCCATGGTGAGGTGAACGGCTTTAGCATAGCCCGGTTTTGGCATGACTCTTGCAAGGCTTCTGTGGAGCTTCAAGCCTAACAGGTTGGACAACTCTTTAAGAGTAGGAGATAGTTCCCGGTTTCCAAAATGGAATACATGGGCATTTACATCCCAAAACGAGGTTGCCGCATGAGGTAGGTCCCGCCGTGGAGGAACCTCAAGAAAGAAGGAAAGACGGGATAGTCCAAGCCTCTCTAGATTGACGTGTTGTCTCTCATTCAGGCTCCCAAGCCAACTTTTTAGAAAATTGGGCCCCAAGCCCAAAGAAGGGAGTAAATTGATTCCGAGCCCTCCATGTAAGGGAGGGTTGAAAAGCGGGGCCATGGACGTACAAAGATTTTTCAAGAATATAAAATTCAATGTATGACGATGGACCCACCCTTGGGAAAGCAAGGAGAGAAAGAAACAGTAGAAAATTCTAAGCCAAAGTGAAAAGAGATGAAAAATGACCTTTCTCGGGCATATAAAGGGCCTACTGCCCCCAGGCTGAACCTGGCGCATGTAATACATGCGCTAGACCAATCTAGCCCTTTTTCATACAATTTGTGGAGTTTTTAAGGGGGGAGTTTATGTCTTTGCTGAACCCCTTAGCCAGATTGCCTAATTACTTGTATTTTATACTTTGACTATATTTCAAATGCACCTAATATTGAAATCACTTAAATTTTGTGTAGGAAAAACCCATACTAAGGTGTACAACCTTAAGGGCCATTTTTACAAGCAATCGTTAAAACCATCCTGCAAGCAATCAGATATAATGCAAGAAAAATATAGCATGCGATCAAAGAAAAAGCACTAAACATTTCAAAGCTGAAAATCATTCAAGACAAATGAAAAAGTGTCATAATCATCTGTTACAAATTATTCAAATCCCAAAACTATCATCCCAAAGTGTTTGAATGCAGAAACTAGGCCTAGTCCTTGCTGGCACCCTTCGATTTCTTTCGCCAGCGTGAGGAGCTTTGAAAGGTCCGCATATCTCCTACTCGGGACCACGCCTGTGAAAGCCGGCTAAGTAGAGAGCGCGATTCCTTGTCACGTACAAGCTGTAAATCATAGCCAAGGTCACAAATTAGAATCAATTGAAAGACAAAGATGGTAAAAGCAGTGAGGAAAATAGGTCAGCATAATACTCACCATCTCCACATCCCAGAGATCAACGATGTTGCGATAGTACGCGGCATGGTCCATGGCCGATTCAAAGTTCTACATTCAAAGGGGAAAGGATGTTAGTTACCCGACCTACAAACAAACACAAACATTTCTCAAAGGAGCAGAGGATTGATCATGAAAAGTCTTACCCCGGAACCACCTCAGGAGGAGGAACCCAAACCGCTTCGGCTGAAAGGCGGGCCTGCCTATCTACATCAGCGCATAGATCTGAAAGAAAGCCATCTTCAAGGCACCTAAAGGTCCCATAAACCACGGCCGGTAAACCACCTAAGGCACCCATATGAGAGGAGCCTGAAGGATCACAGCCTGAAGGGCCGGCACCTGAGGGACCAGAGCCTGAAGGACCAACACCGAAAGGACCACCATCTGTGGGACCTGCCCCTGAAGCATCAGCAGTACCCGCCGCCGCTCCACCTTCATAATCTGAATCATCGCCTAATCCAAACTGTAAAAAGATAATGACTTATTCTGTCAATAGAAATCACAGATCAATCAAGATTGGGGAACCAATCTAGAAGAGAGGGGAGAAATACCTGAGAGCGTGGGCCGCCGAAAGCCAGGAAATTAACTTCAGGGACAAAGTGAGGAAGAATAAACCGATATGGCAAAAACTCGTACCACATCCGATAGTCTCCAGGCATAAGAAGGGCATTGATGGGGATCCCATTTTGAAGGAAGGCTGTAGTGAGCTCCTCAATACTACCTACGGGATCCATGATGTATGCCGGAGGATCCAAGGGAATGGCAGGATAACCCTGGTACTAATGAACTACCCGCTCCCCCAGGTAGTAGGCCCCGGCCCATGCCCCATAGAAAAAGATGACGCGACGGTTGTTGGAGAGGCGAGATGGACCTACAACAGCCCAGTCCCAAAAGAGAGAGCCAATGTATGGGTCATATATGATCTGCCCAAGTCAAGAAGTGGTCAATCAGTCAAGAATGCAGCAGAATAACAAAGGATAATTTCCAAACTGAAATAAACAGAGGGGAAAAGGCCTTACTTGCTCAGGGATCATCAAATTGAATTGGGACCTCAGGCCCATCTCCAGATGCTTCATGCCCACATCTCGGTACTGGTGTTTGTTCCAGTTTCTTAAAAGGGGGTAAGTATATATCTTGGATTGAAGAAGCGGGCGTCCGAGTTGAAAATGAAGATACCCCCATGCCTGAAGAGAGCAGTGCATAAAAGATAAGTCAGAAGCAGACAACGACTATCCAAATAAACTGATAAAAGCAAAAAATTTAGAGATTACCTCCAGGGCTGGCCAGAAGCCAACAACGGACTTTACATTTCTCACGGAGGCTCGGACTAGGCTGGACATCAACATAGCATAACCAGCCTTGTCCCAGTCGTATCTATGGACGTTGAGCCAATTGTCCATCAAGCTAAGCAGGGCCAGGTTGACCCATCCGCCGCTAGCATTAGCGAAGAGGGTTTTGCCTAGCATTATGAGGAGCGTGATGCGGGCCAATATTATCATGCGCTCAGGCTCCATATAAATCTCCACAACTGGCTGCCCCAAGTCTAGCAACTCATGCAGCTGATAAAGGTCAGATAGCCAGCTCATCTTGACCTCGACACCATGCAGACTTGTGGAAGGGGATAAACCCCTATCAGTCTAATGATCTCATCTCGGCTGGGCACTGCAAGGTTGGCTATTGGAACGCCCCCTATCCTGATCCCCGTAATCATAGTCCAATCCACGGGCGTCAGGGTCATCTCAACAAAGGCCATGTGAAAGGACATAGTCTCCGGATGGAATCTCTCAATCAATGCCCTCAAGTAGGCTGCGTCAGCCCGCATAGCGGGGCATGATAGGAACTCTCCGAACCCGGCTTGCTCGAGCAAGAACTTTACGACCGGTGGGATATAGCGATAAAATTCCTGAAAATCTAACCAGCCCCCTCGGAATATAATGTGGGGCAAGTCCTGCGTCAAAAGAGAAAGATGCATCAGGTCATGGAAATAGAGCAAAATCGCACAGGAAAAAGAACTGAACTTATCCCTTTACCTTGCCCGCAATGTCGAAGTTTGAAATGTGCACATACTGCTGATTGAGGAGACCTGCATGGGCGGCCTCTCCCTACATTTCATACCATAAGCCGACAGGGTGTCCCACTAAAATGAATCGTTCTCTCCTAGGACCAAAGGTCACTGCTGGCTCATCTTCTTGTTCTTCCTCTGGTACGTATTCCTCATCATCGGACATTCTGGGACAAATACAAACCAACATGTTAGGGCTGATTAAGTGATAAAAGAACCGTTGTGCTATAGGTCAAGGGAAGGTAAGTATGCTCATCCCTTTCTTTTTCTTTCAAAAACAAAATCAAAAACAAAAAAAAAATGTCTTTCTTCATGTTAACAAAAAAAATATGCCTTTCTTGATGTTCACAAACAAAAAAAAATGCCTCTCTTTATGTTCATAAAATAAAAAAAGGAATTCCTTTATTTATCTTTATAAAATCAAAAATACAAAAATCCCTTTCTTTTATGTACAAAAATAAGACACAAAAAACCTATACTTTCTTTTAAGTTCAAAAATAAACCAAAATACAAAAAAATCTTTCCCTTTCTATGTGCACAAAGAAAAACACAAAAAAAATAAATAGATATATGTCCTAATAAAATTCATAAAACAATAAAAATAGGGCATTATTCGAGCAATATTATCAAATTCATCACCAATAGGCATGCTTATAAGAAGAATAAACCATTTATCATCTAAAAATATAAGATCGTGATCACATTTGTAAGAAAAATAAAATCAAATGGGTTTTAAATGGTTACCTTTAAAGAAAAGTGAGTCTTTGATCTAGCGCGGAGCGAGCGATTAATCGGCGCAAGCAAATGCCGGCAATGAAGCACACTTAGAGGCAATATAAAGGAACCCTAGGGGAGGTCTATTTTTCGGTTTTGGAAGAGGAAAGGAGAAAATTTTGAAAATCAACCCCTTTTGTCCGAACTCGGGCCTCCTTAAAATGCCCCCAACCATGCTTGGCGCATGTAATACACGCGCTAAGTTATTTTAGGCCCCCAGTTGGCTTGGCGCAACTAATAGTTGCGCCAGACTACTTTTTGGCCAGATTTTGGCTTGGTGTGGGTCACACACACATAGCCTAACCCCCCTTTTTTACTTATTTTGTATCCCCAGCATGTGCACATGCTCTCCAATGGCATATCAACTCTCATTTTACTTGCCCGGGAAGCTATGCTAGAATAAATGGGTCGAGATCGATGAGCATGCTCAAAGAATCCCGATCATACATAAAAAAATCCAAAAAAAATCACATAAAATGATAATATAGAAAAATATAAAAAATCACATAAAATGATAACATAGAAAATTTTAAAAAAATTACATAAAATAATACCTCAAAATCCAAAAAAATCCACATAAGATGATATAGAAAATTCCAAAAATAATTCACATAAAATGATAGAATAAAGTCACATAAAGTGATAAAATAAAGTGATAGATTGAAAACACATAAAATGATAATATCGAAAATCCAGAAAATCACATAAAATGATAAACATAAAAAGCAAGAAATTTCTCACATAAAATAATAAAAAAATATATTTTGAAAAGGCGGCACGTACTCTTAAAAAGCGTTGCGACATCTATTCGCTCCGCTCGGGTGGTGGTACTAAATGAACTTCGGGATCAATGGGTTCGCCCAAAGACCTTGAACCATGCTTCACACAGGGGCACCCGCGACCAGTCAAATGGGGCAATCAATGCCTCGTATGATTAGACGCAAATTGTGGAACCTTGCGTATTTTCGCTTTACGCCTATCTTTAACTATGGGTCGATCACCCCGCTTACTTGCGAAGCTGTTGTATTCAGAATGAACCTCAAACTTTAATCACCTTCAAATCATCTCGAGAAGCGGACATTTTTCTCGACTAACGGGCTTTTGTAACTCGAGAAGTGAACATTTTTCCCAGCTATTGACTTTCGTAACTCATTTCACCTCGGTTATGCCCACTAATGTCACTAAGTGCTTGGGGACCGATTACCTTGAGAAACAGATGTTTTTTCCAACATAAAGGGCTTTCATTTTCTCATCATGTTACCCATCTGATGTTTGAAATTCATTCTGAATACATCAGACCCGACGGTAATCTTTGGGCCTCTTCAGATGTCTTTTGTCTTTGACATTAGATCATTTGTGATCAGATACCAATGAGGGGCATCTGTAGACACCCAAATTTGACCCAAGGCCCTCTCGAAACACGTTTCGAGAGAGGCGTACTTTCGAGCTTTTGATAGCATGTATGAAACTCTTAAGAACTTTTTTAAAACCTTAGGAGCCATCCCAAACCTTTAGGAATCACCCCAAATCCCTTGAGAACCTTCTCGAAACCTTAGAAACCCATCCCGACCCTTAGAAACCATTCTGAACCTAAACCTAGCATTCCCGAGTAATAGATAAAAAGTGGTTTATCAGGACTAACTGAGACCTTCTACTATGATTAAATCTTATATCATTGAAAAGTAAAAGTCCCCAGCTTTTCAACAAGCCAAGAATCACCCCAATCGGAGCTGTATGCGAGAAGATATCGCATTCCGAAGGTTGAGGGCATTTTAGGGTTTTGAGGAGGACCCCCCTAGGATTTTGGCGCATCCATTAGATGCACCAACCCCTAATAGTTGCGCCAGCCTATAGGTGGGTCCCACCTCGGGCAGCTACTTCCCAAATCTCTGTTTGCCACTGTTTTACTATACATAAGCTTGGCGCATCTATTAGTTGCGCCAGGCTTATGAACAGTGACTGTGGGTTTTTGCCTAGAAATTTAAGATTGGGGTTTGACTTGTTGAACATCTTGATCTTTGGGGTGTATTTTGCTTGTTTTGTTGCACCCATTCCTTATCTATTTGCAACCCTTTAAGTGGTTTAAATCTCTAACCTATCATCCACCATTGGAGCATCTTTTCATATATTTCAAGGCTCCAAAAACCCTAGGAAACCTTAGATGGCTTGATTACCTAATTTCTAACCTAGTTTAGCCTCTAAACACCCCCTTAACCTCTCCTTTTCATATAAATATAGAGGCACCCCCCCTTTGAGGAGGCTTGAAAAATTTCTCAAAATAGAGATTAAGAAACCTCTCTCTCTTTCTCTCTCTCTCTCTCTCCTCTAATGCACTTTTCCATACAAATTTCAAAACCTTCAAACCCTCTTTAGACCTTAGTCTTTTATAAAAAAGCCTTAATTTAGGTGTGTGCTACCCCCTAAGCTTCCCTCTCTACCTCTTAGCTACCAAGCCCTAAGAGCTAGAACCCCGATTCTCACCATACAAACCATTGAAGCTCACCGAAGCAAGCCTACGCAAGGTTCCACAGTGGTGCAACAAGGCCCGAGAGCTCCGACTCTCCCCTCTTTTCCTCTATCTTCTTTGATTCTCCCTCTATCCTCTCATTTGTATCGTTACACTGCCAAATTTTTGGTAGGAACGGAGGGGTACAAATAGGATTTGAGTGCCGTCAAGGCAAGAGGAAGGCTTTTTTTATTTCTTTTTTGTCATTTTCGTTTTAGCCATAAGTAAAAATCGTATTAAGCGGGTTGATTGGGTGCCTAACACCTTCCCAATCGATAATCGAAGCCCCTACCCAAGAGCCTTTGGCGTAGTCCGGATTCAGAGTCAATTTTTGGCACTTTGGTGCTCTTTAAATTTGATTTGGGTTTCCCGGGACACCAAAAGCTCCGGGTGGCGACTCTTTAATTTTTACGAGTGTGCATCGTCGCGAAGGGATTGTCTCGATTCCCACGATTGCACATCGTATCATATATACTTATCAGCGTTGTCAATTACTCCGAATACTTTTCCTTAGAGGGCCTATCAAAAATAGGGTCGACGGCCATTATCGATTGTTCGATAACCTTCATGATAGTAAACGCCTAGTGTAATGGTTGGTGAGAATGAATTGAGACAAATATCTGAAAAGAAAAATATAATGTTAAAGGCTACGATTTGAAAATTTTAAAAGTTGTTGCTAGCGATCGTAATATACCTTACTACAATCGTGAGCTCACAAATTTCGCAACCGGTTGAAGAAGAAATTTTGTAGTAACTTTCTGCCTTCGTTCACTTCGAGCTTATGGGTAGACTACCGTTCGATTTTTATCTCGAATGATTCTTTGTGCAATTCTTCAGAAAGAAGAAATTTGTTGAAATCCCTCAGCTCTAACCCCATGTATGTCAAAACTGTGAGGCTCATAAAAAAACATTTTTCCTTTCCGTAAGGATGACTAATGTCATCAATGACTTCCAAGAGTCTTAGGTAGGCTCTCAATACCTGAAAGCAATACAAATACAATGTTAAGCAAATAAACGATCATATAAGGAGGCGATATCGATTTCATACGGAGTCAGTATCGACTATCTAACAAATCGTCTTCGACTTTTTATATAATCGATACCCACTCCATATGAAATCAATAGCGCCTCTGTATAAGGTCGATATCGATTGTATAAATAATCGTTGACTACTGAATAGATAATCATCAACGACTTTATATAGAGTCGATGACGACTCTTTACAGAGTCGTTCGACTGGCTATAATGTTGTTGACGATTATCTATTCGGTACTTACAGTAGCAAAAATGAGAGAAGTCATGTATGAACAATCCAAAACTAAATATATGAATTCTAAGGTTTCTTTACTTACAATATTATCCAAGTATGTCATGTCTGCCAAACATCTGAAAGACTGCACCAAGAGCATATAATTATCGACGGTGCTTACGTAGATACTGTATAAATAAAGGCCAACGTTGAAATTCAAAACTAAATAAACTACTAACTAACAATCATGAGAAAAATACTCATCCTCAAAAATAGGCTTGTTTCAGAGATCCATCATTTATTTTTGCTCTTATGTCTGCTCAACAGTAGCAGCAGCCAACCACTCCTTAATGGCCCTCTCCGTTACAAGCTTTTTCGTCGTGACTCCCTTTTGATATTTCCTAAGTTTGACGGCTGTGTGTTTCGTGTATCGGCAGACTTTTCGACGGAAGATGGGATATTGAAGGCTGTGCCAGGCACTTACGATAGCAGCTCCGAAATAGCTGCAGACAATGAATCAGCTCAACAACCTGGCTGAAATTATATTCACTTATACAAACTCCGTTACAACACATACCTTAGGTGTTGCCTCCAAAATTGTTTTAAGAAGTTCTTTCAGAATTGCATGGTCCTTTCTGACCAACTTCTTGAGGTGATTCATCGTTTGCAGCTCCACATCCCTTGAAGTGAGCCACTCATCCAAGGAGTTGTATCGTGTCTCTAAGGAGCTGCAACGTGTCGCGATGACCTTATTCTCTCGCTCCAAATGGCTTACTCTTCGGGTGAGTTTCAAATTGTCGAGCATCAGACCATCGATCCTCCTAAACAACGATTCATTAGAGGAGGTCGGGCCATTGACACTCTTCTTCGTGGCCCCTCTTGTTCTCGGTCGCTCTACATGGACGGGGCTCTCTTTTGAGGACGATTCTTCGTCCGACATCGATTGGACGTTAAATTCTTCCTCGTCAATATTATCGACTAGAATGTAATTTCTCTTCTCTGGCCACACATCCACTTCCACGGCTTTCTTGGCCGCTTCATCAACCTCTTTCCTCTTCCCCCCAACGACCTATCGACCCCGTAGATAGTTTTGTACAACATGTATCTCTAACTCAAAGGCAACCGGTTCAAGGGGACACAAACCTTTTCAAAAAAAAAGGAAACACCTAAATATCAGAATACTAAATCGAAAATCGAATATAAGTGCAGGTATCGACTCTTTAAGAGGTCGTTATTGACTCATTAAGATGTTGATATTGACTTTTTCCGCAATCGTTATCGACTCCTTAAGCAGTCGGTATCGACTCCTTATGAAGTCGATACCCTTATTCAATCGGCATTGGTACTTTTTACAGTCCTTAACTTTATAGATTTAACGTATTAAATAGAAATCATATCTTGTTGTTTAGCATCATCTCGAGAGTGTAGCCTTTTATCCTTAAGTGCACATTCTCCGCCCATTTCAACAATAGTGGGAAAGGGTTCTTAAGGGCGAACGTTCAGGTGAGATTTCTGGCAGCATCTCATAAGCTCACCATTGCAGTACATATATGCATCCATATGTGTTGTACGACTTAAAGGGTTTATCTATGTCGGCAGCCATTCTATTCGCCACACCCTTCATTATATACTCAAATAAGTCATGGTACACGTGGAGACACCCCACGAAGTTCGATTAAAGTTCTCGACCTCATAGATGAGGTCGATGTGATCTTCCGCTAGTTGTTAGTGGGATCCAGGAAAAAAAAATATACACAACACAAATAGAAGAGACAACTTTACGAAGTTGTCGTCACTTTCTGCTGGCCTAATTGTACTGTCTATATGAGATCGGTGAATTTTCCCAGTATGCATATTTGTGGCGAATAATTTGTTCTTTCAGTGGTTTAACGAAGGGGGTATACTGTTTGGGGCCAATCACGGCGAGGCTCAGTATTAATGCAATGTCCAAATTCCGAAGATAAACATCAGTCTTCTAGATTCAGAAGTGATTTTTTTCAACCCAAAAAGTCAACATCGCATCGACGACTTCTCCAAGAAAACCCATACCCTTTGGCATTTGAAATATTCTACCAAAAACTGATGCTCTCAACAACTCCTTTCACCTCGGGCTAGTGTCATCGTAGAGCTTCCAAATGCCAATGAGGGAACATTTGACAATAGCCCGGTGTACTACTATCTTGACAACTTGTTCAAATGAACTGTAATAAAAAGGGAATGAGTGAGTCACATAATAACCCAGATTGTTTAAATGAACTATGATATATAATTAGGCTAAGATAACGATGTCGACCGTATAAACATTCGATATCGACTATATATACAATCGATATCAACTTTATACATAGTCGATACCAATTGTTTAATGGTGCGATATCGCTATGTTATTATAGAGAAAACTAAAAAAAATTAATTCAAAATATAAACCGTTGAAAGAAGAAAAAAAAAATCTACAACAATAGAAGATAGTTTGATTTCTAACTTACAGATTTGGTAGCTTAAAGATTAAACCTTGTGAGCGTTACCGACTTCGAATCGACTCTGACTTCCACCGCCTTCGAATGAAAAGTAAAAAGTACAAAAGTAAACAATAATGATTTGAATTGTTGACGGCTATTTATTACCTTGAGGGTAATTTCGATATTTCAGAAAGGCGTGCGTCGGCTGGGCTTGGAGTTGGTCGGTTTGGTCAAAGGTGAAAATATAGGGTCTCTGGCGGGAAAGGTGCATCTGACACGGTTGATCAGATAAATTTCCCTTTTTTTATTTCATGTGGCATAAATCCCAAAGAGGTGTCTCATTAAACATATATCACACTCAGATATGATTTTAAGATCACCTTTTGGGATTTGTGTCTCCTAATGTTGCAAAGGGCTAGTCGTCGGAGACTATCTCGCCGGATCCCATCTATGTCCGTCGATGATCCATGTCCGGCGAGCGTACAATCGATATAGAGTCAATGTATTCTTGTGAGAAAAAAAATCTCTTGCCATCCTCTTCTTAAAAATTGTAGCATCACCGACGACCATCTCGCCGGATCCCGTCTACATCCGTCGATAATCAATGTCTGCGAGCGTACAATCGAGTTGGGGTCACTTCTCCAAAGCCTTAGCTTCCCCTGTGGCCATCATGAAAACCATAGCTTCGTCGATGACCATCTCACCGGATCCCATCTATATCCGTCGAGATGTCCGGCGAGCATACAATCGAGTTGTGGCCATCGTAA
Organism: Chloranthus sessilifolius; assembly: GCA_021018995.1. Classification (NCBI taxonomy): domain Eukaryota; kingdom Viridiplantae; phylum Streptophyta; class Magnoliopsida; order Chloranthales; family Chloranthaceae; genus Chloranthus; species Chloranthus sessilifolius. The sequence continues at coordinate 157,164,573 of CM037587.1, forward strand.
AATCATAGCTTCTCCAAAACCCTAGCGTCACTGGTGACCATCTCGCCGGATCTCATCTACATCCATCGATGATCAAAGTCGGGAAATTACTTTTACATAGATTTCTTACAAGAGGATGTAAAAACCTTCAAGACGGTGGGCTAATACATCTTGGCATTATTTTGGAACAAAAGCCAGCATGGATTGTTTTTGGGATAAAATAAGGCGCCTTTTATGTAAATTACCGAAGTCAAAAACCTTGGTGGGGATAGATTCACCTGTGCATTGGTCTTTGTGCTACGTACCAAATGTAAGTTTTGGCTTAGTGGCATTCGGTGCCGACCCGAGCACCATCAGAGCCGCTTAAGCAACACGTCGTGTGCATTATAGATAGATGTCCGAACGCCGAACATCACGTGCCATAGGGTTTATAGAAGGGTTTAACCCCTCCTCCTTCCTCGATCTCCGTTAACCCGGCATTTTCAACGACGGAAATCCCCCTCCCATCTGCATAATCAAAACCCTAACCCTAGTCTCTCTGACGATGAAAACCCTAAACCTTTCTCTGCCCACCTATTTTTCTATTTCTCGTCGTCTTTTCTTCCATTCCCATTCTCATCTTTATTCTGCTCATTCTCATGAAGACAGACGCAACGTAAAGGTATCCGTTTGGTGGGACATAGAAAATTGTCCAGTTCCCGTAGGTGTTAATGTGTTCCGGGTGTCACAACGGATCGTTTCCGCTCTCAGAGCAAACGGAATCAAGGGCCCTGTTTCGATTACGGCCTTTGGAAACGTTTACCAGATCTCAAGGTCGAGCCAGGAGGCTCTCACTTGGACGGGGATCTCTCTTACCCACGTACCTCGTAAGTTTCTTTCTAAAATTAATCTAAGTTAGTCAAATAAACTGTTTAAGTCTTCATACCCATGTATTATGGACCGCCCGATCAAATTGTGGCTTAGATTTATCACTGTTTGTTTGTTCTCCACCGTTCGATCAATTGACCGTGGACCATAGTCAAACTCACTTAGTAAATGGGTAGTATAATTGATTTCTGTGTATATGACTCACACTGCATTTGATTCCTTCTGCATAATATTTTCAGTATCATTGTAACTGACTCTACTCGTTTCCAAAGAGGAAATATTCAGTAATCATTGATTTTTGTTTTGTTAATGGGAGTAATTACTTGCACATACAAAGTTGACCCAATAACACAATTTAAAAGAAAGACTTGGTATTTTTGGACCTGTGCCACTTGGAAACTCCATATAAGCCATCTGATTTGAAGCCCATGATCTAAGGATCTTTGGTGCAAAAAGATTGCCACGAAATATGATACCTATCATATGGTTCAGCACAGTCAACCATTGAGTTATATGATGGCCTTTAATTGCTTTGAATCATATGATAGAGGTTGTGTTTCGTGCCAATATTTTGCACCAAAGATCTTTAAATCATGATCTTCAAATCCAACCAATTAGATGATGTTTCCACATGGCACAGGTCCTCAAAATACCAAGCCTTTAAATTATGTGCAAGGGCCGACTTTGTGTGTGCAAGTAATGGCCCCCCTTTATTAATATTTGGAATTTACAAAAATTAAGAAAATGTAATACGAGATCAACATTTCGCAAATTTTAAATTTGTGCTTTATGTTTGATTTTTATAGTTGCACTTGTGAAAATTGTAGAAGGTTACGTGGATCTCCTATCGATGGTTCAAAATTCCGGACTGAACCCACGTATCGGTATCGGTTTCAGAGCAGATCGGTTGCAATGTATCGACCCATATATGTTGGTATGTATTGATCCATACATACCAATGTATTGTCCAAAATCGATACCTATCGTCCAATACTCATCGATTTTGGAGCTGGCCAATTTGTACCTAATAACCGATATTTTGAACCCTGCTTCTATCTATATAAAGGATCTTGGGATTATTAGTTTAGTATCTCAAAAAATGTCAACATGTAGTGTCTTGAGCACCTGGGCGGTGTAACACATTTTGCTCTTGTTATTATTAAAGAAATATGGGACACACCACGTGCCTCGCTGCACCATTTTATAATGGTTTATAATTAGTATTACCTGGAATCCTCGCTCGGGTTACCAAGGTCCAAGTCAGATGCTTTTGTAATTCTCTATATCTATAAAAGTAAAATTTATTACATACACATATGCATCAGTTTGAATCCTACAATGCGTTATTTATTTATTTTTCCAATACGTAATATTTTTCACCTTCATTTTGGGAGAATGCATACTACAGTCCTCTTAGAGTCCTTTGCATGTCGTTCATTTTCAATTTCATCATCACATAGGCTTGGCTACTGTACTGATGAGTATGTGGAGCCTGACCAACCCATGTATTTTGGATCCATTCAATGAAAGGGTGGGGCATTTTCCAAATAATAGCAAAAAGTGAAACATGTAAATCTAGACTGTTTGTTATAAGGTCAATTCATTGGCCGAGATTAGTTCCAGAGTGTGACTTCTATTTAAAGCCGTTTTAGACTCCTAGGGTTTGGACGAGGGATTGTGAATCTCTTGTTGAAAACAAAGAGGAGGTTTGCTCGGTTGTTCCTCTCTCTCTCTCTCTCTCTCTCTCTCTCTGTCTCTCCTTTTTCCAGTTTTCACCTTATTTCTGGTCTATAGTGAATATGTGTGAAATGTCTGTGGACATAGCCCACATCGAATGAACCACGCCTATTTTGTGTTTTCTGGTTTTCATGCATGTTTTCCTTCTATATATATTGATAACATGGGTGCCCGGGCCTCTTAGAGCACCCGAATAATCCCAGAGGCACGTGCGTGCCCCAAGCGAGCACATGCCGGGTCAGCACAGGATATAAATCCCTAAGGCGGCCTCAAGGGGGATTCAAACTCAGTCTCCCGCTTCCTGAGGCGGGTACCTGGCCAGCTTGCCAAAACCCTTGAGGTTTTTTCTTCTATGTTTTGCATCCCTAGTAGTGCACGTCCCCAACATGCCCAACTCTTTTATCTTGTTTATACTTAATCTGATGCAGGTGGGAATGAAAGTGCTGACCGGTCCCTTCTAGTCGATCTTGCTTATTGGGTCTCTCAAAATCCTCCACCGGCACATCTTTTCTTAATATCAGGGGATAGGGACTTTGCAAAGATCCTACATCGTTTAAGGATGAATAACTACAATATATTACTTGCCAATACTACGGGATGTGCTTCAGGTGCTTTTTGCAGCGTTGTAACAATTATGTGGGATTGGATTGACCTGGTGACTGGAGATAATATTAGTGGCAAACGTTTTAACGATCCTCCCGATGGGTCATGTGATTCTTGGTACGGACACCATAAGGGTCCTCTTCACGATCCATTCTTGGATATGAAGCCGCCAGTTGGTTCCCAACCTGATGATTCTCCCGACCCGAGTATGGATCTCAAGCCTTGCCCGATTCCTAAGGTATTGGTTAACCGGATTCGCCAAATATTATACTCATACCCTGAAGGAGTCAGCCTTCCGGAGCTTCGTGCAGAGCTAATAAAAAGTAATGTTGTTCTGGATAAAGATTATTTTGGATGTAAGAGTTTCTCCCGCTTACTTTTATCGATGCCAAATGTATTGAAGCTGCTTCGTCACCCTTCAGGTGACCAGTTGTTAGCTTATGGTATTCACTCTAAAGTCACTAAACCAAGTGAGTCCAGTTCGAAGTCGTCAACAGAGATAGAAAAAAATAATGGAGACAAGGACCACAATTTAGCTGCTGAAAAGAATGAGAAATCGATGGCGTCAACTCCTCTACCAAAAGTAGAAGAGCCTTCGATTGTTACAGAAATCAAAGCAGACTCCACTTCTATGGAGGAACAAAATTCCAAAAATGAAGAGGGGCTTTTCCGATATATTTCGAGAATTTGGTTCGGCCCTACAAGTGATGGGTCAATTGAGAAAAGTGATAAATTTTCTAGCAGCACTGATGGTGTTGCACATGCCAGAAGTGAGAAAGCAGAAGCTAACAAAAAAGCTGTTCAATGTGATCTTTTACGTTCCAATTCAAGTTCTTCAAATATAAGTGAATCAGTTCTGGAGGATAAAATTACTTGGGATTTTAAAAAGAATGATGTAAAATCAAGTTCAGACTCGGGCTTCTTTAGCCAGATTGTGAAGTGGTGTAAATTCTGGAAAAATAGTGAAGGAAGTACTGGTTCTAGTGCCCTATTTGTTGATCAAACCATGGCTGGTCAATGTGCTGACACATCTGCAGGTTGCAGCAGCGAAGATATAAATCAGATAAACTGTCATCCAGAAGATCATGCTTTTTTTGGTAGGGTTTACTTCTGGCATCTAACAAAATCATTTTTAGACAGCCCCAAAGGTTCAGCACTTATCTCTCAATCAAGGAACAGGTACTTTTATTTATAATTACTGGTCAGTGATTTGCTTATTTTCTGGTAATAATATGTTGCTACTTTGATTAACTTATTAACCTGTCTAGTATTCTTGTGCATCTCACTCATACTAGTACTATCAGAATTTAAATTTAATAAAGGCATTATTCGTCAGGACAGGTTATTCACATTTCATTTGATGGTCAGAGGCGAATTGAAAGCTAAGCAGTGGTAATTCTAAAGACCCCCGGGGGAAAAATAGAGATGTCTAACTGTATATATATATATATACACACACACACACACACACACACACACCCAGGTTTTATTCTTGCATCTGTTACCCCCATGAGATAACAAAAAAAATGATGGATAACTGATTAGACAAAATACATGGGTGTGTCATCCTTAGTTTCATTTGATTTGTTAGCACTACGAGAGCATTAAGTGTGGGATCTTGATGTAGTAGAAATTGGATCGAGAGATCTTTTACTAATGTATGGGAGGCCGACAACCATTAAAAGATTAAAGGGGAGCACAAGTCTTAAGTCCACCCCCCTGGATACATCTCTTCAATTTTATAAATAAATAAAGTTAAATTTCTCACTTTGCATACACATGTAGATAGCTTTTAAAACAACCTTAAAACCTCACTTTATACTTTAAAAGCAACTCTAATTCTCTAGTTTCTACAACTCAAGCAGACTAATGTACGTAGCATAAAATATGGTAAATGTTTTGGTAATTATGATTCTTGCATTTAAATGTTCTTTCGAGTAGGGACTTGGATTTTTAAGCTCACTAGTGAATAGCTATCTATTTATTCTTTCTAGTTATTTCAGTTGTAGCCCTTGTCTTTCTTATTAGATCCTGACATGAATCCCTAGTAACAATCCTCTTGAATTCCGGTCATCTCACATCTTTTAATTGGTTCACATCGCTGATCAGTTAGCTAAGATCAGTAGTCATAGCAGATAATTTCCCATCCAAGAGCTTCCAGGTGGAGATTGGTCCCGAGTCTCCTAAAATACTGTTATGTAATGCACTATCAATGGTACCCTACTAACTGCGATTATGGCTCTTTCTAAAATCTTGCTATCTAGTATTTTTTTTAATTGGTTCACATTGACAATTACTTAGGGAAGACTGTATCATCACACCATATATTTTTCCCCACTGACTCGTCATATGTTGAGTGCTGTCATTGCGTGGCTCCTTGAGTGTCACACCCTCGTGCACCACTTAGTTACACTCTGCGCCAAGATCAGGCTACTCCGCTTCTTGTAGGCAACTCAATTTTGTCCCGCTCTATCCAACTTTTCGGCTCATTGCTAGAGTGCCTTTTATCCCGCTAACTTCTTCAAATCGTGGGGCATTGGCCCCCTCAATCGATGCTTGCCCACATCTTCACATGTACGCATGTTGCAACCTTCTTTCCCAACACAACCTCATTCTATGCACACAGGCATACGACCCCTTTGACACTGTCCTTGCACCACACCAAGGGTAGCAAGGAAACTTAGAAGCTCCTTCCAGAGCAGCTAAGCCTGCGCACACCCATCCCAAAACACTCAAGCTAGATGTGGCATGAGTACCATTCATAGTCATTAAGCTTCTCAATGATTTGTAAAGAAAAATACTCGATCCTCATATATTGTCAGAGACCTCAAATGTATTGGTTTCATATTATTGCTAAATGCCTTCCAAGATGGTCCTTGGTATAGGGTCACCGTCACATTTTCTGAAGAACATAAATCAGTCACCAGATTAGGACACATGGCATTTGTTTTTCATCATGCGTGCAACTTGATGCAATGACCATGATGATTAGAACTGTGGGGATTAGCTGTTCATTTTGAAAGTGTCATCGATCAACCATTGTAGAGATATTTTTCGATGCAATCTTTGACACCACAGATCTAAGCATCATGGTCTTTGCATCAAGTGACACATTTCCCAAGCTGGATGACCTGTTATCCTTTTTGAAAAAAAAAAAATTAAATTAAATGCTTGATCCCCTATATAAGCTGGATGAATTTAGTCCTTCCAACATTGTTTTTTAGTAGATCAGCCCATGTGTAAATTGTAGTTATAATCTTAACCTTGGTTCCCAAGTGCTACATGCTTTTAGAAATCACATTGAAAATGTTTTTGTTTGGAGATCGACTCTTGTCAATGTCGGGTTCAGATAGCACTCTCACTGTCCCAATTTAGGCCACGTGGTGCCAAAAGGCGCAGATTTTTGGTAATCGAAGTGGTCTAAATGACAGGTCATCATTTCAAAACTCAGCCCAAAAGTCATGACCAGCAGAGGATTCATACCATCTGATGGTATGAACGGTCTATATTAAAGTGCCATGATTGAATGGTTTGAATCCTTTAATGGTTGTATTTTTGGGCTGAATTCAGTTCAAATGATGATCTGCCATTTGAATGATTTGGATTAGTAAAGAATTTGTGCCACGTGGCCTAAAAGGTGGGGTGGTGAGAGTGTTAAATCTGAACCAGACATAAGCTACCCGTTAAGCCTTTTGTTTGCGACCTTGCATCATATTTTCTTTGAGAACAATAATTGGTTCTTATGATCTTATAATAAACGAGCACGGTTTATCTTGTTGTATTTTATCAGGCAAAATATGGTGAGCGGGCTAAAAAAGCAAGGACCTAGAGTTCTCGAGTCTTTTACAGCAGGTCAACTTCTTCGATTAGTAGAACTGTTGATTTCTGAGAAGAGATGGATCGAAGAATGTCCATCCCAGACCTTTCCTTTCAAACTGACTCTTCCGGCTAAAAAGAAATGTTCTTCAAATGAGACTCGTGGTTCAAATTCGCTATGTTCAATTTTTTCGGGACGGATCAAGAAACAAGATCATAACGTCGTGCAGGATGGAAATGCAGCTAGTGGAAATGTGGACTCCAAGCAACCACAGAATATTACAGAGCTGAAAATTTGGTTAAAAAAAGTATATAATGGCACCGTAGATGTAGGAATCGTGGATTTAAAGAGGCATTACGAGGGAGAATTTAATAGAAACCTTGATTGTAATTTCTACGGGTTTTCAACTTTAGAAAGCTTACTTGCAGCATGTTCCATAAGCCAAAAGAAAGCCCCTAAAATATCCCAACAGAAGGTCGTAGCTGATTGCCAGAAGCTTTTAACAGAGGTTTTGGAAGAACACCCTGAAGGATTTAATATAGGTGGTGTGAAACTGCTATTCCTAGAGAGGTACGGCTATGCATTGGATCATCAAATGCTTGGTTACCCGAAGCTAGCATCACTGTTCCAGATAATCCCAGGTTTGAAAATAGAGTCGACTTGTATTCTACCTGCCAAAAAATCCCGAAGAGATTCCAGCCAGGAAAAACTGGAAAGAGAAGAGATTCTTTCTTCTAATATAGAAAATAGCACGAATAATGGAAATAAATCAGGCAAATGTGTATGGGATGAACTAGGACCAGTTTCTGAAATGGGGCTCGGCGAAAATGGAATTATTAATCGAGAGATGCTGAATCGAGTAGGCTCCAATAAAGAGTCTGCATTCGATGAAGATTTTTCTGAATTAGATGTTGAAATTCCTACCTTGGACAAATCGAAATTGCAATGGAGTTACGAAAGTAGCAAAGGAAGCGCTCTTTTACAGGTTTTGGATTCTTGGTACAGTAGCAAGGACGAGGACAGGACTGATACGAAGGAGAAAAATAAGAGTATCGATGGGCTTGTGGATTGTTCTACAAGTGGCTCAACTCCATTAGAAACAGTCAACATGGGTGTCGAGGAATCCACTAATAGGAAAATGAAGACACGTCAGAGTTATAAATTTGTTTCGGATTCGGTTGAGGATGGTGAGGAGGAAAAGCTTATCAATAGCATCTTGGATAGTCTGAAGAAGTCAAGCGATTTGAGATTGCAGAGTTGAAAACTGGTTTTAGAAGCATGGGAGATTCATCATGTTGTGGATGGGCCTTTTGTTCTTCTGATTTGAGGTGCCAGTTTTGGTTGGCGGCAAGTGTCTCACTGATATATATCTTAGCTACAAGTGATACACAACCGTTATCACCTCGATTTAATAGCTTTTGGGCCCTTCGCATCACAGATGGTTCTGTGCCAGCAGCAGTTAGTTTTGCTGCTTAGATGGGATTGGGATCAGATGAGAAGATTTGAAAAAGGTTAAGAGTAAGGGCATTATTTGGATCCCTAGTCAAGTGAGTTGATTTTTGGTCTGATTCGCGACTCTCTATTTGCAGATTGCTACTTAATGACCTACTTTTTGAAGGTGAAAGACATCAGGGGCATCTGTATCCACAGAAAATTTTGATCAATTAGATGCTATAATTATTTGTTATGCCATTAAATTATGTGAAGCCATGAGGGTGCACAGTATATTACAGAGCATAGTACCATTCCTACTTAGCAAATGGCAGATTGGTTACCTATTTGTAACAGAAGAAATTTTATTTCATTACAGAAACCAACACAAAAAGAAAAAAAAACTACTATTGTTAGATCGTCGACAAACCATGTGTGCCTGTGTTTACGTTAAATACTTATTGTTGTCGTTGTTGCCTTCTTCGAAGTAAATGAACTACTAGGGCAATAAGAGATATAATGAAGGCTGATCCTGTGCATATATTAGGAGAGCGAAAGGGCCATCTTCTCTTCTGCTCTTCCTCATTTTCTGATTCTTGGAAGTCTTCTTCATCAGCTATTTCCTTTTCTGCAGACTCTAGATCAAGTGTCTCTTTAGGTAATACTCTTCGATCAAGCACTTCTTTAGGCTTAGATTCTACTTCGCGTAGTTGTTCTCGGTCTTGATGCTGTTGGGAAGAAGTTAAATCTGGTTCTGAACCATGAAGCTCTTGATTCGGTTGGATTTCTGCCTGCTCTGATATTTTTGGAGCTGGATCTGTTATCTTCGTTGCCGAATTCTCATGTTCCTGTGCTTCTTCTGGTATTTTATGTTTTGATTCTGAGAACTCTTGTTTATCCGTCACTGTCTCATCTGGTTTTGCCGGAGTTTCCAAGTGTTCTGGGATTTTAATTTCAGGAACTGTTTGATGTTGATTTTCTACAGATGAGGGTTGCTCTAGGGTTTCTGCTAGATTTGGTATTGGTTCAGACCCAAATTCCGCCCATTTTAGGGTTTCTAGATCTGGATCGTACAGTATACCCGTTTTCGTAGTAGGAATTATAGGAGATTCTACTATCCCGGAAGGAGATTTTTGCGGATCAGTTGTGTCTGGTTGATGGGGTTCTTGTTTGATATCCCCCAATATTAGGGTTTCCTGATCTGGATCTTGTAGTATCTTTGTAGTTGGAGGTAGAGGAGATTCTGCTGTTTCAAAAGGAGAATTTTCTGAATCTGCAGTTACTGGTTGATTAGGTTTTCGACCCTCCTCAGGTTCCATAGCTTGTAGGATATATTGTGTTGTCATAGTTGGGGTTGCAGGTGTTTCCACTGATTCCACTGGAAAATGTTCTATATCTGCCGTCTGATCCATTGGACTAATCACTTCTGATCCCTTTTCATCGCTGTTATGTGACGTCTCCAATGTTTCTGCTATTTCACGAGTGTTTTCTGAATCTGCGGTTCCAGGTTGATAAGGTTTTCGATCCTCTTCAGGTTCCGTAGCTTTTATCCCTGTATCTTGTTTCTCTGTAGTTGGTGTTGCAGGAATTTCCTCTGATTCCAAAGGAGAATGTTCTAGATCGGGCATAGATCCATTTTCATGTCTGTTATTCGGCGCATCTGATGTTTCTGCTAATCCAAGACTGCTATCCGATCCCACCTGATCTTCTTTGTATTCCATTTTCGGTTCATCTATTTCAGATGAAACAGCCTCTTTAACAACATTGCATTCTTCATCATCTATAGGTTGCATCGTACATGATTTATCATCGTCAGTTTCTTCTTTCACCGGCTCAGGTTGCGTGGTACATGATCTCCCATCATAAATTTCATCTTTCGGTTGTGTTGTACTTGATCTACCATCATCAATTTCTTCTTCTTTCACATCTTCAAGTTGTGTTGTACTTGATATCCCATCATCTTCTTCAGATTGCATTGTACTTGATCTCCCATTGTCAATTTCTTCTTCTTTCACCTCTTGGATTTTGATTCCTCGATTCTCTGCTTTTATCCATTTCGGCATATAAATATATAAAATTGCATCTTCTTCATCAAACTTCGCCTCGATTCCATCCAAAACCACACCAGCAGGGACTCGAAAAACCTTTCTAAAACGCTTAATCTCCACATCTTTCAGACACATCTGCCATCTCACCATCACCATCTCTTGAAAATACTTCTCTCCGCTGATTGTGATTTCAGTTCCTGCTTCATTGATCGCAATCTCAATCCGATCTTTCTTAAACCCTGCATCATTAACAAATGAAAACCCGGAAAAAAGGAAGACATATAGACGAGTTAATAGGTTCCATTATCATGTTTTACCAGACAAATAGCCTATGAGAATGAACATAATCTCTGTTTCTTTGGATTGGAAGAGCGGGTCGCAGTCTTCTGTTATTCGGACGCTCGAGGTGAGATTGTCTCTGGTCCTTGCGATTTTGAGTTCGAATTCCAACTCCATTGCCGCCCGTTTTCTCCACCTTGTGTCTCTGTCGATGCCACGGCTTATGATCAGAAAGTGAAGAAGAAGAAGAAGCTTTGAAGGGTCTATAGGCTACAGTGCACGTATACATTTCTTCTTGCTTTGGAATTGCAGATATGGGTTCAATAGGGCGGGCGAAAAAAGTTTGGTGCTTTAGTATGAGTAGGTCGCAAGTTAAAGACAAGTTTCAGTCTTACATGCTATTTAGACGTAAGGCTGTCAACGGGCCAGGGTGTCACCTGGACAGATACAGAGTTGGCTGGGTTTGGCTCAAGTGCTCTTGGGCTCTGTGCCTAAACCTAACTCAAACCGGGTTTGGGTTGGGCTGGATTGGGGTCAGTCAGACCTTTTCCCTTAATATAATCAGGGTTGGCCAAGACTGAGCTCAGCCGAATTTTGGGACCCCTGATTATTTTTTACCCTAAAATCTTGTCCCGAACCAAGGGAAAAAAAATCAGCCTAGGTAGGTTTGGCCCGAGTGCTTTTGAGTTTGGGTTTATTTGTTAAGCCTGCATCGATCCCATTGACAGCCCTATTTAGAGATGATACACAGAATTGTGTATTAATTGGTCTGGGCCAGGCTCAGGTCAGGCCTTAGTCCGGCCCTACGTCCTGTTAGACAGAACATACTAAGCCTTAGTGAGGCCCTATGCCCTGTTGGACTTGCGCGCACTAATCCCTACCTCGCCCTAATTGGTCTGGGCCATGCTCGAAGTTGGCTCTGTAATTTTTTTATTCTTTATTTTAAATGATATATAGTGTGATAAAAAAGGTGATTATTTTGAAAAATAATCTTTTTAGTGGAAAAAGAAACAATTGAGGGAAGAATATAGTATACTGGAGAAAAAGAAAAAAGAACTTTGAGAAAGGAATAAGGATCAAAATTTCGGCCTAAATGACTGAAAACGAAAGCTATAATTTTTGGATTTTTTGTAAGGTCTTCAAAATTTTGGTTTCAGTCGAAACCCCGAAACCGAAACAAATCCGGAATTTTGATCCTTGGAAAGGAACATATGATAAATTTGAGGCAGATATAGACGACAAGCCGATGTTCCATTTGCATGTATCATTTTATATATTATAATTATTTTTTAAAATTATAATTAAATTTCATACTATATATATATATATATATATATATATATATATATATATATATATATATATATATATTATTGAATACTCATCCTATCCTTAGAGAATCAGGTTGGATGCACCGTATAATGAATTATGAGCTCAATTCATACGAGGGAATCAAGTAACATCGATTTGAACCGTCCCATATATGTACTTTGATGTGACCCGTTTTGCATATATTTTGAGAGTTGGTACCTAGTAATAGGCTCACTCTCAAGCAAGATTTAGAATGGATTTTGCATGGCCCTATTTTTCATGCCACATGATGTTAATGACGTACAATATAAAAAACGTTGGTCGAAGCTTGCACTGAAAGTACATACTGAACTGGTACCGTGAAATGGTGCCATGTAAATCTTCGAACTACCCATTCATTTTAAAAGGAGATTTGACCGCTTTGTATTTGAAAACAGATTTTTTTGGGTTAAAATCTTTCATTACCACAATCTTCCTACCTTTTGTCTTGGGAAATTTGTATTTTTGGCCCTATAAGTGTACTTATTTGTAAAAACGGCTCTGTAGTTTGAAATTGTGTAAAATAAGTTAGCTTCAAGCCAAGCCGTTTCTATTTCAGCATCCACCTGTTTTTTCGTTATATATATATATATATATATTTTTTTTATTATCCATTTTTTCAGTTCCGATTTTAGTAGCGCTCGCTTAAAATTGCGAGTCGTGATACTCGATATTTTAAGCGCTATTTTGGACACTATTTTACGATAACGGATGATATTTTATGATCGCGATCACTAAAATTTAATAAGTTATCGCCCACTATCCTAAGATAGCGACTGATATTTATAAATAAATAAAAAAATTTTTTTTTTTTTTTTTTTTTAAGTTAGCGAAATGTTAGTGACCATTATCTTAAGATGGCGGCCGCTATCTTATAAATAAAAAAAATTGGATAGCAGTATGTTAACGGCCGCTAACTTATTAATTTTTTTTTTTTTAAAGTTTGCGGTATATTAGCGGCCGCTAACTTAAAAAAAAAAAAATAAAAAAAAATTAATTCAACCGATATTTTAAGTTATCGACCGATATCCTAAGATAGCGACCGATATTTAAAAAAAAAAAAAAAAATTTATTTTTTAAGTTAGCGGTATGTTAGCGGCTACTATCTTAAAATAGCGGCCGCTAACTATAAATAAAAAAAAAAAAAAAATTTTATTTTATTATTATTATTTTTTGTAAGATAGTGGCCGTTATTTTAAAATAGCGGCCGCTAACATACCGCAGTGGCCGCTAATAAGCGTAAGAAAACATATATATATAAGGGAAACGTGGAAATGGCTTGGCTTAGAGCTGACCTATTATACAAGGATTGAAATTATAGGGCCACTTCTGCAAATACGCAGACTTATAAGGCCGAAAATATAAATTTTCCAATTTTATCTTTATGATACTTACTAAAAAATAGTGCCACACCTCCTCAAAAAGGTGACCATATATACCGGCTCACTTCTTTAAAGGTCAATATTGAAATGCACCGAACGAATGATTCCAATCCCTTCATAGGCGTGAGTCTTTAGCGTAAACAGTGCTAATGATGCAGTGAGGTGATCTTCTTGGATTTATCAAATATGTACCCAATGTGGTGTAAAAGTAGGAAATTAACATGAGTTAGTCCACAAGGAGTGTCCACACGTCTCTTTTTGTGACAACATGACACGCACAAGCTTCCAATGCATGAAAGTCCGTGAATGTGATGCAGTCACAAATACGTGTGGACTGCTTTACTTCATGTGATGGGTAAAGTCCATATTATTTATAATAGGGTTTTTTACATATACCCCCTTGAGATATACCGATATTGCATCAAACCTCCTGAGATATGCCGATATTGCATCAAACTTCTTGAGTTATGAGTATTTATTCTCCAGCCCTTACTTTTGTGTTTATGTTACATATACCCCCCTACAGTTAACTAGCTGTGAGTTTATGAAAGTAAGGACTATTTTGCCCTATATAAAATCAATATTCTAAAAACACCACTATTCTTAAAGGCCCTTCATTTATCTATATTTACAAGTCATGCCATTAAGGTTTACCACCATTTTAAAAGGCTCTTGTTTCACCTTTATTTACAAGTTATGCCATTATAGTTTACCACCATTCTAAAAGGAGTACCTTTAAATCCACCCACAAAATCTTTGAGTACACCCACGCTGAAACACATCAACAACATTGAATCAGACAATGGAGATTGTTTATTGTCCCAATCTTTCATGAGATCGATCTTTAGATCATGAGTGTACCACAAGACGGACAATTTTTTTATTTTGTTTGGTACACACCGATTAAAGTGACCTTAAAATCAATTTTAAGCATGCACGTGATGTTGAGGTCACTTTTCTGAAATGTGTGCCAAGTGAAGACCCATCAGATGAGTGATTCCCCCATCAAAGCATGTGAATGTTTGGACGAATACTCAACCAATGGAAGATTTGTCGCAAATACTAAATTTTTTTTCTAGGTAGGTTAGCATTGCGGGGAAAAATCTGCATTTGTTTTGTAGAGCTACAACTTGCACCCGAGATTAGTACAGTAGCACACGCTTAGAAGAATTTTTTTTTGCATTTGCATTTTTGAGATTTTTGCCACGTAAGGCACCATTTAAGTCGTCTAATCTGAAGGCAAAGATATAAAGATCTTTCTTGCCCAAGTTCAGCATGAAATGTCATCTCGGTCATCTGATTTAACTCAGTCAAAGATAAACAACAGATTCATCGGTCGACTGTGTTAAACCAGTGATAGAGATCTTGTTTCTTGCCGATCTTTGGAAGCAAAGATCTCTACATCATAACTTTCAAATCATACGGCTTAGACGGGGTTACACATGAGACGAATCCAAAAAAAAAGTGCTGCTATGCAGTACTGGGTCTAAAAAATCTCGAAAAAATCTAAAAGCTCATCTAAAATTAATCCCCCAGCCTACAAGTTCCCTGATGCCAAAAATGACTACAAAATGTTTTATTAATTGAAGGGTGTTTTGTTTCTCTTTACCCATTCTTCATTTGACTGGATTCATTCAAAGGATGTGCATGGTGTTAAATGGGATGATTTCTAGATCTTCAAGTTTCAGTTGACTTTGACTTCAATATATTGACCACCATTGGATATATCCCTGCCAATTGGCCAGATGAGAGTGATTACTTTAACACCATATAACACTAATGATTTCTTAATTAACTAAATGAGAAGCGTCAGATAATGACTTAGGACTGTCATCGGGCCGGGTTAGGGCCAGAGCCCCACAAAGTGTAGGTAGCTGACGTGGTGCGGCGTGACTGGCTGCACCAACCAATATTAATTGAGCCCCACTTCACATTCAGCCAATTGCGTCGCACCTCAAAAGCCGCCTGCACTTTGTATGCATAAAATCTGTCCTCCATAATATTGTCCCAAAGTGTTTAGTGACTTTAATATCACAATTAAAGTGGGATAACATTGTCCCAAAGTGTTTAGTGACTTTAATATCACAATTAAAGTGGGATGGGGTCTACATTGGTGGCAAAGGGTTTTGCTATTATAGGGTATAGTTGGGTAGAGTATAGGTGGTCCTCTCTCCTCTTGTACTTTGTTTTCAAGGAGACACAATATTATATACATATAGGTCTCAGCAACAGTATAAAGCCATTTCTCTCTCTCTCTCTCTCTCTCTCTCTCTTTCTTTCTTTTCTCTCTCTCACTCTCTCTATCTCCACTATCATCATTGCAAATTGATTTTAGTTAGACAGAAGCAAGAGCCAATTGAGAAGCCACATATAAAACTGTGAGATTTCTCATCTCAGATACACAAGGAATCATGAATTCTATTCATGTGATCTTCATCTATTCGTTGGTTCTCATCTTCTTAGCCTCCATTGTCAGATTATATTCAGGTATTGACAGAAAAATAAAAATAAAAAAATAAAAAAATAAAAACTGCATCAATGTTTCACTTTGATTTTAGTTCTATTTATTCATTTTTTTGGTTTTGAAGTGTCTAATTTCTCATCATAAAAGTCAATAAACCCATGTCTGTTTTTTCATCTATAGGAGCCTCAAATAAGAGCCTACTTCAAATTTGTGAAGATAATCAATCAACATCATGCAGGAAGCTGTTGAGACATGGTAAAATCTATCTATAACCATAAAAAACAAACCCATTTCTCAATCTCCTTTCTTTTATCATTTTATCTCATAAAAATTAACTGATTTCTTATTTTTGATTAATTTTCTCATGTGGGTATCTATTTTTTGGCTTAGAAATCTGCACAAACAGAGACATAAGCATCTCTCAGAGCAGGGATTCATCTTTAGGGATCCAACAGTACATAGTTCAAATGGTGAACGCATGCGTGTCTGGTTGTGCCCCATCAAATGTACATGTCCATTGTGGGTGGTTTGCTTCAGCAAAGATAGTGAACCCAAGAGCTTTCAAGAGATTAGCTTATGATGATTGCTTGGTTCTGTTAATTCAAAGAGAACAACCAGACCCACTTATATTCAAATCTGCTAGATTCTGTTAATTCAAAGAGAGAGAGAGAGAGATCTTATCAACAAATTCCCTTCATACCCAACTGCAGCAAGTCTGAGAAATCTAAACCAGGCCCTCTTCAAAGGCTGGAGATGGAATTTCAATGGCTGGAGAGCTTCAAAGGGCGGTGGAGATGAGCTTCAAAGTGCGCAGCGCTGGAGAGCTTCAAAGGGCGCGGCGCTGGAGAGGTTCAAAGGGTTTAGGGTTTAGGACGCTGGAGATGGATTTTCGGGCGGGATTTTAGCACCTTGAGAACGAAGGGTTTCTTTCCTCAAACCCTTTGCAAACAAAAAACTTCCTAGGGGCATTTTTGGTTTTACATGAATACTAACCGTCGGTTAGTATTCTAACGAATAGGTTGGGCAACGGCAGCTTAACGCCAAGGGAGTATATGTAACATAAACACAAAAGTAAGGGCTGGAGAATAAATACCCATAACTCAGGGGATTTGATGCAATATCGGCATATCTCAGGGGGGGTATATGCAAAAAACCCTTTATAATAAAAAATAGAAATTAATGCACTTCTATTGGTTTATTGAGGTCTCTTTTCCACTCTTGTAACAAATGGGGTAACAGGCATTTGGTCACTGAAAAAGATTCATAATATCTGCTAACCCCAAAACCCTGATGAAAACCCACCCTCATCTATTTCATTTTCCCTTTGGTCTCTCTCGTCCCCACCCCCCCCCTCCCCCCCCTAAGCTTTTTACAAATGAATAGAGACTGCTAAATAATAACTATGGACATATTAACTATATATCTACTAAATCAGCCATATATCTCTTTAGCGACTCTTTTTTTCAGGTGAGGCTTCTCGTTGGATCTGATCTCTACATAGATCAAGCACTCTTACCAGCTCATAGAGTGAGTTTTTCGAAGAACACGAGGTGGTCTCCGTTTCTCTTCAACAGGGATCAGATATTCCATGAGCTGCAAAGCATTTCACTGTTAGTTTTGTATCCATGGGTTATGCTAATGCTACAAGAATCTATTGTGACTTGGACAATGTACTATAGTGGTGGAATGTTCACATTAGATAATGAATTATTTGTTAGTAATGGAGTTGGATCTTCGTTTAGTAAATGGTGGTAGAACAGTGAGACATCCATAATATGATTGCCACCATAGTATCAGATTAATACTGTCTCTTTCACCATACTGTAGTTTTGAAGGTGTCCATAATTAATTACTTATCCGTTTCCATGATACAAGAATACCGCATTTGAGTAGGTTAAATGGGAAATAACCAAAACATAAAAATAAACATAAATACACAAGTTCTCATGCAAATCAAACTGCCAAAGGAAGTACCAGGTGTAGTTCAAGCGTCATAGACCGCTATGTACATATTTTGCAAACAAGACAAGAAAAATGTAATTCTTGGTTAAAACAAGGGAAAGGGTTCCTATGAATAATTGAAATTCAAAAGCCAAATAGCGCATATACATGCCAAAAATCCTTGCAGCCTACTTTTTCTAGTTAGGCTAACTAAGTTCATTACTCAGGACAATGAGGGCACTGTACGAAAGGAAGGGTTTAGGATTTATACCCTCAACCCCTCTCTTCGGCTTACTGTAAACAGCCAATGTAACAGTTTCTCACAATTGCTGCTCATTATAAGTGGAAGGGAAGAGTTGGATATAACCGACCCTCATTTAAAATAAAATAAAATATATTATATGGTGTGGAATGTTGGGCTATGGAAAAGCAACAAGAAGATAATAGTACATGTGGCCGAGATGCATATGGTTGAGATGGATGTGCGGAGTAACAAGAATGAATAAAGTGCGAAACGGGTACATAAGAGAACTTGAGAGGCACGTATAGAAGAAATAATTACAGAATGCCCCTTGAGGTGGTTTGGACCTGTTCATTGAAGCAGAACCTACACGAAGAAGGGTTGAGACGCTAGAAGCACAAGAAAGTAGGAGGAAGGCCAATGAAGATTTGGAGGGAGCCGTGAGGAGATATGAAGGATTGCAAAGTTATAAAGAGCTTACTGTTGATAAAAAAGGAGTGGATAAATAGGACTCGCAAAGCCGATCACAAATAGATGGGAAAAAGTTATGATGATGATGATGATGATGATACATAATATATTCATATCCATACATACCATTTGGGTGCTTTGCGAATGAGCAATGCAATGATCAAAACTAAGGTACAAAAAACTCGGCCGATATTGATACCACCTCGATACAGGTATCAAGGTGGTATCGGTATCGATGTCGGCGATAACATATCAGTCCAAAAATTAGATTGATACCCGATACAAAACCAAGTTAGACACCTTGATAAAAAAACTTTAAGAAATAACAAAACCACTAGGCCAAAAGTATCAACCGCAAAATATTTGTTCTTTTCAATAAGTTTAATAAATGCATCACTCCTTTACATGGCACTTAATCATGTGATTCGGTGTCACATGACACCAAAGCTTCTCTTGATGGATGGCGATCATTTCCCTAGTCTAGAGTGATGACTGGTTGCAACAACTAAATTTGACTTGAGCCCAAGAAAATGATCCCATTACTCAAGTGAGGGGATCATTTCCCTAAACGTATGTGTGTGTGTGTGTGTGCGCTAAATCCTCCATTACGTCATTGGGATGATATCAATCTCCAAAAGTTCAATTAAAAGGTAAATTTTTCAGTCTTCATGTGAGAATGAAAGTTGCGTAAATGTACTTCATGACAATGTCAAACATATCATACAACAGTTGGATTGTAGCGCACTTGCCAACCCCTCCATGAAGTAATTGGAAGGTTACCAATATCCAAAAGTTATTCGGGAACAAAATACCACTTAAAAGTAAGGCTCTGTTTGGCAAAGTTGATTCCCAAAAGCACTTTTCAGCGTCAAATATTGGGTGAGAAGCATTTTCCACCCATGGTTATGGCCACTTCTAGCTGAAAATGGAGTGTATTTGGAGAAGCAACTTGGGGCAGCTTCTCCATTTTCAGCTAGAGATGGCCAAGGCCTCGGGTGGAAAGTGCTTCTCAGCCAAAATTTACCCTGAAAACTGCTATTCGGAAGCAACTTTGCCAAAAAAAATTTAGACTTGAGGTGAGAACGGAAGTTGTGAAAATGTACTTCATGACAATGTCAAACATACCATGAGAATATTTACACAATTTCCATTAAGTGTATTTAAAAAAAAAATACCATTATCTTGTTCACATTAAGACAAAAAAGTTGCTTTTAAGGTCGGGACCCTACCGATTTTGGAATTGGGTCAGGTCCTAGTAAAGCTCAATGGACAATTTTGGGTCCAGGTCAAAATAGATCTAGACCTAACCCCAAATACGCTCATTATATACAAATACATATTTGACCAGTATAAGGGATAAGAATTTTTTTCAATGATCTCAAATAATAATAATAATAACAATTGAAAAGTTCGCGATGATCAATGAGTGTCTGATCATCTTTACAAACCAAAAATTACTTTATAGTAATACCAAACGCTTTGTGATTTTTCAACAAACAATCGCAGTAATTACAATTCCCACTTTGATCAATGACCAATGGTCACCGTAATATGTTTTGATCAGTGATCAAAGTAATCAGTATGTGTTTACGAAATTATATGTAAATGACTGTAAAAAATATGAGTTACAGCTATATTAACAGTGATGACAACGAGAGGCACGGGGCCAAACCTCATGTCGCTCTTCGCCTAGGTACACTCTTTTAAGTACCATGGTAAGTACACA
Source organism: Chloranthus sessilifolius (assembly GCA_021018995.1). Taxonomy (NCBI): domain Eukaryota; kingdom Viridiplantae; phylum Streptophyta; class Magnoliopsida; order Chloranthales; family Chloranthaceae; genus Chloranthus; species Chloranthus sessilifolius. The sequence goes on from CM037587.1 coordinate 157,184,909, forward strand.
ATATAATGATATATGTTAATGATACAACTTGAAACCAAAATTTTAAAAATGGCTGAGCATGTAGCTAAGTCATTTGAGTTCTAAATTGTAAAATCGATATTTTCAAATCTAAATTAAGCATATAAATAACTCAAAAACTATATTGAGCATCAAAATGAATTTTACTCCGGTATCGGGGATCACACTAGGGGTACTAGTGATTGTGTGATAGAGACCCATCATATCTCCTAGCCTAATGTATTTCACGAATCATATCTCCTACCTTAATGTCTTCCAACAAAATAAAAATTCGAATTACGCAACTCATGAGCATACTAGAATCAAACAAAGATAAATACCACCCTCCTTCCACTTCCAAAGTGTTCAGGGTCAACTGATCATGAGAATCAATCTGAATTCAACAAATTACAAAATATAGATTTGGTTTGCTACTAAATTATGAGACTTATCAAGTAATTACACTCCTATTGTAATAACATGATGAATTATGGATTGAAATTTGGATGTGTATCTCCTATATTAGAATCTAAAAACTTTTAAAGAAACAAGTATAACTTATCCTTTTCAATCTCTATCAAGCAACGGAGCATTAATCAATTATAAATAAGTCAACATCGTATCGAATCCATACCTGCTGATGCCTCTTTTGATTCAGCTCCCTCTGCAATGTGTAAGTTTTATTAGAAAGCATTTCAAGAACAGTCAAAGAAATCAGACATCACAAATTTTGAAAGGCAAAATAAATGAATGCAAGTTACTTGGTTATTCTAAACTTTTTAAGTCAATAAGCCAATATAACAAGCATGAGTTTTTTCACCAAAACTTTGTTGTTTCTCAAGCATCGAGTTCACAAGTTGTACATAATATTTAAAAGTAGTACAAAATTTAGAACCAAAATAAAGAATCCAACCCCTATCTTTTGCACCCTAGAATTCATATCTCAAATAACCTTACAGATTGCATCTAATAAACATACAATTCTAAAGCCATTATACAGCCAAGTTTACTCGTAGGCCTTTGTCTTGATAAAAAAATCCCACTGGGGATGTCAGCATACCATTATATATCTATAATGTGAAATTCATTGCCTGCAATAATGCTATGCATGGTTGTACAAACCAAACAAAATAATTGAAGGTATTGGTGCACCATGTAAACACGTACTATTGTTGACATGAAAGCAATTTAAACAACTGTCATACTTGAATGACAAGGGGTCATTGCTTTATGTAAAAGGTTTGATCTGTCAAGCGTGGTTCGAGTCTGGAGTGCAGCCAGTTTGTGCATAGAAAGCCAGAGGCAAGGATGGTATCCCTTGACATGAAAGCAATTTAAACAACTGGTCATAATTGAATGACAAGTGGCCATCGCTTTATGTAAAAGGTTTGATCTGTCAAGCCTGAAAACAGGGGTTCGAGTCTGGAGTGCAGCCAGTTTGTGCATAGAAAGCCAGAGGCAAGGATGGTATCCCTTGACCCCTCCCAGAACCACGTAAATATAGGACCAGCGCTGGGTAATGACTTTAATGGTCATAATAGAGCGACAGTTTCATAAGCAGAATTGTTGACAGTCCTAAAGAAAATAGAATGAGAAGTTGAGAACTATCAATTGGGAGAATTCCATCTTTAATGGACATTTTTATACTCGAGTGATATTTCATAAATGTTTCGGTTGATTAATTCACACATAAAATAATGTCAAGTTGGCAAAAACACCTATTACCAAAGTAATCTTTTGCTGTTATAGTAATGATCCTCATCTTCATCACCGCTCATCTGTTTGAAGCCGGCTTTGATAAATTTGGGCATCCATCTCAAAACTAATTGGCTATGAGTGGAGGGGCAGGGCCCAGGAACTTATAAGAGGAGAGACAAGGCTATGAATACCCAATGTGGGACTAAACTTCAACACGCCCCAGCACGTGTTGGCCGGGCTTAGCCAAATCATGTGGACAACTGAACTAGGTGACGTGGAGTGGAAAAAGGCCTGCTCTAATACCATGATAAATTTGAGCATCCATCTAAAAACCAATTGGTTGAGTGGAAGGGCCCATGAACTTATAAGAGGAGAGACAAGGCTATGAATACCCGATGTGGGAGTAAACTTCAACCGGCTTTCCCAGTTCGATTTCTCCGGTTATTAAAGAGCCACAGCCAATGACACCATAAATCGTGTTGATATAAAGACGTAGAGTTGAATTTTTTTTTCTTTGAGAAAGCAATAGTGAGATTCACTTCTGTTATTTTTATGTGCATTGCATGCATCCCATTTTATCACCACGTGCACTTCATACATGCATAAAAACATACCGTAAACATACATGCATAAATACATTTTTTTCGATAAGCTGGGATTAAACCTGCAACCTAGAGGTTGTAATACATACTGAAACAAACATAGTTATGGACTTATGGCCATTTGTTAATGCGTTACGCAGGGTATGAGGCGTGGCGAGGACCCCTCTCCCTTCGCCTAGGTGATCACCTAGCCACACGTTTTGCATGACTAGGCTGTCTTTTTTTTTTTTGAGATAATATCTTATATTATTTATTATATAAATTATAAAAAAAAAACGTAAGACAAACATTTACTACATGAGTCAATAAAATAGGATGAATCAATGAAAAAGAGAGTTAAATATCACTTAAAACATCATACATTAGGCATGATAACATGCGCCAATCTGCAAACATCATGCATGCATTGTTAAGCATCCATAATCTATCAACAATTAACAAAACATAAATTTTAATTCTATAAAAGTATCAATTACTAAACATAAACAACAAGCAACCACACCCACAAGCATATTATGGATTCATAAATCATAGATGCCCATAAAAAATTCAAAAACTGTAAAAAAGCTCCTAAACAATTCCTAATGATGATTGGAGAAGGAAAAAAAAGTTTGGGGGCATGACTTGGGTTTATTTTGATAAAGTTGCAAATTTATTTATTTCTTTATATTTATTTTTTTTGAATTGATAAAGTTGCATATGCGATGGGGTTATGCCATCGCATAGGGTCGCATATGCCATTTAACTACATTGGACCCCCCCTGACTCCACAAATTGATCCACCAGGTAGCAAAGTGGATAGCTGATCTGAGTAGGTTCAAGAGAGTCTTGGAATTCCCTTGAAAATTTCTAGCATTTCGATCGCACCATAGGATCAGAAGATGCAGTGATTATTAGAAATGTGAAAGGCTTGGTATTTGGATCCATGATCAATTCGGGTAAAGGAGGTACATCTGCTACAGCATGTGAAGCCATGGCTGTATTACAAGGTATCCAATTTGGAATTGATTTTGGTCTACAGGACATGGAACTAAAAAGCGATTCCCAAATTGGTTAGTGCTTGAAGATGGAGGTCAAGATGATTCAGAATTTGGCCTAGTCATCGATGATATTAAAGCGACCTATTGGTGGTTTTGTCTTACTCTTTTCGCTACGTTCGATGAACCGCGAATTCAGTGGCTGATGCATTAGCAAAGATGGGTCTTAAATCTGATTGCTGTACTAGATGGGTTGAGGAAGTTCCCTCAACTATCCAGAATCTTGTATCTGCTGATTGTTGACTCGGAATTTTTAATTTTTATTAGAAGTTGGGAAGTCCTTCTTAGTTTCAAATCTCGGATATAATGGATTAATGACATGGATTAAGAGAGGAAGCTCTATTTATAAATTTCCTATTCAAGACTTACTCTAACTAGGACTTAAAGTCCAAACTAAGTCAAAGAGTGTGACCCACACATGGACCTTCTTACGTGGGCCCTCTTCCCACTCTCTCTCTCTCACACATTTTTCTCTCTCTTTCTTTTAATGGCCCATGCAGGCCATTGCTCTCTATCTCTCTCAGTTAACGACCCACGCAGGCCACTTTCCTCCCTCATTTAATGGCCCACATAGGCCAATCCTCTTCCTTCTCTTTCTCTCTATCATTTTTCTTTCACATTTCTCCTCTTATGGCCCACGTAGGACCCCTGTGTGGGTCATCCCTCTCCACCTCCTTTCTCTCTTTGTCTCAACGCTGCCCACGTATGACCCACCTGCTTAGGCCATTCCATTTTCTTCTATCTTCTCTTCTTCTCCTAGTTTTTCTCTCTCTATTATCTTTCTCTCTTCAACATGAATCAAAATTTCGGCCGAAACCAAAACCGAGAACCTAAATTTCAGTTCTTAAATGTATTAAGGGGAAAATTTCGGCCGAAATTTCGGCCGAAATCCAATATTTTGATCCTTGCTCTTCAATAGCCCACTGTGACGGGGCCATTACTCGAGCTTGCAGCATGGTGCACGTGGCACGACATGTGGTGCCAGGAGGGCACGCGACATGGGGCCAAGTGGGCCCGGCGACGTAGTCGCGCTGCGAGGACGCAACACGGTCGCATGAGGGTACGACGCGGAGCGTCACGGACGCGACATAGCCAAGGTGGGCTAGCGATGCATGAGGCGTTGCGGTATGTCAAACCAATAAGTTTGAGGTTCTCCTGCCATTCTGGCTGAATGACTGTTTTACCCTTATATAGGGGAAGGGAGCTTGAGAGATATTCCCTCGACACGGGCCTGCTGCTGTGAGGGGCAAGTGTCTCTAGGCCCGAAAGGGTGGGCCTAGGACGCCGACGCGATGCCGTGGAACCCTAGGGAGGTTGATGCATGGCTCGGACCACGCGTCATGTGCATACGGTGGGCAACCTCGGTGAGAACACTAAGGCTGGGACTCGGGCATGAGCACGACAAAGATGTGGGCTAAAGATGAACGGTGCTAGTAATTTGGAACGCATACGAAGGCAAGCTGTGTGGGACTCAGTTGGGCACGCGAGTGCGAGGCACAAGGTCGGGCTTGGTTCGGCAAAGCGAAGCGAGGTACTAGTGCAAAGGTGAAGCTTGAGCGTGCCAAGTTAGCGCAGCAGATTGGCGGTCGAAGGGGCACGGCGAGTCTGAATGGTAGGCCGTGAAATGAGGCAACCATGTTGGGAGGAGTTCCTCCTCTAGGGGTGGTATCGAGCTGATGTGTAGAAGGGTTGGTTTGCTGCACGCGAAGCACCGCTGTTGAAAGCGTGTCAAGGACGCCTCGCGATTGTTATCATGGGCAGGTGACGTTGTATCAGAGCCAAGTTCAATCCAGAAGCGATGATGCTATGAGCAAATTGGTGCGGTGGCACGCGATGTGGTGTCAAGAGGGCACGCGACATCTATAAACAAGTGGTGCGGAGGCACGCGATGTGGTGTCAAGAGGACACGCGACATCCCTAAACAGTTGGTGGGGAGGCAAGCGATGTGGTGTCAAGTTGACACGCGACATCCCTGAGCTAGTTAACAGGTGAGGGCCTTGTGACAGCAGAACCAAGTTGACCCGACCGGGGTGACAGTGGGGAGCTAGTGGGAAGGTGAGGACCTAAGAACTAGACATGTGATGCGAAAAAGCTGGGAGGAGTTGGCGGGGTCAGTTCACTATGTTCTTGCGTCAACGAGGACGTTAACATTTTATGGAGTGGTGGAGGATGTGACGGGGCCATTACTCAAGCTTGCAGCATGGTGCACGTGGCACGACATGTGGTGCCAGGAGGGCACGCGACATGGGGCCAAGTGGGCCCGGCGACGTGGTCGCGGATGCCGTGACATGAGTACGACGCTGAGGAGCCAAGGTGGGCTAGCGATGCATGAGGCGTTATGCGGTATGTCAAACCAATAAGTTTGAGGTTCTCCTGCCATTCTCAATGACTGCTTTTACCCTTATATAGGGAAGGAGCTTGAGAGCTATTCCCCGCACGAGCCTCTGCGTTGGGGGGCTAAGTGTCTCCCAGGCCTCAAAGGGTGGGCCTAGGACGCCGACGCAGCGATGCCGTGGAACCCTAGGAGGTTGATGCATGGCTCCGGACCACGCGGTCATGCATTGCATACTGGGCAACCTGCGGAGAACACTAAGGCGTGGGACTCTGAGCACGACAAAGATGTGGGCTAAAGATGAACGGTGCTAGTAATTGAACGCACGAAGGCAAGCTGCGTGGGACTGGGCAAGCACACGAGCGAGGCACAAGGTCATGGGCTTGGTTCTACAGTAAGCGAGGTACTAGTGCAAAGGCACAGGTGAAGCTTGAGCGTGCCAAGTTAGCAGCAGTGGTGCATGGCGTGTCGAAAGGGGCACGATGAGTGAATGGTAGGCCGTGAAATGAGAGGCAACCATGTTGGGAGGAGTTCCCCGCCCTCTAAAGTGTGGTATCGAGTTGATGTGCGTATAGGTTGGCACGCCAGAGCGGCTAATCACTGTTGAAAGCGCGTCGAAGGACGCCCTCGCGACGATTGTTATTAGAAGTAGGCTGACCTAGCGAAGCGTGCGTTAGGTGCCGCACGGGACTGAGGTTGCGGAAGTGCGACCCCGTGACACCACGCAGGTCACCTGCGTGGGCCATCTCCTCCTTTCTCTCCTCATTCTCTCTGTCTCAACACTGCCTACACAGGACCACTTGTGTGGGCCATTCCATTTTCTTCTCTCATCTCTTCTTCTCCTACTTTTTCTCTCTATTATCTTTCTCTCACCTGCCCATCTCTCCTTTTTCTTCTTTCTTTTCTCTCTCTCTTGAAATATGGCTCACATAGGTCACCTGTGTGGGCCATCTCCTCATTTCTCTCTCAATGTCTTATTCTCTTTCAAAATGGCCACTTGCGTAAGCCATCTTCTTGGAACATAGGTCCTCTCGTTTCTCCACTTAAACAAATAACCACCTGCGTAGGCCAGATTTCTCTTCCTCTCCTACTTTTTCTCTCTCTATTATCTTTCTATCTTCAATAGCCCACGCAGGTCACTTGCATGGGCCATCTCCTCTTTTCTCTCCTCATTTCTCTCTCAATGTCTTATTCTCTTTCAAAATGGCCCACGCAGCTACCTGCGTGAGCCATCTTCTTCGAACATGGGTTCTCTTTTCTCCGCTTAAGCAAATAACCATCCTATGTAGGCCAGATATTTCAAGACGATTCTTCTCTCAATCCATGTGAAAGCCAAAGCCCACACAGCCCTCACAACCCTTGATTTTTGTGAAACTCTTGCGAAAATCGTGGGATTATAACTTCCCGTAACCGCTACTATAAATATATAAATAGCAGATCCCTTCTCATTATTAAGGATCCAAAAATTCTTACGTGAGAGCTCTGCTGAAGACTTCTCCGACTTAGATTCTTTTGCCAAGATACCTTAAGGTATCTATGAGATTTTTTCCGTTCCCACTTTTTCTCCCCTTTGACCTCTATTTAGAGTGTATGGGAGAGATAAATCCAGATTGAATTCTAAATTCAGATTGTCTCTGATCCGGGTGCATGGTGCATCTAGGATAAGAGCTACGACCCTTACCTAAATGTGTTGCGCTTAGGATAAGAGTTACGACTCATACCTAAGTATGATTTAGGATTGCAATTTGGGATTACGAGTTACGACACGTACCTAATTTCTTGTATATTTGGAGATAATTAAACTACGTGAGTACAACCCCTCGCTTAACTCTTCGCACGCTTGGATTGCAACCACAAATCTGAAAATAGTATGGGTTGCAATCACAAATCTAAATAATGATTTCGGACTTTGACACTCAAAATATTCATCTTCAATGACTCATAACCATCAGATTTACCATATCTAAATCATGCCCTGAAATTAGCGTTTCTCTCGTGGTTCGGGTCATCACTCCCTCAAATGTAGGGTTTGGATCTCAACTTTGAGATCGGAAACTCTTTTATAATGTTGGCAAAATCCAATTTCTTGATATACAAATAATTCAATCGTCACGTGAGTCGTCCCTACGTGGGCCGTCCCCACCTAAGCTGTCCCTGCGTGGGCCGTCCCCGCCTAGGTCATCCTTGCTTAGGCTGTCCCTGCATAGGCCGTCATTGCGTGGGCCATCCCTGTTTAAGCCATCGCTTATACAACCCTCGCATAAGTTACATATTTTAAGGACGGATTCATTTGACTTTTAGCCAAACAATCATAATACGAGATTGTAACAAGACGCTACGGTGAATTTATTACATGTTGATCAAGTTTTGTAATTTTGGTTAAATCCAACAGTGAACTCGTTGACTTTTTGGTCAGGCGATCATAATACGAAATCGTAACGAAACCCAACGGTGGATTTATTACATGTTGACTAAATCTTATGATTTTGGTCAAATCCAAACGGTGGACTCGTTGACTTTAGGTCAAATGATAATAATACGAAATCATAAGGAGATCCTACGGTGGATTTATTACATGTTGACCAAATCTTGTAATTTTAGTCAAATCCAACAATGAACTCGTCGATTTTTTATCAAACGATCATAATATGAAATCATAATGAGATCCAACGGTGGATTTGTTATATGTTGCCTAAATCTTTTGATTTTTGTCAAATCTAATATTAGACTCGTTGACTTTTAGTCAAACGACAATAATACGTGATCGTAACGAAATCCCACGAACCAAATCTTATACGACCATAATACGTGATCGTAACGAAATCCTATGAACCAAATCTTGTACCTTTGGTCAAATCCAATGGTGAACTCATTGACTTTTGGTCAAACGATCATAATACGAAATTGTAACGAGATCCAACGGTAAATTTATTGCATGTTGACCAAATCTTATGATTTTGGTCAAATCTAATGGTGGACTCATTGACTTTTAGCGAAACAGTCATAATATGAGACCGTAATAAGATCCAACGGTAGATTTATCATGTATTGATCAAATCTCATGATTTTGATCAAATCCAATGGTAGATTCATTAACTTCACATTAAATGATCGTATTATAAGATCATTACATGATCTAATGGTGAAATTATCACAAAATAACCTATGATGATCAAATCCTAAGGAATTTGATAATATCCGACTCGTGATTAGATACCTCATAACCAAAAGTGTTAATTTTTTGGATGACCAGATATCAGAAAATGGACGCCTTCCAAACAAGTGAGAATGAATTCATTATGAGAATCATCCACGAACTCTTCATGCCTATCGATCGGATGGGTCTAACTTTCGGAGAACGAGCTCTCTCATTCGACGTCTTCTATTTCACATCTCCCGAGTCTCTGACGAAGAGAGGATACTGCGAATTCATCTCGTATTGTGAAGGAGAAGATGTTAATGAAAACTTAGACTTAAGATTTATTTTGTTTATTTCAGATATGTAATTACTTTATTTTTCTTTAGTAGCTTTTAATCATATGTATTCAATTTTGATGTAATTAATGGGGAATCGATTGCGATGCCTCAAAAGTGTAAAGTCCGCCATTTTCAATAAAACCCTCTTCTAGCGAGTGAAAATTTATTATGATTGATTTGTGATAAATTTATATTTTACGCAAATTTGTGTGTCTACACTGATTTAATGGGTTAATATAAACGTTTCCGCTTTCTTAAAAAAAAGGTACATACAAACCTCAAGCGGGAAAAAAATTTGCTTAGGGATGTGAAGATTACAAAAATATCTTGGTTAGTGTTTTCATCTGAAAACACGAAGCAATCCTTGGAGATGGCTTTTGCCTATGCGAATGCCTCTCGCCTTGCGTATGCCTAGCGCCTAGGCAAACTAGGTACTCACCTTTGACTACACTGGTTATGTGTCTATAATATACTAATATAGGAATAATAATTGATATACCTAACACATTTGAAATATTGCAGTGAGTTATGAGCACAAGGCCATTACATTTCTTTTTTGGCAACTATGCTTATGCAAGAAAATTCTAGCATTCTAGATTTTTCCAATGCAAAATTTTCTAAGAAAAAACACTGCCAAATTCCTGTAAGGCTTCATAGAGAAAACCAGAAAAAATATATGATAACTAATGTTTAAATCACATATGTGAGTTATACAAGAGAAACACCCCAAAGAAGATAACTTCTCATTCCGTATCAATAACAACCGTGATACAAATACATGAAGCATTATCCATAATTACAATTTAAAATCCTACGCTCATCGCAGAGTAAATTTCTGTATGAATTCTATTTAATAAAATAACATAAACTTTATAGTAAACCCTAATCCCATTTTCATACCAAAACCCATCTGATAGGCACTCCAGTGAGGCACACAAGTGAGGCACACAAGGTCTGTGAAACTACTACAGAGAATTCAGTTAATTCCTTACTCCTTAAATCGAAAGTACATGGATGCACTTTTAAGTTTCTACTTGCTTCCACTCTAGAACCATATCACAACGCACAATCCGAGTTTCCATCGTTTCTACCACATCCCAACAACCATAATTCTCAAGGAACGATTTTCAAATCAGGTCAAGCATTAAAATCAGGCCGAGCATTCCCTCTTTCAAAGACTCATAATCGTAGTTAGTTGACCGAACTATAAAATCTGGCTCCCCTTCAATTCACCTACATGATTCACAGTTCACTAAATTCCCAGTAAAATTAAGAAGTAAATAACAGGAACTGGTGGTACTGTAATTACCTTGTATTAGTGACTGGAAACTAAAGATTGCTCGTGAAATAAAGTTTTCAGAAAGTTGCGTGCAAGGATACCACAGAAATGAAGATGAGTCACATAGGAAAAAAAGAAAAAAAGAAGAAGGAATCATCACTGAATTTTGGTGATCTAACCACCTCTTAACATTTTGAAAGTTACATGTACTTACAAGTAACGCACTCGTGAATGAAAAATCTGTAATTTTTATTTCCTTCTTTTTTTGTTTGTTCATCTTATTATCTTTTCCACCAAAATCACCTCCAACTATTTTCATCATGCATGCCACACAAATGGCATTAAAACATCCAAATGAACCCCATTCTTTTTCTTTTTTTTTTTAATGGATCGACAGCAATAGAATTTCTAATCTAGGTAACACAAATCATGTTTTCAGACGCACATTAAAAAATTAAAAATTCTCAACAACATTACCTGCTGTCTCATTAGCTCTGCATGTTCCATCTGCAATTGAGCTACCATCGATTCGAGCTCCATCGTATACGCCTTATATCAGTAACAAACAACAAAACTAATCAAAATCAAACAACTTAATTAACTAATCAATTAACAACTTAAATTATCAACAAAAAAAACCTGTTTCCGCTCTCTTGATCTCGCCGCCGACTCTCTATTCTTAATCATCCTCTTCTGCCTCTGCTGTGAAACCCTATCCACAGCGGGCTCCTGAACCGCTCTCCTCTTCCCCCTCCCTCCTCCTCCATTAACTTCGCCACCAAACCCTAAATTCGACCCCTCCACTGTCACTTGCTGTTGGAATCCATTAAAACCACTAACATCCTCCTCTCTAACGGGGACGGTCTTCGCCAGAAAATCCTCCAATGTCATCTCCTCATTAAAGCCATTTGCAGCTCCGATCAACTTCCGCTCCTCTCCTCCGACGTCTGATTCGCCGGGACCGGCAGGAGGAGCGATCTCGGCCATTGGATTGTCGCTGAAGATGTTGCTAAAGAGATCGTCCATGTTCATGCTACCGAAAGTTTTACTGGAGAGGGTATATAAGGGAGGTTGGGGAGTGAGATCCGAATTGGCCGAAGATGAAGACGCCATTACCTTAGATAACGCCATCTGGAGATCTATAGGGTTGATCTTTTTTTCTTTTCTCTGTTTCTTAAAAAGCAATACCCTTTTTTTAGCTAAAAATGGAAAATGGGAAATCTCGTGTACTCTGTTACGATTACTCTCACACCCACTCTGAGCATGGTTTCCGGGTATCTGAGTCCTGACGCTCTGATCATGGTTTCCGGGACATTTGAATTTATAAAGTGTTTTACAACAGAGTTTATTGTTAGGTGGTTGGCCGCTAGCACCATCAATTGTGTGTAACTCTTATCATGAATGACCTCATCTTAATCAGTATAATTTGGAAGTGATCACCTTTTATGTTAAGTGTGGCTAGTGATTTGGAGGCCGCAGATTGAATGACCCATGATAGAAATAATTATAGTATAGAAAATATGACAATAAAAATCACACAACAAATAAAATACAAACATAAGATTTATGTTCTTCCGCATTTTGCTTATGTTCATGAGTAATGCTAAGTTTTTTTAGTAATACGTGAAAATTAGAATTATAAATTTCTCATATCTCACTTCACAGAATACAGAAATTGAGTTTACTTTACTACTATTTTAACATATAATTATAATTTATATTTAATATAAAATATAATTGCTCAATATAAAATATGATGAAAATACTTTTAACTCTATTCATACAATTGTGATTAGGTGTACAGTCTAATTTGTTGATCAGTACCGTCAAAAGTATTGAAGGCACAATCTTAATATGTAGATTGGTATGTTAAAAAAAAAATACTCATTCAAACCGGTCAAGATTTTAACATTAATGACTATAACTGATTTTAGCTATTTAGAGGGGTTCACTTTATACTAAGTAAAATATATTTTATTAGTAATAATAATATACTTCACATGCATTTCTTGAAAAATAAAATAATAATCTACTTGCCATGCATAAAATATGTTTCTTCCTCAACGCATTTCATGTTGTAAAACGCACTTATGAACTTTCATCGGTTGCGCTCTTTTCTTTTTTTTATATGTCGTCGGTTGCATTTTTCGCTTGTGATTTTAAAGTTTTATGAGGAGAGAGGCTCTAAGTTAAAAAAAAACTACACTCCCCATCAAGAATGGGAGCCATTAATTACTCGCACTCAGAATGTAATTTTTTATTTTTATTATGTCATTGGTTGCATTTTCTCATGTTACATTTTATTAAAATATTATATCTTTTTGGAAATTCTATAGTTATATGTCATCGGTTGCATTTTTCGTTTATCTTTTTTAAGAAAATATAACATGTAAAAATGTAATTTGAGCCGTCTGATTTGAAATTCATGATATGAAAATCTTCAAAGCATAAGATTTGAGCAAACTACGATATTTATCATATAATCTATTATAATTAATCATTGAATAAGATAATAATTTTTTACTATATTTAATCACATCAAGAAGATTATACTTAGTGCTATTCTTTGCACTTAATATTTTAAAATTATTTTTTCAAAAAATATATATATTTAAATTATGGCCTTCAAATCAAATGATTTAAGCTTTTTACATATTAGAGGTCGCCAAACTTGCATGTCTTTCTTTTAAATTCAGGGAAAGGGTTTTAGAGTGCAACTAATGACTTTCCCATCAAGAATTATTAGTTATTTTGCGAGATGAACACTGTAACGCTACCACTTTCATGCAAAATAGCTACTTCTAGCGTAATACTCAAATTTTACGTTAAAGTGGATGCCCTTGCATAATATTCTGTGCCCCATCCACTCTCCAACCACTCTCTGCAAGAGCAGGTTTCACCTACTACAGATTTGATTTCCATTTTAGCACAATCAGCTCAGATGCGAGCTTGAGCATGTAACACAATAGAAGGTTGATAATATTGCAACTTCAAGGTTGCAACTTCGAGCCCAACTTACCCATAAAAGGAAAAAGGGTGTCATTATTTGCATACACTTTTTAAGTAGTTGTCCCATATTAATAAAATAATAAATAATATTATCTTCTTCTTTTTAAAGGACTAAGTTACCTTTGTGGTGACACTTTAGGTACGAGCTTAGCCGAATCACTTGAGACTAAGAAGAGTCCGAGAGAGAAAAGAGTAGAGAGAGAACGTTGTTGAGTGAACGTGAGAGAGAGAGAACGGTGGAGAGAGCCAGTTGCCTTCTGTCAAGTTCTGAGATCCGCTAACGTAAAGGTGGATAGACTTGTTCAGTATGGGGACTGACCTTGGTCCCAACGGGAGGAAATCATATACCATGTGTGACCCGATCAAAATTATTTTTTGGAAGGGCGGGTTACCCCACTATAGAAAATCCACTGGTGTGAGGCTCTTTAATGCCATACGCATGGTACACTTTATCCTGACTGCATTTAACGCCACCAGAAAGCTAATAATTTGAGTTTTCTCGATCCAAGATATGATAAACTGAGTACTATTACCAATTCAGCAATTCCTCGTGTACGGCCTGGATTGGTTTTCCAGTGATGACGTGTCACAGATACCCAACACACCGACTTTATGGTAAGCGGACTCAACAAGTAATCGTAACTCTTAATGCATTCTTATTGACTTTGATAGTTGGATTTGGAATCAGCTGGCCGGCCGTGCGATGCTTTTCTGAAATCTGGGCTTTTGGGTCCCGCACGAGGAGTTGAAGTGTAGGGCCGGTAATCGTGGAGTGCAGGTTACGGATAGTGACGGCTCTTTTTGGCAGCCTACTGGCACTTCGACGGTCAAATATTAACCTTCCAATCTTCTGACGACCTATGTAGCGAAGTGAATCCTAGAAACCGCGCCCGTTTAAAATTCGAGTACGCCCTTTCTTAAAAATGCGTATAACGTGCACGGGTTGTGCGGGGTGGTGCATTGGTCAATCTGACATAGCTGGAGTCAACTTATTGAAAGAGAAATTTTGACCTTTTGGCCGGATGAGATTGACCCACTCTTCCTCAGATCTCCGTGATCAGATGATCTAATTAAAAAAAAAGGAGCCGATTTCAGTATTTAATACTGAGATCTAATTAAAAAACGAGCAGGTTTCTGTATTTAATAGTGACCAGGAACGTTAAAGGCTGACATTGTGTGAATGTCAACTTCTAAAGACTATTAAAGTATTAATCATAGGTAATGTAATTTGCACTAGGAGATTCTTTCTTCCCAACCAAAGTTTGCAAGTGCAAAAATCATTTTTCACTAAATCAAATGTTGGGGATATTTTCTATCAAAATTCTACATAATGGATCTTGAGATCATGGGCTACCATAAATGGTCAGATTTTAACATTGCTTCTGATATATCATGGTATCAAAAATTGGCCTAAATCAATAGGTATCGGCCCCTATAGGTATTGGTATTTCAACTCGGTATCAATATCGGCTGATACGTATCGGCCGAGTCGTATCGGTCCTCCATGAACTGATAATCGAATTTGATACCGATTTTGATACCTTGGTATATATCCCCAAAAGTGAATATGACCATGATTATCAAAAGTGATTCTTATATCATTTTTCGAGATTTGTATCACGTGAAATCAATTTCCGACAGTCCAATGAAAGGCCCATGATCTCAAGTTTTATTTTATAATTGGTTGGGATGAAAAATAATCTCTAATTCTCTACAATCTGATTTCAATAATAATTTCAAATCTTGATTAGACTATCAAGCATAAAGATGTGAGTTCGATCGATCCTAGAGAGCAGCTATGTGTAAAAAAGCCAGAAGTTAACTCTCATCACCCCAAACGTACCAGACCAGCATTGGGTAATCGTTTTTTTGGACAGTAGTTGCAAAGAAAGAATCTCCCTTGCAAATTAAAGTAGTTATAAACTATTTATTTATTTTAATTAATAATATAATATATAAGATATAGCCGGTGATGCGTGGGAATCGGTCTCAAAGGAAAAGAAACGAAAAGAAAATTTGGGTGTACTTGTAGCCAAGAATCAAAATTTTGGCCGAAATGACTGAAATTTTGGCCGAAATTATCGGTTTTGGTCTCCACCAAAATGATAATTTGGAACCAAAATTTCGGTCATATAATATATGGGATTGAAATTTTCGATCGAATTATCGGCTAAAATTTCGGTTTTCAGCCAAAATTTTGGTTTCGGCTCCCTCCGAAATTGAAACGAATCCCGAAATTTTAATCCTTGCTTGTAGCTGCTTAAAATGGGTTGGTCGGTTGTTGGGTTGACTTAGTTTTGGATCGGATGTAGATTAAGCATTATTGAGTTGTCATCCCATGGCTGAACCTGGGCACCAAGTACAGTGTTTGAGTCCTATAAAAAAAAAATCTGATTTTTATATTTATCAGGACCCCATAATATAAGCTTAACTATCTTATGATGCCGCGTACCAATTTCCCTAGTGACATTTAAATGTCAAAATTAGACGGTCTTACCTTACTTAAGTTCACCTTTCAATCTTGTTATATCATTAAAGTGTAGTTTATTGTGTTCCATTTCATGTAGTCCAAGGAGCATTGTATCCCTAGAGTCAAAATGGGATCGGGTATCCGTCCATGAAAGAATGATATTAATTTGCTCATTTAAAAAAAAAATAATAAATAAAAGTATTGATCAATACTCAATACGGGCATGTATCAGACGACACCGATATCGAGTTGGATACTTGATAAGTATAAGCACCGATATATATCAGTTAACCAAAAAATCGATACGTATCAGTATCGGCCGATATTTTATACCATAAAGAACCTGGGCACCAAAAAATTGATACGTATCAGTATCGGCCAAAGAGATGAGCCTATTAGAGGATTATGTTGGATCTATTGATCAGACCATCAAAATATTTGCCCTAGGATATAGGCTTATGATCAATCAAAATAATAAATCAACAATTCATAAATTAAAATGTATGTGCATACCTTATCGCGAAGATCGTAACCATTGATTCAAGTCGACGCAATGTACGCAATCCAAATAGCATAAAGAGTTATGTCCTGCCTAAAATACCGTCAATCAAGATATTCTAATAGAAATAAGAATTATATGTAAATTAGGAAATCTTGTATGACAGCTTGGATTTTGGCACCCCGAAACCCGTGCCATCAGCACGATCCTCCAGACCGTGCCCCAAAACTATGCACGGAACATTGATATAATAAGCATAATTAAATAAATAACGCAATTAATCTTATAAAGCGGAAAACAGTTAATATGCCCAACTAGCATACGCAAAAGACAGTTCTACTTTCATGCCACTGCATGAACAGAGAACCGACCCGAACCATCAGTGATAAACGGATCACCTCAGACGGTTCGCCAAAAGATTAATTCAGTTTAATTACATGTTATAAAAATAAATGCTTGACATACCAAGTCGTACAAATCTGCTCTCAAAACTGACTCTCTATCAAAGTACACAACAGAGTCTCCTAGAAGAAGTCCTCGGGTGGAGGCTCCAACTCGTCTCCAGGCGCGTAATCCGAATCACCCGGATTTACGTCTCCCGAAACCTCTACAACTGCTATCAAAGGACCTGCGATGTATAGTCTAAAGGGTGAGCTACATCCTAGCTCAATAGGGAACAAACACAATGAACATATAAGTTAAAACTCACATATATTCCATGATACTCTAAGCATGATATGTCTATGCTTTTGCTAGAAAACCAGTTTAAATCTGATGAATTGCATTCAAGTTTACTGGTAGTTAGCATATCTTACTTTACTGTTGATTTATCATGAATGACACTGAACAGGCCTAAAGCAAAAACTTAAATTTTCAACTTAAGTAATCCCCAAGCAATATAGCATCGAGCCTCGATGAGATATCCTTCATCGTCATCTAATTAGACAGTTGTAAAAATGTATTCCCTGGGAATACGACCCAAATCCTTTTCTCACTAGGCGGCGGGGTTAAATATCACACAATATCCCTGGGATGTACTTACGGTTATGGATAAACCTCCGTATTGGTGTACGGATTCGCCGCCGTACCGGTCACGGATATCCTGCCGCATCAGTCGTGGGTATCCCGCCACGTCGGTGGGGTATCCTATCAAACCTCAAATAACAAAAATAACATGTACTTTACATATAGTTGTTTACCGTGTAAGTGTGCTATCTTATATCAGTTAGGCCTCAACAGTAATTATTCAATCCTATGCATACATCCCTGGGATGTATACATACCCGCATCACACCTGATGCCTTTATTACTTTCTCATCCCCTGGGGATGTCTCAATCTCATTAGATTACTTGTTTTGAATTACTTGCATCACACTGATGCCTTTTTCACATTCTTGGTGTCACGCACGCACTCATTTTCACAAAGCTTTTCATGGTTAAAACAACTTCAAATTTGATGATTATATCACTACATGCATGCTTTTGAAAATAAAGTATATATTCAAGGTGTTCCCTATCTCAATTCTCTGAAGGTCCAAGCATCAAGGTCCCACGCGGCTCCTTGTGCTCGCTTTCACACGTATCACCTATGGTACATCATAACACATGCAATACATCACTAAAGATATAATGAAGAAGGTCCTAGACCCTCAATGAACCTCAAAGAAAACTTAGAAAGTTAAGCAAAACTGTCAAAGTCGATTAATCGATTCCCAAAATCGATTAATCGAAACCCAAATCGATTAATCGATCTCAAATCGATTAATCGAAGTTTCTAACATAATGAAGTCAATTCTCAAATCGAGTAGTCGAAAGTCTGAAATCGATTAGTCGATCCCAAATCGATTAATCGATTTCCCAACTCAATTAGTCGATTTCTCCAGGTCTCATTTCTCCAACCACTGGAGGTACCCAGTCGATTAGTCGATTTCCAAATAGACTAATCGAAATCCAAATCGATTAATCGAAATACAATTCGATTAATCGAAATCGGGCTTTCATGACTTTTGAACTTTCAGACCAAAATTGATTAATCGAATCTCAATTTCGATTAATCGATTTGGTCGGATTCATCCCCTTTTTGGCTGTTCTTTCAAATCTTTTCCCTTTCTTTTCTAACCCCTTAATCTATCCTTTAAACCCTTCTTGACTGAATTTAATGATTTATAATCTTTGCATTAACCTCAATTTAAAACTCACCTCAATAATCCCTTCAAGGGATTGATTTGTTGGGTTTGATGGCTAGGGTTCCATCACTTGCTTCAACGATCTCAAATCGCCTTGAATCCGTCACTGAATGCTCTAATTAGTCCTTTAATTTACATTCACCTCCTCCTCAATAACTCCTTTTTACTCCTCTCTCTCTCTCCTCTTAACTCTTCAACAATCAAACAAAAGGGAAATAGGGCTATTAAACCCTTCTATCCTCTCTTGGCCTTGTGTGTTAAACACATACACCAAAGATAGGTGTATGTGACTGCAACTTAATACAACACTCTATATTTAGGTCACACTAGTCTCACATTAGTACCTAACTTCATGAACTCAATGTTTGACCATCACTTGGTCAAACCTATGATCAATCGGGCATGGATCCCGAGGTCAAAGTCAAACGGTCAATTTTTCGGGATATTACATCTTGAGGTTTCCTTCAATTTTCAATAATATCATTTATTATTTCAAGCAACTGCAATCCAGGGTTTTATAAAATCCTAATGTATGTGGGCCACACAAAATAATAATTTTGAGATTCTATAAAAATTTCAACAGTCTTCTACTTGGTCCACACACGAACTATAGTTTTAAAAAACGACTCTCACTCGATTAGAAAACTAAAATGAGTGCATTTTGAAAACAAATGTTGTTTGAAATAACTTAGACATTTCCAAACATCACCCGAATTTAATGAAAATATAGGAATGGATCATGAATGTACATAGTATACTATTTTTTGAAATCGATACTACGACAGTTCCATGATCACAAAACTATTATTAATAATAAATTTGAGAGATGATAACCAATTTAACATGTGAAGTAAATGCACAACCAAAGTTTGTAAATCCATAATGTCTCGCTCCATATTCGTCGTATGTTATTCTGACATCTAGAAAACTTTGACTT
The DNA here is from genome assembly GCA_021018995.1 of Chloranthus sessilifolius. Taxonomy (NCBI): domain Eukaryota; kingdom Viridiplantae; phylum Streptophyta; class Magnoliopsida; order Chloranthales; family Chloranthaceae; genus Chloranthus; species Chloranthus sessilifolius. The sequence goes on from CM037587.1 coordinate 157,204,432, forward strand.
GTGAAATACTTCACTTGATCCTCAGAAAAAAAAATTATTAACGTGGTGCTTAATCATGTTCAACTCTGAGCAAATCCAAAAAAATACTATTACTTATAGACAAGATTAAGATAAAACCTCATTGGCTCACTCACCAAGGTGTATCACCTAAATTGTAAAAACCTTCACCCTCAATTTGTGAAAAACTCCACTAAAATCTAATAGTAGAAAAATTCTACCTGATTTTGTAAAAAACTCCACCTAGAATATACATGTATATATAAGACAAATTTTTAAAAGATATATAAATAATAACTGCAGTTTAGAAGTGAGATAACTCATACTCAAAATACAAAGTTTAAGGCTTTACCCTTACGGTGACAATTGTGATTTAATAATAGATGCATATAACTATTAAATAATAACTCATGTCCAAAATATAATAGTCAATTTTAATAGAAATTTTTTTTATAATAAATTGTGATAAAATATAAACGGAAATCCCCACTCCATAATGATTTACAAATCTATTCTTTTAGCAAATAGTCATATTGATATTTTTACTGTATAATATTAAAAGTTATATTACAAAATTATATCATCAATCATAGAATCTACCAAGGATATAGACATGATAACATGTCATCCAAAAGTCTAAAAGACTAAAGTCAACAAAAGATTCCAAAATGACTATAAGCCATTAATATCCACCAGGGATAAAACAATTCGTATTAGGAGAATAAACGAATTGATTAGAGTGTTTTATTATGGACAAATAATCCACTCTTTGAGTATAGATAATATGTAATATCCAACATCACATTTGGACAAAAACTGAGTGTACAACTTATCTTCTCCCTCAGGGCGTAGAAAAAAAATCACGCATATACCTAATCACTTATGTTTTCAATTTGATCCTGATAATTTACTATCTTTGGGCAAGAGAATCATCACTCTCTCTCCTTTACACTTACGATTATTCTACTCATCAAATTTACACGAAATTAATGAATCACCTTTGCGTATAATCAATAACTCAATACAAATCAGTGTACAAGGTAATCTTAGTGAGATAAATTCTCAAGATTCAAGACACACCAACCTCTATAGAATGATCACCTTTGGGTAGATCCAATCCTACTTTAATTATAGTTTCTCAAACGATCACTTTAGCTGTCTTCCTTAATCCTATTGGAAAGACCTAGACCCGATATGTCTAGTCTCAAGAGTTTGACCAACTCACCATAAAGTTTATGTGTGTAACATGATGTGACAACTTGAATTTTCCCAACACGCATTTCTGGGATAAATTATTTTTTTTATCAATTGAGAAAATTCGGACCGCAAAATCGTAGATCACAATTTGAAAACAGAATATTTGGTACTTCTACAAATAAGCACATAAATAAAAAAAGATATACATATGACAGAACTAAAATTAAATCTTTATTTCTATATAGAAAATACATAATTGAAAAAAAACAACTAAACTATCGGTGATGGTCAGGTGATGGTCAACCATCACCCACATAGTGGTGTACAATATATGTATAAAAATTAATGTTATACAACCCACCTAGATGGGCCAAGTCATAAATCTACAATCCCCAAAATCTTATCAGTATTCACAAACCCCAATCTGTGGGTAAAATCCTCAAACGGAAGATCTCCTTCTTTCGGTACTCAAAATTAGACGCTCTTCAAGTCCGGTGTCCTGATCAAGTGCTACACCTGTGACGTATAGTTGAGGTGAGCTAATATGCTAGGCTCAGTAGATAAACCTCAAGAACAATTACATTTTATCAGATCATGCATAGCTTTAATGACAAGATTTCAAAGCAGTTTCTCATCAAAACGTAAATTCAAATACAAATTTTCAAAAGGCAATTTATTTCAAAACAGGGATATGTTTCAAAGCCATTTTCATCTCAGAACGGTCAAGTCATTTTCATATCAAACGAAATTTCCAAGGACGTTTTCATATCAAAACAAAATTTGAAAATCACCAGTCTTAGGTGGAGTTTCACAAAGATTCAAGTTCGATTCAAAAAAATCAAGTTCGATTTGGATTCAAAGATCAAGTTCAATTCAGACTCAAAGATCAGGTTTGATTCGAATCCAAGGATCAAGTTCGATTCACTTACATACAATCCGCCGTAGCAGTCCATAATTGTACGTTTAATCCGCCCTAGCGGTCCACAGATACACATATAATCTGCCCTAGCGGTCAACGGTGTGTACGAATAATTCGCCCTAGCAGTCCACAGATACACATACTCTGCCCTAGCGGTCCACGGTGTGCACATATAATCTACCATAGTGGTCCACTTCAATTTTACCTGACTTATTATTTGATTCACGAATATACCGCCGTGCAGGTTCGATTCACGGATATGCTGCCGTGCCGATTCGATTCACGGATTAACTGTCGTACTAATTCGATTCAGGGATATGTCGCCGTGCTGGTTTGATTCACGGATTAACTGTCGTACCAGTTCGATTTATGGATATGCCGATGTGCCGGTTCGATTCACGGATATGCCGCCATGTCGGTTTGATTCACGGATTAATTGTCGTACCAGTTTGATTCACGGTTATGCCGTCGTGTCGGTTCGATTCACGGATTAACTGTCGTACCAGTTTAATGCACAGATATATCGTCGTGCAGGTTCATGTTCTTATTCAAGTTCATAGTCCACATAATCAATGTACGAAATTTAGGGATTCAAGGTTTAGATCAAGATTCAAGTTTGAATTTAAGTTTTAAATTCAGATTAACAGTTCTTAATTCAAATTCATTTTCGAAGGTCCACATTTAAATTTCAAGTAATAGTCAATGATTCAAAAATTTCAATTATTCAAATGCAGTCAAATATCAAGTTTTAAAATTGTGTCAAAGTCAGTTCAAGATCATACGAGTCTATACTTTGAAAGTTTTCAAACATTCGATGAATTCAGAACAATTCAAGTTCTAGTTATCACATTATCATGAAATCCATGAATTAAATTCCAAGTTCAAAGCTTATAAATTCCAATTTCAAATACTAGTTCAAATTCAAATCACATTTCGTTCGATCATATCAAAGCAACTATGAATTCAAGTAATAAATGAGATTGTGTGTCGAATTTTTCCCACCTTAACCTTGAAGTTACGCGACGCAAAGCAAAGTCTTATCGATAGCTTCCCGCCCTCAATCTACATCACAATTATAATGATATATTAAGGATTGATCTTAATTACGAACAACTCTGACGTGTTTAAGTGCTTTCTCAAAACCGAGGCAGAAATGGGCAAGTTCTCGTGCTAACTCGAAACTTGACTCAACTTCCCATTCAAATTTTCACCGTTAAAACTTTTGATTCATGAGTTTGTTAATTCATAAAAGTTGTAGAGCTCATTGTCCTCTTTTCAACACCATGAGAATCGTATATATCAGAGTTCAGAGCAGAAAGTTACGACCTAAATACCGGGGCTATGTTGGCACTTCAGTTAAAATCGAACGATCAATTTTTTCAAGGCAAAAAAATTTGAACGATCGATTTCTACAAAAATTTAACACATGTCAAATACGATCGATCAATTTTTCAAACCGATCGATCGGTTTTGACAGATACAGAACCCTTCGGGCTTCTTCTTCCTTGGTCCGGATCACCCAAAATCTTATTCCATGCATTCCAAACACACACAAATCAATTATAAAACTATTCTAATCAAATTAAACAAAATTTTACCTTCTAATCACGTGTGCGCAAGTTCTACGACAACCGAAATCAATGGATTTTAGCGTGAAACCCTCTCGCTCCTCTAATGGTTCGATCTCTTCTCCCCAATCACAATGGTGTCAAAGATCGACGTTCTTGAGCGAAGAATCCGTAGAGATCTTCTTAAATGAAAAGAGGAGCTTGAATTAAGAGATCCAAAGGTTAGGATTTCAAGGAAAATGAGAAAGGAAATGGGGTTCTTCTCACACGGCTTTTATGGCGTTAAAATCGAAGTTCTCAAGCGGAGAATCCGACAAGATCTTCTTGAAGAAGAAGAATAAATTTAAGGGAAATCCAAAGTGATTTGGTTTCAAATGGGCAAATGGGAAGGAGGTTTTCCTCTTCTCTCTTTTCCTTCACAATAAAACTCAAACGAGTTTTGCAATTGGGGTTTCCTTTTAACATATGGGTTGGGTTTGGTGTTAAGCCATAACACCAAAGCAAGGTGTTAGTCTTACCTACTTGTTTTAACTCAGTGTGAAGCTCTAGCATCTAAGTTATGTCTTTGTCACACATTTTAAGGTCCAAGTTAAGGCTGAAAGTTGACCCAATTAGTCATCCCAACTGATCGTCCCAAATAGTCGGCCCAATAGTTGGCCTAATTAGTCAGCTCAAATAGTTGGCATATTCGGGTAGAGGCCCAAGTTCAAATGTTGGGCTCGGGTTCGTATGTAACGTGCACAAACACGCGTACACTCTAGATAAGATACAGGTTGGGCTTTAATGTGTTTGGCGCGTATACCCCAATTATAACCAATGGGGTTTAAGGCCACGTTACCTAGGTTAAATGATTTGACTTGTGTCAAATCAGTCAAAAGGTCGCATTCTCGTCAAAAGTCAACGGTTCAACATGTTTGAAATTTTTTTATTATTACACATGAGTTAAGAGTGCCACAAAATAATATTTTAAATAATTAGTGATGTCAAAATTAATCATAAACACATTCATTTGGGCCATAAGATCAAACTCATGACCTAAAAAGTACATGTAACACCAATATACTTGACGCATCATTGGGTCACTAAAAAGAAAAAAGATTATTCCATGATATAGAGTCATTAATTGTTGCCAATAATAAGTTCAAAGCATAGGCCTCAACAAATAGATCGAAAATCAATTACTAATACCTCAAAATCGGACTTTAAAAAAAAATCAAAAAATTTTTGAGATACAATAAAAATTTCAACAGATTAAAGTCAAAGTTCGAAATCTTGATTTTTAGATATGCTTTAGCTAGGTCCAAAAATTAATAAAGACAAATTATATATGGTGGACAATTTTTGGTATACAATTTTTTGATAGCTTATGTGGCGGGATGTGATTGGCTGCAATGCTTGGGCCCCACTATGTGTTTAGCCAGTCACATCGTGCCACACAAGCTACCTGCCAAATTACCCACTGTATAACACTGTACATTAATAAATATCAATTTTGAATGATTTTGAAAATTGACACTGATGAGGTGTGAAATATAATCTTATTTCACACCGTAAAACCTACATTTAGCCATCCGATGAAAGCAAACTGACAGTTTTGTGAAGTTTGGATAGTTTCAGAAAAATCATAGAAAATTGATCGATCGACCATGTCCATCGATTGATTAGAACTATAGTATAAATAATACAATATCCGTTCTCTGTTTTTTATACATTCGATCGATCGATTTTCAAAAATTCAGAGATGCATGAAATTTAAAATTTAAAATCGATCAATCGATTTTGCATTTCGAAATTTCAAACAGAGGCCCTACTTAAGTGAAAATTAGAGTTGGGATTAGGAGTCCCTCCTTTTGGGGAGCCTTTTTCTTTTCTTAATTTTTATTTTCCTTCCAACACTTTTTAGCCTACTTTCCCTTTTCCATTTTTAAGATTGTTCTTCCATTTCTTAATTAGAGCTTAGACTAGTTTTAATTTCTACAACAGAGGGAAGATTGTACCTACTTGGATTAAAGCTTTTGTATATTTTATTGGAGCCACCTTATGGTATTTTAATATCATTTTTGATTTATGTCTTTATTTTATTATTTATTTCAATCATACATAGCTAAACTTTTCTAAGGATGGGGATCTAATGAACCCCATCCAAGGTTGCATATTTATAATGATATAAATCTACAGTTGTGATATTATTTCATCAGTAGATGTTGTGATCATTAATGCCTCATTGCTCTTGCCAATGTGTGAACTCTGAATGCCGTCTACGATATGAGTCTTAGTCATTCTTTTCCCATGATCTCAGATCTGCAATGAGGAGTTTACTCCAAGTTCTTTTTCGATAATATTTGCGGCATTAAAGACCTCTTTTACGGTGAATATTTTACCTCATTTCTTTTATGGTTATAGGAAGAGCATACTTTAGATATGATTTTATGGATTTAATGATATATTTTTCGTAAATATTTAATTGAGTTCAATATTTATGTATATCACATCTTCTGATGATATCGTATCTCAACCAATAGATTTATATTTCATAAATATTAAACCAAGGATGGGAGGAGTTAGCATCTCGATCCTCTCTTTTATTTTTTATTTAATTTAAATTTTATTGCTTAATTTTTTTATTTTGTCCATCAAACTCTCAGAATCATTAGCAAGTTTGAATATTGTGCTAGATCTGTAGTAGTTCTTTTGATTAATTTATGTTTCCTCCTTATAATTTTCTAACCAATCTCCGTGGGAACGATCTCGTACTCTACACCCACTAACTGCAATATGATTTGTGCGCTTACAAGTAAAACAAGATTAAAATCACAACAGACACATTACATATACGGATTTTGAATAATGATTTCACCCATACAATTAGTGCAGATTTTGAATAATGATTGGAACCATACAATATATGCAATTTAATATCTATCATTACAAACACATGGATAACCACTCATATTAGAGTGGATAGGTCGGATGATTCAAATCGCCTAGTCACTGATTTTTAGACCTCCTTCAGTTTTGTAGGAGCTACAAGCATGGTTCAAAATTTCAGCTGAAATTTCAAAATTTTGACCAAAATGTTTTGATTTCAGAAATTTCAGACTGCTTGAAAGATTTCTGTCAAAATTTCGGTTTCGGTCCCCACTAAAACCTAAACGAAATCCGAGATTTTGAACCTTGTCTACAAGTCAATTAAACACCCAAATGATTGAGATTGTCAAAGGATTAAGGTTGGGCTAAATTTTTTGTTGTCAAATAAAAAGGGCATATAAATGATTTGGCTTGACCCGACTGGATGGTGCACTTGACCCATGGGTTGAGAGGATATATGTAACATCCTGAAAATTTTGACTATGAACAGTGTACCTCGGTGTGCGTGCCAACTGGTCACGCGCCTGATTTTTGTGAAATCACTTACGTGAGTTAAATTGGGTTTGGTCTTAAGTGGAAAATGACCGATTTTGACTAGGTGTTAAACGTTAGATGATTTCATAAACACTATGTGTTGGTGCTTTGGCTCAACACCAAATTCAATGGGTAGATGTTTTGGGTGTGTAGGCCTCATACTGAATCAAAGATCATTTTTATGATGTAACACCCGAGTTAGGTATACCGATTTTACATGGGAATTAGTCCTTGGGATGAGAGCTAATATACCTAAAGTGGTGCGTATGTGTTTTGTATGGAAACTAGTCCCATTGAATTAAAGAAAAGCAAATAGCTTCCTTTGGAAGCTAACACCCGATTTACACTATTTTGGGAGTTTTGGGTTTTAGAGAGAGAAAAAGGGAAGAGAGAAAGAGGAAGAAGGAAGAAAGCTTGTGGATTTGTGTACTCCGAGCATTTTATTTACATGAAGAAGGTTTGTGAGATCATGTAAGGGGAAGATCGTCGTCGATTTCGATGTTTGGTTATGTTTTTGTGAGATTTGGAGCCATTTGAGGTTTTTAAACCCTCTTCTTACGAAAAGATCGTGGGTTTTGATCCGTAAATTGTAGCGTGAGTTTGGGTGAAGTGTGTGTGGAAGAATTGCCGTTGATTTCGTGGGCTTGGTTGTGATCGTGGAGCACGGAGATGATCGAGGTGGGTTTGGAAACCCTTTTTGTTTAACGAAGAAGACGATCCGATTTACGAGTAAATCGCCGATTTAAAGAGATAAATAACGCAATTATTTCATATAATTAATTAAATATAGGTTGCTTAGATGTGTGCAAAAGATTAGAATCAAAATGATTGAATTTTGATGTAAAAAAGATGGGTTTTAAGGTTCGAACCCGAGAAGTGCTCAGAAACTGCCAAAATCGATTAATTATTTTTGAAAATCGATTAATCGATTTTTGACAAAAGAGAAATTCAAAAGGAACTTTACGAAATCGATTAATCGAAGAAAATTTCGATTAATCGATTTTGCCTGGGCTTACTGATAGTACTATAGTATTTCGAGCATAACGTTTTGTGCCAAACTCTGATTGATATGATTCTTGTTGCATTGGAAAGATGACAGTAAGCCCTACAACTTTCATGAATTTATCAGCTTCTGAATCAATTGTTTTAAAGGTCAAAAGTTAGTAACAATCTGGGTCAAATGCTGATTTTTTGAGAAACGAAACTGATTAATCGAATTTAATTCGATTGATCGATTTTTGAATTTCGATTGATCGATTTGGAATCTATTAATCGAATGGGTAATTCCAATGGCTTAAAAAAAGGTACAGTTTGAAATCGATTTTGGAATTTCGATTAATCAATATAGGGATCGATTAATCGATTTTGACTGTGCTTGCCAGTACTACTTTGATATTTTGATCATAACTTTCTATGCCGACCTCCGATTGATGCGATTCTTGAGGCGTTAGAAAGATAACAAATAGATCTACAATAGTTGTGTTTTAACTAACTTATGAATCTAAAATTTTAAAGGTCAAAATTCAGGGAGAAAGTTACATCAAATTCTAAGTTGGTACAAACTTGCCTGTTCCGACTCGATTTTGAGAAAATACTTAAATAGGTCTAAGTTATTAGTGATTAGAGTTAGTCCTTGATGTATCATTGTGTGCTTGTGATGTAGATTAAGGGTGGAAGGCCATCGATAGGGCCTTGCTTGCTTCGAGGTTAAGGTAGGGGAACTTCAACACAAACTTGCATGTTTAACTTTGATTCATAGTTTCTTTGAGGTATTTATATGAAAAAAATGATAAGTTTCCTTGATGTATTTAGATAAAAAAATGATAAGTTTTCTTGATGTATTTTGATGTAAGTTTGATAGTAATTTGAACTATAACTTGAACTCTTTGCAAAATAGAAATTTGAAATCCTTGAGTCGAAAATGGTAAATTCTGAACTGTGAACTTAACCTAGAATTTCTACTATGGTATTCGATTTTAAACTTGATTTTTAAATGGTGAGTTTTAAAACCTTTGAACCAGGAATGTGAGCTTTGGATCGTGATTTAGAAATCTAAACTAAAATGTGAACTCAGAATCGTTGAGTCTTGGAGATTTGTGAGAAGGTACACCCTTGGACCACTGTGGCGGGATTTATGTACACCCTTAGACTGCTGTGGCGGGATTTATGTACGCCCTTGGACCGTTTTTACGGGATTTTACTTACACCCTTAGATTTGTTGTGCTCATGTACGCCCTTGGACCATTTTTACGGGATTATTCGTACACCCTTGGACTTGTTGTGCTTATGTACGCCTTTGGACCGTTTTTACGAGATTTTACGTACACCCTTGGATTTGTTGTACTCATGTATGCCCTTGGACAATTTTTATGGGATTTTCTGTACACCCTTGGACTTGTTGTGCTCATGTACGCCCTTGGACTGCTTTCGCGGGATTTTACGTACTCCTTTGGACACTGTTGTGAGTCATGTACGCCTTTGGACCGTCTTTACGGGATTTACATACACCCTTGGATTTCGATGTAGTCATGTACGCCCTTGGACCGCTTTTGCGGTATTTTACGTACTCTTCGGATTATACTTCGTGAATCAAACCATAAGTCGTGAGATTAAAGTGGAGCGCTATGGGAGGATATTGTGTATGTGGACCGCTATGGGCGGATTATATGTATGGGGGCCGCTGTGGGCGGATTATGCTTGTCGTGGACCGCTATGGGTGGAGTACAAGTACCATGTGGGCCGCTAGGGCGGATTTAAAATCAGTTTTAAAAGATAAATAAATTTTTTGAAATCACTTTTGTTTGTAAAAAAGAAATCAGTTTTGTATGATAAGGAAACTTTTAAATCGCTTTATGTGAAAAGGAAACTGGTTTGAAATCAACGTGATAAGGAAACAGTATTTGAAATTAGTCTTTGTTGATAAGAAAAAGTACCTTTGAAATGAGTTTCAGTTTTAAATAAGAAAATGTTTGATTATGACATTGAATCTATGTTTCCTTATGATAAGATATGAATGAGTATTGAATTTTCCTCTACTGAGCTAGGATGTAGCTCACCCCTTCGATTATACGTCACAGGTATATCTTCTATGTGGACACCAGACTTGCAGATTGAGGAATTGAGGAGGGCTATGATGTTCGGGGTCGTAGATTGAGTATTTTGTAGAGATTGGTGAGTTCAGACTTGGTACCCTTTGAATACGTATATAATTTTGTACACCACTGTTTGGTGATGTTGGCACATCACCGGTGGTCGTTGTTAGTTATTGTAATATTAGATATTAGAATTAGAGATTTATTGATGCTATATGTATCATCTGCTTTGATTTCTAATGTATGTGGATGTACCAAGCATTCTGTATAGATTGTGATTTATGATCTGGCGGTCCGAGTTTTCCATTAGTGTTAGAAGAAAAAAAAAAAAAACGTCTCAAAATTCAGGTTGAGAAAATCCGGGCTGTCACAGTTGGTATCAGAGCTTAAGTATTAGGTCTTATTGGGACCCGAAGTTTTGGCGATAAGTTATGTTAGGATATAAGAAACCCAACTGTGACTCTATCACAGTTGGTATCAAAGTCGTTTCTCTTAGAAATTCTGACAATCATTTATTTTGTCAGAGCATCGAGACTTCTGTTAACAAAACTTCGGTTTCAAACGCAGCCGTCAATGTCTTCTAGGGGAAGGGACCGACCCAGGGGCGGCCAAGGTAGAAGTTTGCATAGTGGAGATGGGTACATCTCTCCTACAAACAGAGTGCCTATGGACAATAGAGGGGCCCCAGAGGGTAGCGATAGTAGACAAGCAGAGAACCAGGATCAAGATCGTCAGGATCGAGATCAAAGAGAATAAGAGAGGACCAGAGAAAGAAATGATGAGAGAGAAGAGCGTCAGAGGATTATGCACACCATGGAGACCATGGCGACTGCCATGACATGACGACAGACATCCTTGGCGACTCATCTTATTGATAAGGACCACCTCGCCTCGATGGGACCTACCACCTCCTAGCTTTTCAGGGCAAGCAAACACCATGACAACTGAGAATTGGCTGAGTGAGATGGAGAAAGTGTTTAGCGTGTTGACATGCACGGAAGACAAGAGTATCCGTTGGGCAACCTACATGTTAGATGGGGAGGCTGGGCCTTGGTGAAAGTCCGTTTCACGGACTAGGGCTCAAGAGACCCCAGATTTGCCTTGGACATGGGATGAATTCGTTGAAGAGTTTAACAAGCAGTACTTCCCTGAAGTAGTGCGCAATCAAATGGAGGTTCAATTCCTTCAACTTGTGCAAGGGAAGATGACAGTGAGAGAATATGGGATAGAGTTCATGCGACTTTCACGTTTTGCTCCCGAGTTTGTTGCCTCGGATCTAATGAAGGCTAAGAAATTTCAACGCTACTTAAGGCAAGATATCAGGGGAAAAGTTGCTGCTTTTGAATTGAAAACTTATGGCGCAATAATGAGCAAGGCTCTTGTGGTGGAAGAAGACGTGGAAGAAATGTATAAGAGAATGGACCAACAATATAGAGGAAGAGTAAGTCAAATGCAGTCATATGCCCATGAGTAGGCACCCGAGATACCAAGACTCTTATTGTCAGCACCCCCTCAGTCTACTCAGACAATTTATGCAAGACCACCTGCATCTGTGCCTGTGGTGACCTTTCATCCTTCAAATCTTATGACAACTGGAGTGCCACAAACACAACAGGCTCAACCCACCTCATCATTTGCAGCTGGTAAATCATGCCCAAGATGCGGGGGACGACATCGAGCAGCCAAGTGTAAGTGGACCACGGGTGCATGTTTCAATTATGGTCAAATGGGGCATCAGGTAAGGGACTGTCCGGAACCGAAGAATGAGAGGACGCCTTCGGCATGAGGAACCATCGAGCAATACAAGTGTCATGTATCGTGTTCTTCAGTGCTTAATCTCAGAAAATATACTCTTTATATTTTGGGTGTATGATCAATGCTATTAGCTCATCTTTTGATATACGTATGTGAGAATCTTTATTGCAATTAATGGTTAGACTATTTCTTTTCCTTATGGCAATAGTCAAATTTCAATTGTGCTCAAATTGGTAAATTGCGGGTTGCAATTTTCATTGATGGTTCATATTGTAGTGGTTGTGACTATGGTTATTAGCTTAGTGGACATGTTCACCGATTTGGTGATATGTGGATTTTCATGCAGGATGATGGAGAAATTGGCTGAGGATAAGTTCAGTCTTTCGTGGTGAACTCAATGTGGATAGTAATTGAATGATTCTAGGGAATACATTTTTTTCATTCCGGGTGCATGAGTTATTTCCTCATGGTAGGTAAGTTCTTGTCAACGGGAATCATGGTTCGTGAGTTAACGTTTGGAAATGTGGTCATCAATTTTCGAGGACAAAAATTCCCATGGAGGGAAGAATGTAACAACCTCAAATGTATTTGTGTGTAAATCGATTCGTATCTAGGCGTAAATGTTTAACTTGATGCACGTGGTAAGACCGGATTACTTAGGGCAATTTTTGAGGACGAAAATTTTATAAGGTGGGAAGAATGTAGCATCCTAAAAATTTTGACTATGAACAGTGTACCTCGGTGTACGTGCCCAACTGGTCACGTGCCCGATTTTTGTAAAATCACTTACGTGAGTTAAATTGGGTTTGGTCTTAAGTGGAAAATGACCGATTTGGACTAGGTGTTAAACGTTAGATGATTTCATAAACACTATGTGTTGGTGCTTTGGCTCAACACCAAATTCAATGGGTAGACATTTTGGGTGTGTAGGCCCCATACCGAATCAAAGATCATTTTTATGATGTAACACTCGAGTTAGGTATACCGATTTTACATGGGAATTAGTCCTTGGGATGAGAGCTAATATATCTAAAGTGGTGCGTATGTGTTTTGTATGGGAACTAGTCCCATTGAATTAAAGAAAAGCAAATAACTTCCTTTAGAAGCTAACACCCGATTTGCACTATTTTGGGAGTTTTGGGTTTTAGAGAGAGGAAAAGGGAAGAGAGAAAGAGGAAGGAGGAAAGCTTGTGGATTTATGTACTCCGAGTATTTTATTTACATGAAGAAGGTTTGTGAGATCGTGTAAGGGGAAGATCGTCGTCGATTTCGATGTTTGGTTATGTTTTTGTGAGATTTGGAGCCGTTTGAGGTTTTAAAACCCTCTTCTTGCGAAGAGATCGTGGGTTTTGATCCGTAAATCGTAGCGTGAGTTTGGCTGAAGTGTGTGTGGAAGAATTGCCGTTGATTTTGTCGGCTTGGTTGTGATCGTAGAGCACGGAGATGATCGAGGTGGGTTTGGAAACCCTTTTTGTTTAACGAAGAAGACGATTCGGTCTACGAGTAGATCGCCGATTTAAAGAGGTAAATAACGCAATTCTTTTATGTATTTAATTAAATATAGGTTGCTTAAATGTATGCAAAAGATTAGAATCAAAATGATTGAATTTTGATGTAAAAAAGATGGGTTTCAAGGTTCGAACCTGAGAAGTGCTCAGAAACTCCCAAAATCGATTAATCGATTTTTGACAAAAGAGAAATTCAAAAGGAACTTCACGAAATCGATTAATCGAAGAAAATTTCGATTAATCGATTTTGCCTAGGCTTACTGATAGTACTGTAGTATTTCGGGCATAACGTTTTGTGCCAAACTCCGATTGATGTGATTCTTGTTGAATTGGAAAGAGGACAGTAAGCCCTACAACTTTTGTGAATTGACCAGCTTGTGAATCAATCGTTTTAAAGGTCAAAAGTTAGTAACAATCTGGGTCAAATGCTGATTTTTCAAGAAACGAAACCGATTAATCGAATTTAATTCGATTGATCGATTTTTGAATTTCGATTGATCGATTTGGAATTGATTAATCGAATGGGTAATTCCAGTGGCTTAAACAAAGGTACAGTTTGGGAAAATCGATAAATCGATTTTAAAATCGATCAATCGATTTTGGAATTTCGATTAATCGATATAGGGATCGATTAATCGATTTTGACTATGCTCGCCAGTATTGCCCTGATATTTTGACTATAACTTTCTGTGCCGACCTCCGATTAATGAGATTCTTGAGGCGTTAGAAAGATAACAAAGAGATATACAACTTTTGTGTTTTAACCAACTTATGAATCTAAATTTTTAAAGGTCACAATTCAGGGAGAATGTTACATCAAATTCTAAGTTGGCACAAACTTGCCCGTTCTAACTCGATTTTGAGAAAATACTTAAATAGGTCTAAGTTATTAGTGATTAGAGTTAGTCCTTGATGCATCATTGTGTGCTTGTGATGTAGATTAAGGATAGAAGGCCATCGATAGGACCTTGCTTGCTTCGAGGTTAAGGTAGGGGAACTTCAACACAAACTTGCATGTTTAACTTTGATTCATAGTTTCTTTGAGGTATTTATATGAAAAAAATGATAAGTTTCCTTGATGTATTTAGATAAAAAAATTATAAGTTTTTTTTATGTATTTTGATGTAAGTTTGATAGTAATTTGAACAATAACTTGAACTCTTTGCAAAATAGAAATTTGAAATCCTTGAGTCGAAAATGGTGAATTCTGAACTGTGAACTTAACCTAGAATTTCTATTATGGTATTCGATTTTAAACTTGATTTTTAAATGGTGAGTTTTAAAACCTTTGAACCAGGAATGTGAGCTTTGGATCGTGATTTAGAAATCTAAACTAGAATATGAACTCGGAATCGTTGAGTCTTGGTGATTTGTGAGAAGGTACACCCTTGAACCGCTGTGGTGGGATTTATGTACACCCTTGGACCGCTGTGGCGGGATTTATGTACCCCCTTGGACCATTTTTACAGGATTTTATGTACACCCTTGGATTTTTTGTGCTCATGTATGCCCTTGGACCGTTTTTACGGGATTATCCGTACACCCTTGGACTTGTTGTGCTTATGTACGCCCTTGGACCGTTTTTACGGGATTTTACATAAACCCTTAGATTTGTTGTACTCATGTACGCCCTTGGACAATTTTTATGGGATTTTCCGTACACCCTTGGACTTGTTGTGCTCATGTACGCCCTTGGACTGCTTTCGCGGGATTTTACGTACTCCTTTGGACACTGTTGTGAGTCATGTACACCCTTGGACCGTCTTTACGGGATTTACGTACACCCTTGGATTTTGATGTAGTCATGTACGCCCTTGGACCGCTTTTGCGGCATTTTACGTACTCTTTGGATTATACTTCTTGAATCAAACCATAAGTCGTGAGATTAAAGTGGACCGCTATGGGCGGATTATATGTATGGGGGATTGTGGTGATTATGCTTGTCGGACCGCTATGGTAGAGTACAAGTACCATGGGGGCCAGATTTAAAATCAGTTTTGAAAGATAAATAAATATTTTGAAATCACTTTTGTGTGTAAAAAGGAAATCAGTTTTGTATGATAAGGAAATCAGCTTTTAAATCAGTTTTGAAATCAGTCGTGTGATAAGGAAACATTATTTGAAATCAATCTTTGTTGATAAGAAAAAGTACCTTTGAAATGAGTTTCAGTTTTAAATAAGAAAATGTTTGATTATGACATTGAATCTATGTTTCCTTATGATAAGATGTGAATGAGTATTGAATTTTCCTCTACTGAGCTAGGATGTAGCTCACCCCTTCGATTATACGTCACAGGTATAGCTTCTATGTGGACACCAGACTTACAGATTGAGGAATTGAGGAGGGCTATGATGTTCGGGGTCGTAGATTGAGTATTTTGTGGAGGTTGGTGAGTTCAGACTTGGTGCCCTTTGAATACGTATATAATTTTGTACACCACTGTTTGGTGATGTTGGTACATCACCGGTGGTCGTTGTTAGTTATTGTAATATTAGATGTTAGAATTAGAGATTTATTGATGCTATATGTATCATCTGCTTTGATTTCTAATGTATGTGAATGTACCAAGCATTCTGTATAGATTGTGATTTACGATCTGGCGGTCCGAGTTTTCCATTAGTGTTAGAAGAAAGAAAAAAAAAAAGTCTCAAAATTCAGATTGGGAAAATCCGGGTTGTCACAATATATATATATATATATATATATATATATATATATATATATATATATATATATATATATATATATATATATATATAAGTGAAAATAGTTTTTGTCAAAATTTCAAGCCTAAAATGCCCAATAACTCATATCTCATAGCTGCAAGTCCTGAAAAGAGATTTCTCCCTAACTCATATCTCATAGCCGCAAGTCCAAAACCCGAATTCACCTGGCATTGATTAGCAAGAATCCAATCATGGTTGGACTCTTGCCAACAAAAGCAGCCAAGCTCTTCCCTCCCCTTTTTTATCTCTATCCCCCACGCTCTTAAAACCCACATACAAAGAGAAACCAATGATTATTCCTCTTAGGAATCCCTCCATTATTCTTTCTAAGACCCCATCTCTCCCTCAAATTCTTGATATCTATTTCTCAAAACACCCTCTCCCTCTTTTGAAATAAAAAAAACCAAGCCCATTTCCCTCTCGCCCTTGAACTCTGTCTCACTCTCTTTTATAAAAAATAAAAAGAGAAGAAAAAAAAGAGTTACAGCAACCATCTTTGCTACTGCTATGTTGAGGAAGGAAGGTAGAACCGCACTATATGCGCGAAACACCATGAGGATTGACTCCAACCGTTCGATAAGAGGTGGGTTTCCTTTGATCTATTCCACTGTGCCTGGCATGCCCAAAACAGGTGTTCTCCTGCAACAAGAACTTCGATCTCTCATCATCGATCACTTCTCCTCTCCAGGTACCTCCATTTCTCTCTCTCTCTCTCTCTCTCTCTCTCTCTCTCTCTCTCGCCCTCCTCCGCCCGCGTACAGTGATAAAACGATATGCGACACACACATAATCCAGCGAATCATCACCGTTGATTTCATCATACCAAGTTTCAATGTGTTTTCTCATCCGTCGGATCTGTAGCTTTCTCAGGCGAGAAGCTATCGATTTTTCGTAAAACAAAATCTCCATATTTTCTTCACATTTCTTGATGAGACCCATTTTTTATGTCATTTATATATAACAAAGTCGGAGATCTACTGGGAGACGTGGCAGTTTGCTACTGGCAGTTGCATAATGGTACGTGGATGGCCAATATTTAACCTTAAAACAGGTGTTTGTATTTTAATATTTTGTGATCTGTATTGGTGGCTCAGATCTTTTTCAACTTTGATGTATTGCGATAGGCCACATTTCCATTGAGAGGTAACGTGATCATTTTCTTTTAGGTGAGTCATGGCCATAAATCTTTGCCTCTATTCAAAAATAAAAAAAGTTTTTGTATTGGTTATAAACGAATGTCTTAATTATGAAAGGGTGGCTCCTTCACCAATAAACTGGTACGTGCTTTTAATCAAACGATGAAAATTGTTTTCATCTCAAACTTTCACACAATGTATGAAAAAAAATGGGGCTCTTTATAAAAGAAAGCCTAATTTTAGTTAACTTTAAAAAAACTTTAAAACAATGCATATGATTAAATCATTTCTAAAAAATCATTGACATTTGATTTCCTAAAATTAAAAAAAAATGGGATGTGTTTTCCTTCACAAAATGCCACTTCATTATTTTTAGTTGTTGGTAAGAGTTAGCCGGTTCGTTCTAAACGGTTCCCAACAAAGCAATGCGCCTTAAGCATGCATCATAAAATAATTTGATTACCTTTAAATCCACTCACAAAATCTTTGAGATCACCCACGCTGAAATACACTGACTGCATTGAATCAAATGATAGAGATTGTTTTTCATCCCAGTCTTTCACATGATGGATCTTGAGATTATGGGCGTACTATCAGACGGTCAATTTTTTATTTCATGTGGTACATGCCCAAGAAAATGACCTTAAAATCAATTTTAAGCATGCAAGTGATGTTAAGGTCACTTTTCTGAGATGTGTGCCACGCGAAATTAAATACTGACCGTCTGATGGTATGTCCATGATCTCAAGATCCATCTTGTGAAAGATTGGAAGGATAAATGATCTCCATCGTCTGATTTAACACAATCAATGTGCTTCAGCGTTGGTGAACTCATAGATTTGGCATGAATGTTTTTAAATGAGTTCTTATTCCATCAAATGTCATAAACTACTTTATTTATCTCTTAACGTCTTCTCCAGTAAAGGACTCTGAATCCAATCGTAATCAGACCAATCGAAAATAAAAATAAAAATTGAATCGAAAATGATCAGATTCGTCTCGGTTCTAGCTGAATCGAAAATCGAAATTCTCGATTTTCAATCGGTACCTGAATTTGCGCGCCTACTAATGGGGAACACTCATAATTTAATATTTTATATTTTTTTACCTAATTATTTTATAATGCTATTGTTACCTTTTAAGTAAGAAAAATTCGTTATGACTTGTCCCAAAGTTTAGGTTTAGAAATTATTCGGTAAGCAGTTAGGTCGATTCAATTCGAATAATTTAACGCATCATACTTTTATCAAGGTAAGTGGGTGCTGTCATGGTTTAATATCTTATATTCTTTTATCTAATTATTTTATAATGTTGTTGTTACTTTTTAAATAAGCAAAATTCTTAGAGTCTATATTTGTTTTTTTTTTTGTAATCCTTTGTTTTCAAAGGTCATTTGAGCTGCTGTCAATTGAGTCTCGAAATCTCCAAAGAAATCGAAATTCTTTCGTAGGTATGCCTCCGATTTGTTATTTAAATCTTCTTTCGGATTATAAAGTTTGTTTCAATTTATGGTGATTCATAAAATATAGTAACAAACACTTAAAATACTATATATTTTTATTATTTTCAACTCATCCGACAAATGTCTAAAATCAAGTTCAATAATTTAAAATCCTAAATGTCCACATGCAATATACATATATATATATATATATATATATATATTGAGTTTGGTGACCCAATTGAATTTTTTTTTTACCCAACCTAACCTGAAGGCCGAGCCTCATGCCTCATGCCCCAACGGGTAAAGTTTATGTGCCCCAACGGGTCAAGTTTATCTGCCAGAACTGGTAAAAATTTTGGGTTGGGAGGGTCCAATATAGGCTCGTCCCGATCAGTGAAAACCAAAAGGATGTTTAAATGCTTCTCATATTTTATTAGGGGCTAATGGGAGCTTAAAGGGGGATTGAACCTGTGAGTCTGTGACCTTTTTTTTACTTTTTGAGTCGTGACTCATATTTACTAATTCTACCGACTCCAAATCTGGAAAAAGGGTCATGTCCCTATTTAGGGAGCATTTTACCATGTATGTAGGGATTTAAAAACGATATATATATATATATATATATATATATATATATATATATGGGGCACATCGGTGGGCTCCAAGCATACACAAATGACAGTTGCAGAACACCAATTATAATAGTGAGAGTTAATTAACTTAACCCAACCCACACCTTGTAAGCACAAGG
Organism: Chloranthus sessilifolius; assembly: GCA_021018995.1. Taxonomy (NCBI): domain Eukaryota; kingdom Viridiplantae; phylum Streptophyta; class Magnoliopsida; order Chloranthales; family Chloranthaceae; genus Chloranthus; species Chloranthus sessilifolius. Next base: position 157,223,928 of record CM037587.1, read on the forward strand.
GTGGGAAACATTGTGGAGGACGAGTATCGAATTCATGACCTACTCTCTCACAATAGAGTGAGCATACCAATTGGACTAATACCTCTTTAATTCATGTAAAAATATTTAAAGTATATAACTAATTTAAAATATTAAAAAGTTTTTGACCTTGTCCAAAGGGCTTCTATAATATGAAGTCTTTTTTTTTTTTTGTTTTTTTTTTTTTGGAGAGAGTTCTGTAATATGATGTCTAGTTCAATGCCGATGGCACGATGCATATTAACTATATCCTCCGATAGGGATTTATATGTTACTAATGTTAGCTTGTATAAGCGGATATTATACAGAATCGTATAGAGCCAGGCCTAACTTGATATATATTGGTTGATTTATATAACTTATGTCTGTTATGAATCACTTGTTGGCCATGTGGCACAAGTATTATTAGGCCATAATTGTTGAGTTTAGTATTATTACATCTGACAATCCTAGCCTCATCTATTTTCTTATAAGATTATCGGCATCTTTACTCATAGTCAATTAATTTTGAGTTAGATGTCTAAATTAATCATGATATTACAACAGACTCTTCTTCATTCCATGTCGGCCATGTTTTAGTACCACATCGTTAATTTATTGCTGCATATATTGAATAATACTCTGTTGTGCTATTGTTTATTGCAATGGTAAAAGGCTGGGGTGGTCAATTACTTTTTAATAAATATTTTGTTTAATTTTTTTATGAATATACACAATATAAAATATACCTCAATTTTTCTGCAAGGACCTAAAAAACCAAAGTGCCGACAGGACCTTCTGAAAAAACCTGAAAGCATCAATTGAGGGGCAATGAAAAACCGCTAAGAGAATGCAGTACCAAGGAGGAAACTGAAATGTCACCGAGAAGACCTCTTAGGGAGCAAGGACAAGCCCCTACGCTCCCAAAAACAAAGAAACTCACTAAGTTAAGGGAAAACAAAATCCCAAAACCAAAAGAAAAACCACACCACCGGAGCAAAATTGCCTTACACAGCTTCGATATTTCTGGTCATTACTCAAACTTAAAATCCGTGAAGATCGAAAATGCGCATGTCCGCATTACCGCAAGCAAGGCCCATTTGCTACGAGTAATAAGATTTTACTTTATAACTTCTAAATTCTTTAGGCCCTCTTTTGACAACTCGCATGTTACTTTTAAAAAATGTCTCTCACATGCTAAAAATGGTATCAAGTGAGAAGCAACATGGGATAATTTCGAAAAAAAACACCATTTTCATTTTCTGTTAGAGGCAGTCAGGTCTTTGAGTGAAATCTGCTTTTTATCCAACAATTTTTCCCCTTAAATTATTTTTTGAAAAATGGTTGCCAAAAAGGCCTTAGTAATTAGTGAGGGTGGAAATTATATCATCCCACCGTACATCGATTTATGGTAGAATTTGATTTTATATACTCTTACAAATATGGAATATAACCCTACTTAGATTTTGTTGGTACGACCGGGTGCACTCAGTCGTGGCCCAGTGGTTGGGACTCACAGCTCCAGTTAACTCAGGTCGGTCTCCGGTGCGAGGTTTAGCTAAATTCCCTGAATGCCACGGGTTTAACCATGAAGTCAAGCAGTTTCTGGGTGATGCCAAAAGGGCAGGCTTTGTTCCTTTCACAGATAATGAGCTTTATTGGTTCATAGTATACAAATCATCAGGACCTGCATGTGAGTTTTTTAACCCTCATTGTTCATTTATTCTGTTTATTTAAAGGGTATTTTATTATATGCACTCGTAAAATTATGCAGGAGATCGTTTTTTTCTCCCAATCTTCCACACGATGGAAGGTTGACATCATGGACTACCGTCACATGATTTTAGGGTCACTTTTTTGGGAATCAAAATCTAACCTTCTGATGGTTCGCTCATGATCTCAAGATCCATTATGTGAAAGATTGAGACAGAAAACTATCTCTACTGTCTAATTAAAAGCGATCAATTTAATTTAAGTAGCACTCATTGATCACACAACACAATAGTCGATTGACTTGGTTCCAATTCGGCTATCATTGTGTAACGGATAGTGTCATATGGAGGACAAATTTTATTCAGGCATAGTGTAGGCGGCTGATGTGGCTCGACGCAATTGGCTAGAAGTGCATTGGGGGTCAATTAATGCAAGTCAGTGCAACCAGTCACATCGTGCCACCTCAGCCGCCTGCGCTTTGTCCTCAACAATTCTGTCAGACGTTTACAATTTTCCTTGTGCAACTATCATGTTTGATAGCATATAACTTGCGGGCACTGTTATATGGAGGGCATATTTTGTGTAGACAAAGTGCAGGCAGCTGATGTAGCTTGACGTAATTGGCTACAAGTGCGGTGAGGCTCAATTAATGCACGTAGGTGAAGCTAGTCACATCACGCCATGTTAACCGCCTGCGCTTTGACCTCAACAACTATGTCCTATGTTTATAATTTTCCTTGTGCAACTATCATGTTTGATAGTATGTAACTTATAGATGATGTTATATGGAGGACATATTTTATGCAGACAAAGTACATGTGATTGATGTGGCGCGACGTAATTGGCTGCAAGTATGATGAAGCTCAAGTAATATAGGTCGATGCAGCCACTCATTTGTGCCATGTCAGCTACCTAAACTTTGTCCTCAATAAATCTTTCCTCGATTTATCATTTTCTGATGAGGTACTAAGTTGATCTCTTTTTTATATTTTTTATAATCACTTAACCAAAGGAAAAGATTGCTAGAGACCCCAAACGAATTCACAAGGATGTACTGGAGAACGCTGCCATGGAATTCCATTCAAAATGCTTAGAAGTCGTAGCCCACTCGGACCTTGCCACATATTCGCCGGCCCCATTAGTGTTTAGGGTTCCATGGGACCTTATATTTAGGCACCTATCCAAGGGTGGTGTAACAGTTGCTGTTGATGCCATGCACCCAATGACACCCGATTTAGCACAAGGGGGTTGTGCGGCTCTAGAGGATGCAGTTGTACTTGGCCGACATATCGGAAACTCATTGGATCGAAATGGGAATATCGGGTTGCAAAAAATAGCAGAAGGAATAGAGACGTATACGAAAGAGCGGAAGTGGCATGTCGCAGGTTTACTCATTGGGGCTTATCTTTCAGGGTGGGTACAAGGAGCGTCCGGATGGTTTGCAAAGTTTATTCGAGATCAGATTTTTTACCGGTTCATTTTCAGGAAACTTGTTGATGTTGTGAATTATGATTGTGGGAGGTTGCCAACATCCACCAACTAGGTGTTTAGGTTTGAATGTAATATTTTTATAAGGGTCATATTATAAATTAGATTAAGCGTCAAGATTACATTAGCACTACAAAAATAAGGTGTTTTAACGGCATTTGCTAGTAAGGTAATTTTTGATAGCGACAGTTTTTGAAAACAACAAGACTGACAACAACAATTTTTTATTAAAAAAACTGCCGTTAATAGTCTTATTTTGTATAGTGTAATAAATTATTTCTAATATATAATTAAGAGGCTAAAAGAGTCGTAAAATAAATTACTATACAAGATGTGGATAATCGTACATATGGTAGGCACTTATTTTAATACGTTTAAGCTATTAATCCCACGGTGCACATTTTTGTGGTGCAATCTTTGGATGAACCTATGTAAGGAATTGTGGATTTGGATGAGAGCCTTTGAAGGCGTGGTGCAGATTGTTTTCTTACGCGATCTTAATAATAATTTCTTCCTATATTATATTTTGTAGTTGGAGTTCGAAAATATCTAACTTTGACTCACGGACAATAAAATATTTTATGATTATGATCAATAGTTATTAAATGAACCGTGAAAAAATTTATTTTTCCGCTCATTTAATTCCTGGTAATCCTAGTGGTTAAGTTTTTTGAACCCCTAAGATGGATGAGCGCTACATTACCTCTGGCAAGGTGCTGGACAAGTGTTAAGAAAGGGCATAGTAAGAAATATTCAAAGATTCAAGACCAATTATGTTTTCTTCAGCTGTCATTAAAAATTTCACACTTGAAAACCACATGCTCTAAAATAAGTATAATCAATTTTATCCAGGAAAATTTTTAAATAACTCCTGAACTTGCACCCCGTCATTAATAACGCACCTAAACTATTGATAATATTAAATAGACACCCAAAATACACTTAAGTTCATTAACTAAATTCTTACCGTCACCTTCCGTTAATGACAACGAAAAATACCGAGTTGGCATACAACTTAGCAAAATAGCGTGCATGGAATCCACGTGGCGCCACGGGGAACCACATAGAGCTGAGTGGAGGCGAGCGCCCACCCTCAAACCTAAAAAATAAATGACTTATTATTTTTTTAAGACAACCCTTTTAAGAAGGGTAACAAGTCGTCCTCCCTAAAGCCAAAACATAAGCCCTCCTCTCTCTAAAACCTAACTTAAAAGGCGCCCTGCCTATTTTTTCTCTCTCTAAAATCCAACTTAAAAGGCGGCCTCTCTATTTTCTCACTCTAAAATGCGAAGCCTACCCTATTTTCTCACTCTAAAATCCAAAACCTAAAAGGGCGCTCGCCCTTTTTCTCTCTCTAAAACCCTAAAATCCTAAAACCTATTTTTTAGACTCTCTCTCCTATTTCTCTCTCTAAAACCCCGACGGCGCCATATGTTATTCTCTCTAAAACCCTCGACAGCGCCCTTTGATCTCTCTCTTTTCTCTCTCTAAAACCCCCGACAGTACCATCTCTCTAAAATCCCTGTGCCCTTTTCTCTCTCTTAATTTCTTCTCTTTGGGTTGTCGATTTTTTATATGTGTGCTTTATAATTGCAATTAAGAACATGTGTTTGATGAGTTTTCTCTTTCTTTTTATTTATTGTTTTTTTTAATTTATATTTATTTATTTTGATGCTACTAATGAGTGAATTTGAATTGAAATTTGAATTTGCAGTGGTGAAGAAAAAGAATCGAAGATCTGTTTTATGAACGTTGAGAATCTGATCTTGGTATTTCGATTTACTTTACCATTGCTCTTGTCTTGATTTCGTTGAAGGTCGAATTGTTGATTTAACTCGCTCAGTCTGCCCTAGTTGAATCACTTAGTTAACTCATGATATTACTCTTGTGGTGAGTTTTGACTTTTGACTGACCTGGAGACTTGAGGGCTGCCACACCACACACAAGTAACTATTAACCCATGAGTTAGATGTACTTAACCACGGTTACCGTTACTTTCATATTAAAAGTAAGCAATCCATTGCATGGTTCAAAATTTCAGCCGAAATGTTTCGGTTTCGGTCCCGACCGAAACGAAAACCTATAATTTCAGTAATTTTCTATCTCCACTGTAATTTTTGGATGAAATTTGAAATTTCAGTTTCAGTCTAAGTCCAACCCGAAACCGAAATGAAATCCAAATTTTTGATCCTTGGTTCATTGTACAATATTTATATCTAATTCATATTACGCCCCGCCTAGATAAATATCCTGGTTCCGCCACTGGTGCCAACTGTTATGTACGCCATTTTGCTGAGTTGTATGCTCACGTAGCGCCAACGTGAAACCCACGTGACAGCTAAGTCCTCGTCACGTGGATGTCACGTACACTATTTTGGTAAAGTAGGATGAATGATAAACTGATTAAAGACAAAAATTGAACCAAAAAAAAAAAAAACTTAGATTTCTTCCAAAGCGGGCCGTAAGGATGGGAGATAAGACAACAACGTTGATGACGATGATGAAATATTTTTTTAATTTAGGTAATTACTAATATTAGTTTGGTACTCTATAATTCGTTGCTAGTCGCTATCGCAAAGTATTCGGTAGCAGTGATGAGACGGCTAAGCATTCGATAGCAATGGTGAACCGTTAGATTGTACTATCCTAATGGTTCATTTTTCTCTCGAACTGCTACCAAATCTTTAACTATAATTTTGGTCTGGTCCAATTGGTTTTACTCTTTATGGGTTTCAACTGGCTTTATAACTCTTGGCTGCAAGGGAACCAAGGGTGGATAAATGTTCACTTATTAAAGTTAAAGTCAAGATTCAATGGTTTAAAAATGAAGGGTAACCTCAATTAGAGTTTACCCAGACCAAAGCCTTATTAACTATGCCGTAGGGCTGTCAACGGGTCAGGCTTCAGCCCTGCCCAGTCTGACCTAAATGGGCCGGGTTCGGGCCTAATTTTTTAAGAAGTTATTAAACGGGCCCGACCTGTATAAAAAACGGGCCCAACTTCAAAGTTTAAGGCCCGGCCCGTTTAGCTGAGATCCTTTAAGAAAAAAAAAACTTAAAATTTTTATTAAAAAATATTAGAACCCGGTCCGGCCCGTTTGCCGGGCCGGGTTCGGGCTACATAATTTAAAATCGGGTTGAGCCCGGCCCAATTAAAAAAAAATAAAAATAAACGAGCCGAGTGAAAACCCGGCCCGTTGATAGCCCTAACTATGCGTTTGAGAAAAGAGGTGAGCTTGGATATGTTGAATTTGTCCCATGTTTGCTGTGAGTTGGCCCTTTTTGGGCTTTTTATATCTTGGACAAACCTCACCATACAAGCCAATTTTGTGACGTTGAGTTGGACCCGTTGGATTTCTTATCACCTTATAAGTTACAACTCACAAATGATATGAGACAAATCCAATGGATCTTTCTTTTGGTTATTAGTTTTCAGTTTTGGAGGTGGAGAGGGTCCACCCTTAGATAAGAAACCCGATGGCAAGTACTCTTGATAGTGGGGTCAAATTTAGGGATGTGCCACTTGGAATCATCATATGTCGCCAAAGACCGGATGAAAATAATTTTGATCATTTAATTAAAAGTTGTCAAATTTTACACAACATTGAGTGAATCAAACATTGGAGATCATTTTCTGTCTCAATCTTTTTACATCAAGTGTCTCTAATTGCATAATCCATATGCTCAGTCATCTCAAAAAGTGAATTGAATATACAACGTCAACAACTTACCTAAAATTAAAGTGGGGTGGAAATTTGGTTAATAAAATCAGAATCAAAATCGAAATTTTAGTTTTGGGGCCATTTCACTTAAAACTGAGCAGAAATGTTTTAATTTCGTTAATCAAACTTCCCACAGCCCTAAACCAAAACTGAACCGATATGGTTTCAATTTTGGTTGGTTCGATTTTTCAGATTTTTTATTTTTGAAAGGGTCACGACCCGAAATTCTATCCCATCCTGAAAGCCTAGAATTACATATTATGACCTGTACACCTCCCAGATACGTTAAGCAAATATAAAGATAATCAAAGTTTTCATGCCAATATAGCTCCACAAAATCTGTGAATCCGACAAATAAGGATGAAATATAAAAATAGTTATAAATAATTGAATAAATGCGATAAAACAAGGGGCCGGAAACAAATCTGATAAGCGAGACTATGAAATAATAATAACGATAATTATGTGAATAAAAACAAAAGAATAACAGGCTAAATTAGAAGTCATAATCTCTATTCCAAGCTAGCGCTATTAGTAATCGACATTCGAATCAAAGTCAACTCCAAAATCTTCCTGAAAAACCTATAGTGTTGCCCTCCCAAGGCTCCTGGTAAACTACATCCACAGGATCGACGAAATCAGTATCAGCGAGATGTAGATAGCCAACGTCTACTCCGTTGATAAATTACTTGAAATAATAAATGCTACGAGGGCCGAGTTGCTAAATAATATGTAATTCAGTAGATACACCACCAATCCACTCTACACTACTCAGGTGTAATATAGGTGCATCTCGTGAGCGATAACAATAGTATGACATAATATGAAAAAAAAAAGTGTGTTAAAATAATCAAATAAGGAAAACATACTATAATAAACATGTAAGATCATGATTTAGACATTCTAATCCTAATGTACCTCCTTATATCTTATACACATAACATATCTTATTATCTTGTTACATGCATATGTATATTGCATAAGAGTACTTACATACTCATAAACCTAATACGACATGTGCCAGAGTCACTTGTGACGGGACCAATACTCGAGCTTGTAGCATGATGCTTGGGGCACGACATATGGTGCCAGGAGGGCACGCGACATGAGGCCAAGTGGGCCTGACGACGTGGTCGCGCTGCGAGGACGCGATACGGTTGCATGGGGGTAGGACGCGGGAACGACACGGACGCGACATAGCCAAGGTGGGCTAGCGATGCAGGAGGCGTTGCGGTATGTTAAACCAAGGGGTTTGAGGTCCTTCCGCCATTCTGGCTGAATGACTGTTTTACCCTTCTATGTGGGAGAGTTGGTGGAGACTGCTTTCCACCCACACGGCGCCTTGCGTTGCCAGAGGGTGCGTAAGTGTCTCCTAGGCCTGAAAGGGTGGGCCTAGGACGTCGACGCAGCGATGCCGTGTGGCACCCAAGGGAGGTTGAAGTATGGCTCCGAACTACGCGTCGCAGTGCATGCGGCTGGGCAACCTCGTGAGAACACCAACGCTGCGTGGGACTCAGTTGAGCACGACAGCACGTGGGCCATAGATAAACGAGTGCTAGTAATTCGGAATACACACGAAGGCAGGCCGTGTGGGACTCAGTTGAGCACGCGAGCGACGAGACACAAGGCTATGGGCTTGGTTCGGTATGCGAGCGAGGCATGATGGCATGGGCAGCTGCATGCCAAGATTGTTGCGAAGCGAGGTACTAGTGCAGTGCACAGGGTGAAGCTTGAGCAGGCTAAGTTTAGCGCAGTGGTGCAAACGAGCGTGTCGTAAGGGGCACGATAACCTGGGTGGTAGGCCGTGAAACAGAGGTAACCATATTGGGGGAGTTCTCGTCCTCTAGGCGGGTGGTATCAGAGCTGATGTGCAGATGGGTTGGCTTCGTTGCATGCGGTAGCGAAGCATCGCGCGGGTTGAAAGCGCGTCGAAGGACGCCCCGTGACAGTTGGTATCAGAAGTAGGCTGACCTAGCGAAACGTGCGTTAGGTGCCGCACGGGATTGAGGTTGCAGAAGTGCGACCCCGTGACACACTGCTCGAGCTTACTATGCAAGGGTTATCATAGTAGTATATCACTATATCATAATGCACTCCATACCATGACATATCATATCATACACTCAATTCAGCCATAGGAGCGACTAGCGAGTCATACGATCTCTAAATGCAAGAACACGCACTTTATATCATATCTCATAATGTCTTCTGGGATACTTGTCTTGACTGTACACATTGTGGTCCTTACGATGGCTACGTAAAGAACAACACGTACAGACTTAAGGTCTTAATTTTATGCTGACCTATATAGCAGTGTCTTATTATCATACTCTTACCTTAACACCTAACTTAATCTTAGACAAGTCTTATAATTAATCTATCATATTTAAGGCGCAAGGTGATAGGATCACCATTTATGGCACCATATACGAGGTTATACTGAATCTGTACTTATCACACTCGTCATGATGTCCTATATCCCCATGAGTTGTCAGGCATGCGAATATGGTGTGATCTCCATTTCGATATCATCTCAGCGAATCACAGCGCCTAAGCGTAGGCATGAATTCTCTCATTCTCGTAGTTAACTTAACCTATTTATGACTCGTATAACATAATTAAGATGAAAGCATTGAAACACACTAATACATACCTATTTATACGTGTACATATTTACATAACACACTAATACAACTATAAAATATGGTAGTTATTAGTATGTGATTTTAAGAGCATAAAGGTCAGAGTTCGATTTCATGAAGGTATCAAATTTTTAACTCTTCATGATATATATATATATATATATATATATATATATATATATATATATATATATATTACTATAATTGATTGCATAAATTGAAAGATATTACAATTCAAGGTAAGATAAATTACGACCATCGATCGAAACCTACTTATGATTAACTTGCATTAAAAATTTTGGTAGTGATAAATTGGGATAGAGTATTTGATACTCCGTCATAAGACATCGATGTTTCGGAAACCTTGGACATTGAGTCGGGTATAAAATTCGAGTCCTAAAATATTGTTGGTCGAGTATCAAATTGAGTGTATACAAGAGCATAAAAGAAGTATACATCAGATTGTAGTCAAAAGGGGGTATTACCATGTTGAAGAATTGATCGATCGAAAACATGAAGTAAATTTCAATGTCTGTTCATAAAAAAATCGATCAATCAAAATTAATGCAAATGAGTCATTTAGTTCGGTATAGAATCGATCGATAAGACATAGGAAATCAATCGATCGAAATTAAAGTGACTCGATTAGTTCAAGATCGACCGATTGGTATTGGAATCAATTGATCGAAAATTTAATAGAATATAAGCACAGTCGATTCAATCCAGAATTGATCGATCGATTCTAGAATTTCTAAAACAATTAGGGTTCCAAAAATATGATCCAAAATATAGAAAATTATTTGAAATAAAATAAATTAAAAAAATATGGCTAAGGGTTAGCCATCTCATTCTTTTTAAAGAAATTTTATAACAAATATAAAATATGATTAATTTATTTAGCCCGTCGATCCGCGATCGAACGTACCATATGCGACGAGATCTGAGAAGAATAAAATGAATTGATGATCAGTACTCACCTGTTGAAGCTTGAATGGTAGATCTACGACGATTAGAGTTGAGGAGATCGGCATCAAACACGATGGAATGTTTGAGATTTCTTCTATTCCTTCCTCTTCGATCTTGGTGGTAAAAATAGGTCGCAGTGGTTCTTCTATTCCTTCCTTTTCGTTTTTTTTTTTAGTTTTAGGGTCGGTTAACTCTCCCTATCCAACTAGTTTTCGGTTCTAGGCACCCCAAAATTGAAACGAAAATCAGTTTCAATTTGTATTTTTCAGTTTGGATTCAACTTCTTCCGATTTTTCGATATTTTTTCCACTCCTACTATCAACATATTCACCCCACTAGTCGACAAGACTTGCGTTCATCATCAGGTGGGAGGGCCAAATAAGAATAATCACATGTATCATTCTGTCACTACAAAAAAAAAGACTATTAGCGACAATCATAAAATACTGCCACTAATAAAAAAACTGCCACTAATAGTTTTAATAGTTTTTTTTATTAATAGAGGCTTTTTTTATTGCAAAAAATTGACGCTAATAATCTTAATTTTTTTGTTAGTGGCAGTATTTTATGATTGCCGCTAATAATCTCTTTTATTTATTTATTTATTTATTTTTTGTAGTGTCTATTTAGAAGAGAGAGAGAGAGAGCACCTTAATCCTCCAAAGTCCAAAATCTTCATTTGGTTTTTATTGACAGGTCGTCAAACGAGGTGGGCGGTCAGAAAGTCGTAAATAAATTCATCATACGGCACGGGGAGACAGTGTAGCTTAATCCTCCAAAGCCCAAAATCTTCTTTTGGTTTTTCGTGACAGGTCGTCAAACGAGGTAGGCGGTCAGAAAGTCGTAAAAAAATTCATTATACAGCAGGGAAGATGGTTGCCGTGGCATTGATAAAGAGTAGGATACAAAACTTAGAGAGAGAGAGAGAGAGAGAATCTGAGAAAGGTGAGGTGAGTAAGGAAAAAGGATGGAAAGCTGCGAAGAGGTAGTGATCGTTGGGGCTGGGATCGCTGGGCTAGCAACGGCCGTAGCGCTGAAGAGAATTGGAATTCGGGCGCTGGTCTTGGAAAGATGGGATGAACTTCGAGCCACGGGCGCCGCCCTATCCCTCTTCCCTAACGCTTGGCGAGCGCTCGACGCACTCGGCGTCGCTCACAAGCTCACTTCCGTATACCCCCCTTTCCAAAAGTAGAGCATATGAATCTCTCTTTTTATTTTTTTGTTGTTTAAATGATCTTACGTTATCAATGTTTTAACGTTTTAACAAGTGGGTGATCCGAAACATCAAAGTGATAGATCATAGATCGAATTATAACATATTTAAAAATGGTGTTTTAGGGAGATTTAAATCATCCATCTGTTACTATAATATGAATCGATGTTTTTAATTTCAATGGCTGATGTTAAAATTCGAAAATCAGATGGTTCAACATACTTAAAAATGGTGTTTTAAGGAGATTTAAATCATCCGATCTGTTGACCATAATATGAAGAGATATTTTAAATTTCATTTGTTGATATTAAAGTTCATTAATGAGAGTATTCACATCCACTTATCAGTATTTTTCATCGGGCCTGAGACATATTCCAATGATAAATTACCACTTTAGCAATTTTAGATTGATCATGCCACATGACCTAATGATAAATCACACTTCAATAGTGTGAGATAAAAAATTATATTTTAATGGTGTAAGATCATTTACACACTATTCTATTATCCCATTATTCAATTGAGAAGTGCTCCGATGGTATCTTTGTTTGGATCTGAAAACACTTTCCAGGCACCTATGCATAAGCATGCCATCAGGAAGTTGGTTTTTGGTTCAAATCAATCAATGATTTATGTCATTGATGCCATCAAAGATCGGATGGGTACAAATAAAGTTTCCCTACGGTTGGCAATGGTGTCTTATTAGTCTGTTGTCAAAATGTTTTCAGGGGATGCGTCACTGAAATTGATAGTGGAGCTGTTAATCATGTTTCGTTTGGTGGAACGTCACACGGGTAAGTCAAACCTCTGTCCCACTTAATTTACTGCTTTGCCCTTCCATGTTACCGACTCTAAATATCGAAATTAATTCACAGATAAATAGCATGGTGCACGTGACACATAAAATTACTTTAGACCATATTTAAAAACAATCAGCGCGTTTGCGGATTGATCTTGACCGTCCAATTGATGGTCATGGCCCTAAATTGACACAAAATTCAAATTACCACTTATTTCCCATTGCACGTCCTCTTTTGAAGTGTCCGGATAGATGCTTCGATGACTTCCCTCTCAGGTAAGAACACCTGACAAAAGAGAGATACCGAGGATGAGGACAGAAATTTAGAGTGAGCAGTATTATATGACAGGCAGGTTTTGTTTGGGCAAAGTGCAGGCGGCTGATGTGGCAATAAGGCACAATGGGATGCAAGTGTAGTGGAGCCAAGCAATGTAGGTAGGGGAAGCCTGTCATATCGTGCCATGTCAGTCACCTTCATTTTGTCTATACAAAATATGTCGGTCGTTTGCAATTTTCCACTATTTAGAGGCTCATGCTTTTACGTAGATATTTAAAGGCCAATTGGCTGGGTTTTGTTTTTTTTTTTTTTTTTTTGGCGTGACACCAATCGGGTAACTTGTAGTTGTAGGGGTGTAGGTTTTGACCAGGTCGAGGTCAAACCGAACCCAACCCGCCACTCTCACTACAAAAAATATAGGACTATTAGCGATACAAAAAACTGTCGCTATTAACAAAAATTATATTTTAATAGTGACAGGATTAGTAGTGACATATTTTTTGTTAATAGTGGCAGTGCCGCTAATTGTCCTATTTTTTGTAGTGGCGCCTTTACCCTCATTTCGAATTTGAACCTGGCCAGACCTGTTTAGCAAAAGGTTGATTGAGTTCGGTGGCGAATTAGGTCAAAATATAAGAGAGGGTGTCGGTTTGAGTCGGGTCGGATTAGGTTGACGTGAAGAAACTTCAACACAAACCCAACTCGTTTATTGAACATGTCATATTGTCAACCTGAACTGTCCCGACAAGTAGGGAATTTGAACCCAAACCCGACCTGCCGCAGGTCGGATTTCTTGACCCGTTTTGTTGACCTGACCTGTTTACAACCCCAGCCACTTGTGTCAATATTAATAATAAGGGTTCCTGCTTTTGCAACCAAAAAAATCTTTTCATACCATTAAATATTTAGGTGCAAAAACTATTGACTACTTTAAACCAGATAGAGATCATTTTTTATTCTAATGTTCCATACTAATTCTTGAGATAATGCATATATCATCAGGAGCCTCACATGTTGAATTGCACGCATCACAAAAAGGCCTAATATAGTGTCATGTGGTTCCGGGGTTACTGTTTGAGTTGTTAGCCATACGGAATCTACATTTGAGATGTGTTTTAGCATGCCTATGATCTAAAAATATATTTTGTGAAAGATTGTGTCTAATACACATTCTCCATCTAATTCAAGGCACTCAATGAGTTTTGCTTGTGAAATCTGAGTGGCATTTATAGATTTCTAGGTGTGAAAACAAGTATCCTATGGGGAAGGTACATGCCACTTTTTTGCCAATCAGCAACCTGTTCAATTATTTATTTATTTTAATTAGTAAAAATAGTTGATGCCTTGACTTGTGTGAAATGCAGGGATGGACTGGGAGTAAGGGCAGTGCACAGGAGGGCCCTCCTTGAAGCCCTAGCCGAAGAGCTGCCAGCTGGCACAATACGGTTCTCTTCGAAAGTGGCTTCAATGAAAAGGGTGACCCTTGAAAAATCGTCTATTTGCATCCTGCACATGGAGGACGGGACCGTCATCAAAGCAAAGGTACCAGTGAAAAAACTAAAAAAGTTAAGGAGAGTTGTTCACCTTGAAAATCCTTTTTTGGGACAAATATATAAGTGGCTACGGGTCCGTATGGTATAGCTTTCTGTCAGGCCCTATCATAGCAAAGTTTACATGTTTTAGTAGGTTCTTATCCTCTTTGCTAATATCTTGTTACTTGTTTTAACAGATACCCCTTCTCCTTGATAACTTTATGCATAATAAGATTTTATGCAAGATTTATTTATTCAACAGTTTTACCCTCCTCTCTACTCACTCTTTGTCAGAGCAGATTTTATTTGTTTTGATAAGAAGCTAGTAGAGAGCAGGGAGGTTACTGCTAGAACAGGTAAATCCTCCTTTACAGGGAGTTAGAAAAGAGAATGAGAATCAACTAAAGCAGTGAACTTTGCTATGACAGGGGCTAGCAAAGAGCTATAACATACGTAGCCTAAATCATATATGAAGATCAACTAACTAAAGCAAAAATGCCCATAGGGGGTTTTTAAATATTTGATCCAAAAAGTTTAACATTGAATGTCGTTTTAGAATTTGATATTAATGACTACATTTGTTAAAACAATTTTAAGCAATTTTTTTGTTTTTTTGTTTTTTTGTGATAGGTAAGTTGAACTCGAACTTGCCACCTGAATTAAAAATATGATATACCATTAATAATTATAATTACAAATATGTGATAGTCAATGGTTTTGGACATCAATATATTTATAATTATATATAATTATAATTACATAGAGCCGGAAGTTCTTCAATGGTCCAAAATCTCATTTTTTTTAAGGAAAATGATAAAAGGTGGACAGTTTTTTTAGATAATGTTGCAAACACCTTACATAGCGCGATGTGACTTGTTGTAGGGTTTGGGCCTTATTATGTGTGCAGTCAGTCACGTTACATCACATAAGCTGCCTGCAAAATTGTCCATTATATAACAAGGTCTTTTTTTAGAATACAAAAAGGGTCGAAATAAAGGTACTCAAAGGGTATACGATGTTTGTCACTTAGACAACTTGAATTGGCAGAAATCGTGTGCCACGGGGCACCATAAGGCCTAGGTGAGCGTTTTATACTAGGCTTAGGGTTTAGAGCGCAAGTACTTTTCTACTCATTGCTTCATTCGTCAATAATGAGCATTGTATTCATACCATCTCCACTGTACATTGGGTTTAACGAACAATTGTTTTATTCTTACTTTTACAAAGATTTCTCTTCAGTTATTAAACTATTAGTTTTTGTTTTTATTTATGGGGTACCTTCACTTCCAATCCAAATTTCACATGCTTAAATGGTTGACTTCTTTGAATTTGATGGTGGGTATAATTTTTCTTCCCAATCTTCTGACACTATAAATTTTGAGATCATGTGCTTACCGTAAAACCGTCTGATTTTGATTCTATGTGTCATTCATCCCAAAATGCACCCATGATCATGTTCATTTTTGGGAGGTATATCACTTGGAATCAAAATTTGACCATTGAATGGATGGTAGGATCTATTGGGCCATAGATTGAGATGAAAAGCGATCTCAAACGTCTGATTCAAAGGAATCAATGGTTTAACTAGATGTGAAACAAGGGTTGAGAAGGAGGAATCTTGGATTGTAGATGCAGGAATCCTTTATTTATTATTAGTTTTTTTTGGACATGAAGGTTTTGATAGGATGCGATGGCCTGCACTCGGTGGTGGCCCAGTGGTTGGGACTCGCAGCTCCCGTCCACTCAGGTAGGTCTGCAGTGCGAGGTTTAGCCGTATTCCCTCAAGGCCATGGATTTAACCATGAAGCACAGCAGTTTCTAGGTGAAGCCACAAGGGCAGGCTATGTCCCTCTCACAGATACTGAGCTTTATTGGTTCATAACGTTCAAATCGGAACCTGCATGTGAGTCTTCTCACCCTATCTCTCTCTTTCTCTCACTCATATATATATATATATATATATATATATATATATATATAAAAGATCATCACCTAGTTATATATCAGATTGACTCTCCTAAACTTCTGCGCCTAAGGTAAAATCTTCATTCTATGTGGCCAACAGTTTGTACTAATTCAAGTTATAAAAGTAGTAGATTATCTTATGACCAATTCGTGCAAGCCGAACTATATGTGCCCATTGGAGGATACAAACCATGGAAGCACATCTAGATATGAACAATTAGTCCAAATTAAAACTTCCTAGATTTAATAGTTTAAACCTTCTTATAATCTTCTCCTTTTTTAATACCTAAGTGATATTAATTTAGTTTTTAGCCACTTGCACCAATTAAGTTTGCCAAAAAAGTGCACCATTTACTCCACTATCACCAAAAATGTGGAACAGTTTTGGCTATATCTTAAACCTACTGTGAGGCCTAATTAACCCTTGGATTATTAGTCTTATTTTCGACCAGCTTTTCCACAATGCGCCTAAAGATGTGATTAAGTGCTACGTAACAGCCAACGAGCATGAAACTAAGAAAGCTTCATCCTTTATTTTTATTTTTAGTACACAATTGATGCCATTCTCGGACTGGAGGTGCAAATTTGGTTAACTGAACCAGAGCTGAACATTTCGGTCAAAGAAATCGGCTCGGTTAAATTTTGAAAGCTTCAAGGCTTTGTCTCATCTCATCATCTATCTCCATGCTTATATTATACTAATTCTTCGAATTCCAGTGTCATATGAACATTCCTAAATCATCTGAAAAGATTTTTGTTAATTTTGGTCCTCACATTTATCTTAGCATACACATTCCAAGTATTTGTATTATTGTTTTTTATGTTCCTTTAGAATCTAGCTCTTGTGCCTTATAACAATGCAAGCCTTCTTGCTACGTCAAAAATATTCTGTTAAGCTAAGTGACTGTCACGACTCAGAATCCTTATCCGATCTCGAGGGCCTAGAATTCCATATTATGACACCGCACGCTGGTTAAGGCGATAAACGAACATACACATAATTTATAAATTAACTTAGCATATGGATTGAGACATTTAAGATAACATTAAATGATAAATGACTCATAAATTAATGACGAAAATCATAAAAGACAATAAAAAGGTAAATCCTAACCATGCATCTAAGATATAAAATAAAATAAGTTTTACGAAGGATAAAATGATCCTAAATATGAAACTCACAAAAATATTTAAAAACTAGAATATGTCTCTCAAAGAATAAAGTCTAAAGCAAAAGGACTCTCAAGGCTCGTAGAAATCTGTTGGATCTACGCTCTCCTCCGGATGATAGCCAACGTCTCCATCTACGTAAGCCGCCTCCGGAACAGCAGCTCTCGCGTCATCATGAACAGGATAAATGGAATCTTCACCTGAAACTGTTTGATTTGGAAGAGGGGTGAGTTTACTCAGTCGCGTAAACTCAGCGGGTTGCACACACGATCACCTGAGTAAGTTATGGTGAACCATAACTTACTCAGGTGATCGTGTGTGCAATCGCCTGAATTGCGGTGCATTTTAAAAATATAACCAACATCTTAAATAAATAAAATAAACTTATCCATAATTCATAGATTATCATAATCAATACTGAAAAATATACTAATATAACATGAACAGTGCATGATGCTTCTATTTTCTTATCTTTTTTCCTATTTGTCTCATCAACTTAGCATACGTGACATATCGTAAGTCTTATTAATTACTCCATACGCCTACACAACGTATTTCGTATCTTATCTTATTTAAACGATCTGTGTCAGGATCGCTGCTCGAGCCTACCACGCGAGGTCCACGTGTAGATAACCACCTAACCTCCATATCATAACATAAACCACCATCCAGTCAGATGAGGTTGCCGGCATAGTAACCACGATGTCCCCTTAGTTCGAGACAAGGCTATAATGTCCTTAAGACCCGTCTTGGCTCAAGACGTTAGGCCCTTACGGTGGCTCGTAAGGTATGACACATGTAGAAACTTAATTCATATTTAGTTGACCTTCACAGCGTATCTTAACATATCATAATATTATTCGGTTCTGGGCTTAGGTCCCCTCCCCGATTTCATATTTGTGTGGGTTTAAGTCCCCACTTTCTTAACATACATGTGTCTTAACATATTCTTTTCTCATTATTTTCTTAAAACTTAGTTAGAATGGGTCACGGTGCGATAGGCTTCACTAAACCACGTTTTCTAAGGGACGGGTTCCGTAGTAACCTGGATGTACTTCGTGTGGTATCCCATACTACCATAGAGGGGTTGCATCCGTACCTGGATGCCTACATTCCAAGTTCCACGTGATCGTGAAAGAAATCCGACCGTGACGAAGGCTTATGTCATGTGTCATATCTTATTCTTAACTTATATGCGTATGCCCTATCGTGATTTTCTATATGATAATGGTGAACATATATAAGAATGAATTATAACATAAATCTTAAACATTTCATATTTTTGAAGAAAATTAATAAAGAGCATAATATACGAAATATTAAAGTAAAACAAAAAATAAGAAATATTTAACTATATTTATTTTGCAATAGAGTTGAAACTATACTTCATTAAGGTTAATTATATCCATAAAATTTGGTAATTGACTGGTATAACGATCCGACCTATTTTAAAATTCTAAAGGAGCGCATGT
Source organism: Chloranthus sessilifolius (assembly GCA_021018995.1). NCBI lineage: Eukaryota > Viridiplantae > Streptophyta > Magnoliopsida > Chloranthales > Chloranthaceae > Chloranthus > Chloranthus sessilifolius. Next base: position 157,242,883 of record CM037587.1, read on the forward strand.
GTCAAATCAAGGATTGTATGAGGCTTAAAGGAGGTAATAGAATAGTAAGTATTAAAAACGTCAATATTTGACCCCTTAAACTTATAAATCATTATTTGATACAAGCTATTTAATGTATTTTATTTAATTTTAGCGATTTATAAGTCTGGAGATAAGTTTAGTATAAAGTAGCCCAAGAGTTTAAAAAAAATAATGTCAAACCCGTGTACCTTGGATCATCTAAAACGTGTCCCGACTTGCAGCTCAATTTTGACCTTAAAAATATTAAATTCGTAAAATTATTATTTCAGACAAAGTTGTAGATCTCGTTGTCTTCTTTTCAGTGCCGCAGGAATCACGTCAATCCGAGTTCGGGGTAAAAAGTTATGGCCAAAATACCGAGGCTGTGTCTGTTGAAGAGTTTAGCCGAATTTTACGAAAATCTGGAAAAAACGATCCTATCGATTTTGGGCCTAATTTCTATGTTTTTAAGACCCGAAATTTATCAAAATTTAAGGAAAAATTAGGATTTTCTTTTTAAGAAATAACTGAATAATTTAAGATGGATTTAGAGGCACCCACCTGTTGAAGCGTGATTTGAATCCTACGATGACTTGGGTTGATGGAGATCAGATTCGAGAGACGATATGCCCGAGTCTTTTCGCGAGAATTTCTTTCTTATGATAGATCGGTCGCGGTGATGAGAAACTTTAATGGTGTAAGATTCTTTGATAATATCGAAAATCGATGGAGATCTGACGAGGAATTGAGAAAGATAGCGCTGCCGGAGCTTTTACAGAGAAGAGGGAATAGAGAGAGACAACTGATAGAAGAAGTATATATATATTTAATTCCCTTTCTAGGTTAACTCTAATTAAGACTTTCCGTATAAGATTTAATAAAAATAGTAGTTTTTACACACAAGTAGAATTCATACGGGACTTGAAAAGCTTAAGAAGAGGTTTTGTTTCAATGCTTTGTGTAAGCACCAAGGTAAATGGTAATTCTTTCCCGAAATTACAGTTATACCCTTTAACCTACTTCATTCTTCAAACGGGCGTAACTTTTTATATTCTTGTCGAAATTCGATAAATTATATATCGTTGGAATCGTATTGGCGATTACTTCGTAATGAGTCTAATATTGATATAAAAAAAATTTAGACTATTTCTAAAGTGGGTAGATTCCGGTGTGGAGCATTAGCACCAAGCACTGAGTGGTACATCATTTAATACCGTTAAAAAATTTTAAAAAAAATATGGGTTATTACAGTGACTCTTGTTGATCACACAACCTGCTCGTTTTTGCGATGTTGTTTGACAGGCCATTACTTACAAGTTTGCTTTTTGATCTATTATAATTACTTAACCAGGCGAACAGGTTTCAAGGGACGCCGAACAAATTCAAAAGGACGTAATGGAGAACGTTGCTAAGAACTTCCCAGCAAAATACTTAGACGTCATTGCCCACTCAGACCTTGCCACATTGACATCAGCTCCATTGATGTTTCGGCTTCCATGGAACCTCATATTTGGGCACTTGTACAATGGTAATATAACGGTTGCTGGTGATGCCATGCACCCTATGACACCTGACTTAGGCCAAGGGGGTTGTGCAGCACTGGAGGATGCAGTTGTACTTGGTCGAAATATTGGAAACTCGTTAGATCGAAATGGGAATATTGATATGGGGAAAGTATCAGAAGGGATAGAGAAGTATACAAAAGAGAGGAGGTGGCGTGTCGCGGGATTAATCACAGGAGCTTATCTTTCAGGATGGGTCCAACAAGGGGCATCTGGATGGTTCATCAAGTTCTTCCGGGATAAGATTTTTTACAGATTTATTTTTGGGAAAATTCTAGATGCCGTAAATTTTGATTGTGGAAAGTTGCCTTGTGAGTTGTGATCATTACTTGAGTTAAACTCAACATTCTCCTATTTCCAAGTTCAGCGGATGGGGTACGATTGGAACTCCGATTCAGCCTGGTAAGATCTGACCATTCCCCAATATTGTATTATGTATGTATGAGAATATTTCACTCTCTCATGTGTTTTTAGTTATTTTCTTTATTATGATTAACTTAATTTTTAATGTGTGTAATAAGTTTAAATTATTTTCTTATATGTAACGTTTATTGGGGATTGACTCTCCTCACAGACATCAATAGATAGTATCGCTTTGATGTGTCTTGTAGTGGCAAAATCCTAGTCTGAAATCTGTAAATTAAATGTCAAGTTTTGATAGAATTTTTGTCACTGTATCCATGACACATTAATTTTAACGTTTAAGTTTGTTGAAAGAAAGATAGATTATGATCTAAATAAAGAGGGACGAATGCTGCTTCGGCGGCTGCTACTTTAAAAACCCTCCTCGGCTTTTCCGACAGCTGCTCTCATCTGCTTCGATTACTCCAGCAATTGCATCAGCATTTCAGCTGCTTTAAAACCCTTCTTTAATTGCGATGTTTGCCTCCATTAATGGCCGGTCCTGGTTTCAAGAGAAAAAGGGTCTTGGTTTCAAGAGAAAAAGATTCTTTCATTTTTTTTGTTTGAAGTAGGTGGGCATATGGGCATATATGTCATTTTGCATGACTAAAAATTTATTTTTGCAAACATGTATCATGAAAATAATTTTGGGACCTCTAAAAATTGTGTCAATTGTTTTTACTTAACATTTTTTGGATTGGTATAAGACCGCCAAACTTTTAAAAAATAATCATGTTTTTGCAAGGTCTTTAATCTATTGCTAAAGTAGGATGATTAAAGACAAAAATTGAAAAAAAAGAAAAGAAAATCTTGGATTTCTCGCAAAGCCGTCAAGGCAATAATGTTGATGATGATGATGAAATATTTTTTTAAATTTAGGTAATTACCAATATCGGTTTGGTAGACTCTATAATTCGTGGCTGGTCACTATAGCTAAGTATTCAGTAGCACTGATGAGCCCGCTAAGCATTAGATAGCAGTGGTGAACCGTTAGATTGTACCATCATAACGGTTCAATTTTCTCTAGAACGGCTACCAAATCTTTAACTATGATTTTGGCCAGGTCCAATTGGTCGTACTCTTTAATGGATTTCAACTGATTTTATAACTCTTGGATGCATGGGATCCAAAAGGCAGATAAATGATCACTTAGGAAATTTAAAGTCAAGATTCTATGGAATTTAATGGTTCTAAAATCAGTTGAACCTCAATTAGAGTTTACCCTTACCAAATCCCTATTAACCATGCGTTTGAGAAAAGTGGTGGGCTTGGATCATTCTTTTGGTTATTAGTTTTCAGTTTTGGAGATTGAGAGGGGCTGCTCCCCGCTACATGGGTCCACCCCTAGATAAGCAATCGGATGGCAAGTACTCTTGATAGTTGGGTCACATTTAGGAATGTGCCACCTGGAATCATCATGTGTCGCCAAAGACCGGGAGAAAATAATTTCGATCATTTGATTGAAAGTTGTCAAATTTTACACAACATTGAGTGAATCTGTCACAACCCAGTATTCTAGCTGATCTCAAGGGCCTAGAATCCCGTGTCATGACCCCGCATGCTTGATAAGGTGATAAACAGACATACATATCATACCAGATCTTATATAAATTGGGCTCCCAAAAATCGTGAATCACATTTTCTTCTCATATCAAAATTTTCCTCCTTAAGCTTACATTGAATTTGAAGTCCACAACACTAAATGACCAGAAATAAAGCATAATCAACTACTGGATCTAAATAATTAATACATACTTGACCTTGTCTAGCTGATTATCCACGTCGTCAACCTTATAAACGTAATCACCTACCAATGCATTGAGTTCATTGGGCAGTGTAGTTCATATCTTTACCAGCAGCTGTTAATTTTTGAGAGGGGGGTGAGTTTATTCAGTCACGTAAGTTCAGTGGGTTACACAACCGATCCACCACAATCTACCCGAGTAATCGTGGGTGCAACCTTATGAGTGAAAGTGAATCCATTACAATTCTATTTAATCAACATAATAAAAGTACTAATACATATTTCATAACAATAAAACTGAAAGGACATAATAGGTTTCAATGCATATGATGCTCCTAATGCTTGTCACTTTTCATACTTGTCTTGTCAACTTAACTTATATGACATATCGAAAGTCTTATTATTACTCCATACGCCTACACAACGTATTTCATATATTATTTATCTTATTTAAACGAACTGTATCAGGATTGTTGTTGAAGCCTATCACGCGAGATCAAACTATAGATAATCACCTAACCTCCATAACATAACATAAACCACCATCCAGGCCGATGAGGTTGCGTGCATAAAAATCAGTGTCCTCTTACATCGAGACACTGTCGTAGCATATTATCCTTAAGATCCGTCTTGGTTGCAGACGTTAGATCTTGCAGTGGCATACAAGACATGACACGTGTAGGAACTTATTTCATGTTATGCTGGCCTTAACACCGTGTCTTAATATATCATAATATTATTCGGTTTTGGGCTTAGGTTCCTACCCCGATTTCATATTTGCGTGAGCTTAAGTCCTCACTATCTTAACATATTTATAGTTCATATTTTTTTAACTTAATTAGAATGTGTCACGCTGTGATAAGATTCACAAATCACGTTTTTCAAGGGACGTGATTTGTGAATCTCATACTACCATAGAGGGTTGCATCCGTACATGGACGCCTATATTCCAAGTTCCACGTGACCGTGAAAGAAATCCAACTATGATGAAGACTTAAAAGTTGTGTGTCGTATCTTATTCCTTTTTAACCTACCATATATATATGCCTTAACATATTATCTAAGTAATGAATGCCACACAATATAAATGAAACATAAAATAAGAATGTAATTAATAATTAGGAAGCTAATATTTCGAATGATGATCCAACCAACCAAATCAATCATAAGGAGAGGTTAGTGAATTTACCTCAAATCAGTTACAAGTTATAACATAAGTCAAACTTTGACTTGTGACGTTAGATGGAGATCTAAGATCTTAACCAAGCAAGAAAGTGGGTTAGAGTCTCCTAGGTACACTCAACTTTCTGCTAAAGGAGAGAGAGATATAAAGAGGTCACGTATAAATCGATATATGACCCTATGATGTGTGTCATAGCATGACGATAGACCATTCTCATTAGATCAATCTGATGAGTTATTTACGTGATTTCGATAAGATTTGGTCTCGGTATGCCTGAATCACTTATAGACCATCGAATGTTCGATATACGCATTTTAAGATCAAATTGATCGAGTTTAGAATAATTTAATCATACTGATATCATCAATGTAATGAGTACTATGTTTTCTCATGATTTTTGTCATTTAGACCATTAACTGAACAATTACTCATTCTTGATCGAGATCATCTCATTGTATGATCATTGTCGTGTCATATGCTTCATAGCTTGGATAGATAATAAATCTGACGAGCCCATTAATGGTCCATAGACTAGACGGGCCCACCAGGCCCATGATCCTCTATGATGATTAGGGGATCTTGAATGATCCATATTATTGGTGGACCAGACCTTATGTGTATGGGTGATGGCCCAATTTTACTAAAGCAAGTCATAAACCCAAAAATTATTGGTGGCACCTAAAGATCATGAATCTTACATTTTGTGAATTCTGTGATCCGTGAAGATTTTAAATCCGAAATTCTTAGTGAAAAAGAAGCCTTTTTTGTATACTAAATTTTTTTCGAATGTGGAAGAATCCAAATGAAATGTCCCCCAAAGTGATTTATAATAAGAAGGGCTCGCGTGTAAATTTAGACAACTTTTTTGAACTATCGATTTTCATCGAGAGCGATCAGGCCTAGTGACGTTAAACAAACCCCTTTAACCTAAATGTACACGAGCTCAAATCCCTTACCTTTCGCTAGATTTTCACGCTTTGAAAAGGGTGTCGAAAAATACAAAGAGATTATTTTGATCTGATGGACCTAATTAAGTTTTTGTTGAAGTCATTATAAGCATGGCCAAGAAGGCTGGTTCGGACCGATTTCCAAGAATCAAGGATCAAGGATGTCCAAAACACAAAATTCCATGTGGCATCCAGAGTTGTTGTCCTAGTGTACATGTAGGTTTTTGTCAATTGTCACTTGGCACACAGTTCAAATTTACACGTCATCAAGGGAATCTGACCATCCAATTCATAGATGGTCAGGGGATCAAAAGTATATATTGTGGGGCTCGGACTAGAGGTCCATAGTTTGGGTGCACTAAGAGGTCAAGGTGGACCCCCTAGGCTAGGTGCTAATAGTTGCAGAAGGGCTGAAGCCCATATATGTTATAGTTTTTCTGATTTTTTTTTTAAACATTAGATTTAAAATAAATTAAAACTATGAGAGCGATTGTAAACTGTTAGATGAATAGAGGGTAAAATATTAAGGGGGGATTGCCCTTTTATCAAAGGCTGGTCCAATTCGGATTATAAGGATCCATCAGGTCAAACTGAGCCACTAGCTTTGATTGCACCAAAACAAAAGAAGGCTGAAGCCCATTGTCTAAAAGCAGTTGATTGCTCTGTGTTGGGAAACTTGGTGCCTGATTTTGAAGTCTTTAGGGTCTGTTTTGTTGGCACACTTGTGTGTCATACGGAAGGGTATAGTACCATTTGATTCTCGAACGATGGGTTCAACTATAGGGTCAACCCTTTGACCATAACTATCTTGGGAATCCACACAAAGCATAAGGATGAGAAACTGCAGTTTTCGTATAATCATCACACATTCAACGCATAAAAAGTGTAGATTTGGATGAATAGGAAAGCACCCACCTTTTGAAGCTTTTGATCGATTGGATTGGTGTAAATTTCAGCTTTTTCCGACCATTCTTCTTACTTTTGATCTCACTTGACTTCAATCAAACACGATAGGGCTTGTGTAGGAATAGAGGAGTCATAGTTGATGGAGATCAAACGATGCAAGATCATTGGGGTGCTTGGTTGCTTGTAAAGTTCACATGGATTCGAGGGGGCACGAGTCCAAGAGATCGAAGTCCGAAGCGTCGGTCAAATGCTTGGTGTTGCAGCTTGATTACTCAAGGTGGTACATGGAGGTGGTGGTTTGGTGGTGGTGTTGGCAGTTGCTCTTCTAGTGATATTTTGTCGATGTCATGGTTCCAAACTGAAGGAAAATGGCGTTCATTTTGTCCTTGAGATTAATGGGCTGTTGCATATTGTTATTGGTTGGATAGAGAACAAAATAACATAGAAGGAGAGAGGAAGAGCCTAGGGCCATGGTGGTACACGTGGCTTGAAGGTGATATGATTGGCTGCACGTTGCTTAAGGTGGGAAAGTTCTTATGCAGTTTTGTAAGGAGGAGAAGGGGTGTTTTGGTGGCTGCACCAGAGAAGATGAGAAAGGGGTTTAGAGCGTCGATTTTCTTTAGGTCATTCATCCAAATCAACTTCTTGTCTTGGCATGATTTACAGTAGCAAGGAGTTTCACAGTCGTTTTGATCGATAAGGTGCAGAATGAGATTATTATAAAGGTTTGATGATCAGAGAGCATGGGCTTCTTGTTGTTAATGTTTGGGATAATGAAAACGGAGCAGATTGGTGTGGTGCATGGTGAAGGAATTTGATGATTTTGGGGGTGGTATAACTATTGATTAAACTCAAAGTGAAAGAAACTAAATGGGCTTGAGAGTGGTGTAGTATAGAGGAAGAGGAAGAAGAAGGTCTGGCTGAGAGATTTTGCACAACTCAGTGATTCATGCATAGGGTTGGGACGAGTTTTGATTGGGAATCACTTACCAATTGGAGTAGAGTCTAATTTAGATAGGACTCCTCCCAGCATGCCAAAATAAGAGACTCTTGCCTCATACTTGATGGACCTGTTGCTAATTTGGCACACAAGAGAGAGGGAGAGTAAAAGCTAGTTGGGTCGGTTGGGCTGGTTATTAATAGACAGGGGGAGAGCTAGTTTAGCTTATTGGGCTAGTATACTAAAACGTTCATATATAATGGATATATATATATATATGTGTGTGTGTGTGTGTGTGTGTGTGTGTGTGTGTGTGTTGGGCCATTGCGATTTGAGTAATTTTGGATGGTTGCCAATACCAATCTATAATGGCACCCATATCTTATGCCACACACTAATATTTAATATATTTGAAGATTTAGTGTGCCACATGACACATTCTAAGAAATCTTAGGTGCTTGGGTCTTTTTATTTAGAGTGAGCAAGTAGCTAGAGAGATAAAGAGAGTTTGAAATGACAAGAAAATCTTGCCACAATTTAGAATTTTAAATGGAGTTTACTTGCTAAGTAGAGAGAGAAAGACAGGAATGGAAATCGGTGCTAGCAACACTAAATTCTAATTTTAAAATTCTTTCTCTTTTTTTTTGAGAAAGCTAAGGTTGTGGAGCACCCATATTAAACTCGGTGCTACACCCTATTTACTACCGTACAATTGCATTATCGAAATACAAGTCATAACAGAATCAAACATTAGAGATCATTTTCTATTAATCTTTTTACATCAAACGACCCTAATTGCATAATTCATATGCTCAGTCATCTCAAAAAGTGAACTGAATATACAAAGTCAACGCTTCCCTAATAGTAAAGTGGGGTGGAAGTTTAGTTAATCAAATGGGAACCAAAATTGAAATTTTGGGGTCAGTTCACTTAAAACTGAATGGAAATGTTTGAGTTTCGTTAACCAAACTTCCCACAGCCCTAAATTGAAACCGAATCTATCTGGTTTCAATTTCGGTCGGTTCGATTTTTCAAATTTTTTATTTTTGAAAGTATCGTGACCCGAAATTTTACTCCATCCCAATGGCCTAGAATTTCGTGTTGTATAACTTCCGTACATCTCAGAAACACTAAGCGAACATATACATAATCAAAGTTCTCGCACTAATATGACTCCACGAAATTCGTGATTCCGACAAATAAGAATGAAATATAAAAATAGTCATAAATAACTAAATAAATGCGATAAAATGAGATCATAAAAGAACTACTAATCAAAAGAACAAGGTATCGAAAACAAATCCGATAAACGAGGCTATAAAATAATAATTACGATAACTATATGAATAAAATCGAAAGAATAATAGGCTAAACTATAGGTCATAATCTTTATACTAAGCTAGCGCCATAAGTAATCGGCGTTCAGATCAAAGTCAACAGCAAGAACCTTGAAACTTACAACGACGCCCTCCCAAGGCTCCTAGTAATCTACACCCACTGCATCGACGAAATCAGTGTCAGTGGGATTTGGATAGTCAGCGTCTACTCCGTCTATAAAGTCACCTGAAATAATAAATGCTACGAGGGCTGAGTTGGTAAACAACGCACAACTTAGTAGATACACCACCAATCCACCCTACACTATTCAGGTGCATTGTCTTGTGAGCGATAACAATAATATGACATAATATGAAAATACAAGTGTCAAAACAATCAAATCAGGAAAACATATCATAATAAATATGCATGATCATGATGTAGACACACTCCAACCCTAACGTACCTCTCCATAACTTATACACATAATATATCTTATTACCTCATCACATGGGTTTGCACAGTGCATGACAGTACTTACATACTCATAAACCTAATACGATATATGTTAGAGTCGCTTGTCACGGGGTCACTCTTCCAGCAGTGACAGCTCGTGCGGCACCTAACGACCGATGCGCTAAGTCAGCCTATCTCTGATACCAACTGTCGCGGGGGCGTCCTTCGATGGGCCATCAACCCGCGCAGAGCCTCGCTACCTCATGCAACGAAGCCATCCAATCTTCTCATCAGCTCTGATACTACCCTCCTAGAGGATGAGAACTCTCTCTCATGGTTACCTCTGTTTCGCGGCCTACCACCCAATGTATCGTACCCCTTACGACACGCTCGCTTGCACCACTGTTCCATACTTAGCCTGCTCAAGCTTCCCCCTATACACTGCACTAGCACCTCACTTCACAACAATATTGGCATGTAGCTCCTCATGTCATTATGTCTTGCTCGCATATCGAATCAAGCCCACAGCCGTGTGCCTATCTCATACTGCCGTGCTCAACGGAGTCCCGCACAACCCTCATGCTGTCGTGCTCTACTAAGTCACACGCAGCGCTTGTGAAGTTGTCCAACCATATGCACCGCGATGTGTAGTCCGGGGCCATACTTCAAACTCACCTTGGGTGACACACGACATCGCTGTGTCAACGTCCTAGGCCCACCCTTTCAGACCTAGGAGACACTTGCGCCCTCTCTGACAACGCAAGGTCTCGTGTGTGGGGAAATAGCTCTCAAGCTCTCTTCCCCTATATAACGGTAAAATAGTCATTCAGCCAGAATGGCAGGAGAATCTCAAATCCCTTGGTTTGACATACTGCAATGCCTTCGCATCGCTAGCCCAGCTTGGCCATGTCGCATCCGTGTCGCGACCGTGTCACACCCGCATCTTACCCTCATGCAACCATATCGAGTCTTCGCAGCGCGACCACGTCGTCAGGCCCTCTTGGCCCTATGTCGCATGCCCTCCTGGCACCACATGTTGTGTCGTCCCAGTACCAAAATGTCGCATGCCTTTCTTGCCACCACATCATGTGTCCCAGGCACCATGCTGCAAGCTCGAGTGTTGACCCCGTCACACGCTGCTCAAGCCTACTATGCAAATGGCACCATAGTAACATACTACCATACTATAATGTCCTCCATACCATGACATATCATATTATACACCCCATTCAGTCACAGGAGTGGCCAACGAGTCGTACAGTCTCTAAAGGCTAGAATGCGCACTTCATATCATATCTCATAATGTCTTTTGGGAGACCCGTTTTAACTGTAGACATTGTGGTCCTTACAATGTCTATGTAAGGAACGACGCAAACAAACTTAAGTTCTTAATCTTATGTTGGCCTACACAGCGATATCTTATTATGACACTTTTACCTTAACACTTAACTTAACCTTAGACAAGTCTTATAATTAATCTATCTTATTTAAGGCTCAGGGTGATAGGATTACCGTTTATGACACTGTGTACGAGGTTACACTGAATTTGTACTCACCACACTCGTCATGATGTCCCATACCACTAGGAGTTGTTAGATATGCGAATATAGTGTAATCCCGATTGCTTCGATATCTTCTTAGTAAATCACCACACCCAAACGTAGGCATGAATTCACTCACTCACGTACTTGACTTAACCTATCCATGATTCTTATAATATGATCAAGATGGAAGCAATAAACTTATCTTACTAGAGAATAGATTTACATTTAAGATTTCAATATGGTTATATGTATATATATTCACATAACTTACGAATACAAATATAAATATGGTAGTTATTAGTGTGTAAGTTTGAGAACTTGAAGGTCAGAGTTCGATTTAATGAAGGCATCGAATTTCTAACTCTTCATGCTATCGAAGAGGTCACGTTGAAGCAATAAAATTGATATATATATATATATATTATAATTGAATCCATAAATTGAAAGATATTGTAATTCAAAGTTAGGTAATCACGACCATTGATCAAAACCTACTTATGATTAGCTTGCATTAAAAGTTTTGGTCGTGATAAACTGGGGTAGAATATTTGATAATCCGTTAGAAGACATCGATGTTTCAGAAACCTTAGACCTCAAGTAAGGTATGAAATTAGAGTCTCAAAACATCACGGGTTGAGTCTAAAATCGAGCGTATACAAGAACATAAAAGAGGTATACACCGGGTTATAGTCAAAATGGGGAATTACCATATTGAAGAATCGATCAATCGAAAACATGAAGTAAACTTCACTGTCTGTTCGGAAGAAAATCGATCGGTTATTAGAATTGATCGATCGAAATTAATACAAATGAGTCATTTAGTTCGGTATAGAATTGATCGATCAGAAATTAGAATCGATCGATCAAATTAAAGTGAATAGATAAATTGGTTCTGTCAAGAATTGATTGATCGGACATAAGAAATTAATTGATTGAAATTAAAGTGACTCGGTTAGTTCAAAATCGATCGATCGGTATTAGAATCGATCAATTAAAAATTTAATAAAATATAGGCACAGTCGATTCGGTCCATAATCGATCGATCGAAAACATAAATCGATCAATTCTAGATTTTTTTGGAACAATTAGAGTTCCAAAAATAAGATCCAAAAGATAGAAAAATATTTAAAATAAAATAAATTAAAAAAATATGGCTAAGGGTTATCTATCTCATTCTTTTTAAAGCAATTTTTATAACAAATATAAAATAAGATTTATTTATTTAGTCCGTCGATATGCGATCGAACGTACCGTATGTGACGAGATCTGAGAATAACAAAATGGATTGATGAATACACACCTATTGAAGCGTGAATGATATATCTACGATTATTAGGGTTGAGGAGATCGATGTCCAACACGATGGCCCATCTGAGATTTCTTTTATTCCTTTCTTTTTGATTTTGATAGAAGAAATATGACACGATGATTCTTGTGGAAGAACACATGAGAGTTTTATGATAGAGATTAGAGAGGTTTAAGAAGGGTGAATTGAGGAGGAGTTGTGACGGCTAGAGTTTCTTGACAGAAAAAGAGAAAGGAATTAGAGTACTGCAATATAGGATAGGTTCCGGTGTGAAACACTAACACTTTGGACAATGCAAAAAAAAATCTAACACCATTAAATAGATTTAAGAAAATCCGGGTCCTTCGAGAGCGGGAGAGAGAGAGAGAGTTTTCATTTTTTTCAGTTCTAGGGTTGGTTAACTTTCCCTATCCAACCAATTTTCAGTTTCCGGCACCCCAAAACTGAAACCGAACCAGTCCAAAAACGGTTTCGGTTCGTGTTTTTCAGTTTGGATTCATCATTTTCCGATTTTTCGTTATTTTTTCCACTGCTACTATTAACATAATCATCCCACTAGTCGACAAGACTTGCCTTCGCCATCAGCATATGTGAAGGCCAAATAAAAATAATCAAATGATGAATAAAATATCATTCTGTGAGAGAGATATGCTGTGAGACATTGTAGCTTAATCCAATTTCTTCTGTTCGTCTTATTGACGGACTGACAGGTCGTCAAACGAGATGGGCGGCCATAAAGTCGTAAAAATATTCATTCTACAGCAGGGAGGATTGGTTGCCGACTTGCCGTTGATAAAGGGTAGGATACAAAACAGAGAGAGAGAGAGAGAGGAATCTGAGAAAGGTGAGGTGAGTAAGGAAAAAGGAAGATGGAAAGCTGCGAAGAGGTAGTGATCGTTGGGGCTGGGATCGCCGGGCTAGCAACGGCCGTAGCGCTGAAGAGAATTGGAGTTCGAGCCCTGGTCTTGGAAAGATGGGATGAACTTCGAGCTACGGGCGCCGCCCTAACCCTCTTCCCTAATGCTTGGCGAGCCCTCGACGCACTCGGCGTCGCTCACAAGCTCACTTCCGTATACCCCCCTTTCCAAAAGTGAAGTATACAAATCTCTCTCTTTTTATTTTTGGGGATCGACCCTCCTGAAACGTCATTTAAACACTTTTTTAGTATTTAAATGATATTACACTCAATGTTCTCAATGTTTTAACATGTGGGTGATCCGAAACATGAAAGTGATAGATCATAAATGTAATTATAACATGCTTAAAAATTGTGTTTTAGGAGATTTAAACCATCCGATCTGTTGACTATAATATGAACTGATGTTTTTGATTTCAATGGCTGATATTAAAGTTGGTCAATCAGATGGTTCAGATCTACTTGTCAGCATATGTCATCCACCTGAGACATATTCCAATGATAAATTGCTGACTTTGACAATTTTAGATTGATCATAGATGTGTGCCACATACCCTAATGATAAATCACACTTCAATGGTGAGAGATAAAAAATTACATTTTAATGGTGTAAGATCATTTGGACAGTATTCTGGTATTTAAATTCAGTCACGAACTATTATCTCATTTTTCAATAGAGAAGTGCTCCCATGGTACCTTTGTTTGGAAAATAAATTGACTGCTTTGAAACGGTTGATTGAGATTTTTTCCTCCCCAATTTTAAACACAAGGGATCTTGACACCATAAGCGTGCCATCATAAAGTCGGTTTTTGGTTTCATGTGTCACACTTTAAAATGATGACCTAAAAATCACGTTTAAATGTGATATGTGCCAAATGTCTTTTGACACTCATTTTAGACGTGTGCAATGTGAAATAAAAAATTGACAGTTTTATGGTTTGCACATGATCTCAAGATCCATTACATGAATATTAGAGTGAAAAATAATCTATCATTTGATTCAAATCAATCAATGGTTTCTGTCATTGATGCCATCAAAGATGGGATGGGTACAAATAAAGATTCCTACCGTTGGCAATGGTGTCTTGTTAATCTGTTACAATGTTTTCAGGGGATACGTCACTGAAATTGATAATGGAGCTGTTAATTATGTTTCGTTTGGTGGAACGTCAAACAGGTAGGTCAAGCCTCTGTCCCACTTAATTTACTGCTTTGCTCTTCGGTGTTACGGACATAAAATTAGTTGGGTACCATTATTCACACTCCCATAGGACTGCTTTCTCACCCCAAACAAAAACAAAGTTAGGGTGTGAGTTTTAAAACAGTACTTTTTTTAGTGGTGTTTTTTAAAACTGGGGTGAGAAAACAGTCTTGTGCGGTGTGAATAACAGTACCCAAATTAGTTTAGTCCATATTAAAAAACAATCAGTGTGCCCAATTGATGGTCATGGCACTAAATTGACACCAATTCAATGCACATCCTCTTTTGAAGGGTCCTGATAGATGCCTCAATGGCGTCCTACTCAGGTAAGGACACCTGACAAAAGAGAGATACCGAGGTGGCCGGCAGATATTTAGAGGGACCAGTGTTATATGGCAGACTGGTTTTGTGTGGGCAAAGTGCAAGCGGCTGACGTAGCATAACACAATTGGATGCAAGTGCAGTGGGGCCAAGCAATGCAGGTAGGGGCAGCCTGTCATATCGTGCCACATCAGTTGGCTGCATTTTGCCTACACAAAACCTGCCTGCCGTTTGCAATTTTCCACTATTTAGAAGCTCATGCTTCTGAATAGATATTTAGAGTCCAATTGGCTTGTTCTTTTCTTTAGCGTGACACCAATCGGGCAACTTGTAGTTGTAGGGGTGTAGGTTTTGACCGGGTGAAGGTCTAACCGAACCCAACCCGCCACTCTTTACCCTCAATTCGAATCCGAACCTGGCCAGACCTGTTTAGCAAAAACATCGGGTTCGATTGAGTTCGGTAGCAAACTAGGTTAAAATATAAGAGAGGGTGTCGGTTTGGGTCCAGTCAGATTAGGTTTAGGTGAAGAAACTTCAACATGAAACCAACTCGTTTATTGAACAGGTCATATTTTCAACCCGACCTGTCCTGGCAAGTAGGGAATTTGAACCCAAACCCGACCAGCGGCAGGTCGCATTGCTTGACCGTTTTGTTGACCTGACCCGTTTACACCCCTAACCACTCGTGTCAATATTAATAATAACGGTTCCTGCTTTTGCAACCAAAAAATCCTTTCATGCCATCAAGTTTTTAGCTGCAAAAATTATTGACTACTTTGAATCAGATGATAGAGATCATTTTATCTCAATCTTCCATAGTAATTCTTGAAATAATGCATATACCATCAGGGCATCATGAGGTTCAGATGTTTAATCCACCAGGCACACATCACAAAAAGGCCCAATATTGTGTCATGTGGTTCCCGGGTTATTGTTTGAGTTGTGTGCCATGGAATCTACATTTGAGTTGTGTTTTAGTATGCCCATGATCTAAAAATCTATTTTGTGAAAGATTGTGTCGAAAACACAATCTCCATCAAATTCAAAGCACTCAATGTATTTTGCTTGTGAAAACTAAGTGGCATTTATAGATTTTCTAGTTGTGAAAACAAGTATCCTATAAGGAAGGTAGATTGCACTGTACGATTTTGTGTCGTTGCGGACTTTCATGCACTGTACATTACACTTTCTAGCCCATCAGAAACTCTGTTTAATTATTTATTTATTTTAATTGGTAAAAGTAGTTGGATTTGTGTGAAATGCAGGGATGGACTGGGAGTAAGGGCAGTTCACAGGAGGGCCCTCCTTGAAGCCCTAGCGGAAGAGCTGCCAGCTGGCACAATACGGTTCTCTTCGAAACTGGCTTCAATGAAGAGGGAGACCCTTGAAAAATCGTCTATTTGTGTCCTGCACATGGAGGACGGGACCATCATCAAAGCAAAGGTACGAGTGGAAAAAAAAAATTGTTAATGAGAGTTGTTCATCTTGAAAACCCTTTTTGATATTAATTATTACATTTGTTTAAACAGTTTTAACCAATTTTTTTTGTTTTTTTGTGATAGGTAAGTTGAGCTCGAACTTACGACCTGAATTAAAAATATGATATACAATTAGTAATTATAATTATATTTAATTATAATTACAAATACATGATAGTCAATGGTTTTGGACCTCAATATATTTATAATTATATATAATTGTAACATAGAGCTGGAAGTTCTTCGATGGTCCAAAACCTCATATATTTTTTTAAGGAAAATGATAAATGGCGGACAGTTTTTTATAGACAATGTTGCAAACACCTTACATGACGCGATGTGACTTGGTGTAGTGTTTGGGTCCCATTATGTGTGCAGTCAATCACATCACGTCACATAAGCTGCCTGCAAATTTGTCCACTATATACAAGGTCTTTTTTTAGGATAAAAAAGGTTACAAGATGTTTGTCAATTAGACAACTTGAATTGCAGAAATTGTGTGCCACGGGGCACCATAATGCTTATGTAAGCGTTTTATACTAGGCTTAAGGTTTAGAGAGTAAGCACTTTTCTACTCATTGCTTCATTCGTCAATTAATATTGAGCATTGTATTCATACCATCTCCACCATACATTGGGTTTAAAGAACAATTGTTTTATTCTTACTTTTACAAAGAGTTCTCTTCAATTATTAAACTATTAGTTTTTGTCTTTATTTACAGTGTACCTTCACTTTCAACTTGGGTATCACGTGCTTAAATGGTTGACTGCTTTGAATCTGATGGTGGGTATCATTTTTCTTCCCAATCTTCGTCACTGTAAATTTTGAGATCATGTTCTTACAATCAAACGGTCTGGTTTTGATTCTACGTGTCATTCATCCCAAAATGCACCCATGATCATGTTCATTTTTGGGAGGTATATATCACTTGGAATCAAAATTTGACCATCGGATGGATGGCAGGATCTATTGTGTCGTAGGTTGAGGTGAAAAGCGATCTCCAACGTCTGATTCAAAGAAGTCAATGATTTAACTGTATGTGGAACAATGGTTGAGAAGGAGGAATCTTGGGTTGTAGATGCAGGAACCCTTTATTTATTTATTACTAGTTTTTGTTGGACATGAAGGTTTTGATAGGGTGCGATGGCGTGCACTCGGTGGTGGCCCAGTGGTTGGGACTCGCAGCTCCAGTCCATTCAGGTAGGTCCGCAGTGCGAGGTTTAGCTGTATTCCCTCAAGGCCATGGGTTTAACCATGAAGCCCAGCTGTTTCTAGGTGAAGCCAAAAGGGCAGGCTATGTTCCTCTAACAGATAGTGAGCTTTATTGGTTCATAACGTACAAATCCGAACCTTCATGTGAGTCCTCTCACCTTATCACTCTCTCTCTCTCACTCACTTATATATATATATATATATATATATATATATATATATATATATATATATATATATATACACACACACACACACACACACACACACACACACATACGGAAATTAGAATATGACTCGAGTAAGAAGATCACCACCTATTTATATATAAGATCGACTCGATCTCCCGAACTTCTGCCTAAGATAAAATCCTCATTCCATGTGGCCAACAGTTTTTTTTAAAAAAAAAATTCTCGTGAGGTTATAGGGACCTCACCCTTGTATTAAAAATAAAATGATTACAAAAAACCACATCAACAACACACCCAACACCCCTAAGATCACAACAAACTTATCTAAATAGACTGAAGCTCACCCCCCATTGAGCAAGAAACTCAACAGAGAGACACCATAGAAGCTAAGGAAAAAACAAACTAATCTGCTAAGAACTTCCACTCAGAAATTCTTCCCACTAATCTTCAATCTGGATGGCCCTACCCGCGTCCACTACCTCTATCTTCCGAATGCAGTCTTGAATCGAATAAGGAGAAATCAAATTCTTGGCCCGCGCCCATTGCAAAGCTTTAATCTGCACTTTCTCAGCCAATCTGTGGCTCTCAATTTCCTTACCTTCAAAGACTCTCCTATTTCTTTCTTTCCAAATCACCCAGAAAATTGCAAAAGGAATAAGATCCCAAAATTTCCTTCTTCTGCAACCTCCAATACCTTTGCTCCACGATCCTACAAGAGTGCCACATTTCTCCGGCATGACCCAGGATGTGTTGAACCACCGAAGGATGAAATTCCAAATGACGGCAGTGAAGGTACAATGGATGAGCATGTGGTTAGTACTTTCCTCCTGTTTACACAAAGCGCATCGATTAGCCAAGCAGAAGCCCCTAGCTTGTAAATTGTCGACCGTAAGAAATTTGTTAATCATCACTTGCCTCGTGAAAACAATAACATGGAAAGGAGCATTTGCTTTCCAAATCAAAAGCCACGGCAACTTTGGAGTCACCGCACTCGCCAATTTATCATAAAGAGAATGCGCCTTAAACCCTTCGAAAGGATGATCATTCCATATCGGGTAATCAGAGCTAAGAGGTTTAATCCCCAAAAAAGAACTCAAAATATCCAATAACTTTGAAATCTGGTTTATCTCGACATCGTAGAGTCTTCTAGACATAGCTAAGTTCCAGTGAATTTGCCCCCCTTCCAAAATATCCGTTGCCTCCAATACCGAAGCATCTTGATTCACAGCTAAAAGGAATATGTTGGGAAAAATGTGCTTAAGAGAACAATTGCAAATCCATCTATCGTGCCAAAAAGAAGTGTTTCCTCCATTGCCGATGCTAATCCTGGAGCTATCCCTAAATGTTTCTTTGTGGTTGCATATAGAATTCCAAAAACCCGATCCGTGATGAACACTCGATTCAATTTCCCAAAGACTGCCGCCAGAGCCATATTTGTCTATAAGAACTCGCCTCCATAAAGAATTCCTTTCAGTTTCTATTCGCCACAGCCATTTGACTAGTAAAGCCTTATTAAAAGGCCTTAATCTAATAATTCCAACACCTCCATCAACCTTATTTCTGCCTTGTAAGCGCTAATCAACAGAGTGAATCTTTGATTTCTCTTCGGAACTAGCCCATAAAAAATCACACTGAATTTTTTCCAGCTTTTGAATGACCCAAGCTGGGCATTGAAACGAGGACAAAATAAATCGGCAACGCTGAAAGAGTGGATTTAATAAGAGTGATTTTACTAGTAAAGGACAACATCTTTCCTTTCCATCCTTCCAATTTTCTTTTTGCCATTTCAATGATTGGGAGCCACAAATTTCTCCTCAGACAGCCAGGGCCTAATGGAAGACCCAAATAATTGAAAGGAAGACGAGCAGCCTTGCAGCCAACAGTGCTAGCGAGCCTATCCACCTCTGCATCGACCTTGGAAACTCCGATCAAGCTAGACTTGAACAAATTAATTTTCAGGCCAGAATCAGCCTCAAAACAACGCAATATTTTTCTTACCCCAATCAGCTCCTCCTCGCCTCCTTCTATGAATAGAATAGTATCATCCGCATATTGCAAATGAGAAATCTCGCAACTATTTGATGATATCTTGAAGCCTTTGAACACACCAACCTCCGACGCTTTATCGATCAAGATAGATAAACCTTGCGCCACCAGAAGAAATAAAAAAGGAGAGAGCGGATCTCCTTGCCGAATCCCTTACTCCATTTTAAAGAAACCTTCCACTGATCCATTTACAAGGATTGATAACCAGACCGATGACGTGCAGCCCTTGATCCAATCCCTCCACCGATCACCAAAACCCATACTTTTTAATTGACTGTCAAGAAACAATCGATCTACTTTACCATACGCTTTTTCCATATCCAATTTGAGAATTAGCCCCTGCTTCTTCTTGTAGTACGTGTCAATCAACTCATGAGCAATCAAAATGTCGTCCATAATTTGTCTGTCTTTAAGGAAGGCCGATTGAGTTTGAGAGATGAGCGATGGTAGCACCGATTTTAGCCGATTAGCAAGCGTTTTTGCAAGAATTTTGTAAAGACCATTAAGAAGACTAATTGGCCTGAAATCTTGCACCTCACAAGCTCCTTCCTTCTTAGGAATTAATGCCACAAAACTTGCATTCATCTCCCTGCTGATGATCCCTCTAGAATGAAATTCGACAAAAACTTTGATCATATCATTCTTTATGAGCTTCCAACACCTTTGATAAAACGCCATCGGGAATCCATCTGGACCGGTAGCTTTATCACCTTGAAGATCAAACACTGCACTTTTAATCTCATCTTCAGAAAACTCTCTTTCAAGCTCCACCCTAGAAGCTATCAGAATTGAAGGCTGGCTGATGCCGTCCATCGTTGCCCTGCACCATCCTTCGCTTTTGAATCTGTCACAAAAATGATTGACCAACAACTCTGCTATATATGATTGCGACTCCAAGGAATCCCCGCCGTTCTCTATTCTAGAAATAATATTTCTCCGTCTTCGGTTGGAGGCTAGCGCTTGAAAAAACTTCAAATTCTTGTCCCCGTCTTTCACCCATTTCTCACGAGAGTTTTGAAGCCAATATATCTCCTCTTTCCTCAGCACAGATTGAAGCTCAGATATAAGAAGTATTCTGGTTTCCTTGTCTTGCATAGAGACAGGATTTGCCTCTTCCTTTAGATCAATGACTTTGATCGCATCCAAAAGTTCCTTTTTAAGGTTGAAAATGTTACGAAAGACATTTTCATTCCATAAAGAAAGGGCTTTTCTAGTTGCCCGGAGCCTAGCCATGAAAGTTCTCCCGGCAAAACCTTCGGAGGGAACCGATTGCCATGCATCCTTGATGACCTGAAAAACCTGAACATCCTCAAACCACATCATCTGAAATTTAAAAGGCTTTGGGCTTGGATTGAGAATACGGGGGCCCATGATAATTGGGCAGTGATCCGATATAGGGCGAGAGAGAGCTTCCACACGAAATCTTTAATCACCAAATCCCAGTCGTCAGACACTAAGAATCTGTCCAACCTTGAAAGGCAAGGATTGCCTTGAAAGCTCATCCAAGTATAAGTGGCCCCATTCATCGGAACATTGAGAAGATTATGCACTGTGAGAAAATTCGATAGCCCCTGCATTTCGGAAGAGTAGCTACTTGATCTATTTCTTTCAGCTGAGAATCTTATCATATTGAAGTCTCTGGCAATGCACCACGGGATTGGATCGCTCGAGAGGCAATTCCTGCAAAAAATTAGCTCATCCCAAAACCTAGGTCGCTCACTATCAGCATGCGGTCCGTAAACATTAGAAAGAATAAATTTTACCCCATCGGGTACCCTTTGAAATAGAGTGGATAGACTGCGTGATCCCTTGGCCGTAGCAATTTTATTGAATAGGGAGCTATCCCAAATAGAAATAATTCCGCCCGCCGCTCCGATCGTATCGATGATCTCCCATCTCATAGAGTTTCTAAGAACCATTCTCCCTAAAATTTGAAGCCTACTTCCTGATAATTTGGACTCCTGAATAAGAAGAATATCAGCTTTATTTCTGCTCGCCATTTCTTTAACCGATCTCTGTTTTTGGCGAGACCCCAATCCCCTTATGTTCCATGACATAATTATTATCGACAACCAGAAATACTGATCTTGACCTTGCTTCCATTGAAGAAAAGAGAGGATTCTAGCCTTCTCAGTTCCCTTTCTTTTCTAGAAAGCTTTGACCTTTGACCTATTGTTCCACCATACTCCACTGGCCCTGCACATCCTTGCTCAATGCTCAAAAGAAGATCTAAAAAGTCCTCGTGCCCATTAAAAATGATTCCCAATCTCTTGCTGAACTGTAGAATATCGTTCGCTTTCTCCCTTTTATTTCCCTCAAAGACGCACTCATTCGGCGTTGATAAATCCGATGTTATAGTTACAGGCTCCACCACGTCTATATTTTCATCATTTAATCCTGCCTCACCTCTCAGAGAAGCATAAACCAGGGTTTCAGCAACAATTCCTTCGTAAATGGAGTCCTCGTCGCCGAAGAATTCTTCAAGACAATTGAACTGTGGTCGTTCGAACCCGGGGGGGGCGGGGGGGGGGGTGTAGTTTATATTCTCAGATGGCAAGTTTTCAGGCTCCAAATAGGTTGTCTTTAATCCCTTAGTAGATCTTGGTCTAGCCCCAGCAGATAGGTTAAGTTTTTCCAGACCCGGTCCAGAATAGCTGGTATCCGTTGGAGGACAGCTTTTAGCACGAACCTGCAAGGACAAAAATGGTTTGAAATTGGAATTTGAAATTTGCCGCTCACCCATATGTGTTTTGATTATGTGGTCCATCTCCACACCCAACTTGGTACATCGCCTTTCTTTCACCTCAGTCCCCGTCACCATTACCGGTGGGTCCCTTCCTTGAACGCCAGCTCCCAATACCTCAGCAATTTTGTCTGCATCCTCCATCAATCCTGATGGTAAAACCCCGGAATCAGTCTTTCTAACCCACTGAAAAGAAGATCCCATCTTCTGTTTGCTACCCATCCTTCCATGGATATCTAAACCCTTTTCTTCCTCAATTAAGATAGGGGATAAAAGCTCCTCCACCTTAATATTCACTATTTTTGTAATTTCGGTCCCCACGGCAGTTGCTATTTTGATTACTGGAGGATGTAAATAGTCAAGGTTTGAAGAAGTCATATCCAAAAAAATGAAAGTTCCATACCTCTTAGCAATTTTAATAAAGGTTTCAGCACACCATGCGTGAATTGGCACTCCAGAAATTCTCAGCCACCTGGTTTCTTTCTTTTCAATAGACCGAACATCCATCGATGGATGCCACTCCTTGAATTCGATACCCCAACCCACCGTTTGTTTAGGTTTTCCTTTTAAGCCTTTAGCTTTACCAGCTGCAGACTTAAACATGAAGAGAAACCTATTCTCTCCCAAAGATGCGACCTCTGGCAGTTCCGCCGGCATCCAAGAGCCCGATGCCCATATTCGAATTTCCTCGAGCTCAATTTGGGAATCGACTTCTCCAATTAGGCAAGTACGTTGTAAAAACCCGCTACGGTCCAACGTATTTGAGATGGTGATTATTTCCTTAGAAGAGCCCGGCTGAGAGACCACCATGTTCTCCGGCCAACCATGATGATGGCTCCCATTCCTCTTATGATATTCTTTAAAATAAGTCTCCTTTCTTCCTTGTATATTCCACCCATTCGAGACATCTCTTAGCTGCTCCGATGTCAATGGAAGTCTGGTTCTCAGCATCGATCTTCTCTGTATTCCATATAGGATCTTCCCGTTTTGCTTCCGATCTCTACACCGACTTAGATTGCGAATCTGTCGGAAAGCAAAGTTGTGGTTATTGCATCGGCCGCAAAACCAGTCCCCAACTCTGACCTCCATCTAGCTTTAATTCCAATCTTTTATTTTATACTGATTTAAGTCATAAAAGTAGTAGATTATCTTATGACCAATTCGTGCAAGCCAAACTATATACCCATTGGAGGATACAAACCATCAAATGGAAGCACATCTAGATATGAACAACTAGTCCAAATTAAAACTTCCTAGATTGAATAGTTTAAACCTTCTGATGATCTTCTCCTTTTTTTAATACCTAAGTGATATTAATTTAATTTTTAGGCACTTGCACCAATTAAATTGGCCAAAAAAGTGCACCATTTACTCCACTATCACCAAAAAAGTGGAACAGTGTTGGCTATATCTTAAACCTACTGTGAGCTCTCATTAACCCTTTGATTATTAGTCTTATTTTCGACCAGCTTATTTACAACGCATCTAAAGATGTGTTTAAGTGCCACGTAACAGCCAACGAGCATGAAACTAAGAAAGCTTCATCCTTTATTTTTAGTACACAATTGAGGCCATTCTTGATCCGGGGTGCAAATTTGGTTATCTGAACCGGGACTAAACATTTCGGTCAAACAAATCGGCTCGGTTAAATTTTGAAAGCTTCAAGGCTATATCTGTCTATTCCCATCATCTTTCTCCATGCTTATACTATACTAATTCTTCGAATTCTGGTGTCATATGAACATTCTAAATCATCTCAAAAGATTTTCGTTAATTTTAATTCGTCCTCACATTTATCTTAGCATACACATTCCAAGTATTAATTAATTAATTAATTAATTATTTTTTTTTTTTTTTTTTTTTTTTTTATACGTTCCTTTATAATCTAGCATCGTGTACCTTATAACAATGCAAGCCTTCTTCCTATGTCAAAAATATATATATTCTATTAAGCTGAGTGGCTCTTGTTGATCACACAACCTGCTCGTTTTTGCGATGTTGTTTGACAGGCCATTACTTACAAGTTTGCTTTTTGATCTATTATAATTACTTAACCAGGCGAACAGGTTTCAAGGGACGCCGAACAAATTCAAAAGGACGTAATGGAGAACGTTGCTAAGAACTTCCCAGCAAAATACTTAGACGTCATTGCCCACTCAGACCTTGCCACATTGACATCAGCTCCATTGATGTTTCGGCTTCCATGGAACCTCATATTTGGGCACTTGTACAATGGTAATATAACGGTTGCTGGTGATGCCATGCACCCTATGACACCTGACTTAGGCCAAGGGGGTTGTGCAGCACTGGAGGATGCAGTTGTACTTGGTCGAAATATTGGAAACTCGTTAGATCGAAATGGGAATATTGATATGGGGAAAGTATCAGAAGGGATAGAGAAGTATACAAAAGAGAGGAGGTGGCGTGTCGCGGGATTAATCACAGGAGCTTATCTTTCAGGATGGGTCCAACAAGGGGCATCTGGATGGTTCATCAAGTTCTTCCGGGATAAGATTTTTTACAGATTTATTTTTGGAAAAATTCTAGATGCCGGAAATTATGATTGTGGAAAGTTGCCTTGTGAGTTGTGATCATTAATTGAGTTGAAGTCAAGATTCTCCTATTTCCAAGGGCAGCAGATGGGGTAGGACTGGAACTCCGGTTCTGCCTGGTAGGACCTGACCATTCCACAATATTGTATTATGTATGTATGAGAATTTGTCACTCTCTCATGTGTTTTTAGTTATTTTCTTTATTATGGTGTACTTAATTTTTAATGTGTGTAATAAGTAAGTTTAAATTATTTTCTTATATTCTTATAAAAAAAAAAAAAAATTATTTTCTTATATGTAACTTTTATTGGGGATTGACTCTCCTCACAGACATCAATAGATAGTGTCGCTTTGAAGTTTCTTGTGGTGACAAAATCCTAGTCTGACATCTGTAAATTAAATGTCTAGTTTTGATAGAATTTTTGTCACTGTATCCGTGACACATTAATTTTAACTTTTAAGTTTGTTGAAAGAAAGATAGATTATGATCTAAATAAATCGAAATGAATCACAAATTGCGATGTAATAAGACTAGGGGCGAATTATTATCCCAGAATCAAAGGATAATTTCACTCATATCATTTCTTTCTTCTAATTAAAGTCTTTATTTGTCTTTCTGTTTCCACTAATAAATATATTTTGTTTATTAGATCTGTCTTGTTCGATCTTCCTTAACCTCTATTCATGGGATGCAGACACTTAAAACCATATCATTCTCTCTATTGACCTCTATAAGCTTCATCTTCAAACCTCTTTCAGTCACACTGTTGAACCAACATTTAGAATTATTTTGTAGTGAGTAGAAAAATCTAATACCAATCCTCAAATCTCCAGACTTCTCCCTTTTTCCCTTTTCTGTCTTGGAGCCATATTATTTATCCTCTTCATAATATCCACCAACTGAGCTCTCTTCTCAATCAATATATTAATGTTACAAGAGGCCAAGTGTCGTTTATGCTAAAACTGTTTAACTTTATACATGGTTGGGCCATTATATCAATTTATATAGTTGTTGACAACTTTGATCTACACTTAATGTACAATGGAGCACCAATTGTTTGCATGTGCACGCACTCATACTCCTTTTGGGTTATGTGGTATGATTTTTTTATCAATCCAAAGTCATCCAAATGGAAGGTTATCATTTGAACATAACTCAATCCAAATATCATGAAGATCAATCATCCAAATTGCATAATAAGTGTTATGGTCTGTTAGTTAATTTGAATTCAGAAATGGTCATTAATTTTTGGTTAAGTTCAACTGAGAGTCTTGCTATTTGAACAATTTAGATTGGTAAACATTTGGGGTGCGTGTCCTTAAATGGGATGATGATAGTGTTCGACCATCATTTGCAATTGGTTGTACCACATGGCACGCGATTGGTTATACCACAGTGGGGTTCACTATTTCCCGGAAGATTTTAGAATATATAGATATTTATATGCCCTTCAAATAATAGGTACAAGATTTTGGTTCGCCATTCAAATGAGAGCAATCAAAATTTTGTCATTGGCACGAAACTTAATTGTAGCAAATTACCTTTTTTTTAGATCGTGGTTGATCAAATTTGGGCATGTTGAGTCGCATCTAATTTTATCAAGATTGGTGGCATGAGGTCTCCACAACTGACTCCCGTAAAGCATCCCGGTCTACACTTGATATTGACACTTTTGGCCATAACTACAAGCATTTTTTAAGGGAAAGAGACGGTGGTGCGGTGTGCACAGAATTTTGAGAACTACAAAGCTCTATATGTAGTCTATATTATGAGATGTTTGAAACTGAAGTCTCCTAATAAAAAAAAGTTGATACTAAATACCTGACTTGAGCGCCAATGCTCTTGGAGATCATTTATGTCCCTATTTTTTACACCAAAGATTCTTAGATGATAATATTGCAATCACTTAGCACTTGTGCCGCTTCCCCCTCCCCACACACAGCGCTTGCACACACACCAAATCAATCCTTAATTGATTTGAGTTATTATTAGGTACACAACTTGAGGACCAAGACTCTTTGTTACTTGGGATCACTTTTTGGGATGTGTGCTAGGTGGAATCTTCATGTGTTCCATGATATTTGATGCTCACGATCTCAAAATCTAATATGTTAAAAGTTAAATTGGAAAACAATCTTCAATTCTTCATCATCAGTCAAACACAATCTAACATTAATGTATGTGAGAGTTACATGGTATAATATATTAGGGTTGTCAATGGGACTGAGCTTGGCCTGAACCCGACCGGAATCGGGTTGGGATTTGGGATCAAATAAAAAGTCTGAGCCAATGCCCCCGGGTTGAGCCCGACCTGCTTTTGTATAGGGCCGGCGAGCCTTATTTGTAGGATAAAAAATAATCAGGCCACTCAAAACCCACCCTGGTCCGGCCAAGTCTTACCATTTAAGGTAAAAAATTGGGCCCGGCCAGTCGGGTTTGGGATTAAATAAAAAGCTCGAACCAAAACAAATGCGAGTCGAACCTTGCCCGAATTTCTATCCAGGCCAGGTTTGGGCCTAATTTTTAGGATTGAAAATAATCTGGCCGACCAAACGCCTAACCCTTTGACAGCCCTACTCCATTCATTCTAAATGGTGTTTGATGCTTTGAACAAAATGATAGAAATTTTTAATCTTCTCAATCTTTTACACAAAATATCACATGCTCCTATCCGACAATGGACCATATCTTAACTCAATTTCCTTAGGAAGAAAATCCTGTTTCCACTAAAAACAAGGGACCAACTCTCACATCTTCATTTACACACCAAGTTGTTTAAACGATCTGACACTAGTAATGGTTTAAGATGTGAGTGATCCGAATCATCAAAAGGATAGATCCAGATTGAAGTGCAATCGGCACAAAAATAGTATTTTAAGAATATTTAAATCATCCGATCTATTGACTATAATATCAACTGCCAATTTTAACATTAATGACTGATATTAAAATTTGTCAATCAAATGGTTCACATCAACTTATCGGCATGTTTCCTTAGGCTAAAACATATTTCAATGATAGATTGCCCACTTGACATTTTAGATTGATTATAGATGTGCTATATGACATAATGATAAATGGCACTTTAATAGTGTGAGATAAAAAGTAATATTTTAAGAGTGTAAGATCATTTAAACACCATTCGAAGGGTAAAGATTGCAAGGTACCAAGGATCAGGTAATTCAGTTGTTTCTACCCTAGTATATTGCACGAGACATTCAATAGTAAGATCCAGTGTCATGTAAATGAGCGACTCAATAATTATAATAATCTTGTAAAAAAAATTGAACTAAATTATAAAAAGACTACAACTATATTTGATTTGACCGTGTTTTATATACAGTTGACACCATTGGTCGTTCAATTTTTTATATTTTATTCTTAATTATGATTTTTTCGCAATGATTATGATCATCAATCCGCTGCTTTAGTGGCAGCCAGACGATCATTTACTTGAGTTACCGGGTCGTTGGTACCCGGAAACCTTTACCCATAGGCGTATAAAAGTCGGTAAAGAGCCATTTAAAAAAACATAAGAGATGGAAAGGTGTGAAGAGGTAGTGATCGTAGGAGCTGGGATCGCGGGGCTAGCAACTGCCGTAGCGCTGAAAAGAGTTGGAGTAAGGGCTTTGGTGCTTGAGAGATGGCATGAACTTCGATCCACAGGTGCCGCCCTAGCCCTCTTCCCTAACGCTTGGCGAGCCCTAGACGCACTCGCCATAGCTCACAAGCTCGCCCCCCTATACCACCCTTTACAAAAGTAAACTACACACGTCTTTCTCTCTCCCCTCTTCTCTTAGCCCGTAGGAAAAGTACACAAGCTCACTCCTCTTGGCTCTCTGATCCCGCTGGCTGTGACATGTGAAGTGCTTGGATACTACACGGCCTCGAGATCCGAGAAATGTGTCAGCTACAGTGAATGGTTATACCCTTGAGGAGCTTGTTTGGGTACCTCTATTTGCATTTATTGCTTTAAATCAGATGATGGATTTAATTTTTGATTCGATTCTTCCCCTTAATGGATTTTGAGATCATACGGGCACATTAGATGGTTAGATTTTGGTTGGGTGTGCCGCACATCCCAAAAAGTGAATGCAACCATGTTCATTCATCAAAAGCGGTTGTTGCAATACTATTTGTGCCATGTGATATTAAAAGTTGATTTCAAGATCTATTGCAGGGAAATGGGATCTAAAGTGATCCGCATTCATCTATTAATAGCATTCAATGATTTTTTGGCATTGATTTAGGTTGCCTATGACATCGCTCTTTGTTAGTCTCTGTAACAGTAAAATTCATTGGTTTTAATTGGTTCTCATTCTCTTTTCAATATGCTTTAAGAGCAACCTCCCTTCTCTTTACTAACTCTCTGTTAAAGCAAATAAAATTTGCTCTAATAAAGAGTGAGTAGGGAGGAGGATGTAACTACTAAATAAGTAAATCTGGAGAAGGGCACGATGATGGCAAAGAGGATAGAAACTTGTTAAACCAAGTGAACTCTGACATGGGCAAATAGGAAGCTATGCCAGTCACATCCTTCGAGTTTTTGGTGGATACACATCTTCAAGTTAGAGTTTTGGTGGTGCAAATAGCGGTACCCATATCCTCGTCTTATAGTAAACAATTTGCCCATATCTTGATCACTCTTACTTTAAATGTTTTGATCAGATGGTTAGAAACCTCTGATGAGAATGCGTTTGGACTGGAGCCCAATCTGAATTTTAAACTTGCACTGGAACTTCAGAATGGTTGACTACGTGTAAGACGTTGGACCAATTTGGATGACCCGTGCACCAAAGTTAGTGCAGAGGCCGTCTACTTAATAGTAGCTCGTCGGTATAATCATTAACATGGTGGAGCCCGAAGCGGTCAGCCATACTATTAATCGCTCTGTCGTCTCATTCTTATCAGGATGTGCATCACTGACGTTGCTAGTGGACTTGTTCAAGAAGTTTCTTTTGGTGAAACCATTAACAGGTAAATAAAACTTCGGAAGGCTTTATTAACACTCAAATACGCCAAAAACTTCGAATCTTGGCTTTGGGCTTAACCCCAAGCTCAAGCCCAAGCCTGGAACAGCACAACCCAGTTTATTTATAAATTATTTATTGATTTAAAAAAATTAGTTCTATATATTTATAAGAGTGGAGAGATTAATATATAATATACCTAATAATAACTTAATATCTTTTTCGAAGAAAATTTAGAGCCTAAAAATTAGTGTTTTAAGAATCGAACTGTCAGCAGAACTGTCGTACCATGGATCAAAATATCGTCCGATACCGATACGTATCGGACAATACGTATCGGTATTGGACTAGGACGATACGGTACATTTAATGTACCGTATCATCCAATTTGTATGAGAAGGCCCGGACGATACATTCAATATATCGTCCCGTAAGTTACTATTCCGATACGTATCGGTTTGGAGCTCGAACGATACGTATCAGAAAAGCGAGATTTTGACCCTTGGTCGGAGCTAGTGGTTTCGGTGTGGGTGGTTCAACCGTGATCCGGTCCGTTATTTAAACCACCCGTATGTAAATTTAAACTACCTGTCTATGATATTTCTATAAAAAAAATTTTTAACCACCGGTCTATGCTCCAGTCCGATCCATGTGAAATTCAGCCCACCGTTCTGGTCCGGTTTTCAAAGCGATGCTGAAAATGGGAAATATAAAATTCTTTTAAATTTTTTTTAAAAATTATTAAGTCATACACATCATATATTAGAGCAAAGGGACCTAAGAGCTTATGCCGAAGCTCAGACCGTTTAAATTTCAGCTTAATGTGCTAGCTCAAGCCTGGCCTGCCGGATTTATGTCAGGTCCAAACCCTCCTTAAGTCAGGCCAGGCCTACCGGGATGGGCCGCACCGCCCAGCCCACTGCGACCCCTATGTAGAAGAAGCTGATCGTGTGAAACGCAGCGCAGCGATGGACTGGGACCGGGAGTGAGGGGAGTACATAGGAGGGCCCTCCTTGAAGCCTTAGCAGAAGAGCTGCCAGTTGGCACGATCCGGTTCAGTTCAAAACTGGTTTCTATAAGAAAAGAGCCCCTTGAAAATTCGTCCATCACTGTTCTGCACATGGAAGACGGGACTGTCCTCAAAGCCAAGGTATCAAATATAATTGTAAAAAAAAAAAATCCTTTACTTTTGGGCATGTAATTATTTAAAGTTAGCCCTTAGCTTTCACACAATTTGAGAAAAAATATTTATAGAAATATTATCTAAGCCGGCTGATTTTGAAGGTCATGATTCAAAAAAAATTCGTACAATAAATACAATTAATCTGTTGATAAGATGTTGACCTTTTCCTGCATTGAATCATATGATAGAGATTTTGTTCCATGCTAATCTTTTATTCTAAAGATCATTAGATCATTGAATCATATGATAGGGATTGTGTTCCATGCCTTCAAATCAGATAGCTTAGATAATATTTTTTTCAACTGAGATAAGTCTCCAAAATAAGGAGTCTTTTAAATTGTGTGTGCTAGAAATAACTTCTCATGACGGTACTAATTCCATTATCTATACAATTGCAGGTTTTGATAGGGTGTGACGGGGTGCACTCAGTAGTAGCACAATGGTTGGGACTCGTAGTTCCCGTTCACTCCGGTCGGTCAGCTGTACGAGGTTTAGCTATATTCCCCCAAGGCCATGGGCTTAACCATGATTTTCAGCAGTTTCTAGGTGAAAGCAAAAGATCAGGTTTTGTTCCTCTCACGGACAAAGAGATTAATTGGTTCATAACATACAATTCTAGCCCATGTAAGTTTTCTCACCATTTTTCATTGGGATACCTAGTTAACGTAAGTGCTCACTTAATGAAAGCTAAGGATTAATAGGTGCTTTCATTAAATAAGTATGCGCGAATAGAGGTTTTCTTTTTATTTTATTTTGTTTATTTTATAAATGAAGTATCACTATACACTTAATAGTGCTATTTGTGATGCCAATGGCACTCAATGCCCACGTGGCCACAGTTAGCAAGTCGAGTTTGGGGAAAAGTTTAGACAGGCAAAATCCTTAAAGAGAGGGTAAACTAAGCAAAATGTTTTTAAAACGTAATAAAAATGTTTGAACATCATTAAAAAGCTGTAAAAAATTTTCTTTCAAAAAACTCATTTTTATGAAAAATGAAATGTGTTTCAATCCTGATACCAACTTTTACGAGAACATTGCACTTAAAATGTATTGCTTTTAAAAAAGAATCAATTTTGGTAACTATGCACGCGACACACGTC
This sequence comes from Chloranthus sessilifolius, assembly GCA_021018995.1. Taxonomy (NCBI): domain Eukaryota; kingdom Viridiplantae; phylum Streptophyta; class Magnoliopsida; order Chloranthales; family Chloranthaceae; genus Chloranthus; species Chloranthus sessilifolius. The sequence continues at coordinate 157,275,106 of CM037587.1, forward strand.
CTCCATTACGGCT